>OX346241.1:6005000-7205000 GCA_947049295.1 Ligdia adustata
TTCTTGCAGAATCAGTTGTCACTTTTTATGAGCTGTAATTTAGGTTCATTTGTCCCGTTATTTGTAACCAAATCTTGCAAGTTATAGTATTCCCATTGTTTTTTAAGGATCCCTTGCCGAGATTGCGATGAGGTTTTGCCAAACAAAAACGCACTCTATAGACATAGGAAAAAGGAGCACAGTGACGAATCGATAGATTATGAAGTCGGGGAAGGTCTTGCCAATAGTGTTGTTGTGAGGTACGTTTCTGTCATTATAAGCCTCTTTTTGACCGAATTGTGAACCTCTTCCTTTACTAAAGTCAATTGCAAATGTAACAAAAATAATAATGTTTGCTGACGAATGGATGTCCTCTTATGTTTGATTGTTTAACATATTGTGAAAAAGTACATTATAGGGAAAGTAGTGTAAATAATTGACAGAAGATTAGTAGATTTCATTTACATTGTTTAGTTTTACTATTAAGGTTAATTTTGTGTTTTTGATATCTCACTGACATATATATATATATATATATTTGTGAATCACATTGTATTAAATAAATTTTAATGTTGTTATTATGATTGTTTTGTATATTTATTTTTTGTGTATTTTATTCTTATTTCAACTCCTTTTTTATATAATATGGATGATTGTTTTAGGCCTTTTTTTTGTTTAGTGTAACTGGTGTTATTACCGTTCTAAATTAATAAAATAAATAATTAATAATTGACATATCGATAATGAAATGACATGAAAAATGACGTACGCGTATTTTTTCACTTTATTCAAAACGTAATAATTATGTTTTCAGAGATTTTTAAAAATATAAGAAAAATTCAGCATGAACATTATTCTCGTCAAAAGCTCGTAAAAATTCATTATGACATGACATTAGTTGTCTGTATTTTCATTTTTTTTTGTTTTAGCGTACCTACCAAAACGTGTGTTCACAGAATATGACAGATACAATAATATTTTTTATTAGTGGCATCTGACGGTCTCAATATAAATACGAGATTTTTTTCATCAGTTTTTTGTTAATAACTCTTTAAAAAGAAGATTAAAATATCTGGTGTTTTTAGTATGAACTCTTCATTACATTATCGCGAAATGGTTTTCGTATTTCCATCACTTTGCAAATATGAAATGTTGTCAATTGTGGGGGTAGTAAGAAAAACATTGCGCATTTCAGCGGCACAGGAGCGTGGGCGTGCGGCGTGTGCGCGCGTCGGTTCCGCGCACGAGCCGACCTCAGAGCTCACACGCGCAACAAACATCCACACCGACTATCTGTTATAGAGGTAACAAATGAACCACAGAGTTTTCTTTCTGTCTACGAAATCAACTAACAATGCCTCATCTTCCCTTTTTAATTCTTTTGATATATGGCACCATACGATTTGTATATATGCCAGCGTCAAGTTTATAAATTTTCAAGTTACAAGTTTAGTCAAATATCAAGTAATAACTCAACGTGGTCAAGTTTTTGACTTTACCAGGGGGTTTATGGAGATTTCCCGCGAACACGAAAACCACGTTATTCCGTCTTTATATTGCTTGCCCATACGTCTTGTGCACATAACATAAACAAGACATTAATGTTTAATAACCCACCCATATTACACATTTATTTACATTAAAACTTGCAGAATCACTAGTTTTGCAATAAATGCACAGATAGAGACGCCATTTTTTTAGCAAACTCGGGAAAACCCCTCTCATCATCCTTTAACACAGAGTAAGGCTAGGGCGGCGGTATATTCAGCGGAAAATGTTTGAGTCATTTGTAGTTCACAAGAGCCTTTAGGGCCGTTGGGACTGGGAGATTTATTTTACAAAGCTTATCGGATCGATGCGTCGCGTGATCAGAATGCCGGTGTTGCCTATACGTTGGGTTACTTGATCTATTTTTGTCACTATATATTTTTTTTAATTATTAATTCATAATATTTACTTACTTTACTATTTTAATAATTACTTTTATGGTAGATGTGATATTGGAGTTAGACAGTAAGTTTTTTTTAGATTAATAGTGGTAATTGTACTGACTTGCACTTGCTTGCAGATACAAGGCGGGAATCCAAGCTCGGAGGAAGTGATGAACTTGCTGGACGTCAACTGCATCTCGCGAGACAGGGTCGTCGAAATTAACTACGTGACGTTTGCGAAGGTATGTATAACGCCCGAAAATCATCTATATATACAGGGTTATCGGCTAGGGGTGTACTAAGCCAAAAGGGAGTCACTATACTCAGTATACTCAGCATATGGAAAACTTGCCCTATGGGACCAATTCTAAATACAAGAAAAAAAACGACTGTTCCATACAAAAAGTTGATCGTCGACAAAATGTATGGAACAGCTGATTTTTTTTCTCGGATTCAGAGTTGGTCCCATAGTGAAACTTGTTCTGTAGGCTGAGTACAGTGACCTCCTTTCGGCTTAGTACACCCCTTGCCAATAACCTTTTATAAAAGAGTAAGTCCTGACTGACTGACTGACAGGTCACAATCAACACAGAGCCTAAACTATGTCTAGAAACATGAAATTGAAAGAGTGAATTCATTATAGTGTGTAAGGGTTTACTAAGGAAGGATTTTTGGAAATTCAACCCCTTTGGGAATTCAAATCAGGGTTTAAAAGTTTGAAACATCTTCAAATTTCATATGATATTGCAAGCAACGCCACAGATATTAGAGTTCTATTATATTTGAGGAAGAAGGTGAATTTTAAAATAATTATATTCTTATAGGGCACTACGAACATAATCCCGAACTGCGCTCGAGCTCTATCATTGCTGAGCAACGTGCCCAAAACTGTAGTTCCGTGCCCGCGACCTACCAGCACCAACATAACCACCAGTAAGTACAATATTATTTTTTTATTCGTTTCAACCCATAACGTCCCGTTGCTGAATGAATGAATGAATGAATGAATGAATGAATGAATGAATGAATGAATGAATGAATGAATAGTTTAATTGCGATAATTACAACATTACACATATTATTACAACCAAACTATATATAATAATAAATAAATTAAAAGTAATGAAATATTTATCACAACCCGACTCCAACTCAGCAAAATGCTGGTTGTAACAACCAGCGCTGATCTTCCGCTGGAGCCGGCAAGTGACCTCACGCACGCATTACTTGACAGTAAACAGCAAAATTAACATTAGTAACTATAAAACAAAACAATATAAAATTTAAACTCATTTTAAAACATCATACATATATATCATCAAAGTTACGAAGCAAATTAACAAAAAAATAATAATAACCTAAAAATTTACACATAAGATTTGTTTGGATAACATGTAACATTAACACACAATAACGAATACATAAAACGCATACAATATTATGAACAAATTATATATAACTTAAATTGCGCTTGTGTCTTGGATCAGCTGTTCCTCTCCCCGCTGATGAGCATAAATGAATATTTTTAGCTTATTCCTAAAACTGTTCAAACAACGCAGATTCCTTATCGGTGGCGGAATATTGTTCCAACACTTTGATGCAGCATAGCGGAAACTACCTCTGAAGGCGGCAGAGTGGTGTCGTTCCATTGCTAGCTGCATCGCAGGTTTACGGGAGAGTAAAGGATTCCGTCCTGTCAACCACTTCAACTTATTGCTGAGATAAGACGGAGTTTGGTATTTAATGATCCCGAACAGAAGACATGCCAGATGGAATTTACGGCGGTGCATCATTTTCAACCACGCATTCTTGTTCAGGAATGGGGTCACGTATGATCTCCACGGGATATCGAAACAAAACCTGGCACAAGCGTTCTGAACACGTTGTACAAGTCTTTGAGTCGTAGCCAGAAGTCTTGGCCCATACACCGTGTCCATATAATTAAGCCTAGATAAAACTAATGATTCAACAAGCTGAATACGCAGACTTTCTTTTAAGAAGGGTCTTAGCTTATACAACACTTTTAATTTATAGAAACAAGTTTTAATACAATTAGCCATGTGTTTTTTGTACCGTAACTCGCCATCCATAATCAGACCCAAGTTGCGCGCTTCATAGACTCGTTCTATGGGTTCACCCAGTAGTGTAACATTAATGGACGGATTGTAACTAGCCAGCTGATGTTTACTACCAAAAACTATATATTTTGTTTTGGTCGGGTTCAGCAACAGGCAGTTACTTGTAGACCAAGTGGCCACTCTCGCGAGATCCTCATTGAGTTTAAATATTGCATGATCGACATCCCTTGGTTTACATGATATATATAATTGAATATCGTCAGCATATATGTGCATCTTGCAATTAGAAATATGTTGGACAATATCAGCTGAGTACAGTATAAAAAGAATTGGGCCCAGAATTGACCCCTGAGGTACTCCCCGGCTAACTGCTAACTTATCTGATACTATATAAGTTCCATCAGATTGGCCTATTTTCACATACTGGAAACGATTGCTAAGGTAACTATGGAACCACTGCACAGCTGCTGGGTTGAATCCGTAGTAACTAAGTTTTGACAAAAGAAGGTTAATATTTAAGCAATCAAACGCCCTAGAAAAATCTAGCAAAGCCAAGATAGTGCACATTCCCTTATCCTGAGCACTAAGGATATTATCGGTCACATCTAGTAAAGCAGTTGTAGTACTTCTTCCTTTCCTGAAACCTGATTGCAATTCCGGTAAAATGTTATATTTTTCAAGAAATTCGGTAAGTTGCATACAAACAGCTTTTTCCATAATCTTCGAGAGGCAAGGCAAAACACTTATAGGTCTAAGGTCTTTCAGTTCTACAGGATTAGAATGTTTCGGTAATGGGCGTACTATTGCTATTTTCCATACATCGGGAAAAATTTGGGTAGTAATAGATGTATTAATCATAGTCTGTATAACATCTATGGTGTACGGAAACGTTCTAAGAAGCATATCTAAGCTTATACCATCCCCTCCTACGGCATTTGACTTCAGACTTTTGATTATTTTAATTAGTCTGTCTTGACTAATCAGTTCCATGCGGAAAATTGCGTCACTAAATCTATGGTATTCAAAAAATGAAAGTTGCGAAATGAGAATATTCCCGATGGTAGGTAATGTCAAAAAATGATTATTAATAATGTTCGGGTCATTAAACAAGGACGGTAGTTCACAATCGCTACTAGGAAGTAATGTATCTTTGAGATTTTTCCAAAGCTGTTTAGGTCGCTGTAAGTTATTATTTATATTATGCTTAAAATAAGCTGCCTTTTCGTGATAAAGAGCAAGACTTACAGTCGATTTCAGAGATTTATAGTAAACTTTTTTAGTCTCAGACTTACTTCTATGATACTCAGAGGCAGCCTCATCACGCAATGTCATCATGAGTCTCACTGTATCCGTAATTCACGGATACGAGCGTTTTTTAATAACCACGGACCTGAAAGGAGCGTGGCAGTCGAAAAGAGTGATAAGAATAGTATTGAAATCTGCTACTAACCTATTAATGTCATCATGTTGAGCTAAAAGATCCCACCTAATAATCTGCAAATCGCTATTAAAGTTATCCATACATATATTTTTAATCGGTCTATAGGTTACAGTACGAGGAACTGGTTTTACTCGCCTAATATTAAACTCGCATACTACTAAACAATGGCCATGAAGAGTTCCTACTAATCCCAAAGAAATACCTTTCGGTTGTAAGTCCGTACAAATCAGGTCAATAAGAGTTTCACTAGATTCTGTGAAATGCGTCGGCTCAGTAACTAGTTGCTCTAATTTGAAACTCGATAGAAATGATTTTAATTTAAGCGTTTTACTATTGTTAGTATCCAAATAATCAATATTAAAATCGCCTACGAGAATCAAGTGATCGTGTTCTGGAATCGAGCTAATAGAGTCAGAGATCGCGTCAAAAAATAGTTCAATATTAACCCACCGTGGCCGATATGCCGTACCAATAATTAGTTTCTTACCATTGATAGTCACCGCAAGCCACATCTGTTCTACAGTTACATGTTGAGGGTCCACGGGGTGGCGCCAGGTCCGCACGGTCAGTTCGCGTTTTACGAAAAAACCAATACCTCCGCCGCGAGAGCGATGAGCTCGCGGCCGTGGCGTGTGTCTCAGTCGGTAACCGGGGATGACCGGCGCGCGGCCCTCCTCACCCTCGTGCACCCACGTCTCGTTGATCGCCAGGATATCAACGTCGGACTGAGATACTGACGCTATAATATTGTCGTGGTTGGTACCGAGGGAACCTGCGTTGTATAACCCAACTTTAAAATTTCTTGTAGCCATTACCGAAGTAAAAATAAGTATTTGAAAGGACACAGCACATGAAAGGAACATAATTCTGACACACACAGAATGTAACTTGAACGTTTAAAACATGACAAAACGCAATGATATAAATACATCTTAATATTACTTGCCTAACTTTAATGTTTTTATAATTACAAAAAATTCTATTGTTTATCCGGAACCAATAAGATACAAAAAACATGCGGAATCTTAGACACATTGCGGCTACGCTACTACCAGCCTGATTCCAAATTTGTTTATAAATTAAATAATCTACGACTTTGGCGCTGCAATCGATGCAGCGCCAAATATCTTTCCCAGGTCTTGTTCCGAGCGAACCCGAAAAGACGCCGTGCCAGTCTCACGACGAACATAGATGCGGCCATCCCTCGTCCAAGCGTATTTCCATTTATTCATATGCACTTCTTCTCGCGTTTTGAAGAAAAGCATTTTGTTGTACTTAGAAAGTCTTTCATTTACATAAAACCTTGTGGGCGCAGCAGAGAGCCCAAGGCCTTCCGTAGTAATATTGCGTCGTACGCGCGCCGCCTGTAGGAATGCATCTCGCAGCGAGCGACGAGCGAGGCGCACCACCAGAGGGCGCGGCCGCGTCATCTGGGCCGGCACACAGTCATGAGGCGCGCGCTTCACGCCCGTGCGCTCCACCATAACTAGGTCGCGCTCATCGCAGGATACGCCTAACTTTTCTGAAATTATGCTCACTAGATGGGCAGCTCTCTCTCCTTGTTCCTCTGGTATTCCGCTTATTTCAAAATCGTTACATATGCCCTCCTGCTCTCGGTCATTTAACTGCGCTTTTAAATCGTCGATTGTAGCGAGTAAGCCGCTGACCTCCGGCCCGGCGACCTGTGATGCTTGCGCATTCTTCAGCTCCGCATATTTTTTTTCTAATGACACAAAGCGTAACTCCATTCCATCCAGTCGCCCAGCGAAGCTCTCGACTGCGTTGCGAAGTACGCTCACATCATCCTTCACATTAACAAAGTCATTTTTCATGGATAAGATGTTAGCGTTCATGAGTTTCATCTCCTTAAGTAATTCAGCACAATTGCCGCAGGCTGGGCTGGACTGTTGGATAGTGCCAACATAATCCTCAGATTCACCGCGCACTGGGTTTTCCGTATTGTCCTTGCGAGGTGTATGCACCTTACAACCTGGACAAAGCCATCCTGAAGCTACCGTGGCGCTACTCGGAATGTTAACGCAAGCTTTGTGATAAAAACTTGCGCATTTGTTACACTTAACGCCCTCTGTTGCATTCGCAAAGCGACCACAAGCATTACACTTCTTGGGCATATTGAACGGTGACGCAGAATGGTTATGGTTCAAATCTTGGTGTTGTTTGAGTAGTGCAAGATAAGTTCGCCAGATGACTCAGTTACCCACTAAATTTTTTAACTTAAAAAAGTTTGATTACCCACTTGTTTTGAAATACAATAATTTTAACTATCAACAATAACGTAACGTTTTAGGAATAAGTCTTTAGTAATGAAACACTGATACGTGCAAACACTCACGTTGGTTCTCCACGCGACAAATTACAAAAATAACACAGATTTAGTAGTGATTCTTCGAGTTTACTATTTTTACGGTCAAAAAATATAAGAGCGTACACTGCCTCGAAAACGTCCGTGACGTCACTGCTGGGCTCGGGTCTCCCCTATAAAGGAAGCGTAGGCCATAGTCCACCCCGCTGGCCAAGTCTTAGTCGAATGCAGATGCCTATTATACCATTTTTTTATATTTCTCATATCTGCTAGGAGGCTCGAATAGCAAAGCGTGCACCTAACATAAGATGAGGCATTTAGGCAGAGGGGCCACTTTGCCCCTCGTCCCAAGGCCCCAAGGCAATGCAATACAAGGTTAGGGATGAGAATCCCAGTGTAAACAACGACAACTTATATGGTTTAAACTATGAACAGTTAGTACGACAGAAGACCACCCGAACCGACGCCCTAGCGTGCTAGCGAGCTTTAGACGACCGACCATCTTGCAACGGACGGAAAACAATCACTCACTGTTGCAGGGTACTTCGCAGGTAACACTGATGTAGTAATGTGTTAAGCATAGCAAAATACTATTTGCTATGCTTAACAAGCATTATAAGCATAGTTAAGTTACATTTCAATTCAATTCAGGTGCACTTTAAACAGCAATATACCTTGGATATTATCTTATATATATGTATATTCATTAATTTATTAAAATTTCGCCAAGCCATTTTGACGAGGCCATTTCGTAGGACTAGGTACTTACTTACCTGTTGGCCTACTTGTGATTTTGACTCTCGAAATTTGACAAAAATATATTTTCTTATCTATAAAGTCAGAAGTCCAGGGAACAATCCCTAATGCCATGGAACCACAGGTATTTAAAATTACCCATGGACCAGGTAATGTGTCGACGTACGACCGTAACGAATGCTATTTTTCCCGTGGAAACAAAACGTAAAGGTACATATAGTCCCTCAAAACTTTGGATCTAATTTGATGTGGACCGTGAATTAACACTTAGGCAACTTTTATCCTACTCGTAGTTTTTCATTAAGGCGTCGTTATTTTCTCGCCTGGTCAGATAAATTTGTGGGACTGTGTCTAGATCCAAGACTAAGAAGTTCTTTTCTTATTCTTCTTCTAGATATTTACATTAAGACCTTTAATTGTACCATATCTGAAGCGAAATTGAGAACTTTTGAACTTTTGATTGATCCGCTAAGCGCTTGACTTCATAATTTAGCAATACGCTTGTGAGATATTTAATGCAGTTACAATAAGCGCATTTTGAAATTACTTCACAAGGACTCGGTAGAAATATAGAACGTGAATTAAAATTCCAGGGTAGTCAAAATCAGAACATGCAGCTGTTTCAAGACCCTGGAGTAGTGAAAGAGTAACCAAGTGCAGACAGATTTGAATAGGAAATTGTAAGCTACCTGCATAAAAAACTATTAGAATAATAATTATTATCTTCTTCGTCTTATATACAAAAATCAATTGCTGTTCGTTTGTCTCTCAAAAACTCGAGAACAGCTGACTGGCCGGTTGGCGCAGTTGGTAGCAATCCTGCCTTCTGCGCCGCTGGTCCCGGGTTCGATCCCCGGACAGGTTAAACATTTGTGTGCATAAACATGTCTGTTTGACCTGTGTCTGGGTGTTTATTATATATATAAGTATGTGTGTATGTATATAAGTAGGTATGTATATCAGTCATCAGGTTACCATAGCACAGGCTTTGGAACCTGATGACCTTTGTGTGGAAGTTGTCACATATTATAAAAAAAAAATATAAAAAAAATCTATGCCAATTAAGCTGGGTTTTGGGATTGAAATGTTTGCGGAGGTTCAGGGAATGATTAGACATTTATATAACCGTTAGGCGATACGAAGTTCGCCGGGTCAAGTAGTAAGTAATATAATTTAGATGTTAAATTAAAAGAATAAAAATGTATAATTGCAATTATTCTTGTTTTATTAGATGAATGTGTAATAAGACTGCGGTACTTGCACGAGTGACCATGAGCGTTATCAACGACTGTTTATAATCTGGTGATTCTATTAATTTTGACAACAGTCTCGTGGTCACACTGCTGTCACGCCAGTGTGACCAAGAGTATGTTTTTGCTTACTCACTGAGCGATGTGGGTGCAATAAATACCCTGTTCTATGTAAGATTACTGTGAAAGTCGAGGTAAGAAAGAAACACCTACATATTCTTCTCGTAGTCCTTAGAAAATTATACTACAACTTTTTTTGTTTTCTACTTTAAGATTTAGTCTATCCTTTTTATCCCACTGAGGACAATGGATGGCTTTACACCGATGTTTAATTTTTAATAGGTTTTAAGTGTCGCAGAAACAAGTTATGATCGCAACAACAAAAGAATGACGTTTCTACAAAAAAATTGTAGGTACAACCCGGTCACAATATCTGTGCACCTGAGCTCGTGACGTCATATCGGCGGTCTGGATACGGTGTGCTAACCGTACTGTCGCACCGGGGAGTGCGCGGAGAGGTGACAGGGGAAGCGGGAGAGGCGCCGCATTCCAGCGAGGTGCACAGATATTCTGACCGGGTTATACTTTGAAATGATTAATCAGTCAACACAAACACGTCTAACGCTGAATATATATTTTTGATGTCCCTTGAAAAACAACAACCACTGGAGTCCAATATAAATAGTAACGTCGAAGATACGGCGACAGACCGCTTAGCCACGAGTTTCTTTTTTTTTTTTAAACTAACGCGTGTTTGATTTATATTGTTTAAGCAGACGGGTTTTCACTTGTACCTGATTGTTGGAAAGGTCCAACTATAGTTTCGTTCACATTCGGTGAACTTCATCAGGGATGACATGAGTCGTTCGTGTGTTCAACGATGACACGTCACGCACCGAATATGAACGAAACTATAGTAGGACTTTTTACAACAATCAGGTGCGCGTGAAAACCAGTCTTCATAAACAATTTTTTTTTAATATTATACGTCTCAACTATTATTGCATAGCTTTTATCGCGGGCTTTGAGCGCGGCGGCCGAATCAAGAAATTCCGTAATGAAAATAAAACTAACACCCCCCACTCCTACCAGCACAGCGGTGTGGCGTTGAAAGCCGTAGTTCGGCAGACTAGTATACGTATGCAATAGCTTTACCGCGGCAGTCCCCGAGTACCAGGTTTTTTATTATCCTACACAACTAGGCATTGACCACAAGTTCGCATGACCACGGAAGTCAGCGATACTGTAGCCCTAGATGGAGCATGCCTAGTCTGGAGTACACTGGCTCTAAAGGAAGGCTGCCGGAACACACCGTTATTTGCTTGGCGACAAACTTTACAACTTGAGGGTGGTAGCTATACAGGCGAGCGATAAGAAACGCCCTACCACCATGCTATGTATCTAAATAAAACAAGTGACATGTAGTTTTAGTGTGTATTATATCTGTAAGGGTAGATTCAGACTCTTATGATGTTGGTCCCGGGCTCCCACCGGTAGCTGCGCACGCGCGATACTAGGGACTGCATCGCTGATGGTTTCATGTGCGGACTTAAAGACTCTTCTGATGAGTAGTAAACTGTACCAGAGGAAAAATGTTAAGGGAATAGATGCCGTTGATTGAATTCATCTGAGTTAAATCACCTACACGAAGACATTAGCGTGTGTCATTACTAAAAATTGCTTTACTTTTCTATATGATACGAGTATGTCACTTCTATAAAAAAAGGCGTAATAAGTCATAGGTGCTTTAATATATTTTTATGGAAGGAAGGTGTATTAAGTCAAATATTCTTATTATTTATAAGGATCTTTGATTAATTCAACTAACCACCGCAGTCAAATCACCTACACAAAAAACTGAAGTTTAAAGTCTGATGCTGAGCTTCAAAGATTCATGAATGAATGAATGCATATAGCTTTATTGCACACCAAATAAAATATAAAAAGATACAGCCAGACAAATCTATCCAATGGTAGTACATTGGGCGGCCTTATCATGCTAGATGCTTACCAATATTGTCATTCGGATCAAGAGTTTCCTGCGATTTCCCTCTGGAAACACTATGCGTATCTCTCGACACAACGTCCTGCGTGGCTGTCGACGACGTACTGACCCTCTTCAGTGACTGGGCCGCGGTTTGAACGTTGATGCTTCCGTCTTCGGTCAGCATGTTTACCTGAGGCCCAGGCCGGACGATACCGGCGCAACTGTGGTACTTGGTGTAGCGAGCGCGGTGTTCTATGCTTATGTGCAGGCTTAGCTGGCGTCTGGAAGGTTAGGAACAGTTTTAAAGAAATCAGCTTGGAAATAAAAACCACTAAATAGTTCCAACTACTTAACTTTGACTGGCCGATTGGCGCAGTTGGTCCCGGATTCGATCCCCGGACAGGTTATACATTTGTGTGCATGAACATATGTTTGATCTGTGTCTGGGTGTTTATTGTATACATAAATATGTATTTATGGATATAAGTATGTATATCAGTCAGGTTACCATAGCACAGGCTTTGTTTGGGACTTGAAGACCATTGTGGGGTTGTTGTCCCAAAAAAGAACTAACTGCGAGGAATTAATCACGACTCGTTTAGTGACGTCAGAGTCTTGAGACGATGGCAGATTGCTGGCGGGTTTGCGACGGAGGTTGGAACAACGAATGGTGTGACTACACAAAGATATTAACTAACTTGCAAGTGAAGTTCTCTCCGCAATATCGACAGCTGAAAGGAGCGTTGATGACGTAGCGACGCGAGCTGACGTCAGAATCTTGAGACGATTGCAGATTGCTGGCGGTCTTGCGACGGAGGCTGCAACAACTGATGGTGTGACTCTTGACGGTTTCGGTGCCTTCAGATCTTTCTGACGCGGTGACGCTCGCGCTTTCTGTGTCCGCTTTAGACCTGCAAATGTATAATTTATCCTCGATAATGGTCAATATAAACGTCTAAAATAGATTTAAAAAATTTAATTATTTGATAATTAACAAATTAAATAAGCCAAAAATATTTTTGTTACTGCAATACGACCATCTTTTTCAAAACCGTATCGACTTATTATCGGCATAAGCTCATTTTGACTTGAAGTAGTAATTTGGAACATGTACCTATGTACAATTGAAATTGAAAAATGTTATTTGCGAATATAGATTTTTCTGACCCCTTAGCTACAATGGGCGTTTTATGACATTGTAACTGCTCAATTGCTTAACTTTTAGAAGGAAGGAAGTATTGTGCAATAATATTTAGGTTATGGTAAATTTAGCAATGATAATGAGGGTAGATTATTTAAGAATGGTAAAAAGCCAAACTAACATCAAATTTGTCTCCGAGAACCTTCCCTTCTTAATCTCCGTCAAAATCTGCTCCGGATTGTGAATCTTATCGAAAAACGACACGATTTTCTTCAGCTTATCATCAGGAATGACTTCTGGATCCGTCTGTGTGTTGGAAGCGATCTTGTAAGCCCCACCAGTGGATAAAGTGGACAAGTTATTGCCCAGCTTGTTGATGCCAATATGCTCGTTTTCGTGAATTACTTTATCGAATTCCGCCTCGAAGCCTTCATGGCAGTAGTGACAGATGAATTTGCGTTTTTGAAAGTGGCACAGGTTGAGGTGATCGTTATAGTTAATAATGCCTGTAATGTAAAAATATTTACATCTCTCATATTCGGTAAGTAGGTCTTATTACCCCCAAATGGGGCTTGTAGGTGACCAATTAGCGCTCTGGGGTAATAATGTAGCTAGAAAAGCCCTAGGGCGGTAAGTAATTAAAAAAAAAACTACACTGATTCAAAAAGTGCGCGTACATCTAACCATCATACTGGCAATAGACATGATGCATTCAGCCCAATGACAAAAGAGGTCGCTTCGCTATTCAGCCTTGTCTTTGTATGGGTATAATAGTCATCAATTTTAAATAAGCTCAATTTGGTTCTTGAAAAAAATAATTAAAAAAAGAATAAAAAAAGGCAGGAATAGGAAACTTTTACTTTAAATATTGTTTGTTTATGGGATTTTTTTATAATTACGTGCTAATTAGGAAAAAACATGAGTTCTGTAAGTGATGAAGATATAAGCTGCACTCCAGATTCAATGAAAATGGAAGCTGAACGGTTTTTTTCTACTTACCTCACAATCGAGATGTAAAGCAGAGTAGTTAGCTCGGGTGTAAGCATCAATTGCACCCTCGAACTATATAAATATCTCGGGCTGCAATTGATGCCTTACAGCCCTTGGCTACTAATCTACTATTAGCTATTTTCAAACTTACGTTACTTTTTTCCTTTTTTTTACAAAGAAGTGATTACCGATCTCAATTCCACGCACCAATACAACATTTTCAATTATTTTAATAAAATAAGTTGTTAAAAGTGACTTCAAAAACCCGACTGCAAGAACTTTACACCCATGTATCTTAACAACGTGAAATCGCGGGATGCATATAGCATACAATCTGCAGGTGAAGATGAAAAAGCCGGCCCTAGGGCGTGTCAAGGAAATATACATTCATACATGCATGCATACACACATACATACATAGGTACAGACACTCCAAAAAAACATAGCCGTCATATTTACCAGTCAGGTAATTAAATTGGGACCAATGTTTCTTTTCTAAATGGTCCAGATATCAGGATAAAAAATACAGTCAAATAGAGTACCCATGTTTGGAAGAAAAAAAATTTTTTTTCCTGCTCTTGCGCCTCTGGCTTATCGGGAAACGAATTGAGAACCTCATTTTTGGTCAGAGATCAATAGTTTTATTTATTTTCATTAAGTCAGCGATACTGTAACCCTAGATGGAGCATGCCTAGTCTGGAAACACTGGCTCTCAAAGAAGGCTGCCGGAACACACCGTTAGGTGCTTGGCGACATATCACTAGTATTTTGAAATGTGATCTTTGTTTTTGGTGTCGCTTAATATAGTTAGGTTAGGTACTTTTGCTTGAAATCCTACATCTGTAGGTTTAATCGTATTTCAGAATCGCTTTTTAGAATACTATCTATAGTTCTACGGGTTTATGTTATAACTAACCATAGGCAATCATAGTGCAGCCGACGATAGGACATTTCCTTGGTGTCGTATCCATCAGACAATTTCTCTGGACTGATTGTACGTAGGTCAATATGGATGGGTTATTATTTAGATCTCTAAGCGCACTCTCCGATTTCACCTTTTTGGGACGTCTAATCCTGTTCAAAATTACTATGAGAGGAAGGATAATTTCCAATAGCATTATTTTTATATTGCTTAAGAACACCTTCGGAGTCGTTCGTGTCTTCAACGATGACACGTCTCGCACTCACTCTCGTCTAGTCTCTGTGTGCGAGACGTGTCATCGTTGAAGACACGAACGACTCATTTCATTCCTGATGAAGTGGACCCTAATGTGAACGAAACTATAGTTGGATCTTTCCAACAATCAGGTACGCGTGAAAACCCGTCTTCTTAAAGAATATGAAACAAACACGCGTTATTTAAATAACATTTTTTAAATATTATGTAGAAATATCAATTCTTATACACAATACAATATGTCTCATTTGCATACCTAAAAATAAATATAAACAAAACATCAGACGGCCTTATCGCCTAAAGCGATTTCTTTCAGGCAACCTTTGGATCGATCTTACTAAGTTTTATATAATATATGTAGGTATTCGAAAATCACCAAGTTAGGCTTATGATCTAGCTTCTATATTAATGAAAGGTATATGATTGACTGCATTTCGCCTGATGTAAAGTGACGATGCGGTTTAAGTTGTAGCACGCTCACTTAAAAGAAACCAATTCACCTAAACAAAGTTAATTAATCATAATGTAAATTAAGAGTCCATTTTTTTCTAGTAAATTCTATGACACGTATATTATCTTCTTCACTCGCACGTCGCAACGTTATGTTGAAAACGCAAAAATAATATTGCAGATGTTGTTATTTATTTTTTGTACCTTCGAAACCTCAAGCCCCGCCGTCTTCGCTTCTCTTTACAGCTGAGTATAGGGTCGCTGGCTGCGTACATCTGACCCTGGGGCTTGTAGGCCTCCCGTCTTATACCAAACAGCCGCTGCACGAAGCACTGGAACCGACTCAACTTGCGTCTCTCGCACCCCACGTGGGGGAGTTGGTAACCGTGCAACAATCTGAGTAATATTGGTTTGCCAGCAGTTTAATCTATGTACGCTAAACCTAATTTTAATAAGAATCAGAAATCATTTAATGAGGAGCTAATACATATACAGGGTTATCAGCTAGGGTTGAACTAAGTGGAATGGGGTCACTGTACCCATCCTAAGGAACAACTTTCACTATGGGACCAACCCTGAATTCGAGTAATAAAATGAGCTGTTCCATACAAAAATTTGATCGGTCGTCGACATAATGTATGGAACAGTTGTTTTTTATCTCGAATTTCTGTATTCGAGAAAAAAACAACTCCATAGTGAAAGTTGTTAATCAGGATGGTTACAGTGACCACCTTTCGGTTTAGTTCACCCCTAGCCGATAACCCTCTATAGAAAATGCTAAGTGCACAATATTAGTGCACAAGTGTAATATCAGTTTACCCTAACGGGTCATTCAATGTTCTAGGTACAAGGTGAAATAAAAATTAAAATAGCATTATAATTATGATACAATAAATAAATTAGGTATATGTCAATTAAAAAGTTGTAATTTTCCATACCTACGATGGAATATAACAATAAAACTTAGCGTCCACGGTGCCGGTGGAGCACAACAGATAAGAAAAATATGAATAAAAATACATGATCTGGCATATGTAGATAGGTACGCGACATTTCTACTGACCCATTTATGTGAAGACTAGTGCCACGTCCCGACTTCACACGGTACGGCTTTTACTACTCGGTGATAATACTCGTATAGCTTTCTAACGCAAATAGAATTTTTTAAATCGGTCCAGCACTTTTTGTGTTTATTCGTTGCATACAAAAATACAAATCTTTTCTCTTTGTAACATTAGCGTAGATCTAGTTATATTTGCCGGGCATTTTAGATTAAGGTCTATCTATACTAATTGAGACCTATAAGGTTTTTGTCAAAACAAACATGATGCTATGCAATTGTTATTCTGAAACAATCAAATAACAGACTTGGGCCCCTGCACGCTATTGGGTCGTAATCCGACGGTCCCGGGTTCGATTTCCAACCGCAGATGTTCAATGCAGATGGCCTGCATGTGTTTTGTATGTGTATATCAATGTTGAATGGAATCCGCGACAGAGGAGAAATCTTAGTGGAGAGGATTGTTAATAATAATCACATACCTATCCTTGTACAGCTTCTCTTGCATTTGACAGTTCAGATGGTCAAACTTCTGACAGTGTTTCTCCAACGTTTGACAGTTGCAAGTGTCAAAGTTCTTCTCGCTATACTCTGTGGTGACAGTTTCGGCAAACTTGTCGATTTTCGCGTCAAACTGCGTCGATATTGATTGTTCGATATTCAAATCCCCTATAATAGCGGTGGCCATGGACGAGTTGTCATTTTCGTATTCAGTGTTGTCGCCACTTGTCACTTCATTGGTGCCTGTAGAAATACAAATACAAAATAGTTTTTTTTTATAAAACTCACAGCAGACAATAGAAATACATTTATAAAATAACACAAAACTTATAACAGGTGATTCCATTGTTCTCAACTGTGAAAATAGGCAAGATGCATTTTGCATGGTGGTAGGACATTTCCTATCGCTCGCCTGGCTAGCTACCACCCTCAAGTTGTAGAATCTGTCGCCTAGCACCTAACGGTGTGTTCCGGCGGCAGTGCATGTGCATGCCTGAACCTTTGATCCAACTTTCGCTTGAGAGGCAAGGAGTTCCCAACTATACTGTTATTAACTCGAAAGTTTAAGAAACTGAATAATATCAAAAATCGGTCAGGTGCTAGCCGGACTTGCGCACTAAGGTTTCCGTATCATTATTTATAGGTACCTCATTAGTTCAAGTTTCTACCGATTGTCTTTATTAATATCGAACAAAGAATGGCGAAATTCACATTTGGTATTAAAGGATTAAATAAATTATTATTTTGAATCACAATGATTTATTTTTAAAGTAAACATATCTCTGTGAATATTTCTATAGCAAAAATATTTCGTTATTTTTGTACGAGTATGGAAGCCCCCCGAAGTATTTATTTTACTAAATTTTCTCAATATAATGTTGTTATAGCGACAAGAGAAATACATCATCTGTGACAATTCCAACGGTCTAGCTACTTATCACTGTTCATGAGATGCAGCCTGGCGACAGACAGATAGACGGACGGCGAAGTCCCGTGGTTACCAGAACCCAAAAAATGAGAGAGACGCGCGGCAAACATCTATAAATCTGAGATCAACACGGTGGTTTCGCGCTTCTACTCTTGCAGTAAACGCATGACGGTAAAGTAAAGTAAGCTATTGTTCAACGGTGTCACGAGATTTTAACTTAACGATTAAGTATTAACAACCGTGTCCTTTGCTAAGCTACAATATTAAATGATTTTTTTAACAGCAGATATAATATTTGCAGGTCTATACACAATATTAATTTAATTTTGTAGTATTAACATGCAAGAGCCTATATATGGCGGCGAAGTCGCGTAAAGAGTACCTCTACCCCGTACACTACTACTACACACACACACAGAACTAAAGTTCGTCACTGCGCATCTAACATCCTAAGTCATGCCAAGGTCAGCCAAAGTCATGCCAAGGTCAGCCAAAGTCATGTCAAGATCAGCCAAGGTCATTGAATTTGTGTGCCTGTGACTGTACCAACCTGCGCAAGCGTCGGTCTTGGTGCGATGGGAGCGCTTACGTCTTCGACTCTGATTTGATTCTTCAGCGACATCGGAGGTTTGCTCCGGGAGAATGCCTGCTGAGCCACAGAACAAATAAAGCTGGATAAAACGTAATGGATAAAAAGTATATGTTATTATTATAATATTTTGTAGCGATGATGGCTGAGTGGTTAGTGGGGTCGATTGTCGTACGAGAGGTACTTATACGAAGATCGAAACAGAAAAAAGTAACAAAAGCTTCAGCTACTGGAGAAGAACAACATCCTAAGAAACCAGCATGATGTTAGGGCGTTCTCTAACGCTCGCCTGGCTAGCTATCTGAGCTTATTATTTAACTATTATCAAATTGTGTGACTAATTAGCTGGTATTAGTATCATTGACCATACGTACGAGAATAATTTATTATAATATTTATTATAATTTTATTGCTTATTTTGGGATTAAGTAGTATTATTTTTATGTACAGCATATTTTCCTACAACTTTATTTTTTTATTGGCGTGTTTTTTTTTGTGACCAACAAGTGACCCGGCCGGAGCACTGTAGGTAGGTATAAGGTTTCGTATCATTATATTTACACTAGCTGCGCCCCGCGGTGTTACTAATATCCTCCTTTAGGTGTTTGAATTTGAATTTTTTGGCATCTTTTAGCTCGTTGTAGTTTGATGTACTATAGCTGTAAGTTGTATCTGACTACATTTAATCAGAAAGTCGTTGGCTGCCAAGTTTACAAAAAATACCATCTTAAATTGGTCGGGTTATAGACTGCTGAGTATGGCTGCCAAGTTCACACCGGTATATTTGAACACTACATTTTTCCGGATTAAAATTAGGTAAATCCAGGCTAAAACTGTCCTGGTGTAATGTGTAAATCCGTTAAGTCGTTTGACCGTTGCAGAATAACAATATACCTTCACACATATACTCACGCTTTTTTTTCCTTTATAATATTCGTGCAATATCGACTATAAAGTTAGGTCCTTAATTGTTTATCGACCGCTACTCCATAAATTACAATACCTTTTAGTGATCACACAAAATTCAGACATGATTTGGCGCTTTGGCGATGTCATTCTAGGCAATCTTTGAATCTACGGAAGCTCTAATTTACCTACTTATAATCCGAGTGAAATAAATATACATGAGTAGGTAGATAACTCACCAATAACACTGGCATCATAAATTTGGAACAGCTTCTTCAAACACTTGTATTTGGCTTTCAGCACTTCGTGCTTTTTTTTGGGCACCCATTTCTTGGTTAGATATTCGTCTTCTATCTCCGGTATACTCGTTAGAGTACCTTTTTTAAACATATTAACCTTCTTAAACAGAACCCTAACAATTTTGGTAGACAGAAAAAATAATACACTAGCAATTATTATCCAATTTTGATACGGTATCATTACTAATAGTGAGATATATTATTTTTAAAATAATAAAGAAACTTGCTATGGTTATCGGAATGCATAGTTAACTGGCATTTTCCCTAGATGACGTGTTGATTTGTAAATGGAAGCATAGAGGAATTCAGCTTTTAGAAGACTATAACTTTTTAGAGGTAAACGAAATAGAGTTACGAACTCTTCAGGTTTCATTACTTTTGTCCATGAATGTTTACGTTGACTTTAGAAGCTTGAAACACGGTCAACGGTTTTTCAAGTTAGCGATACTGAAGCAATTGTCATCAAATCATTTTGAAAATGTCCTTTGGCTAAATATTTAGAAAACTTGGTCAAAAACTTAAAAAAACCGCGAGAACTGTGTTTAGAAATTAATTTAAAGATGCCACATAGTACTGTCACTAAAACTTTTTCTGTCACTATTCTTTTTTCTTCCGTCTAAAAACAAGAACCTCCTTCTTGATTGTTGAACATTTGTGATGACTTATTTGAGATCCCACTTTTTATGATAAGGCTTTTACCCATCAAATAAATATTTAATCAAAGCTGTTTGATCAAATAGTGAAATGAAGAGAAAACATTTAGAAGATAACAATTATTGTTATATTCTTAATCTTATCTTTCTTTAGTAATCTTATCCCATGTTACTTCTAGTACATTATTTTATTCCTCGCCTCACAAACTTATTCACACACCGACCTAACTTATAAATATCGCCTGCCTAAAACCTCCGCGCGCATATCACGTCCAACCTCCGTGCAGCACACATCACAAGAAACGTCACAATGACAGGTCGCGGAAAAGGCGGGAAAGGCTTAGGAAAAGGAGGCGCGAAACGCCACAGAAAAGTTCTCCGAGATAACATCCAGGGTATCACAAAACCAGCGATTCGAAGACTAGCGAGAAGAGGTGGCGTCAAGCGAATCTCTGGTCTAATTTACGAAGAAACCAGAGGAGTTCTGAAGGTATTTCTCGAAAACGTGATCCGTGATGCTGTCACTTATACGGAACATGCGAAAAGAAAAACAGTAACCGCAATGGATGTTGTTTATGCCCTCAAGAGACAAGGCAGAACGCTGTACGGATTTGGTGGATAAATGTTAAGGAAGAATATAAGATTATTGGTTAGTTTTTAATTTAGATTGACAAGGCCCTTTTCAGGGCCGCAATGATTCTTTGTTTCTGTTAGCAACACAAAGTCACACGTACAGAAATTTTGTCTTGTTTATATTGCTAAGGATTTAAAGCACTTAGATACCTATGTGTGATAAAATTTATAAAATTGTTGTCAATATGACGTACCTCATACTTACGTAAGACAAGTAAGTTTTTATATCATAAGTTGTATACTTGCTAAAAAACATTAAGTCATCATGATTATCAATAATATGCACTTTTAATTTAGGTAATACCATTAAGATCAAATTGGAGGGTAGATATAAATTTATATCTAATTGGCCTTACCTAGACAATATTTTTTTCTGATGTCCGTGTTGCTCGTATGCAATATCGTAGATATAATTCTGTGCTAGTTATTAGCTTTACAAATATCAAAAATAAAATAAAAAGCCTTAGAAAACGTAATAAAAGTTATTTGGTAATAAAAACAAAACTACCCTCATTTTATACCCACTTCAGAAAACGACGCCATTATAAAAGACGCACAATCGAGTAAAAACTGGTCAGTCTTCGCTAGAACTTCACACCGTCAACATGGCTCGTACCAAACAGACCGCAAGAAAATCCACCGGTGGAAAGGCGCCAAGGAAGCAACTGGCGACGAAAGCTGCCAGAAAAAGCGCTCCAGCAACGGGTGGTGTTAAAAAACCTCACAGATATCGTCCAGGAACCGTTGCTTTGAGAGAAATCCGTCGCTATCAGAAGAGCACAGAGCTACTGATCAGAAAGCTACCGTTTCAACGGCTTGTGAGAGAAATAGCTCAGGACTTCAAGACTGATTTGCGGTTCCAAAGTTCAGCGGTGATGGCTTTGCAAGAGGCCAGCGAGGCGTATTTGGTTGGCCTCTTCGAAGATACCAACTTGTGCGCCATTCACGCTAAAAGAGTGACTATAATGCCGAAAGATATACAACTGGCTAGAAGAGTGAGAGGGGAACGAGCCTAAGATAACTAATCTAATCTTTCATCGTTAGGAACATTGTCCTTCCCTTAATTTATTAGTGACAAAGCCCTTTTCAGGGCTGCAATTCTGTCATAGTTTCTGAACACGCCTAAGTTGAAATATCTATACCCAGAAATAATTTGTTTAAGTACTGGGTGCACCCTGCGGCGTTACCCGCTTTAGCGTTAATGAAGGATAAAAATATCCTATGGGTTAATCCAGGGTATCAGCTATCTCTGTACCAAGTTTGTTCAGCTGTTTTAGCGTAATAGCAATAAAAATACATCCATACGTTGTTACAAAGTTTCGCATGCATAATATTAGTAAGAAGTAAAATAGGAAGCAGGATTACAAAAGGAAGGATTGACAAAATCCTTTTCAGGTCTGCAATACTGATATGCACTTCGGTTGAACTATCTATACTTATCTAGAAAGACTAAAAGAGCGCGGCTGAAGTATGTATATGTATAGACTAGTAATTATAACTTTTTATAACGATAAGGTTGTTTACCTACGTATGGGACGTGTGGCGGCCATATAGCTCAAAAAAATTTGTGTGTTAGAATGAGTGACCAGACGCGCATATTATAGGGTTCTGTAGCATTATATCTGTGCTTATTTACTTATTATTATTTAGGCTTAATGCATATTAGTTATGTTGATTTTAGTTCTTTTGATTTAATAGCCACTTGAAAGCACGCGCTCCTCGCTATTTATATCAAAAACTAATAAACCAACAAAAAAATAATTGGAAAAAGGAATTTGCTACAATATTGATGAATATACAAATAACATAGCTTCATGAAATTTATTAATATTAGGTACTTGCATTAAGTTCCTTATTGTTTATTAGATAAGAACTATTGAATGTAAAGTAAAATATTATGATGATAAAAGATTTGTATATTAGGATTTTTGTATGTAATGGCCTTACCTAACGATTTTTGTGACGTTTGACCTTAGATTTTATAGGATACAGACATTACCACACTTAAGTTCTGAGACAAGTTTTGGGTGTCAAAATGCAAGTTCTTTAGAGTTTATAGCTCTGGTGTCCCAGAACTCTACTTCAACCGGGCACGGGCCAAGAGGGGGGTCTTATTTGTACCCGGAAAAACAAAGTAAAAATTCCTTTTCGGTTGGTTAAGTTATAATTGACAAATTCATTTAAAACCGATGTAAAGATAATGATTTTTGTGTATTTTGATTACCCACATACAACATGTATGAAAAGTGAAACACTTCAAAATTTTACGCTCCTTACCCTACCAACTAAGTGACTGACCGTGCAACTCATGTAAGCACACTCCGACCCCGAAAAAACAACACTACAACAAAAATGTCTTCCAAAGTCACTAAAAGGAGCCCATCGAAGAACATAACGAAATCCACACGTGCTGGTATTCAAATATCCGTGGGCCGAGTTAACCGTTTTCTTCGCAAGGGGAACTTCGCACCAAGAATCAGCTTAAGCGCTCCAGTCTATTTAGCCGCTGCCATAGAATATTTAGCAGCGGAAATCTTGGAGCTGGCGGCAGAATGTGCACATCAGAACACGAAGCATAGAATCACCCCCCGACATATTCTCTACGCGATCAAAAACGACGAAGAACTGGACAGGATGTTGAGAGGGACGGTTATATCACGTGCTGGTGTCATACCTCATATTCCACCGCAGCTGTTGCCGAAGAAAACTATTAAAAATGTCTCGCAGGATAGTGAGGATGAATAGGAATTGGATGATGTGACCTTGAGCTCTTAAGGGTTCAAGGTTATTTGACAAAGTCCCTATAGGGGCTGCAAGTTTTTCTAGTTTCACAACGCCAAGTCAAATCAATTACTATAACTTAAACAAGGTCCTTATATCAATGCTATCACTGGTATTGATGCTGGTTGTTTCAGCCGACACTGTGTTGAGTTGGGACCGGGTTATGACAGAAAGCATTTAGTAGTAAATAATATATGATAATCTGAGTAGTTTTAGGATATTTTATGTTACATATAAATATATTTCTATTTGAGTTGCTGAAGATAAATGAATATGAATCCATCAATTTGCCTTACGCGCAATGGAATAAATAAGACAATTGACTAGTAGAGTAGTAGTAGACTTTTACTTTGTTGGGGGTTTTTCGTTGTTGTCTTTGACTGATCATCAAAAGTCCATTCTTTAGGTTTACCAGCGCACAATGCAGTGAATGCAGTTACAACGACAGCACAACACAAATAAGCTATAAAAAAAATTAAAGCATCTCAAGTATATTTTATCATTAATCGTTTATTATTAGTTTGTTTCTAAGTACATATGTTACAATCTTACTTTTAGTTATATACCTAACTTTAAAAAAAACGACTTACTGTTGGAAAGTGATTATGCTGGCCATAATTACTTTTCGTTTTTCCAATTCTTGTTAAATTTATTTTTTTATAATTCCTGGTCAATATACGCCAATATTATTCAATATATGTGTGAGTATCATCTGGTGGACGTCTCTGAAGACAGTCCTGACGTTGTCGGTATCGGTGGCGGTCGTGAAGTGGAAGTAGCACTCCCTGGGACGTGAAGCCTCTAGGATCACGAACCGCTCGGCTGAAGCGGTCAGGTTCTTGCGCTCGCGTCTCCTTCTTGTTATGCCCTTCGGAAAATATGGAAAGAAAATAGCATGACGTAGTAAGGTTGTCGTATATTTTTTGTAAGCTTGTATTTAATATAGTTTTTTTTTTACTGTTGAACTGGTTTTTAATTTTCTATGGGACGTTTTTTTGACGTCTATTTGATGTTTCACACCGACTTTACCTTGGCCGACAATTTATTCAGTTAATTTTGATTTCTAAACTAAACTACTGGACCGATCATGATATAATTTACACGGGACTGATAGGAAAGTTGGTTAATCCGTGCAGGCAGCGCAATTGACAAATATGGGAACGTGCATTAAAAAAAATAGAAAAATAATATATCAACCTTCTCCTATCTTAAGTCATTTAAAAAGAATATATAAGTACCTAAGTACTAAGTTTATATTAGATTTAATATTTTTTATACTTGTTAAAATGTTGTGTGAGTTTATATATATAATTATTTATTTTTGATATTGTGTACCGACATATTTTTACATAAGAATGTGCCTACCGAATGAAGTGAAACCGCCGAATGTGACGTGAGTGACGTCACCCAGTTCCAACAGAAGATCAACGCTGGTTGTTTCAACCAGCATTATGTTGAGTGGGACCGGTTTGTGACAGAAAGCAGTAATTTGTAACTTCAGTCTGATTATAAATTGCGAATTAAGTTTGTTTTCTGAATCAAATGAATATTTTTCTATTTTCTTTTTCTATAAGTACTTACAGCAAACAAACTCCTAATAAACAGTCTGGTCCGTGTGTACTCGTCACTTCCCTCTCTAAACTGTGAGTATTCCGGGTAGTATGGGGCTATCCCTCGACCTGACTCCACCTTCTGCTGCAGGATGTCCTGCTTGTTCAGGAACAGGATCACTCCGGCTTCCAGGAGGAATCTGAACACCAGAAGTTTTAATTAGGACAGAATGACATCGGTACATATTACTTGAATGGGAGATTGAACGGATATGAAGAGTCATCAACAATCAAGAGTAAGGATTTGTCAATCCTTTCCGCAGCGCAATGAAAGACATTTTACGGCATAAATCTATTTTAGGGTAATATTGTTATATATCCTCTGCTTTAGGTTAGTTTTAGTAGAGATTACTAATGATCTAAAATTTTTTTCTAGAAATAAAATTAAGTTAAATACAAAAATACAAATCGTTCCTCTTCATAATATTAGTGTTGATATTTCAATGTTAAAGCCTTTATTACAAATAAATATTTTGGAAATGATATCTTTAATGTTTTTTTTTAATTTAATCGTTTCGAGCCCATACTTATCATATATTATCGAGTCAGACTTATGCGTAAATTGTTACCTGCTTTGCCATACATCTTCAAACAGAACCAGTGCTTCTTTTAGTCTGTTTTGAGTGTGATCTTCCCGCAAAGTTTGATCGTAATCGCTGCAGGCGACCAGGAACCATATTGCATGAATTCCCTCGAAAACCTGACAAAATAATATAAATTGGGTAATTTATTAATCATCATTATCATCTAAGTTCAAACTGATTATTTATCTATATAATAAGTACTTACTAGCTTTCTGTCTGTGACTGAAAAAATAATACTATACCTAATCATAAATATACAAATAAAATAATTCGCAGCCTGTTTTATGCCACTGCTGAGTATAGGCCTCTAATATATAATGCTATTTGCCTCGGTCTCCATTCATATGGCTTTATTTATAAAGTACTCGTTTCTAATCAGAATTAACTTTTTGTAGAAAGTGCCTAACTAAATTTTATTAGCAAAATTCTTAAAGATCAAATAAATAATGAAAACAGGCGATTTGTAATAATTTTAAAAAAGTGATTATACCACTGAAATCCAGTTTACTTATTCGCTGAAATAGAAGATTTTCATGCAAAAAATACCTGTATCCATTTTTTTCTCTCTCCTCTTTGACCTCCGACGTCGAACATCCAAAAATCTTGCACTCCACCATGCATTGATTTTGGTACCTGAATGTATTAAAATTATTAGCGTTCATTGAGTTTTCAAACGTTCTTTAAAAGGTGAAGCGGTCCGAAAACACAATTGGACCTATCGTGAATTTGAGAAAAAAAACGAAGAAAATTTATCGGTCGTCAGCAAAAATGCACAGATGACTTTTTTTTCAAAATTTTGGTGTATTGCCTACGTTGGATGGCCATGGAGATCTTTTGACCAAGAAAATATCCAGCTTATGTCACCCGTTCCGTCCACCAAACACTTGGCCAAGCCCTATAAATACAGGTTGAAAGTGTCTATCCAGGGACTCATGGTTTCTACCTCAAACGGCACAATTTTAGGTTTTCGTCAAAGGACTAAAGTCCACGACGTAGGAACCACGGCAATGAATCTGAAATAGAGTTGGGCAGGACACGTAGTGAGGCAATGTGATGACAGGTGGAGTTAGGCTGTGACAGAATGGTGGCCAAGCCTAGGGAAGTGAAACGTCCTTCGACCACCAGCAATATAGGTTAACTAAACATAAAATCAGGATTGGCACAGCGCCGAGGCATGATGGTATGAAATGAGAGAGACCTATGCGCAACAATGGGATAAGGAAGGCTGTAGATGACGATTATGATGAGTGTTTCAGCCTTGGCAGCGGCAGAATCAGTCTGAACAGAATATGTATGTTGGCTATAATGCTTACCTTTACTCGAAACTCAATTTTCTGTATTCCGGTGGTTTTTTGTCGACATCTCAGTATATCAGCGTCTGATGGCATGTAGTCTGGTTTTTCTATGAGATCTATCCTATCTAAAAAGCTAAAAAATAGACAACACCATTTATGTAATATATGCATATACCTAGTATATACTTTTGAAATGACCTTTATGTAAGATTTTTTTTTATATTTTGAACTCCTTATTCACGGTTGTTTTCTTCTTTTTGCGAATGCGCCTGTCAATAATGAAATCGATCGGGAAATGCAGACTCAACTGAACAAACTTCGTCCATCTCCCGTTATTTCTGATTACGCATTTCCTAAACCGATCATAAATTAAATTAGGTATAATTGAAACAGTAAAGGTAAACCCGTAAAAAGGTAGTAAAGGTAATTATATATGCGAAAGGGTGTTTCATAGCTTATGGTTTGTTGGATTATTCGCCTTTTTCTTTCTACAAGTGAGTCACGAATTGACTTTATTCTTTGCACAGAGGCAGTTCGAGGTCTGGACAGGTTATTTTCTGGGAAAGCAAACCCGACAAGTTCCTATGGGATATAATAACACGAGCGAAGCCGTGGGTAAAAAGCTAGTATAACGTAACTCACTATTCTGCGCTATCAATAAGTTGATACTCGTTGGATCTCTTGAAGCATTCTCTTACGCCACCATCGCGCCACAACCTGCGGACGTGGTCGAAGTACTCCTGGAAAAAGTTATAAGTAAGTCCATTTTAATAACAAAAATCACAAATAAAGAAGCCGTGGGTGAAGAAGTCGGTAAAAGTAGTAACTATTAGGTAAACAGGTATTTATCGTCTTCATAATTAACGTCAGCAACATTTCAAGAAACCTACAATTTTTTTAATCTATTTTAAAAATCTTGTGTCGAACAACTGAGCCTTAACTAAGAAAAAAATTATTGACTAGCTACATCAAAAAAGTTGCATACGGATTACCTATAGACCAACTAAAATCTACAGATAATATACAAATGCTCCAACCCAGAGGACAGCGTATTCAGCGTGCTAGCGACATGAGCACGCACAATTTACTTAATTTGTACCCACAAGTTAAGAGGGCGAATGAAATCACGACCTGCAATAACACGACAGACGCCTGTCAACTCGGCGACTGTCAATATTGTGTCAGCAGCAAAATAATTTTCATTTTATTTTAAGGTCTTATGACCGGCCGGGACAGATGAAGATAGTTACACAATGCCAATTTCTTGGTGACAAACATCTATATGTCGATCAATCAATCTGTATTACCAAGAACTAAATAACTAACTACAATTACAAAAAAATAGCAGAAAGATTACCTATACCTTCAGCTCACAACCAGAGGGCAGCGTGCCCAGCTAGCCGCATTACCACGCTGAATGGCAATGCTTAAGCCAGTTAAGCCAGATAAAAACCGGCATTCTGGTCACGCGTCGAATCGATCAAACGCTCACATAAGTTTTGGAAAATAAAATGAGCTCACGGTCGCCACGGCCCTAAAGTCTTGACTCTAAATGGCTCAAAAATATAACTGCTCACTAGGCTAGCATATTGTAGCCGCTGTGCTGTTCGGCTGAATATGCCAATCAATCAATCTATATGTACGAGTACAAATTGTCAGGCTCTAAAGCAATTAGTTACCTCGGTGTACTCCTCCGGTCCTTCCATACCCAACTTCAGGATATATCGCTGAGAGACGGCGTTATTTCGGTTTTGTAATTGTATGTCAAGAGCGGCCATGTTGGTAACTATGTCATAGATTGATTCGTGAATGTTGTGACGTATGTGCTTTATTTTCTCTAGCTTTTCTCTGAAAATCAATATGAAAAATAGATGATATTATCTAAAAGTAAAATGACTTTCTTTTATTTAAATAATTGAAATATAAGAAAGTCATAAACTTAATGGCTGTCTGTAAAATAATATTATTATATTGTTAGCTAATTATTTGATGTTCACTATTTTACAAAACATTGACATTTTTAAGACGCCAGGTAGCAGAAGGTCAGTTATAGGTATGTAGGTACTCAACCGTATCTACAAAGGTTTTTAAGAGAATAATGCGTAATATAATGATACCTAGAAGATACCTAATCTTTGTATGCAGTCGCAAAAAGCCTTTATAGCTTAGAAGCAAAGATAATAAAGACGCCACTAACTTTTTAGCTAATAGGCTTGCGCTTGACATCAACTCGCCTGGTGTATAGTGACGATGGGGCCTAGGATACAGCACGCTTGCCTAGAAGAAACCGATTCACGCGGGTGAATCGGTTTTTCTAGGTAATTAGGTAACCGATTCACCCGCGATTTGAAACTGTATTCAGTTTAAACACTTTTATTTCTAAAAAAAGAAATTTATTGTAGGAATTCTTATACTTCATTTCTCGTGTGTGTTCATACAGGGTATGTACCTGCCTACACATAGGCAGGTACATAATCTGCCCTATCCATGAATCCGTCGAATTCAGTATCTGTCATACACCGAAGAAAGGCCTGTTTTCGCTTGGTTCTTCAGGGCGACAAGCACAATGCGCCTGAGACTCCGAGACGGCTCAGATCTCGAATTGACAAGGACTATAGTATAACTGCAGTTTCCGACTTACGAGTAGCAGGTACTACTTAAAATACATAAAATGGAATACAAAGAAGTTTGAACTACCATTTGACCACCTTAGGGGTTGAATTTCCATAACTCCTTACAACATATATGGGAGTTTATGTAATGAATACGCCCTTCAAATCTCACGTCTCTATATAGCTTCAGCGGTTTAGGTTCTGCGTTGATTTTTGCAAATATCAGTCAGTCAGTCAGGACTTATTCTTTTATGTATATAGAAGATTAAGTAAAATTTCTGCTTTCCCACTATTTACCCGGTAGAGAATCCTTGTACGTGTAATATTTTCATTTGTTTAATAATTGTCGTTTTGCCACTCTCACCGGTTCCCAGCAGCAATAGCTTTATAGCCTGGAAAACGAGTAATATTTAATTTTTTGTCGAAATACGCATTTTATGGGGTTTTTTTTGTTCTGTGACTATATAACCTAGCTTACTTTCTTACATAAAAATATTTGTAGGAATAATAAGATAAAGAGATAAAGAATATCTAGTATTTTCTCACGCCGACATCAGGACGAGGCGTCTTGATGTGAGCGTGAGAAATCCAAAAATATTTTTGTTTTTATGGTGTGGTTCCTCCTCACCACCTCCTTATTATTTATCTTTCTCTCACTATCCGACTTCCTGGATATGTGTTTCGCCTTAGCACAAGGCATCATCAGGAGATGTTGATGATGGATTTCCGCAAAGTGACGACTGACTCCATCAATTATGTAGGAATAGACAAATCTACACATACTCAGTGCTATACTTAGTTTAAAATTAATTATTGAAAGAAAAATTACCGCCGAAGATGTCGAAATGGATGTTTTCTAAAAGCTCACTTTTTGTTTAATTTAGTTATTTTCTTATTTTTTGTATTGTCGCCATAGGTAGTCAATCTTTTAATTTAGGTTTTTGGAATTTATTTATTTACGTAATTAGAAACTTTGAAGTATTGGGCATACTTCTAAGTTTCCAAAAATCCTAAATGATAATTTCGCTTTGCCCGGAAATTCCTCCCGATTTCGCTCATAATTTTTAAGCTACAAGCTACTTTTTCTTTAATTGTAACACTGATAAGGTTTGGAAAATATGTAGAACTCTTGTACTTACTTCATTGTAGGTTTTAATCCATTGTTTAATTTCTCTATCAATTTGTTTGGAATTGGCCTCGTCTTCATCGGTGCCTTTCATGCACGGTATTAAACGCATTATGTATCAAACTGAAACAAATCGTATTTAAAGAATAGATAATTTGGCATGCGTTCGACCGCAACTCGCCTGAAGTAAAGCGATGATGCGGTTTAAGATGTCTGTGGTCGTTATTAATATCGAGCAAAAAACGGTAAAATAAATCACGTTTGTTTGTTCCAGAGGATTGAGTTTAAAATTAAAATATTTGAAAAAGTTATAGTAATCGGTGCTTACTCATTACGACAAGCTCCGCTATAATTTTACCAGACGGTAAGTAGTCCCTTTTTTATTAAGCACTTGTTCTTTTTACACGTACCTTTAACACTGCTATTCTTCCAAAATATTCTTTTAATCACTCACAGACACAAAAATATTTTCAAAAGATAAAAAAATATGAGTGTATTGTATTGAACGATGATCGCAACCAAATCACTGCAGCGAAATTATATTTAATCTGTTTTATTTATTATCTTTAAATTGATAATATTGCAGATAACTATAATTATCTGATAAGTTTGTAATGATAATATAAGGCGGTGTCTTTTGTGAGTAAATGAATAAAGTACTTATATCTAGCACTTCAGTATTTTATACTGATTTCAAAAAGGAAGCTGTTGTCTTTTTGTCGGAATTACCTTTATATTTAATCTTATGACTATCGATTTCTTCATAACCTGGACCGATTCGATAACATATATATACTTTGTTCGGAAGGTTCATTGATGGAGACAGACGTTACTTTGCTGAAATCCATTTAAGTATAAACAAATGGTTTAGAGAGACTTCAAAAAACCCGACTGCAAGAACTTTAGACTCGAGTACAATCGCGAGATGCAGCTAGTATAGCTTATGGCCATTTGCAGGCGAAAACGAATCTATTGACACCACTCACATACAAATACGACAAGCCGTTTAGGCTCTAGGGCGTGCCAAATAAATATAAATTCATGCATAAGTAGACATAACTTTCGCAGTTTAGTGTTTTGCTCATATAAAAGTTGTTACGTGCGACCTCGTCCGTGTGGGGGGAATTTATTTTATCTTACGTAAAACCATTTATTTTTTCAAAATATAGTATCCAACTTCACTTCTAATACCTCCAAGAATATGTGTAGAAAGTTTCATGATGATCGGTCTTCGCGTGAAAGCGTAACAAACAAATATTTACAAATAATTTAAACAGTTCATACATCTAAGCAACCGAAAAATTTGAGGTCGATTTTTCAGGCAACTATTTTAAAGTTTAACCTAAGTGTTACTTAAAGATATGTAAGTAACACTTAGGTTAAACTTTATTTATAAACTATTATACTTAATCTTGGTTTTCTTATCAAAAAACCAAGATCAAGGTTAATCATAAGAGCTGCAGCAAGTAGGTTTTCTGTTTTTATCAGTTTTCTGGATGTCAATACACGATAGGAGTAGGAGCTAATGTCGGTAGGGGAATTACTGTCAGAGGTAAAAAACATTTTACTATGGATGTTTTATTCCTTCCAAAATGTAACAATTGACTTCCAATTCGGCAACAACGCAAAACTAACGTTACTAATAATGCCGTATTAATTAAAATGTATATAGAATGAAACAAACATTATTGGACCGTTATTGCTAAAATTTATATTTGACAACCTCGTTAGTATGAAATTAAGGGTTCCTAGTCTAAAAAACAATGCTAACCCTAAATTGTAGAAGAAAACATTGACGACAATATACACAAAAAACAATTACATACAGACAAACATAGATCCACTTTCTTTTTGGGAGTCGATATATACACACGTCATCTTTGTACAGTTAAATAAAATCTAACGTTGATTTTGATTTTTTAAAAGCTCTTTGGACGATTTTGTAAAACTTTTTTTGGGACAAATGGGAAAGGAGGTATAACTTTTCGAACAGTTATTTTTTCAAGCAAGATTTTTGTTAACAATTTGCGAATATAATTCATGAACATACCCAAAAAAATACATACAGATGAACATAGATAGGGTTCCATAACCAAGGGTAAACATGGGATCCTATTACTATGACTTCGCTGTCCTTCCGTCCGTATGTCACAGGCTGTAGCTCATGAACCGTGATACCTATCTAAACAGTATATATTATTATGTTGTGGCTGCTTCAAATACTAAAATCAGAACAAAATAAATAGGTAATTAAGGGGCTACCATACAACAAACGTGATTTTTGCCGTTTTTTTGTTGGATATGAATCGTTTTATCGAACAAAAAACAGCAAAAAACAACAGAAAATCAAAAAAATACTTACTTTTGAATATTTTATTACGTCGTAGGTTTAGATATTATATTGTGCTGAACTCTTCATGCGTGATTTCATGCGGGAGTCGCTCTTGGCTGATTTTTACCCATTATTCACTATGATTTCTCCATAAAGTCGAGAAAATATGAAATGACATTAAGGTATAGAAGGTTGCGTACCCCTGGCCGCAGCTGGCAGGCAGCTGTGCGCAACCGTTACGGCACGTGTGACGACCCCTGCCTTAGGGTCATTTTATTTGCACCTCTAGTAGTACGTGCTGAGTGACTCGCCCTAGCTGGTATTGACAGCCCGTCTGAAGGTCCTATGTATGAGTTTTCAAAATCAATCCAGGCATTGCCCGAAATCGGAAAATTTGTATTAACAAAGGTTAGTTAGTTAGTAGGTAAGAAGGGACTTCAAAAAACCGTACTGTAAAACTTTAGAGGCGCAATGAATGAAGTACCTATTTCAATTTAGTCCCTCGAAGATGACCTCTGACATGTCGTATGATTGTTATCCGAAGACGAACAACTGGAGACCTATAACTACCTAAGTTAGTAGGTACATAATAAAGATTGGTATATGATGGTAACATCTGACTGATACACGAAAGAAAAATATAAAAGAAATTGTTTTTTCACTTTTGTAATTCTTTGGCAGTATTCTGAATATACCTATTTACGTATGTGTAGGTACAGGCCGTAGGTTTTGTTTTTACTGACCATGACATTCACAAACTGTTTTGTCAGTTTCAGTATTATTATTACTAACGGAACTTTCGTTTCACCCTTCAAAAAGCTCTTTATTAAAGTTCATTCAATAATTTGTGCAAAACGTCTTGCCCTTTAATATAAAACTTCAATATAAATTCAATTTAAAGTGGCAGTGTTAAAGATCAAAATGGTGTGAATACAACAATCAAGTTATAACATTTTAAAAGAGGAAATGGAAGTCCTATGTTATTTCTCTGACAGATAAAATCAACCTTAACTCAAAGATATAAAGCACTAAATGCAATAATGTTTTTTTTACACTATAGCTCGTGCCATGGGGTGCGCAAACGCCGCCGTTTCCAATTTTTTTGAAAATGGAATTCCCCTCGGCAGTTGAAAGGTGACCGTTGAACTAAGCACACGTATACAATACAACCCGAATATTCGAGTAATAATAATAATAACCGTTTTTTTTAAAGTGTTCAGATTTAAGTGATACTTAATCTGAGTGAATATAGAGTGTAGATCTTATTTTTAATACTGATGTAATGTTAATTATGTAGTGTACGCCGTGAAACTTAAATAAGTGTTAGATATTAAGCAAAATTCTAAAAACACCAGTTAAAAGGAACATAACATAAGAAGAACTAAGTTCGTAGCTTTAAGTTATAGTAAGCTCTAAGCTCCGTTCCGGTCAAGGATCACCCCACAGGAATCATGGTCTGACAAGCGAAGCTAAAACACTTGGGGAAACATACGCTTACAACATTCAAGATGGATTCGCCAAAAATCGTCTACAAATACTATTCAAACCCAGCATTTTGTGCACAGAGCGAAGCCATATTCGCACAGCAATGCATCACGAAGATTATTTCACCAGAAAGGAAAAGAATGCCTCCGTTAGGAGCCAATTCTCCTCGAAAACACATGGAACTAAGCAACAGAATACTAAGGACAGATATATCAGATAATTGTCTCAGAATGTCGCCAATGGGAGCTTCTAGAAGTCGAGACGAACCACCAGAATTGCCGCCGAAACCTGCAAAATTCAGACAATTCCAACGCCAATCTTCTTTGATACACAAACCTACAAGACAAGTCAGATGCAGAACTAGAAGCGAAGACTTGGAAATGGCACAATTCAAGCAACAGAAGAAATCTAAATACGACAGAAACGCCGAAAGCGATGACGGCTTAGAAGACAGCCGTACCAAGCATAGATACGAAATCATCCAAGATCTAGAAGACATAGCAGATTACTCGCCAACAAAGAAGAGAATAATAGAAGCAGACGCGAGTGAGATAGAAGAATACAACGTAGACGGGCCCGACGAGAACGAACTAAAAGAAATTCCAACTGAAATCGTGAAGACAGTCAATGGCAAGACGCTCCGATATGCTATAGTGCCTTCAGAAGACGACCCTGTACCACGAAACGTGACGTTCACTTCTCCGAGGATGTCTCAAAAAAACTTGATTGCGACGCAAAAGCTGCACGAGCTTTTGTCTACGCCGAGGAAATTGAAAAGCTACGCCAGCCAGCCTTCAGTTCGCATGACGCCAAAGCAAGAAAGTCCTAGATACGTTAGCACGCCAAAGAAAATGATTTCCAGTACCCCAACTCACGGAGTTACTCCATCTAAGTCTTGTGCAAACTTAACTCTAAATCGATCAGCTGGGTCACCCATATCTCCTAAAGCTCAGCAGAAGTTAAGCTATGGTCTTGAAGAGTTTGAAAGGCCAGACGTATTTGTGACTAGTGCGAGGGAGAGGAGTGCGGAATTGGATAGAGATGCCAGTAGAGAAAGTCGGAGGGAAGATAGAAGGTTCGAGAGAAGAAACAGCGTGAGGAAGGATAAGACCACTGCTGTCATAGTGCCTAGGTAAGACATTTTCTAACGTTTATTAACCAACCAGCTTTTGCCCGCTGTTTCAGGCTATGGCACTTTCTAGACTACAACTAACAACTTCGCATTTTATAATATACTAGCTGTGCCCAGCGGCATTACTCGTGAAAACTTAATTATTTAACGAGAAAAAAAACCTATGCCTATGGTTTTAAGCTACCTCCCCGCCAATTTTCAGCCTAATCGGTTCATCCATTCCTAAGTTATAAATAGTGTAACTAACACGACTTTCTTTTATATATAAGCTTTTCCTCTCGAACCTTCTCGAGCAGAATAATAATTATTCAAATCAGTACAGGCGAATCTGTGAAAGGAGGAGGCTCCTTTTTTAAGTCGGTTGCAATTTGATATCCTAACCCTAGTTTTATTTTAATTTACAATATAATTATTAAGAAAGCAATTATTAGAATAAGTTACTTGTATTATGTTTAGATTCGTTATTGTGAAATATAATTGTTAGAATCGGTGAACAGAATGAAATACTCATGTTTATGTGAATTTATTTTAAGTACATATTTTTTGGTAAGCTACTAATTTAATAATATCATTGTTTTCTTCATGTTGCATGCTGACAGGCAAGGAATGTACTTACTTTAAGATCTTGTATGTATTGTATTATACCTCCTACCATATTCCTAGCAAATAAAAATAATTTGAATTTGAATTTGAATACTTAAGGTGATCGTTCCCAAAAAGATGCGTTTTTGTTTCTATTTTCTAGCATTACCATATACTGTGCCATGTTCGAAGTTAATACATCATGTAATACATATACTTAATTAAAGCATGATGTTTCAAAATGCTTATCTTAGTTTACCAAACCATTTTAATATATTTTTGAAGAACTCATTATCTCATTATTTTGAACATGTTTCTTTCGGTATACGTGGAATGTCTACTTTGTAATGTTGAGGTAGATTTATCGAAATATTGGCACCTTCAGGCTAATGTATTGTTTTTGTCTTAGAATGATAGGTAAGTGAAGTTTTAAAGATAAATGTTATTAGAGCCTACTAAAAAGTATTCATTTAGAAAAGCACGTTGCTAATATATTTAACTAGGCACTTAGCACATATTTTAATGAGGCACTTTGGCTTAGCTAGCGGGTAGCGTTCGTTTTATGCGACGTTGCATGCGTGCCCGCCTCATCCCTGCCACTTCGCGTAGTGCGCGACGTTGTCAGACTTCATCTAGTGCAGCGTGAGAATAATAATATATAATATTCTTTCCTAGGATAGTTACCGCGTGCGCGTAATAACATGCTTATAAGCGATCGTGTTTTACTAGAAACATTCTCTGCCGTGATTTTGACACTACTTGTATAAGTGTGATAATATACAAATGGGAGATAAGAAGAATCGTAAACAAAAAATATCACTTCTTATAATCTTTATAAGAAAACGTTCATCGATGATTTCGCCAATTTACTCTTTTTAGATAATTTTATTTACTGAATATTTTTATTTATAAATCTGACTATTTTGACTGATTTTTATCAAACTTATATGAATTAATTGTTCATTAATTTTAACGTCTCTAAGAAAACAGAAAATACTAAAAAAAAATCATAACTGTAATAAAAGGTACACAGTTAGGTATTTTTATAAGTGAAGAATATATATATTTTTTTTAATTCTCTTCCCATAGCAACCATCAGCTATAACCACTATGATGGCAATACCGTTCGAATTCAGCCTTCCGATTCAGATAAAAACAATTCTATTTTTAGTACCTACACTGTAAATGCTTTTTATGAGGAAACCTGTACGCGATTACAAAATTTCTTGAGGACAAACATCCATACATACAAACTGACAGACAAAATAAAAATGTACCTCTAAGCAGAGATGCTTCACTCGTTTCACACATACCTACGTATTGAGTCTAAGCAAACGCTCGTCTGCATCAATTTGAATTTCAACGCACAGAGTAGTCTTGTTACAGAAACTTATTGTAACAAATAGTAATCTAATACCTACTGTTTTTGTTATAGAAACAATCAAAATTTTATATTTTATTTACGTAAAAAGCGTTTACAGTGTAGGTACTAAAAAGAAAATTGTTTTTATCTGAATCGGAAGGGTGAATTCGAACGGCATTGCCATCATAGATGTTATAGCTGATGGTTGCTACGGGAAGAGATCTTATAAAAAAATATTCTTCACTGTCAGGAGCAGCTGCCATAGTAATAATATGTAACTGTTTACCTTTTTTTTCAGTTATTGTTTTTTTAAAGTATTTTTCTGTTTTCTTTGATAAAAATCGGTCAAAATAATTAGATTTATAAATAAAAATATGCAAAAAAAAAAAATATTTATTACAATTTTTTAAAGTAAGTTTTACCTAACCCAGCAAATCTCGTTGTTGATAAATAATGTCATCAATGACTCGCACGATATTCAACGAACAAACTCGAACAATAGTTTCTACGAAATTTTCTAAATTTTTTTTAATGTTTTTACGAGGTACGAGAAATCATTTTTATAAAAGTTTAATAAAATCGAGTATTATTATTCGATAATGAGTAAAGTTATATTTGAATTGAGTAATTACTACATACTTCACCTTCTGTACGATAGTAATCTTTGACCTAACTTTCAGAAAAGTACGATGTTATTTCTCTGAACTTACATTACTCTATGTCAATATCCAAACTGTGCATAAGACACCATCTATCTATACAGTTGACAAAATTATAGACGGCAGGCCAATGCCCGCTCATTTGTTTCACCCAGAATCAAACAGATGGCATGGCATAGGTAAGTATCAGTACATACTATTATTTATTCCGTAGCTCAATTCTCAATTGCGTTTGTCTTTACCCGTCGCCTTAATAAAATGTTTCAATTTTTTGCTTACAAAAAACTCTCGGAGAAATAATTTTGTAAGTAAGTAATTTACAAACCATAAATATGAACTCCACCTACGATTTGTCTTCTTTTATAAGCCTAGAATTTCATGAAATATATAAAATAAATTCTCAAAAAAAATATAATGTCATAAAGGGCACGGACCAAAGCGTCTGTGGAGTGTAAATATATAAATTAATAAAAATAAAAATAAAAACTCCACCTACGGAACTCTATTATTATAACACGCACTAGACAAAATTTGTTTGATCTTGGTTGTTATTTTTCTTTTTTATAATTATTAATAATATATTTTTCTTAAATTCCAGAGTAGCTCCACCACCGTCCACATACTCCGAAGACACTTACAAATCGTTTTCCACATTGAAATCGAGCGCCGGTGTCGCTTCCCTCACCATTGCTGCTTTGCTGCTAACGCTTTGTGGAGGGCTTAGTACTGCACTGAGCTTCTATATGATGTATGCTGTAAGTACTTATCGCTAGCTTAGTTTTCTGATATTCAGTTATCTTAATAAAATGCTGAGATTAATTATTCACCGAGGTAATGCTGCCAAGAAACCGAGAACATAGCCGCGAGATAGAAAAGAAAAAATTCAAATCTATAGGTATGGACCCAGGTAGGTACCGCAAGTTTTGACTAGACCTGAAGCAAAGACACATCGCTCACTCGGTCAATAATTCTGAATATGAAACAAAAATCTATTAAGAAGTTGTCGAGATCTCAAGGCTATTTCCCAGTACTCGTATTGTTTAACTTAGAATTGAGTCATCCTGCTGGATATTTTTTTGTGTACCTAATTTGATCACCTCTAATCACATTAATTTCTACTTTGTTCACCCAGGTGTACAAATGAAATATACCTTATAATTATGTGACGTCAAGGTTCCGCAGGACTAGTAGTTAATATATGATATTTTTTTTGGTAATTTCAGATGGGTCGCCGCTACTACTTAGATTTTGGTGTGATGTCAGGGTTCACATGCTTCCTGCTCGGACTCTTAGGGCTCCGCTCGAGAAGGCACCAGCTGCTGCCAAACAGGAACTATATATCTGGTGAGAGCATCATCTTTTTAGTCCACTTCAAAAATGCATGCGTAGAAATCCACACGATTTGGTAGAGGCCGACGATCAGTACTCGTAGTGAAACGTAGGTAATATGTATCAATATGAGTCGATACTACGTAATTATCTGAAATTTACGAATCATTTTCTAAACTACAACAAGCACCTACCTACCTAATACTTTTAAAACTGACAACCGACTTTAATTCCATGTAATAAAGAATATTTTGATTTGATTTGATTTGAATTCGGCTGGTTCCAAGCCTCAAAACACAAACCTAACTTTTACAATGAGTCCAACGCTCATTGTGGCAAGTCAATACTTTCATGTTTAAAGTCAGACTACTGGACAAAACTTAGTAAAATTTATATGGAAGCACCCATTAAATATATACCTATTTTTTCAAGCATAAGCATATGTTTTTATAAATAGGTTAAGAAATTCCTAAAATTAGGGGAGCATAGGAAGGTACATAAGAAAAAAACAGATTCCTACGGATCGACCTTTTTAAAGTTAACGCAATTAAACCTATTTTTAGCCACAGAAGAAATAATTAATGATTTTTAAATTTTTATCTAACTTTGTTCTTCTATTCTGCAGGCTACATCGTCCTCTCATCATTCGCCCTGCTCAGCGCCATTGGTCTTCTCACCCTACTCTCCGTCCAACCTCTACCCGGCACGGCTTTGAACGACATAACATCAGGGGCTGTATGTGGCGTCAGTATTTTATCTCTTTGTCTAGCGTCAGTAGGCGTGTTGGCTTCGTACTGCTGTGTCAAAGATCCACCCGACAATAGAGTAGGGTCTGTTGGATCTACTAGATGGTACTAAAAGCAACCGCATCAACAAAGCTTTGGTTTCAAAACAACCATCCAGCTGGGTACTATGTATAGCAACCAGCTGGATGGCTTTGAATAATATAACGTCGGAGGCAGTCTATGACGTCAGCATCCTGTCTTTTTGTCTGGCTTCAGAAGGCATGCTGGCTTCATGCCTCTGTGTCAAAGATCCACCCGATAATAGGGTATCGATACGGTTGGGTCTACTAGATGGTACAAAAGATTATGTCAAAAGCAATTTGAATTATATAATATCAGTGGCATCAGCATTCTGTCTGTCTGGCGTCAAAGATCTACCCGACAATAGAGTAGGTTCGGTTGGGTCTACTGTGTGGTACTTACTAAAGATTATATTAAACATGCAACCGTATCTACAAAAGCTTTATTTTCTATCCAGGTATAATATATACTAATAATAATAAGCCATTTAATCTGAAATCTTTTCTTCATCAGTTTCTATAAAATGTCTCTGATTTCAGAGTGCCTTTTGGCATAGGCCTCCTCCAACTCTTTCCACTGTTGTCTATCCAGGGCTACCCTTCTCCAGTTGGGTCCAACAGTTAACTTTAAATCATCTTCCCATCTCTTGAACTGTCCGGCGGACTATATACTACTATGTATGTTTGAATGATATAACATCTGGGATAGCCTGTGGCGTCGATGTGGATCCAAACATCCATCCGATACTATTACAGAAAATGTATCTTTACCTTCCTACTCTACTTGCTTTACTCGCAATGACAGTAACCGCTAGTATAGTACCCGGCAAACAACTTGACCTTGCGCGAGACGTGTTGTACTGTTCGCACTTACCAAACTACCCGTGAGAGTGAAAGGGACGATGCCGCCATCTTGGTTCTAGTTATTTGCCGCGTACTATGGCTACGCTAATATTGTGATGTTGCCTGCGCGTATTTTTGTAACTCCCAGATATTATTATTTTATCTTGTTTGCCCACAACTTCAATATATTCCTCAAAAGCACCTCGCGCCGTTATGTTAAAGAATGACTTAAAATTATATTGAAATTCATGAAATCTTGCGAAATTTCCGTTAGGAATTTCGTAACTACAAATCTTATTGTAACGGCTCAATAAGTAGGTACAACCCGGTCAGAATATCTGTGCACCTCGCTGGAATGCGGCTCCTCTCTCGCTCCCCTGTCACCTCCCCGCGCACTCCCCGGTGCGACAGTACGGTTAGCGCACCGTACCCAGACCGCCGTATGACGTCACGAGCTCAGGTGCACAGATATTGTGACTGCGTTGTACAAGTCGATCCATGATCTTAATGATTAAGACTTACAGAAGTCTGTATTACTAGTATTTATGTACTTAATAAAATACCAAATGAAGATTTTGAAATTGTAAAATAAAATGGATTTAAACTCTTGTTATAATATGATTCGAAATAAAAATTTATATTTAACCTGTGGTGTTTCTTTTCAAAAACTTAAGCTAAAAATGACGATTGCGGTGGCCTAGAGGTTAGTGAACTATCTAGCTAGAGCTAGAGAGCTACGAGTATCAAGTTTGATAAAGAAAGTTATTATTTTGTTTGTTTGACAGTTATTATTAATAAGGAGTTTGAATATTTGACTTCAGATTTACTATGTGAGTCACCTGAAATGTTTTTATAAAATATGTATGTACGAAAACTAACATGATTTCATTATCTATAAAAAAATAGCTAATAATATGAACAAAAAGATAAGTAATCATTATTTATAATGTCATCTTTTAATGTAGTTGCTGTATATTAAAATTCATTGTTTACAAATTATTCAATGAAAAAATTTAAAATGTAGTTATTATAAAAAAAAATCTATAAAAATTAGCAAATACAATTTTTTTTTTAAATAAAACTAATGCACAAACAAATATTACAGTTTATGTGATATAACAGAAACTTGTATAAATTTTACCTAATTCATTAAAGTTATTTTCATCCATCCTTACAAAAAAAAAATCATACCTGGCTTCTAAGATTATAGAAATAAATATTCATAAGTATTCCAGTATATCTACTTTTTTAAAGTCAAAAGATATTTTGAAAATAAACAACATGAGACCAGAATGCTTAGGTTTAGGTAACTAATACAGATTAATAAAGAAACATATTTTTACAAAAAATAAGAATGATTCACTCTAATGACTTCTGGTAAGCTTTACAATAAAATTGTACATAAGCGTTTTTATACTATATAATAGTTTGTTATATGTAATGCCAACCTCAGTTCTCAACTTTAAAAAGCTGCATAGCGCGGTTTTATCCCACTTTTTACATGCAAATACACATAGAAAAAGTGGGGCAAGTTTTTTCCAAACTATATACCATTAGCGCATATTTATTGCTATGGAAATAGTGGGAGAATCAGTCCCAGTATATCAATAAAAATATATAATAGAAATAGTGGCCATCATCAATTATTAGTTTATATTATTTATATCCCCCATTTCCCGGCAAACTAAAACACAACAACATTTGCTTATTATTGCTTAGTAGTTCAGTGATGATTCCAAGTCGGATTCTGCAAAAGAAGCTTATTTCTTTAGAAAAAATCAGATTTCATCTCATGAAGTCTTTACTCCATTGTGTGTTAATCTATGTTTTTTTAAATGACTTCTCCGTCCACATTTATAATCACACAAATCACACTTAAATGGTTTCTCTCCAGTGTGTGTTCGTTTATGTTGATTTAAATTACTCATACGTCCACTTCTGTATTCACATATGTCACACGCATACGGTCTTTCGCCCGTGTGCGTAGCCATATGCTCTTTCAAACCACTAGAATGAGCTGCTCTGAATTCACACATATTACAGTAAAAAAGTTTTTCCCCAGTATGCAACTTCTTATGATTTTTTAAATATTTCGCATAAGACGTTCTGAAATCACACACATCACATCGGTAAGGTTTCTCTCCAGTATGGGTCCTTATATGTTCCTTTAGATGGGTGCTACAAGCACACGTATAATGGCAAATGTCACAAACATAAGGTTTTTCTCCGGTATGGCTTTGTAAGTGACGTTTCAAAGTGCTTGATTGGGCCGATTTGAAATCACAATATTGGCATTTGTAACGCTTTTCTCCTGTGTGTATTAACAAATGTCGCTTTAAATATGTTGGAGCTGCACATTTGTAGTCGCAAATGTCGCATTTGTAAGGTTTTTCTCCGGTATGCGATCTAACATGGATTTTTATATCACTTTGTCTAGCAGTTCTAAAATCACATATATCACATGAAAATGGTTTCTCTCCGGTATGTGTTAACAGGTGCTGATTGAAATGATATTTAATTGTAGATTTATAATCACAGAGAGGGCATTCGTGTGTTTTCTTTTTATTTCTCCGAGTTTTGGGCGCTGGTCCTGCGGTTGCTGAGCTCGAAGAGTCGCCGACAGATTCCATTGATTGAGCATCATCCGTTAACGACGACGTCACGCTTTCTTCCTGTTTATCCATTAGATAAATCCAATTCTATTAAATTAAGATTGCTTGAAAATGTGTTTAAATTTACAAACAGCGAGTTACAAAATACACACCAATGCGATGATGCGTGTCGATAACAAAATATACGAAAAATCCTATCGTCCGTCCGTCGTACGTCACAGTGACAGTAACAGAACCAAAAAAACAGTGACGTGAATCAATTTGTCCTGCAAAGTGATCCAGAAAAATATAGTATATCGAGCATTAATCACCTGACCTTTTCTCACTAGTAAAGTAAAGAGATTATTTCTTTACATGATGTTTATTATATTTGCTACGTTCTACGGAACACTCGTTTAGAGTAGTTTTGAGCTGTTTGTTGCATTTATTTTCTGATTAGAACTATTGTGTTCATTTGATTGATAATAAAATGAGTTGTTTTTATATTTTTTAATTATGGTGATGTTTTCATGATAACAGTGATAATAAACTAGTACAATAGCATTCAAGTTAGATTCAATTAGTCATCATGGATATTTAGTTAAGTGTGTTTGTTTACACATTGAAAAACCGAGCGTAAGTCTTTTGTTTTCTATTTTATTAACAATGGGTTAAACTGTAAAGGATTATTTGACAGTTTTATTATAACCAAAAACTTGTTGCTCTTACAAATCAGGCGATGCGAGTTGCTTTAGCATAGTGCTCAAGGTCTAATAATTTTCAAGGTATGTAATAACTGGTCACTAAAGCTAAGCAACATTTTGTGAGTACAGTCCTAAGATTATTGGTGATTTACTACTACTTTGTAAGATAATTAGTAGAATTGACTTTTTTATTGTTGAAAAAATTAATATCATATTTAGATTAAAAGTAAGCCACAGCTGAAAACTTTTAGGTACCTACTGACAGAATTTATTATGAGTAATGCACCCTGAAAACATACAAATTTAAAAAAAGTTGTTATTTTGTCATATTGTAAAGTCCACTTACTACTAATTATTTGGGCTGATCCTCTGACTCTTATCAAGGAACACATAGTTTTCCTCAACAACTGTATTTTTTGTGATTTAATTAAATGTAAGTACCTACTTACTATGAATACTAATGAGCAGCTACTGTGACGTAAATAATAGTTTGGTATATGTATGGAGAGATTTTTATCACATCAGCTATAGGCTCTGTTTAAATATCATACTTCAGTTAAGAACAATAGCCTTATTGTAAAAGAAAAAAGTTTCTTCTACGAGCAAGTTCAAATTTCTTTGTATTTCAGTAACTAAATGAATAGCTTATATTCCATATTTTTATGTTAATCTTCTCTTACTTTCTATGCAAGCCTAAAGTTCTGTGAATGGGACCACATATTTCTTCATGAATTTCTCGATAACCTCTTGAACACTTGTGGTTATAATTACGAAAGTAAATGGTGCTGCAGCACACTCCCTCACTTTTTCGGGCAAAGCCCCTTTAATCTAAAATTCCTTACAAATTAAAAATTTAACCTGCAAATTAGAAACATGAAAATCTATAAGATTTATCTTTTAGTAACATAAATATTAATATACATATACATAAATGTATATGTATATAAAAAGTTTAAAACTTGAAATAACCAGTCTTATTTCAAGTTATTAATTTCACTTGATTTCGGTTATAAATATGCAAAATAAATTTTGACCTCTGTCTTAATACATAGTTGTCAATTGACCTTTTGCTAAATGTCTATTTCATTCTGATGAGATTACAAGCAGTTGGTGAGCAACACCTTATCTTATGTAGAGTAGGTCAATTCACAATGTATTTGTTATATACATATAGAGATAAAGAGAATATATGTTTGTAGTTATTTTAACCAACTTCAAAAAGGATAAGGTACTCGATTCATCGGAATCTTATTATCTGACTGCGAAAGAAGAGGGTTATGTTTTTTGAATGTATGTATGTATATGTGGCACTCACTAGATCCTAAACGGCTTGTCGTATTTTTATTTGAGTGATGTCAATAGATTCGTCTTCACCTGCAGACATTCATGGGCTATACTAGCTGCATCCCGCGATTTAACTTGTTAAGATATGTGAGTCTAAAGTTCTTGCAGACGAGTTCTTTGAATTTACTATTAGCCACTTATTTTATATGTTACCCTATTTATCAGCACTGGCAAGACTGATTAAAAAAATATATCATCGCTCGTACAAGTGTACCTAGTGGGTATATTGAATTGTCTTTGTCTATGTAGATTATTTATTATGTTTCCCAACATACATTGCAAATTGAAGTTGATATTTCCTTATTTTTTTAAATATTATGTTTATCAAGTAATTAAGTAATGGTTCCAGGGTCCAAGATGGCGGACCCGCACATTAGAGAGGCGGCGCAGTCCCTACTTAGCAGTGTCAACAGCCCACCTTATAGGCATTTAAGTAAGTATCTGTAACTATTAGCATAAACACATATGACAGCGATCGAAAATAAATGGATGGATGGATTTTATTCTCAAGGATGCTGGTTCAAATCCTAACTTATATTATAAATACGAAAGTAACTCTGTCTGTCTCGCTTTCACACCAAAACCGATCTGAATGAAATTTGGTACACAGGTAGATTGGACCCCGTGAAAGGACATAGGATACTTTTTAACTGACTTCAAAAAAGTAGTTCCCAGATGAATTATCTCGATATTAGAATGGAGAACTACGCGGGTGAAACCGCGGAGCACAGCTAGTCTCTTATATGTGTTACACAATTTTAGTGTGGTTACACACTATATAACAAAAACAATAAATTATTTTTAAGAAGAACAGTGAATATTAGTTATTTTATGGAGTCAGGCGTTGGAAATCTATTTATAATAATTCTTAAAGTTGAAGAGCCATCATCTCCTGAGGATGCCTTGTGCTAAGACGAAACACGAGTCTATAAAAGTCAGATACTGAGATAAAGATAAATAATGAGGTGAGTTGTGGAGGTGGTGATGAGGAATCTCACCATAAAAACAAAAATATTTTTCGATTTTTCACGCTGACATCAAAACAAAGTGAGAAAACATTAGATACTCTTTTAACAACATCTTACAATAAACATTATATTTGGATATCATGGATAGCATGAAATTTACAGACACTTCAAAGTTCTTTATTTCGCTTCAGATATGGTACAATAAGATCTTAATTTAACTATTATCTAAAACAACGTATCTTTGCTTATATTAAGCATGCGAAAGTACTTATGCTAAATTTAGTATTAAGGATATTAAGTATTTAATTTTGTGCATCTTATCATAGTTATATAATTTTTTAATATTAGTATGTACAAATTTATCTAAGTGTTATTAAAATTACTTAGATATATAAAATACGTGATGTTAACTATGCTGCGGGCTATACCTAAGCTCACTGTAATCAAAAAATTCTTTTACAAACATATTATTATGTACTGTTATATAAGTGAAAGATGAAAGTTTGCCAGATTTCGAGTCTTGCAGCGACACGTCGCTCGCTCGCTCAATTAGTAATAGCACTAAAATTTCACCTGTACTTGTTTTTAATTCCAGCTCAATCGCAGTCAATAAATCTGGTGTCGGAAGACCTGGTGCGTGGTCATCGACCTCACGGGAGGATGTCTACAGTTAGACGGTTCTTCTGTCTGTTTGTCACATTTGACCTACTGTTTACTAGCCTTATGTGGCTTATATGTGTTATGGTGAGTCTATATAAGTGCACGTACAAAAAATACCTACAAGATTAAAAATAATATTATTTAACAAGTTCTTCATAAAAAAAGTTCTATCGTCTAAACTATATAAATTATCGTCTTTCTATTACTTCAGGCGCCAATAGATATTTTTCATAAATTTCGATTTAATAATCAAATCTCTGGACCGATTTTGAGAACATTTTAATTGGACCACTTCAAAGGTTAAGAAGATATTTCAAACAAAAACAGATTCAAGCCGTTTCCGAAAAATCTAGTAACGGTTAAAAAAAAGAGTCAAATTTAGCACTTTATTTCGGAAATCGGTAAAAAAAACAGTCAAGTGTGGGTCGGACTCGCGCACGAAGGGTTGTACCTAGATACGGATCCATAAACAGTGAAAGACTTCCTTCTCAAAACATCGTGTCGATTTTATGTATACATAGAAAGTATCCATTTTAAAATTTAAATCGTCCCTCCGGCACAGCGGTGCGGCGTTGAAAGCCGTGCATCGTCTAACGTCGTTTCAGTTCGGCAGACTACGGCACGGTATTTGTGTGCGTGCGACTAGATCTATGCGTATGCAATAGCTTTACCGCGGCAGTCCTCGAGTGCCACACGTATTTTTTAAGCATATAAAAACTTAAAAGCTAACATATAAGCTTAGCATTATTCAAGTATATTTCGACTGCCGCTACGAACAGTATCGAAACTGCTAATCGTAGTGATTTGCAGTTTCAATACTGTTCGTAGCGGCAGTCGATTTTTTTAAGCATATTCACATGCCTAGCTCAGGCAAAATAATAAATTGTGTAAGATCTGTACTTTACCATATTTTAGTGAATAAATGTTTTGAATTTAATTAAAAAGTGACAAAGTGACGACTCTCTTTATCAGTTATTTTGATTTAAAAACCAAACTATCTCACTGTACTTATCATATCAGAGTAGAATAGAGAAACTCTTCCTATTTATGAATTTGATTAAAAGTTATATTTTCTCCTTTCACAGATGCGTGGCGAAACTCTAATGCAAATATTCAACAGAGAAATAGTTCACTACGATGTTAAAGTCTCACTTTTTGATATAGTCGTGGTAGCTATAGTGAGATTTGTGTTCCTGTTGCTCTTCTACGCGATGATATACATAAACAATTGGAGTGTAATAGCTGTAAGTATTATCACTCTTTAAAAAGATTTTTATTAAATTCACTTAATATTTATCATTACAACTTTATTAATTTATATAACTTCGAAATTCGTAAACTTGACGCTGGCAAATATACTAATCGTATGGTGCCACATATCATAAAAAAAAACATATAATACATGTCAGTAATTACCCTCCTTTAGTGCAGTGGGGTAAAAAATAATAATAACATGTAAGTATTTGTTCCAGCTATCCACGGCAGGCACATGTGCTTTATTAATAGGCAAAGTTTTCGTGTACGATGTAAGTATTTTTTGTGTATATTATAAACAGCAGGCTTTTACATTTTTTTTAATAATTAAAACTTTTTATAAAAATAAATCAAAATAAATAGTAGTGACGAGGAACCACGTCATTAAAATAAATAATAATATTGTTCGTTTTCTCACGCTGACATCAAAACAAAGTGGGAATACAATGTCTTATTAGAAACAGATTGAAAAATTGATAGTTAAGTGAAGTCCTTGGCAATATGGCCAGCGCGTTGGACTATGGCTTACACCCGTAGGGGAGATCCGTGCGCGGGAACGAGCTGCGTTTTATCTGATTGTTTAAACACAATAATAACATTTATCCAACAGTTTAGGCGCTGAGTCTCACGTCACAGATTATCCTAAGCGTGAGGCGCAGAGAACCAATTAATTGCTTGTATAATAAGCCCCTAGACATAAGTTGTATTGTACTTATTGCTTTCTACTCAAATGAACGTAAATAATTAGATGATTATTATTATTATTACCAGTGGCCCAACGCTGCGGAGCCGGTGTACGTAGTGTTCCTAATAGTGACGTCATTCGTGCTGGCGTGGAGCGAGGCGTGGTTCCTAGACTTCAGAGTGTTGCCGCAAGAGTTGCAAGCCGAGCAGATATTGGACTCTATAGGTACGAAGAATTACAGATTTTATACTCTACTAGCTGTGCCCTTCGGTTTCACCTCCGTTTTTTGTCGGTTAACAAGCATCCTATGTCCTTTCCGGGGTCGAACCTACCTTTCTACCAAATTTCATCCAGATCGGTTCAGTGGCTTGGGCGTGAAAGCGAGAAAGACGGAGATGCTTTCCCATTTATAATATTAATTAGGATTAGCTTTTGACCGTGTTTCTGCGTTTCTTTTTCTTGTTTAATATTAACCTATCAAATCAGCGCTGAGGGACAATCCCCAGTATCATGTTGAGCGCTGACCTGTCTTGACGCGCGGGAGACTGTCACTTGATCTATTTAATTATTTTGAAATGTTTGTCTTTTAGTAATACGCGGTAGTAGTATTGTCCAATGTGTACAAAATAAATGAGTTCTTTCTTCCTTTCTTTCTTTCCTATAGAACTCTCTGTATTTCACTATCTCTGTGTCAAAATCAAAACTATCTCCGATAAATATATATATATATGATTTGATAGGTTAATATATATATTTATATATATATGTGTGTGGGGACCTAATTTTTTTTTTGTTTTATGTTTCGTCGTACGATAGTATAGTTGCTTAGTTATAATGTCAAGTTAAAGATTAATTTAGATTTTGTTTAATTTTGTGATATTAGTCATGACATCTTCGGTGATCCCATATATTATCGCAATCAGGCAGTAAATAGCTGAAAAAAATCTAGATCTTCAAATCTTTTTGATAAATTCGGGAATTTGTTAGCCATATAACATTTTTTTTATCGTTCTCCTCACAGTCCAATCACAAAGCAGCGCTACGGAGCGCACCCCCCTCCTGCCCCCCAACGCGGGTGCTCACGCCACATACGCAGAGTCTACGGTCAAGTGGTTCTCACCGGTAGAAACTCCAGAGTCGAGCCCCAGACCACCTAGGACACTAGAACTTACTCAAGAACAGGTACGTATTATGCATTTACTAAAAAATATATTAGGAAAAATTCAATTTTATTGGTTAAAATTGACAATTTTCAGTTAAAAATAAGCAAATAAGCAAATCTCACTTCAACTTCTTGTATTTTTCTCACTTTCTAGTTCGAAACCTCACGTTTTTTGCTAACTCGACTGTTTCGCTCTAAACCCGCCGCCTTATAACGCGTGTGAAAGAGACAAATAATCGTCTCCATTTCCTTTTTGATGTGTAAGTATACGTGTGAGAGTGAGACAAGAAATTACTTAAGAAATGTCACAGATTGTGTATGTATGGGTTATCCTAATTAAAAATCTTCAAGCTCTGCGTAATTCGAGTTACAAAGTTTTCGAATCCGGTCCAAAACTACCTGAATAGGGCAGGTTTCTCATTAAGAGTACCTACTTGTTGACTACGACATAATTATTCGAACAGACAGGGACTCTATTCTTGAACCGTTCGAATTAATTCATCACTCGCTTATGACGTCACTTACGAACGATATGCAGAAAGTCTGATTCTCGAATGCGAATGATTTGAATAACTCGTATTTTAATTCACTGATAGAACGTTTGATAGTACCAAATGTAAAAAATAAAAATTCTGAGTTTTTTTATGATACGCTCGTTTCGACGTTCTTAGTTCTACGTCAACGTCAAATGGTAAAATGTAGTACTTGGTTATGAATGACGGTACACTATTTGTAATGAATTATTTTATATATTTCCCAAGAAAATTGGTAACCCCCGTATGTTTATTGTATATTCCCTGATCCAGCTTTCCAATGGTTCGAAAATGCCATAAACAGTTCCAATGAAATATACCGGTGATATCTTTTGTAAGAAATCGGTTGTCTGTAAAGTCGGTTTACTGACGATTGTTGAACGTGACAACGTCATAAGAAAATACTGATCGCTTACTCAAGTAGGAGAGAGACAGATGTCGAACGCTGCCGAACGCTTAGGCCGATTGTGCCTCTTTGTCGCTCGTTCCGCGCTCTCGCTAGTACTTCAAGCCTTAAATGGAACGCCTCAGAGCGAGGTAACGTCGCATGAATCATGTTTTTTCGTGCGTTCAGCCGGCTCCATCGAATTATAACACGTTGTCACGTCAAAAATAAGGCCCCTGGTGACTTATTCAGATCATTCGTATTGTTAGCGAAGGGTATGAATTTTGCTTGATACTTTTTGCATATTGCTCGTAAGTGATGTCCTTAGCGAGCGATGATTTCATTCGAACGTTTCAAAAATAGAGTCCCTAATATAAACGATGATCAATTAATTAATCGATGAAGTCAACAACGGGTCAAGTAAAGCAATTGGGGTTAATCCCATGCCTATTTGTGCTAATCGAGAATAGTGGACCAGCTAACGCGACTAATGGCTTGTGCGTCACATATTTTTTGCTCGACTAAAATGAGGAGTTTCTTAATGGAACAGTTTTTTTTTTGTTTCATTTTTCCACGTTGCATGGCAATGCAAATTTTTTGCCCAAAATAAGAGCCAGCATTCTGGTCAGATGTCGCTTCTAACTTATTTTAGAAACATTATTTTAAAAGCAAAATAATGTAGGTTTAATAATGAGTTGGTCTGTAAGTAATCTTTCTGCTATATTTTCTTGCTGTCGCAGTTAGTCGTTTTGTTAATAAAGACACTTGTCACTTTTAGAAAATTAATTTAGTATATCACTAATCCCGCGCTATGAAAATACCAGAGGGTGTTTTTTTAAAGGATTGTATAGAAAAAATCATTATAAATAAATAAAGAGCAATAAAGCCATGTCTTATGTCTTTGTGTTGATGTTGTACTCGTTTTTATACCGACATTCAATAAAAGAGGATACTAAATTCGACTTTTTTTTCAAATATGTTTTTTACCAGATTTCACAGAGACGAGTGGATTTAAAAAAAAAAATGACTTATTGTTTAAATATAATATCTGCCATATTTGTTTTTTTCTCAAAATCGATCATTAGGACTAAATAACTGTAAAAGTTCTATCGTCGCCTGCCCTAATGAAACTCAGTAATTTTTTTTTTTGCACAAACTTATAAAACATGGGAAAATTTAATACTTTGACGAAAACTTACACTATACAAAGTTATCCTAACTATACAGGGGTCGGCACTCGAAGTGTTACTAATTCAAAATGCTTTAATTTTGACAATTTTGTTTCTTTTTATTCATAAACTTCAATATATAGAAGAAAAAAACATTTAAAATGAAAAAGAAAAAAATATTGTTCGATATGGCCACCTTTAGCGCGGATAACAGCATCGAGTCTGTCCGAGAAGGCTTCACACGCTGCACGAATGTGGTCTGCTGATATTTTGTTCCATTCTCGGCGAAGAGCAATCTTTAAGGCGTCGACTGTCTCATATTTTTTTTGCTGACACTTTGGCCTCTAGAATTGACCATATGGAAAAATCCATTGGGTTTAAGTCCGGCGAATATGGTGGCCATTGTTGCGAAGAAATGAAGCTCGGAACTTTTTCTTGCAAAAAAAATTGGGTTTCACGGGCTTTGTGGGAATATTGCCGAGTCTTGCTGAAACGTCCAATGGTTTCTACCGAATTTCTAGATTTTAATCGATGCTTTGTGCCCAAGGTAACAAAGCATCGATTAAAATCTTTTCACGGTAGATTTGCTGGTTTATCTTTGCACCCTGCTCAATGAAAACGAGAGGTGAACGTCCCGTAGCAGTTACCGCGGCCCAAACCATCACTGATGCTGGTGCTTGCTTTCGCAGAGCAATTCGTTGGTCTAAATTGTCGTTTGATTTAGACTTCAACCATACGCGATCATTTTGTTTGTTCACATATTGCTGAACCGTAAAAATTTTTTCATCGGAAAATACCAAATTTTCAAGCTTGCTATCAATGTGCAACTGCTTTAACTCCTTAGCTCTTTCTAGGCGAACTGCCTTTTGTGCAAGTGTCAAGTCTTGCACTTTTTGTATTTTGTAAGGCTCCAATTGTAGTTTATTTTTTAATATGCGTCCTATGCTCCGGGCAGATACATTAAGACTTTTCGCCAATTTAACTGCGCTTTGTCGTGGATTTCGTTCAATTCTAGCCTTTACCTTTCGAACCATTTCTGATGATGTTGCTGTTGTTGGATGTCCACCTCCATGGCGTTTCTTGATGCTACCCGTATCATTGTAACGCGTGATGGTCCGATACACAAACATTTTATTCAGATGTAAATGTCGTAGCGCATTAACAATGGCTGGTTGCGATTTTCCAGCCAAATACAAAGTAATGACACTGTGGCGTTTGAATTCCATCTGGATAACTTTTTTTAGCAGCGACGAAAAACAATGAGCTTCTGTATGTTTAGGAACAATACAATAGACTTACGACTGTGGAAAAATGGGCGCCATATTGTAAACAGTTTGGTTGCTATAGCAACTTAAAGTTGGTAACACTTCGAGTAATATAATATAATATTAATATTGTAAATGCGAAAGTACTCTGTCTGTCTCGCTTTCACGCCAAACCCACTGAACCGATCTGGATGAAATTTCGCCTGTGTACCAGGTAGTTTGGACCCCGGGAAAGGACATAGGATCCTTATTAACCGACTTCAAAAAAGGAGGTTTTGTATTTGACCCGTATGTATGAATAGGAATTAGGCGTGTGAAAACGCGGGGCACAGCTAGTAATCTATATGTACAAAAGCAATACCTCGGTGAATGGCAATGCTGGATGCGCTGACTCAGGTAGAGGCCAGCATATTGGTCTCGTGTAACGTCGACCAGACGCTTTGTTAGGTCGTTGAAAAGTATTATTTATAACTGTACCTAATCTATCTCACAATTACCTTCAGCATAGTTTTGATGACGATGGAGTCGCAGTGCAATGCGTAGGGATACCATCCTGGGAGTCTCAGTCTCAAAAAATATCGAGACTTCTCGAGATTTGCCTATATCAAGACTCGGGACATTCCAGTCTCGTAATTTTAATACCGAAAATGAGCGTTAGAAATAAAATATCTTTTGTCAAAAGAATCTGCTACTGGTCTCCAGTAAGATGCCATCTAATTAAAGAAACAATTTTAAGCTGTAAATGAAACTCCAATTTTTTTCTTTGTTTTTCCAGTTAGAAAAACTGGAAAACAGATTATTTTGATGAGAGGTATTCTATTTCAAACGCTAATTTTTTTCGCTATTGAAATTACGAGACTGGAATGTCCCGAGTCTTGATATAGGTAAGTTAAGAAAGTATTAAAACGGGAAGTCCTAGTAGGGAGAGGCGTGGGCGGAGGGTTCCGTATTATTGGACGTGTCGGATTAGTGAGATCATACCTATTACTAAACAATTTATCAAGATAATGTATGCATTTCGTCAGTAAAAGTACCCACCTAAATGATTTCGAAAGCGATTGTGGATTATCAATTAATATTTATCTACGGATAAAGGAAAATTTCATTACATTATATAATTCAAATAAATTTTAATATTGTGTAACTAAGGTGGTGATTTTGAAAGAAAGTCTATATATATAAAAAAGTAAGTCCTAACTGACTGACTGATATTTTTTGAAACTTGAGATATAAAATTTGGAGGGTGTATTTTCTACGAGATAGGGTCTAGGGATGAAACCCCGGGGTTTCAAAATTTTAGGAGATTAATTTAAAAAAAATAATCTTAATACACCCTTACACCTAAAAGTACAATTTATAGAACAATGTGACCATTGCAAAAACTTAGGATACATAAATCTTCCAGCGATGCCATAATTCGACTACAATTCACAGAATTCAGATATTTTTGTACACAATGAAGTAGGGACTGATGCATTCATTAATACAGAATATAACCACATATTTAGGCATGTTTTGGTAGACGTACACCGTCCTGGCCGACAATGAAACAAGTACTATGCCGCGGGCAACGCCCCGTGTGACAGCTACTAATCACTGATAATCTGTCAATTAAGCCGCAGAACTGGAGATATGCACTAAGTGCAGATTATGCAATAATATCATATTTTTTATGTTTTCTTTAAAGAATCGGCCAAGTGCGAGTTGGTCTCACGCACTAAGGGTTCCTTACGTTTACATAAATACAACATTAATTAAAGTTTTTAAAAAAAATCGGCCAAGTGCGAGTCGGCCTCACGCACTAAGGGTTCCTTACGTACATACATACATACAACATTAGTTAAAGTTTTTACCTTTTGACGTTATCAAAAATCGAGCAAAAGGCGGTAAAAATCACCAAGTTGTATGTGAGCCTCTGTAAATAATTTTAATTTGATTAATTATTATTTTTAATTTAATAAACAATTAAATATTCTGCGTATATTCCAAACGTTGCCGTTATGTATATCGAGCAAGAAACGGCAATGCAATCACATTTTTTGTATAAAGGAGCCCCTAAATATTAATTTTATGCTGTTTTTAGTGTTTATAGTTATAGCGGCAACAGATATATATCATCTGTGAAAATTTCAACTGTCACATCACGGTTTATGATATACCAGTGGACAGATAAATGTTTGTAACAGGTTTTTTTTTATCACCATTGAGTAAACGGAACGCTAAAAAAGACCCGAGTGTTACAATGCAACGTGTCTTTAGTTCCACGGTAACGCTTAGTTGTAAATGGCACTCCCAGTCAACCATCCAAGACTTAAAACAACGGTAACGGTCAGTCAGGTTGACTGACCGTTACCGTTGTTTTACTTCGGTGATCAGTTAAGAACACCCAAGCTTACTGGGCGACGAGCGCTAATGCTTTATTTACGCAATCATAGTAGCTATTTTCAATCTCGACGTTATTATAAATGCGAAAGTGTGTTTGTTGGTTTGTTCGTTTGTTCTTCTTCTCAGCTACTGATTGACGGATCGACTTAATATTTTGCATATAAGATAAGATCAGTCTTTATTAAAAAAAACAGTTAAACAATAAATAATTATAACATATAAAAACTTACAAAAAATGTATTTAGAATTATAATTTATTATAATTTTTTTTTGTGAATGATTATTGTTCCTTTGCTTTTGTGTTTTAATAGATGTGTTTTTTTTAGCTTACAAATGTATACTAGGTATTTTAATGTCGGCCTTATCGCTTCAAGCGATAATATAGATAGTTCGAAGCCCGGAGAGTGCCATAAGCAATTTTCGATTACTTACCAAAAAAGAAGAAGGTATTTAAGGTGACGGGTAAAGACAATTGAGAATTGAGCCACGGAATAAATAATAGTATGTACTGATACTTACCTATGCCATGCCATCTGTTTGATTCTGGGTGAAACAAATGAGCGGGCATTGGCCTGCCGTCTATAATTTTGTCAACTGTATAGATAGATGGTGTCTTATGCACAGTTTGGATATTGACATAGTAATGTAAGTTCAGAGAAATAACATCGTACTTTTCTGAAAGTTAGGTCAAAGATTACTATTGTACAGAAGGTGAAGTATGTATTAATTACTCAATTCAAATATAACTTTACTCATCGAAATCGAGTTATTATTATTCGATAATAATAACTCGATTTCATTAAACTTTTATAAAAATGATTTCTCGTAAACATTAAAAAAAATTGAGAAAATTTCGTAGAAACTATCGTTCAAGTTCGTTCGTTGAATATCGTGCGAGTTGCAACCTTCAAAATTCCGCCATCGTGAGCAGTTGGCAGCTCATATCCTTGATGACATTATTTATCAACAACGAGGTTCGCTGGGTTAGGTAAAACTTACTTCAAAAATTGTAATATATAAAAAAAAATTGCATATTTTTATTTATAAATTAACTATTTTGACCGATTTTTATCAAACTAATATGAATGAATTTTTCGTAAATTTTATTTAACATATTTTTACTATGGCAGCTGCTCCTGACAGTGAAGAATATTTTTTTTTATAAGATCTCTTCCCGTAGCAACCATCAGCTATAACATCTATGATGGCAATGCCGTTCGAATTCACCCTTCCGATTCAGATAAAAACAATTTTCTTTTTTGGTACCTACATTTTTGCTACATACGTCTTAGGTATGTAGCAAAGCATCTCTGCTTAGAGTTACATTTTTATTTTGTCTGTCAGTTTGTATGTATGGATGTTTGTCCTCAAGAAATTTTGTAATCGCGTACAGGTTTCCTCATAAAAAGTATTTACAGTGTAGGTACTAAAAATATAATAAAATAAAAATAAAAATATAAATTGTTTTTATCTGAATCGGAAGGGTGAATTCGAACGGCATTGCCATCATAGATGTTATAGCTGATGGTTGCTATGGGAAGAGAATTAAAAAATATATATATATTCTTCACTTATAAAAATACCTAACTGTTGTAACCTTTTGTTTCAGTTATGATTTTTTTTTAGTATTTTCTGTTTTATTAGAGACGTTAAAATTAACGAACAATTAATTCATATAAGTTTGATAAAAATCGGTCAAAATAGTTAGATTTATAAACAAAAATATTCAATAAAAAAATTATCTAAAAAAAGTAAATTGGCGAAATCATCGATGAACGTTTACTTATAAAGATTATAAGAAGTGATATTTTTTGTTTTCGATTCTTCTTATCTCCCATTTGTATATTATCACACTTCTACAAGTAGTGTCAAAATCACGGCAGAGAATGTTTCTAGTAAAACACAATCGCTTATAAGCATGTTATTACGCGCACGCGGTAACTATCCTAGGAAAGAATATTATATATAAGTATTCTCACGCTGCACTAGATGAAGTCTGACAACGTCGCGCACTACGCGAAGTGGCAGGGATGAGGCGGGCACGCATGCAACGTCGCATAAAATTAACGCTATTCGCTAGCTAAGCCAAAGTGCCTCATTAAAATATTTATCTTTAAAACTTCACTTACCTATCATTCTAAGACAATAACAATAAATTAGCCTGAAGGTGCTAATATTTTGATTATTCTACCTCAACATTACAAAGTAGACATTCCACGTATACCGAAAGAAACATGTTCAAAATAAAGAGATAATGAGTTCTTCAAAAATATATTAAAATGGTTTGGTAAACTAAGATAAGCATTTAGAAACATCGTGCTTTAATTGAGTATATGCATTACATGATGTATTAACTTCCAACATGGCACAGTATACGGTAATGCTAGAAAATTAAAACAAAAACGCATCTATTTGGGAACCATCACCTTAACAAAAAAAAGTAGGTACCTACTTAACAAACAAACAAAATAACATACATTCGAATTGAGTAATTCGTGTTTTTGAAAGTTGGTAGAAAAGATCTTTTGAGCTATTGCATAGCTTTAACGAATCAAGAAATTCCGTAACGGAAAAAAACCTAACACTTATCTAACGTCGTTTCAGTTCGGCAGACTTCAGCACGGTGTTTGTGTGCGTGCAACTAGACGTATGCTTATGCAATAGCTTTACCGCGGCAGTCCCCGAGTGCCACACGTATTTTTTTTTAATAGAGATTGAATTCCAAAGAGTGACAGAGACCCCCATTCTGACAGGCAAACTTACTAAACTAAGATTATTTGATATTATATAGTCTCCTCTCTTTTTGTTTTCAACAGTTAGAAAAGGATGGATATAATTTCAGGTACTTTTAGTTTAGTTAGTGTGATTAACCGAATTGGGGTCATTGGATAATTTCTCCGCGAGAAAATAAACATAAAGCGAGCGAAGCCGCGGATAAAAGCTACTGTTTAATATGTATGTATGTATGTATGTGTATAATTTATATGTGAATGTTTACGATTGCGGACAAGTTTATTTAGTCAATACGTATTTATATATTTCCCAAAGTGCATTAATGTTTGATAAACAATTTATTGGTTAGGCTATTACGATATAGGTTCTTTTTTAGGGTTCCGTACGTAAAAGGTAAAAACGGAACAATATTACTAAGACTTCGCTGTCCGTCCGTCGTCACCAGGGGCCTGATTCGCGATGACCACTTTAACACGAAACGCGGGTTTGTTACGTTAAGCTCATGGTAAAACCTTTGAACAACATTCACGAAGTCAACGTCAAATTTTATATCGTGCAGTGGCACGAACGCACTCGTTTGTCAGCTGTCAATTTAACATGTTGCTCTCCGGCATGTTAGAGGCGTGTTTGGTATGATTTTGACCGAATTTTGAGATTTCTAATAATTTATTTACGTAATTCGTTCCTTTTATTCTGATGTTGTACATTTCTGGTATGCTCGTAGTGCGTTGAGCCAGCGTAGTGATTGCGCTCTCTAAAATAACCCCCCAGAGGGACATAAGTATGTTCCTCTATAAGAGGGTTAAATGGTCATTTTTTTTTACAGAATGTATATATTACGATCATTGATGAATATATCCTTAGTGAATAAAAGAAAATGCAGCTTTAACTCCGTATTTTATTGAAATAAACATAGCCTTACATTCTTATACACATATTTAAAAGGGTTCACTACGCTACTTCGAACTACGTTTCAACTTGTTACATTTCAACTATGATGTCTCGATACATGCAACAATTATTTCATCCAATGTTTTATAAAACTATAGTTTAAAACGGTAGGTAGGTATTTCTTGTACGCAATAGTACGCATGTATCCAATGATTTTTTGTCATTGTTGAGTTTATCAGCATCCACAACTTCTTGCAGGCACTAAATTGCTGTTGGCTAGCTATTTTGCGCCAGCTATTTCGTTTTCACATGCCTTTAATACTTATATCTTCGTTTATAGATCCGTGAGATGAGGCATTTTAATATTAGGTATCACTAATAGATATAACTTGGAATGTAAAAAATGGATCTGTGGATCCCCGTGAAACCGACTGTCAATAATTGTAAAGTTGTTCTCGCATCTATCTTGCTGCTTTTTATGTAAAAAACATTTGTTTTAACTTATAAACTTTACATATTTTGTTGTTGTTGTTATTAAAACGAGATTGTGACAGCATGATGTCAAATCACTTGACTATTTTACTGTCATAGCGTAGTTCACAATTTCGTTCAAAACTATATTGTAAAAAGTTTTGTTTCATTAAAATAAAGTTTAACATTAATTTTTTAATACTACAAATTGACTTACGAGTAAGCATACACTTAATGTTTTTTCAGTCATTTAGAGATAATAAATTCATTTCATATTGATTTTTATCAATATAATTGCTTTTCTAAAAAAACCGGTACTTGTCCATTTAAACCGGAAGTAAGATTTTTTGAACGTAACCTTGTTATCGATAAAAAGAAAACAAAAAGCATAGACAAGCTATCTTGTGGCATACAGAATAAAGTTTTGCACATACACGTCATGGCGCGGTCGAAAAGACGTGTTTGCGTTTCTAGCATGGTATGACGTCACGAGTTTGGAGCATGGTATCTTGTGGTCAATAGAGAATCAGGCCCCAGGCTGCACAGAATCGTATGAACGGTGATAGCTAGAGAGTGACATTGACAGATGATATATTTCTGTTGACGCTATAAAAATAGATACTAAAAACAGAAAAAATAAATATTTAAAGGGGGTTCCCATAAAAGAAACGTGATTTTTTTGCCGTTTTTAACTCTATACTTATAACGATATTAGGTAACGCTTGAAATATTTACAGAATATTTAATTAAAATAAAAAATAAATACTGAAATCAAAATAAAATATATTTTTAAAGGGGGCTCCCGTTCAACAAAGCGACTTGCACGTGCCCGATTTTTTATTAATAATTAATTTTCAACTTCTTTCTACACTATCAAATATGTCAAAAACGAACATTATGTCGCAACACAATCGTTGATTGATTGATTGATTACGTTGATAGCATTACATTGCATCGTAATGTTAGTTTTTGACAGATTTTTAATTCGGTCATTAAGTTAATTACTTACCCACTTGCTGTGCTCGCGGTCTCACCCGCGTAGTTTTTCATATTATTATCGAGATAATGGGGAACTACTTTTTTTCAAGTCGGTTAAATGTATCTTATGTCCTTCTTCGAGGTCCAATCTACCTGTGTACCAAATTTCGTTCAGATCGGTTCTGTGGTTTTGGCGTGAAAGCGAGACAGACTGACAGACAGAGTTACTTCCACATTTATGATATTAGTTAGGATTAGGATTATGACCTATTAAGACAATATGACCGAATGCAATTGATTGTAATTCTAAAACAATTCAAATAACGGACTTGGGTTAATAGGTGCATGCCTGCCTTAACCGGGGTTCGGACCCACGTCATGCTTTCAAGTCGAGCATTAGCCCACTAGGTTATTATCACTAAGGATTATGTAATTTAAATTAAATTGTTTATCTCTGTGATTGAAGAGGATTATTTATTAATTTTAATTTTGTATAGCAACATTAATACTGGGTTTGTTGACAGATAGCTAGCATTTTTAATTCAAGGCCACTGATGTTAGCCTGGCTAACTACCACCCTCAAGTCAGAAAAATCTGTTGCCAAGCACCTAACGGTGTGTTCAGGCCTAACCTTCCTTGGGAGTCAGTGTATTACAGTATTCTCAATCTTGGGCTACAGTGTCGCTGACCTCCTTGGTCGTGCGAGCTTGTGGTTAAATGCCCAGCTGTGTTGGATACAAATGGTCAGAAGTGACTACAAAAAAACGAGACTGCTAAATCTTTAAAAACTGTATCATCGTATTTTTTTTTAATTTAGATGTTTCCATTGTCACTCTCACGGCTAAGACGAATCTATTGACACCAGTCACATCAAAATACGACGAGCTGTTTAAGCTCTAGGGCGTGCCAAAGAAATATACATGCATACATACACTCGAAAAACATAACCCTCCTTCTTTTGCAGTCGGGTAAAAAAAACTAAAATATAAGTACCGGTGTAACTACGTTCCACTGCTGGCATGGGTATTCCTTGATGGGTTTACGCCATGATCAACACGCTGGCCAAATGCGGATTTAAATAATCTAATTTGTATATAAGAAAGTAAGTCCTGACTGACTGACTGAATAAGAATAAGAAATATTTATTGGCCTTTAAATAACATTCGTTACAGGCAAGTCTTGTTACATTTTAATTATTAATTACTTAACTAAACTAATTAATAATTAAACTTAATAGTAGATTAGTAGCCGAGGGCTGTAAGGCATCAATTGCAGCCCGAGATATTTAGGCGCACGAGCGCAGCGAGGGTGCCTACAGTTCGAGGGTGCAATTGATGCTTACACCCGAGCTAACTACTCTGCTTTACATCTCGATTGTGAGGTAAGTAGAAAATAACAATAGGCATTACAATAATAAAACATTTTAACTGCTGATTCAGCTTCCATTTTCATTGAATGGGGAGTGCAGCTTATATCTTCATCACTTGCAGAACTCATGTTTTTTTCTTTATTAGCACGTAATTATAAAAAAAAATCCAACAATATTTAAAGTAAAAGTTTTCTATTCCCGCCTTTCATCATCTTTTTTTTTTAATTTTTTTTTTCAAGAATGAAATTGAGCTTCGCCGTTCGATATTTAAAATTGATGACTATTATACTCATACGAAGACAAGGCTGAATAGCGAAGCGACCTCTTTTGTCATTGGGCTGATTGCATGATGTCTATTGCCAGTATGATGGTTAGATGTACGCGATCTTTTTGGAAGAGTGAAGTTTTTTTTAAATTACTTACCGCCCTAGGGCTTTTCTAGCTAGATTATTATCCTAGAGCGCTAATTGGTCACCTACAAGCCCCATTTGGGGGTAATAAGGACCTACTTACCGAATATGAGAGATGTAAAAAACTTATTTAATTACTATTATAATTCTAAGAACAAATAATTATTATATTATATATTTACGTTGTGATTTATTTATTAACTTATTAGTAACATTTTGTAATTGTTGTTCCTTACACAAGAACGATGATTAGACAAGCTGCATTGACATATATTCACAGAATTTATAAAAAGGATTTAAGGATTTCATTCAAAAAAATATTTTAATTTTTGTTTGAATATTATAAAATTGAGTTCCATCACGCTATTTGGTAATTTATTGTACATTAATATTTTGGTGTAAAGTCCTTGTTTCTTACACTTAGATAATCTGTTGACAGGCAGGACTCGCCCTATTTTATTATTGCGTGAAATTCTTTTTTCCGGTATTTCCGTATCCTCGTGTACCTCTAATAAACTACTATAAATATGAAGTGATATAACTCACATTATTATATAATTTTTAAAGTGTATTCTCGCAGGACTACGTTTTTTCAAACCATTCATTGTTCTTATAGATTGTTTCTGACATTTTAAAACTACACACGCACAAACTATTGAACGGATTTGAATGATATTTGGTATAGAGACAGCTTTCACCGTAAATGAACACATAGGCTACATTTTATCTTGTATTCAAGCGGGTAACACCGCGGGGCTCAACTAGTATACAATAATATTTGGCCGGGACATTCGGAACGCAGCCAAATATAAAAAAAAATTAAAGTCAAGAAGATATTTTAAAGTCGTTACAAATATTGTTGCTATTGCGAGATCAAAGGTTTTAAAAAAACGTGAAAAAATTAATATTTTTTTTAAATAAAAAACGCTACGCGGACGATATAGATTAAATAATATCAGATTAAAAAAAAAACTCGCTGATTGATATGACTCATTCATATCATTCAATACCCCACTCGCAAAAACAGCTACCGGCGTACATAATGAAAACCTTGAACCATGTTGCATTACCAGTGCTGCCAATTGCGGGGAAAATCCCCCATTTGTGGGGAATCGGGTCCTATGGCGGAAATCGGGAAATCGAAGAGAATCCAGACTAATAAGTCTGGTTTTTTGCCATTTGCGTGCAGTTACTCGATTTTTAAGTTTTTCATTAAAAAAAACTTGTTGATACAGGTTGATACTAGGTACTAAATTGATGAATAGCATCACTCATACCTCCTGAACTGTCACCTAAACATGTTCGTTTTATTTTTCACGCTTAAATACCATTTCTACATCATTAATAGTATATAGGTGTACTGACATTTTTGGGATTTCGTGAAGTATCAATCTTAAGGAAGCGTAGAATTTCGGGAAATTGACTACACCGGCGACGACGCGGGGAATCGCGTTTTTTTCATTGGCAGCACTGTGCATTACATTTACGAATTACAATGGTATAACCCTCCTCAGTTGCTAACGAGATCGCGAGCAGAGCGGACGCGTGCTGTTTTGAGTGTTCAAAATTAGAACTCGCATGAATATTGTACGCGATAAACGTAATCGTGGTTTGTTGGTTTCGTGAGATGTTTATGTGGTTAAATATGGGTGTATTTAGTTATTCAAAATAGGCATTGGTGTTTATAAAAATAGGCATTGATGTAAGATGTGTTATATTAGTGGCGTAGGTTATTTGCGCGTACCTATCGGTTTCGGCTTACGTTTTAGTTAATTTGATTAAAATGCGCCTTCGTGGTTTTTTCGGTTTAAAATTTCGTCTGAGTTTATTTAAAGAAAAATATTTGTTTTAGCTTTATCAAGTGTTGAATTAATTTTTGAACTCTATTAGAATCTTCAGTTGATTGCCGTTTCTTACGGATAAACACATATGTTTTGTGCCATCTATACGACAGCGTTTTTTTACTGCTTTTATGTTTAAAAAGTGTGATTCATTTGATTATGTTGAGATTCAAACAGACTTCATACAGACAAACAATAGTACATTATGATAAAAGTGTGCTAAGTTGATCACAGCACAGATTACAGCAGAGGCGGTATCATCGCACTCGCCTTCGGCCCGTGCGATTAGAAAGCCGGGGCTGTAATGACCAATGCACACGAGTGTCATACGACGTTTTTCAACACACTTGCGAGTAAAAAAAGTATTATTAATAAAACAGTAAACAAAAAAGAGTTATGAAAAATCGGAGATATTTTCCCGAGCGCGATATATTCTTTTATTACATCAGTCAACAGCTCGCGCATATTGAAGAAGGCGCGATCGAAAGAGTTCTGTTACCAACTTTAAGAATAAATCAATCCTATGTTTTTGTATTTCTTACTTTTTGTTTAAACATAATTAGTTAAAATGTGTTAATGTAGTATATATTAAAAAATCCCAAATTATTTTTCTTCGTTATTACTTAATAACGAAGAAAGTGCAATTCATTTCTCAAAATTTTCCATATATATTTAGCGGCATAAAAACTCATTAGTGCAAGTTGTAGTTGAAAATCATTCATTTAAAAAAACTATACCTACCTGTGCCATAATGGTAAAGTGAAAAAGGCGAGTGCGCGTAATGTGATGCATTACGTCACTAAAATCGATAGGTACATTAACAAGCATTTTACGAGGAAGTGCGTTGAAAATTATATTATAATATTTTTACTATATTATTATGCATAATCACGAAATTTGCGTATTTTTGTATGATTTAATTCAGAAGCAAAAAAATAATTATAAAGAAACAATTTGTCAAATAAAAAAAAAATCTTGCAAAAGAGATACATATACTTAGTTTACATAGTGCTGTTTGTGTTGTTTCATTTTCATATGCTTTTATGTACGTCCGTCGTTCGTATTAAATAGAAGCCATAATATTTATGTGTGAAGGGTTCTTATCTCTGACCTCTTTGGCTAAGGGCTAAGTTCATTGACCCGTCGTAACCGGTTATGTCTGGATTGAACTCGTTATGCTCGTCTTATTTAGTTTATTCTTATTAAGTACAGAGTTATTTCTGCGATAAAATGTTATTAGTAGTTTATAAAATAAACATAACTTAGATCGTGTAAGTTATTGTTTTTTTTTTAATTAAGTGATTAAGTACTGAGTTTCATTACGGCAGGAGTCTATTATACTTTTTCACTTATTACAATTTAAAAGCAAACCTCTTGATCGATTTTGATTGGGTAAATTAAAATTTCCTTACAAATAAAAATGGAGTCGGAATTCAAAGAGAAATCGGGTGAAAACATTAAAAAAAAACAGACGAGAATTTAGTACCTTCTCTTGTTTGGAAATCGGTAAAAATGCTGTATATATATATATAAAAAATGGTTAAAATTCTGTGATCCGTCTGTCCGTCATTCCGTGGACAAAGGTTGTTTATTTAAAAATAAGTGACGGCCGACGTAAATTGGCATTGGCTTATACAAATTTTTCCATTATTTTGTTCTACATGTTTAATCTATTTCAAAAAACAGTAACACATTTCACATCTAAACTTCAAATATAATTGGTACTTATATGCAAAGTCATTGTTTTGAAACATTTGCGCTGGCCGGGATTCGAACCCATGACTGACTGCTTTCCAAGCGAGTTGGCTAACCACTATGCCGCGGCGGTCGTCAGTGAACTCTTATATAGGCTTGTTAAAGATACATAAGGCATTATAATAACTCTATTAACGTAAACAATATCTAGCCGTTAAAATTTATATCTTTATTTATACATATCCCAGATTTCTCAATCAGCGAGTATTTTTAACTCAAATATAACAAGATGTAGGTAGACAAGGTTTGTTTATAGCATTATTTAGTTGCGCCATCTATCAAGCTATACAGGGTTATCGACTGTACGTAGCCGTAAAGGGGGTCACTATACTCATCCTCACAAACAACTTTCACTATGGGACCAACTCTGAATACGAGAAAAAATCTGCTGCTTCAGAAATTTTGTCGATGGTCGTTAAACTGTTTGGTATGGAACAACTGATTTTTTATTTCAGAGTTGGTCCCGTTGTGAAAGTTGTTCGTAATGATGGGTACAGTGACCCTCTTTCGGCTTAGTTCACCCTATATAGGATATACAACGTGTAACAGATAGGTGTGACAATACTTAACGGTATTAGTCTACCTTTCAAATTAAACCCACAATTGATCAAAACAAATAAAAAAATATATTGCGTCCTCCATGCAACTTGGCCGATCACGTGACCTATTTTTGTATGGAGAACATAATTTTCTTTTTTTTTTTTAATTTTTTATAAGTTTTGTTTTGAAATTCGTTCACTTTGATGGTAGAGTACCCTTAAGTAATGTACTTAGAGTACCCTTTAATATTGTACACATGTACTTAGGCGTAGTTTGTTTATATTAAGTTTGTATTACGTTTCACGGACCGTCACGCCAGTCTCTCGCTGGCGCTCCAATAAAGCGCATGTCTTAAAGCCTAAACTGCATTTAATTGACCCCATATAGAATACTCACCTCAATTAGCCAGCGACACCACATAGACTCATCAACCAACACACCCAAACAATATTCTATAGTGGTGACCGTATTCTATACACCTTTCTGTTACACGTTGTACTTGCACAGAGGATTAGAGGTGTTGAATTTGTTTTCCCGGGGAAAAAAAAAAAATATTTTTTTCCTGGCCTCGGACCTATCTCTGTGCAAAAAGTCGAATCCATCCGTCATTTAGTTGCTTAGTAAAATAATTACATACAAACCAACAAACACACTTTCGTACATATAATTATTATTATGGATAGATAGTACCAACATTACAATTCAAAAATAAATATCTCTAAACTTAATATATTTACACACTAATATTATAAAGGCGAAAGTGTGTGAAAAATGTGTGTGTGTGTGTGTGTGTGTTTGTTTCTCCCTCCTCAAACTCAAACGGCTGAACGGATTTGGATGAAACTTGGCACGAAGATAGCTCACCTATACTCTGGATTAACACATACGCTTTTTATCCCGGAAAATTTAGTAAGACCGCGGGGCGCAGCTAGTCTTGTATAACTGTGTAAAAAATTACTTACCTGACATTGAATTTCCGAAATTATTTTCGCTCAGATTCTCAAACAAATTGTAAATTCTCACGAAACCAACTTTAATTTAAAACAATAACTATTTTTTGCCTACAAAAGTGCAAAGAACAGTGATAAATATCCAAAATGGCGTCTTCCACACAAGCGCTGCCATCTGTCGAACAAAAAGAGGAAACTTTTAATGAAGAAATCCTAAAAAAACAGATAGAAGAAATAGAACACGCGAAAAACGAGGATGAATACGAAAGGAGATTGGACAGGATCGGTTCTACTGTAGCGAAATGGATGAAGTTTATATTCAACAGAGACTATTCTAAAGAAGAGTTCAAAGCTGAGTGGTTGACGGTGAGTAGAACTTGCGAAGTCAAATTTACACTGTTTTTGATATTGAATTTTATATAATTTTTTTCCAAACTCTTAATTTATTAATAAAATTTAATATTTATGTACCATTCGATATGCTAAAAAATATGTTTCTGATCAGTCCGTTTGCGTAACAAACCATTTAAACTTATCGTAGAAGAGCTATATCCGCTTAAGTGAAAAGTTGTTGAACTAGACTCGCCCTATCCTAGACTAACACCCTTAAGTATTGTCACACCGTTCTGTTACACGTTGCTTGTTTAGATTGAATTAAAATTAACAATATATATGTATAGAAAAATCAATGCCACTTTTTGTTGTAATTTTATAACTCAAGAACGGGCTCACGTATCCAAACCTAATGTTGAGGCTTTGTTCGGACTATTTAGTAGATGGTTTATGTGAAGTTCGCACAGAGTCGGTCGAGCGGTTCTTCATTTATCACATTTGTTCGAAGAACGTACCGAGCCGCTAGTTATTTGTAAGAAATAGTCATTTGTATGTTTTAAGATACACATTACCTTTCTTTTTAATTCAAAAAGTCCGTATGACTATACTAAAACTGTAAAATCACAACAGCCTCGGCTTTGTAATCGCACTTGCCTTCGGATTGCCTTATATTATCATGACCTATTAAGAACACTTGTATCAAAATGTAGGTTACTTATTATGTGTCATTCTTATAACTTTACTAATATGAAGTTCCAACAAAGTAAATACGAGTAGGTATGTATTGCTTGATAAGGAACCAGATGTTACAATAAATAGTTGATAAACTTTGAACTGTCAAAGATAAGCTAATCATGCTTTCTTTGTTTCTTGTGTTCACGTACCTATACAGTTTTATTAATATATATGTATATATTTTTTTATTATTTATATTAATTTTTATTTACTAATACAACGTGTAACATAAAAGTGTAACAATACTTAAAGGTGTTAGTTTACTCGTACCAGTTATGGTGAACCCATTATAGAAGAGATTTGTGCAAAATTCGGAATTAAATATGTTAGGTTCTCCATACAAAAGTTAGTCACGTGATCGGTCAAGTTGTATGAAGACTGATATTTTCTAGGAGTCATCGTAGACCCTAAACCACTGAACTAGAGACATTGAATTTGGAGAGTGAATTCATTGTAGGATGTAGGAGTGTATTAAAAGGTATTTTTGTAAATTCAATCCCTAAGGGGGTCAAAGCTTACACATTTTTAATATTGATATTTGTCGCGAGCAACTCCACGGGTGACAGCTGCTAGTTTGATATTTGTCGCTAGCAACTCCGCGGGTGACAGCTGCTAGTTTGTAAGTAAGTAATCGTATTTATTTCTAAAAACACAGTATTTGTACATAAAAGAAGGAAAGAAAAGAGAACAAATTGGATTATAACATAATTATGACAATTAGCCTCAGATACCTAAGCTAGGCCGGAGACTGTGATACGAGGTATAGGTAGTTATAAACAAGCTAGATTTAAGCTACTACATATCGCCCTATATCGTCCCATTGCTGGGCATCCCTACACCCCTTTCGAAAGGGAGGCCTAGGGGTGTAGGTATTCTTCCAAGCTGGCCAAATTGCGGGTTGCGTTCCTTGCTCAATTCAGTAAAAAGTGTCCAATTTTGAACTTATATTTGTTGTACTTTGACCCGCGGATATTTGGTTATCCCACGGGAACAGTTCACGTTTCCGAGATTCAAAGTAACCTTTGTGTTAATTACATCTGCCTATGCAGGACATAAGCTATACAGTAGCCAAATAGTATCAGCACTATCGAAAAGTGGCTAGCCTATCGGTTTTTATCAGCGACTGCGAAACTACATTCGAAAAACATAAAATAAAGTAAAGTAATATACATGACCATCCTTCTCTCGCAGTGGGGTAAAAATTCTAGTAATATTAACCACATAAATTGATACAAATAAAAAAAAAAAACACATGTTTAATTTAATTTATATTTACGAGTAGCAACAGTAATTAGGTAAGTATTAATACTTATCGTCTTATTTGATAATATTGATAATGTAGAACGAAATGCACTCTATTAGAGATTTGTCCATAATCTATACTTATCCCACTACTATTATAAACGTGTATGTATGTTTGTTACTTTTTCGCAATGCAAAAATGCTGAACCGATATGGAGATACTTTGGTACGGTGATGGCTTAGGCCATGGATCACGTGTACTCATTTTTATTCTCTTCCTTCTCAATTTTTACGAGTAAGTTGGTAAAATATAAATACGTTTTTGCTTTTCTTACCCGACTGCGAAAAATCACCTAACTGTGTGCTCCGGCAGCCTTCCTTGAGAGCCAGTGTATTCCAGACTAGGCATGTTCCATCTATTGCTACAGTAACGCTGAATTCTGTGGTCTTGCAAACTTGTGGTCAAATGCCTATCTGTGTAGGATAAACAAAAATCCGACTATGAAAGAAGGAGGATATTTCTTTGTCACGCCCTAGAGTCTAGAGCCTAAACGGCTTGTCGTATTTTTATGTGAGTGGTGTCAATAGATTCGTCTTCACCTGCAGATGTTCATACGCTATACTAGCTGCATCCCGCGATTTCGTTTGTTAAGATACGTGACTCTAAATTCTCGCAGTTGGGGTTTTTGAAGTAATTTTTAACCACTTGCCATAACATGGTATTATAAATGGATTTCCGCAAAGTAACGCCTTTATTTATGAACCTTTCGAACATAAAATTTTTATAGCTAATAGGGTTGCGCTTGACTGCAACTCGCCTGATCTAAAGCGACGATGCGGTCTAGGATGTGGCACGCTTGCCTAGAAGAAACCGATTCACTCGCGATGTGTCGTTGTTTTTTAAGTCACTTTTAACTACATTGTTTAAGACGACGTGTTTTCCCTTGTACCTGATTGTTGTAAAGGTCCAACTATAGTTTCGTTCAACTTCGGTGAACTTCATCAGGGATGGAATGAGTAGTTCGTGTTTTCAACGATGCCACGTCTCGCAATAATCAGGTACGCGTGAATACCCGTCTCCTTAAACCATATGAATCAAACACGCGTTAGTTTTCTAAATAGCACTTTTAACCACTTGTTTCTTTCTTTTCTTAATTTTCTTTTGTGTTTTTGTTTACTTGTGTATTGGTTTTTAAAGTAGTACATTTTTTGTCCACAGATAGATGAATACAAAACGAAGGCGGACGAATGTATGGTCAATGCGTGGAAAGTTATCAACTTACCTAACTGGACGGTAGAAAAGAGGGGCACCGTCAAAGGAGACGTCGTGGAATCCACGCAATCGGAATTCGGGAAGGTCTACAGATTTACAGTGAGTTTGTTTTTAAGCTATAACATAGCTTTTATCGCGGAATCAAGAAATTCCGTAACGAAAATAAACCTAACACCCCCCCACGCCTACCGGCACAGCGGTGCGGCGTTGAAAGCCGTGCATCGTCTAACGTCGTTTCAGTTCGGCACGGCGCCGCGGCGTTTGTGCGCGTGCGACTAGACGTATGTGTATGCAATAGCTTTACCGCGGCAGTCCCCGAGTGCCACACGTATTTCTTTACCTTTTTTTATAGGAAATAGGCTTCGTCGCCCGCAACTCGCCTGATGTGAAGCGACGATATGATGGGGCATGCTTGTCTCTAAGAAATCGATTCACTCGTGACTTGAAAAGACCCATGATAATGATATATACTTATAGGAAATAGAGAAGCGGACAGCAACTTCCACAATCTAGCAGTCCGCACAATAAAAGTGGACGCAAAGCGTTTCGTGCGAGCCCTAGGAACCTCTAGCATGTAATGGTGGAGTCTGGTCGTATCTCTGCTTGTCTGATGGTGAAATAGCCGACAATCTCTCATATTTTACGAGTGTGTTTTAAAAAAAGAGATGTTTCAAAAATGTATACAGCTCCGGCCATGACAGTATACATGATAGCATAAATATGTTAGGGATTGCTAATCTTCATTTATCAATTCTTCTTTATCAATCAAATTCAAAATAACGTAACTTATCGTAGTATACAAAATTAATTTTGAATCAATATATTTTCACGTTATTAACGCAAAAAGTGACTTGCGCGTTTTTGTTTGGGCAATTTTGACATTTGGGATGGGCGGTACAATTTACAGACCAATGTAACCCTTGCAGTAAATCTAAGATACAAACATCTTTCTAATTTCACTACAATTCACATATTATTATTTTTTTTTTGTATACAATGAAGTAGGCAACTGATGCGAGTTACATAAATACTATATTAATCATATCTTTGGGCATGTTTTGGTAGACGTACACCGTCATGGCCGAAAATAAAACAAATCCTTTATACGTAATTCTTTGTGATCTAGCTACAGCCTAAACCGATACCCCGATTTTGATGTGTAAAGACACACCAGTATAGCCTAAGACCATCTACAGATCTTTATCTGTAGATGGTCTTAGGCTATACTGGTTCCATCCCGTCCCGCAGTTTAATTTGTTTAAAAACTGGTATAAAGTTATTAGTCAGTTTGTTGGTTGGAATGGGATTCACTTTTCAGAGTTTTATTTTTTATTTATAACGCTTCATACAGTTAAGTATTTAAGCGTATTCAAAAACATCAAGTCTTACTAATATAAGTAAACGAGTGAATCGGTTTAGTCGCGTTCGTAAGTTGGTTGAGAGTCACGCGGCTTGTGTTTGTAAACGTTTGCGTGTTTTAAGGTGTAACAGCGCCATCTAGTTGTGAAGTTGTGAATTAAACGTATTGATATCGAGTTCGCATTTACGTTGGAGATTAGGAATGTCTGTTCCCACTAGTTCTGTTGATAGAACTAGTTGTTTTTTTTGTCCAAGTAATTCAAGTATTTTATGATTTTTTATTCATGTAACTAAGCATTTTATCCAATTACGTAAGAAAAGTAAATATTAGTTGAGTTTTTTTTCGCGTTCGCTGAAATAGTGATGTTTTATGTATAATATTTTTTTTCTAATTTCGAGTTGTTTGTCTTCAGTATTATTGGCCATCACTTTTCAATTATAAATTTTTTATTCTCAAATACAGGGTATCGGTTAGGAGTGTACTAAGCCGAAAGGAGATCAATATACTCATACTAAGGAACTACTTTTCATATGGGGCCAACTCTGGAATCGAGAAAAAATTATTGCGTCCTCCATACAACTTGACCGATCACGTGACCTATTTTTGTCGGGAACCTAATATTTTTTTCGGTCCGGTATACAATCGGTCCACTTTGACTGGTAGACTAACACCCTTAAGTATTGTCACACCTTTCTGTTTCACGTTGCATATTATGATAAGACCGTTTGATGATTAATCGTAATAACCCTTATCGCTTATTTCCAGGGCGTAGTGGACTGTCCAGCAAAGTTCCTATACGAAGAGTTTAGGGACAACCTTACGCATTTACCAGAGTGGAATCCTACTATATTGAAGAGTGAATTTATTAAGGTAGGCTGTGTAATTGATCTTGTTTTCTTTTTTAACCGACTTAAAAAAACAACGAGCTATCTCTCTCAATTCGTTTGAATTTTTTTGTTATTTCATTTTTAGGGTTCTGTACCCAAACTTTAATAATAAAGCGAAAGACGATGGCGAATTTTATGTTCATTAAAATGGGTGATATTTTAAAAATGGCTCCCATAGTAAACATTTTTTTTTATGATGTGTGATATTAATAACGGCTACATAGGTAGGCGCTTGAAATATTTATAGAATATTTCGTTGTTTGTTTACTTTAAAAATATATTGTAAAATATCGCTCGCCTGGCTAGCTACCAACCATCCTCAAGTTGTAAAATCTGTCGCCAAGCACCTAACGGTGTGTTCCTCCAGCCTTCCTTGGGAGCTAGTATATTCCAGACTAGGCATGCTCCAGCTAGAGCTACAGTATCGCTGACTTCCGTGGTCGTGCGAACTAGTGGTAGGATAAATATATCTAATCTAACTAATATTATAAATGCGAAAGTAACTCTGTCTGTCTGTCTGTAACGCCAAAACCACTGAACTGATCTGGATAAAATTTAGTTCACATTTAGATTGGACCCCGGTAAAGGGATATGAGGTACTTTTTATACGACTTCAAAAGTTCCCCCATTGGATTATCTCGATAGTGAAAACTACGCGGGTGAAACCGCGGAGCACAGCTAGTATCTATGTATATATTTATGGGAGGCTTCTAGGGGTTTTCAGGTTGAGGACAACAAGGCGACATTTTCTATTATTTGCTCGATATTAATAACGACAACAGTTGTAGAAACTTCAACTGATGTATATATAACGGTACGGAACCCTTAGTGCGCAAGTCCGAATCACACTTGACAGATTTTTATCAAAATCGGTCGGATCACAAAAACCTTGATAACTAACGGACGGTCAATATAAACCGCCCAAAAAAATAGAAGGTTCTCAATTCGTCGGAATCTTATTTCAAAGTATGTTTGCCGAATTCACACAATGTTTGAAAGGTATACTGCCCAGGTGGTGACATGTTAATTGTGTTAAGATCGGTTTAGTTTATAATTAGTAAATTAAAAAAAATTTATCCTTGAAGTTTTGAATTTTTGAAATCGGTTGTCACTTGTTCAAAAGTGTTACTTAATTAGATGTTTATTCAAAAGTGTTACTTGTTTAAAAGTGTCATTTGTTTAAAAGTGTTACTTGATTAGAAGTGTCACCTGTTTAAAAGTATCACTTGTTTAAAGGTGTTACTTGATTAGAAGTGTCACCTATTTAAAAGTGTTACTTGTTTGAAGGTGTTACTTGATTAGAAGTGTCACCTATTTAAAAGTGTCACTTGTTTAAAGGTGTTACTTGATTAGAAGTGTCACCTATTTAAAAGTGTCACTTGTTTAAAGGTGTTACTTGATTAGAAGTGTCATCTATTATAAAGTGTCACTTGTTTGAAGGTGTTACTTAATTAGAAGTGTCACCTATTTAAAGGTGTCATTTGTTTGAAGGTGTTACTTGATAGAAGTGTCAACTATTTAAAAGTGTCACTTGTTTGAAGGTGTTACTTGATTAGAAGTGTCACCTATTTAAAAGTGTCACTTGTTTGAAGGTGTTACTTGATTAGAAGTGTCACCTATTTAAAAGTGTCACTTGTTTAAAGGTGTTACTTGATAAGAAGTGTCACCTATTTAAAATGTGTCACTTGTTTAAAAGTGTCACCTATTTAAAAGTGTCACTTGTTTGAAGGTGTTACTTGATTAGAAGTGTCATCTTTTTAAAAGTGTCACTTGTTTGAAGGTGTTACTTAATTAGAAGTGTCACCTATTTAAAGATGTCATTTGTTTGAATGTGTTACTTGATTAGAAGTGTCACCTATTTAAAAGTGTCACTTGTTTGAAGGTGTTACTTAATTAGAAGTGTCACCTATTTAAAGGTGTCATTTGTTTGAAGGTGTTACTTGACAGAAGTGTCACCTATTTAAAAGTGTCACTTGTTTGAAGGTGTTACTAGATTAGAAGTGTCACCTATTTAAAAGTGTCACTTGTTTGAAGGTGTTACTTGATTAGAAGTGTCACCTATTTAAAAGTGTCACTTGTTTAAAGGTGTTACTTGATAAGAAGTGTCACCTATTTAAAAGTGTCACTTGTTTAAAAGTGTCACCTATTTAAAAGTGTCACTTGTTTGAAGGTGTTACTTGATTAGAAGTGTCATCTTTTTAAAAGTGTCACTTGTTTGAAGGTGTTACTTAATTAGAAGTGTCACCTATTTAAAGATGTCATTTGTTTGAATATGTTACTTGATTAGAAGTGTCACCTATTTAAAAGTGTCACTTGTTTGAATGTGTTACTTGATTAGAAGTGTCACCTATTTAAAAGTGTCACTTGTTTGAAGGTGTTACTTAATTAGAAGTGTCACCTATTTAAAGGTGTCATTTGTTTGAAGGTGTTACTTGACAGAAGTGTCACCTATTTAAAAGTGTCACTTGTTTGAAGGTGTTACTAGATTAGAAGTGTCACCTATTTAAAAGTGTCACTTGTTTGAAGGTGTTACTTGATTAGAAGTGTCACCTATTTAAAAGTGTCACTTGTTTAAAGGTGTTACTTGATAAGAAGTGTCACCTATTTAAAAGTGTCACTTGTTTAAAAGTGTCACCTATTTAAAAGTGTCACTTGTTTGAAGGTGTTACTTGATTAGAAGTGTCATCTTTTTAAAAGTGTCACTTGTTTGAAGGTGTTACTTAATTAGAAGTGTCACCTATTTAAAGATGTCATTTGTTTGAATATGTTACTTGATTAGAAGTGTCACCTATTTAAAAGTGTCACTTGTTTAAATCAGTCACTTGTTTAAAAGTGTCACCTATTTAAAAGTGTCACTTGTTTAAAGGTGTTACTTGATTAGAAGTGTCATCTATTTAAAAGTGTCACTTGTTTGAAGGTGTTACTTAATTAGAAGTGTCACCTATTTAAAGGTGTCATTTGTTTAAAGGTGTTACTTGATTAGAAGTGTCACCTTTTTAAAAGTGTCACTTGTTTGAAGGTGTTACTTGATTAGAAGTGTCACCTATTTAAAAGTGTCACTTGTTTGAAGGTGTTACTTGATTAGAAGTGCCACCTATTTAAAAGTGTCACTTGTTTAAAGGTGTTACTTGATTAGAAGTGTCACCTTTTTAAAAGTGTCACTTGTTTGAAGGTGTTACTTGATAAGAAGTGTCACCTGTTTAAAAGTGTCACTTGTTTAAAGGTGTTACTTGATTAGAAGTGTCACCTATTTAAAAGTGTCACTTGTTTAAATCAGTCACTTGTTTAAAAGTGTCACTTATTTAAAAGTGTCACCTGTTTAAAAGTGTCATTTGATTAAATCAGTCACTTGTTTATAGGTGTTACTTGATTAGAAGTGTTACCTATTTAAAAGTGTCACTTGTTTAAATCAGTCACTTGTTTAAAAGTGTCTACTGTTTAAACCTGTCCTTTGTTTAAACCTGTCACTTGTTTAATTCAATTTCCAGCAAATAGACAGCGGCGTCGACTTATCATACCAGGTGACAGCGGGCGGCGGCCGCGGCATAGTAGCGCCCCGCGACTTCGTCGTACTACGACGTACCACGGGACTGACGCGCGACGGACAATCGACAGAGGACGAGCCTTACGCGTATATTACTAGCGCGGTCAGCGTCACCGTGCCCGGCTACCCGCCTGTCAAGGATTTAGTCAGGTAAGGTCACTTGTAATATTGCAGGTAACTTGTAATATTGCATGCCACTTGTAATATTGCAGGTCACTTGGAATATTTCAGATCACTCATATATAGCAGGTCACTTTGATATTGCAGGTTATTCATATATTGTAGGTCGCTTATAATATAGCAGGTCACTCATAATATTGCAGTTCGCTTATACAAACGTGTAACAAAAAGGTGTGACAATACTTAAGGGTATGTGTCCACATCAAAGTGAACTGCGTAGTAAAATTTTTTGCAAAATATAATATACTAGCGGGTGGGTACGTGCTTCGCTACGTATAAACATGCTTGTACTGTCAACACTGAAAAAAGTTACAGTTTGACAGCAAAATATCCATTAACAAAATTACCCGCCATTTATTAAACTCATTTGTTACAAAAAATGTGATAAACGAAGAACCGCTCGACCGACTCTGTGCGAACTTCACATAAACCATCTACTAAATAGTACGAACAAAGCCTCAACATTTGGTTTGGATAGGAGAGCCCGTTCTTGAGTTATACTCGTACAATTACAATTAAAATAAGTGACATTGACTTTTATATATATTGTTACGACCGTACCCTATGTCTTACAGAATACACAGTAGTTAGTGTGTATGTATAGAATAAGACATAGTAAGCGTCGCCCGCGCTATTGTTTATCACGCATAAAAAAAGGGATCTCTCTCGAACTCAAGTACCTTCTTATTTGTAAACATCTATTGTTCTCGGTGTCCTACAATTAGACGAATATTCTGGATAATTACAGAATTAAGGCACTGAGGTATATAAAGGGACCGACTGTTGGCCCGGGGAGTCTAGTCACTCAGATTCATAGGGCTCATTTTTCCTCCCCCTCAGGGAGGTCTGGGCAAATTCGCTCTAAAAAGTTTTAGCTAGGATGCCACCAGTGGCTAGGGCCCTAGGCACTCCCCGTCTGGGTTGCCAGGGCAGTTCGTTAGTCCAACTCTGGGCGAGTGCTCAAGCCGAGGTTCGTGCCGTCTGAGGCGCCCTTGTGCTTGTCGCCTCAAAACCAAAACCGCGGCCCAGCGCACTAGCGCTTGCCAAACGTCCGGTCAAGCTGTCCGAGGTCGTGTTCGATCAGCAGATCAGTCCTTTCTAAAAAAAAAAAAAAAAAACCGCGAACAGTTCTAGTGCGAACCAAGTGCTAATCGAAGTGCTCAGTGTAGTGTGATTGTGAGTGAAAGTGTAGTGTAGTGTTTTTGTGTGACAGTTTCTTAGTGTTGTGAGGAATAAATCGTCATTACTGTGAATTGGCATTTTTCTATTTTTATCCCGAACCCGTAGCTCGTAACAATATTTTTAATTTAGGGACTAGGGGGCGTCCATTAATTACGTGAGGTGTTTCTAGTGGGGGGATCAAGCTAAATCTTTCCAAATCTCATTTAGGGAGTAGGGGGTCTTGGTAAATATCGCGTAATTATTTTTTTAGCAGAAAACGATTTGAAATTGCGTGAAAAATTATTTCATAAATATATGTTTACCTGTATAGACAAATATGTTTTTTATTTCTCAATAATACCAACACGTTTACAGCTCAGATGAGAAGAATCTACAAAAAATACAAAATTGTTTCTTTTTTTTAGCGCTTTAATTTAATCTTTATTGCACAAACTTATAACACATGATATTTTTTTTTAACTAAAACTATACAAAGCTATAAACTATATGTACAATACAAAATAGTTTATTTATTTAAGGTTGAGCTGTGCTGCAGCAAACAATGTCCTCCCCTGATACAAGGAACGATATAATTAACTAAACTTATGAAATATCTTGTAGGTATATATAAGATCTAATCTATTTATTAATATTTTTAATTTAACCTGTCCGGGGATCGAACGGGGAGCAGCGGCGCAGAAGTTAGGGTTACTACCAACTGCGTCAACCGGCCAGTCATTTATGTAATTATTTTGCATGTAACGTCGAATAATCCCGCTCATGAATGTTGCAAGTGACCAGTCTCTATGTACAATTTAGTTTTATATCAACATTTACCTAATGTTCTTATCGTTTGTGTAATCAGGATTATGTTTTGATTGATGTAGGTTAATTGATGTCTCACAGATAAATATTGTAACGATATAGAGTTACAAAGTAATAGGTATATGTAATTATGTTGTAACACGTGAGATTGTTTGATTCAAAGAAAGTCATGCTGTCATTTATATTCAGGTCGAACATTTGTGTGCGTGAACATGTCTGTTTGAACTGTGTCTGGGTGTTAATTATATATATATATATAAGTGTGTATTTATGTATATCAGTCGTCAGGTTACCATAGCACAGGCTTTGCCTAGTTTGGGAGCTGAACACGTTTGTGTGGATGTTGTCCTATATTATTGTTATTTTGTTGTCAGGGGTCACAATAAGGTGGGATGCTGGCTTCTGAAGCCGAAGACTGTGACGTCAGCGGGGGGGAAGATTGAAGAGCACACACAGTTCCAGTGGCTCATGTGCTGCGATCTTAAAGGTAACACACACTGGCATGTTTTTTTTTTATGCTATAAGTTTTTAGTTAGTGTCTCGCTAGCTCAGTCACACGTGCGTAATGTGCAAGTTGCGGAAGAGCAGCGCTGGCTGCTGCACCAGCTGCAGCTAGCATGTATGCTGAGTTGCGGTCGGGTTCCGACAAATACTTTATCACAAAGTACTTTATCTGTTAAACTATACTTAGGTATATGTTTTTATTGTTTTTGTGAGTTTGACGAAATAAACATTTCATTTTTTTTTTCATAATTAGTAGTATGAAGCTTTGGACCCGTGTTTAACAGGCATTTATTATCAAACGAATAACGAGATGCCCTGCTGCAAACACGTGACGTGTTTAACGTTATGTTGACGCAATACGATAATCTGATGATGCAAAAAGAGCGCGCGTTATTAAATTTGACATTGACTTAGTGTAATACCGTTCCGCGTGAATTTTACACGCTTAAATAAACGCGGCCGCGTTACGTGTTCAATAAATACATCACAAATCGTTTTCTATTACATAATTATTACAAAAAAAAATGTCACTACGTTAAGTTACGTTTGGTTGCATATATATATATATAAGTTATACCCATCCAAACGTTGCCTAGATGAAATTGCTTTAGGCGATAAAACCGCCTAATGTACTAACTACCATTGTATAGATTTGTCTTGCTGTATCGTTTTGTATTTTGTTTGGTGTGTATATTCATATTATTCATATCTAATATAAAAAAAAACGACGTTTATTGACCGAACGAGCGAAGCGTCTCTCCTTTGAGTCTGATAAAATGTTCTTTTCTAAGTCTGATTGTATGAACGGATGTTTGTTTGCAAGAAATTACGTACTCGCGTACAGGTCATAGTTTCTAAACAATCTTAACGAAACTTGGTGTATAGGTTATACGAAGTTTTTTTTTTTTTTGTGATAGGGATTTTCGATTTCTCGGTTTAATTTCTTTCGAAGTTTCGTTGAAAATGCAAAAAATACGACGTCACTATAAGTTTAGATTTTATTAGTCATGAAACAAGGTCTAAAATACTGTGGCGACATATACTAATCTAAGAAGTCAGTATCTATAGTAATCAAAGCTGTTATTAAAATTTGTCAGATGCCACTTTTGACATTTTGGAAGCCATTTGTGAACAAATAAAAAAAAAATTTTTCATCTGAGATTAAATAGAATTATTGAAAAATTAATAATTCTACTTACTTTAAAAGTAAATAATTAATTGATTTTAAGTAACTGAGATTTGGTAGCTAGAAATATTTTTGAAAAGTATTCTTTTATTTTAAATCGTGGAATTATAGTGTAGTCGCGAGGTCAACCGTTCGCATAACTACCAATTTATTCGAGTAGATTGTGTATTAAAATTATATTAACTAATTTTTTTTTATGTTTTCCAGGAAAAATACCTCAATTCGTATTGGACGCAGCATTCGCTACAGTCATGATAGACTATATAAAATATGCTAGGAAATTTATTGTCGACTGTAAAGCGCAGAGGAAATTTTAATTTATTGACTAGGGTTATATGCTAGGGGTGTACTGAGCCGAGAGGGGGTCACTGTACTCATCATAAGGAACAATTTTTGCTAAGTATATATCTATTTTTTTTTTTTTGGCTTTTAAATTGTCTTTAAGAATAATAATTATTGTTATTATTATGGGGTCAACCCTGATTTCGGAAGAAAAAATAGCTTAATCGGTCGTCGACAGGATGTATGGAACAGTTTTTTTTTTAATTCAAAGTTGTGCCCATAGTGTAACTTGTTCCTTAAGATGAGTAAAGTGACCCCCTTTCGGTATATAATACACCCCTAACCGATAACGCTGTATAAGATATTATTTTTATTTAGCCTATAAGACTTAAAAATGTATTTCATTTTTACTTGGGACTTTTTTATATATTAAAAGCTATAACAGTTCTTTAGCGGTAGACAGGTGACGTTCCAACATTAAAGCTGAAAACATTAGCTGTTTTTATTTCCTATTTAATATAACGTAGGTACTTTTTGCTTTATATGACAACTGAAGACTCAACTGTAACGGCTGGCATACTTTGGTAGGATCTAGTTTAGGTCCTAAAACATTAATAAATAATTAAAAAAAATGACTGCGGACCTTAACTTAATCCTATCAAAGTGTTATGCTATATTTACAAGCACGTTTTGTTGAATATATATAGAACTTTCAATGGCGGGGTGCAGCTGTATCATACAGGGTTATGGGCTAGGGGTGTACTAAACCAAAAAGAGGTCAATATATTCAACATTACAAAAACTTTCACTATGACATCAAATCTAAATTCAAAAAAAATTGCTGTTCCAAAGAAAAAGTTAATTTGTCGTCGACAAAATGTATGGAACAGCTGATTTTTTTCTCGAATTCACAGTTGGTTCCATAGTGAAAGTTGTTCCCTAAGATAAATATATTGACCTCCCTTCGGCTTAGTATACCCCTAATCATCCATCGATTCACACAATAACAGGTTTCCTCTTTTTAAACGATTGTCAAATAACTGGCGCTATGACTTTAGATCGGCGTTATGTTTCTTTGCTTTATGTGAAAAAGATATTTGAGATCGTACGTGATGTACGCTTATGCAAAGTTATTGCATACAGATATGACAATTTGTAAAATAACTCAAAACAAGAGAAATAAGGCACGCCTTCGTCAATTGTACTGAATATAACTGACGTCTTGTTATATAAATTGAAATATTTAATTAAGCAGCTAAATTATATTGCAGAATAACAAAATATTACAATAGTTGTTTTTTTTTTACTGACTATTCTCAAAAAAGGAGGATTTATTAAATTATTTTTTTCTTATTTATTATTTTTTCTTTTCATGTGTTTAAATTGTGACGTTATATTGTTTTTTTTTATTGTCTCATTTAAATTATAGCAAAATTTGTCTAGAGGTTTGATTTTACAATATCGAAATAACTGAAAAAGTTCTATGAGCGTCTCTAAAAAAAAGATATTGCTTTGTTTAAAAAAAAAATACCTTAAAATTGAATTAATTTTAAAACAGGGGATTTAATATTTAAATTGTGACGTTATATTGTTTATTTTATTTTATTTTATTTTATTTTATTTTATTTTATTTTATTTTATTTTATTTTATTTTATTTTATTTTATTTTATTTTATTTTATTTTATTTTATTTTATTTTATTTTATTTTATTTTATTTTATTTTATTTTATTTTATTTTATTTTATTTTATTTTATTTTATTTTATTTAATTTTATTTAATTTTATTTAATTTTATTTTATTTTATTTTATTTTATTTTATTTTATTTTATTTTATTTTATTTTATTTTATTTTATTTTATTTTATTTTATTTCATTTTATTTCATTTTATTTCATTTTATTTCATTTTATTTCATTTTATTTCATTTTATTTCATTTTATTTCATTTTATTTCATTTTATTTCATTTTATTTCATTTTATTTCATTTTGTTTTGTTTTGTTTTGTTTTGTTTTATTTTATTTTTAAGTAAAATTTGTACATAGTACAAAGTCAATTGTTCAAATTATTATTTTGCATTTACGTAGACATACTTAACTTTCTTTGTAACATACATTCAGTAATATGCTGTGTAGTTTTGTATAGAATGTTCACCATTAGATATATACCATAGCTTCAGCTGAACACTTCCAGTTCTAACGCGTTACGTTTTTCATACAAAAACCAAATAAATATAAATATATATATTCAAAATCAAAAAAGATTTACTTCATAATCAACAACTTCCACAATATGGTATCATCACGTGAAAAGGGTTGCATTATAGAATACTATTATACTTTGATAATTATCAAATCTAAAATGGCCGCCATCACAAAATGGCGATGTCTGAGATTTTTTCATTTTACTTAAGTAATGCAAGGGTTGACTTGTAGAATTAAATAACACTTTGATAATTATCAAATCCAAAATGGCCGCCACCATAAAATGGCGATGTCAGAGGTTTTTTGAAATTTACTTTTTTTGTTGTATTATTTTAATTATATACGTTTTTTTTTATTGTTATTTTTTGTCAAGTACGACTTTTAGCCGAATTTTTATTTAAGCATCAATGGGAATGTAAAAAACCTTTAAATCAAATGTCTAACTTGTAAATATAGTATATTTATTAAATCAAATAAATTAATAAAATAAGTTTTTAACATTGAGTACACTCAAATCATAGACTTTTTAAATTATTTTTTTATAAATTTTTGCATGAAAAAGGTGGCACATTAGCGAAGCTTGTAATTAACGTTACCAAAAACTGCTCAGTCTTACTTACTTGTCTCGTAATGATTATTATTATTATTATTATGTAAAATTAGAATAAGTATCTTGTAAAAATAAAACTAGGTTTAAGATAATAAAATAATAATCAAATAAATAAAACTTTTTATACTGGATTATGTCTTTTTTTTGAGTTCCGTATCTCAAAAGGAAAAAACGGAACCCTTATAGTATTATGTATTATTTTGTCTGTCAGGCCCTTTTTCTCGGAAAGGTATCAAGCTGAAATTCATATCAAATACTCAGGAGCCCGAGTCTGTTATTTGAATCAGAATTACAATTGCATTGTGAAAAATGGTCATTTCGGCTTAGAATAGGTTAGTTAGGTACTGTTAGTATCAAAAAATATTTTATTTTTCAACACTTACTGTGGCGTTAGTAACTTTACTTACTTTGGACTGCTCTAGTACTAGCAAGGGTCAATAAATATCATAACTTACTTATAGACCTGTAGGTTGGTAGAACCCTCGGTACGCGTTTTGGACTCGCACTTGGCCGGTTTTTTTATTTAACAAATTAATCATTATAATTTTCTTCGTCTAGATTAGTATTAGGTACTCGGATTACAACGGTTTAGATGAAACACCCATTCAAACATAAGATTTTATGAAATTCGTCCACACGTCTCCTTAGGACTTACTTAACGAACATTAAACAAGTGGTTAGAAGTGAGTTCCGAAAAACCCGACAGCTGAATCGTCAAAGCTATATCATAATTAATTATTTTTTTAATGTACCCAATGTCACTCTCATGACTAACACGAATCTATTGACACCACTCACATAAAAATACTACAAGCCGTTTAGGCTCTAGAGCGAGCCAACGAAATATACATAGGTACATACAATAGAAAAATATAAACCTCCTTTCGCCCAATCGGCTTCGTGTGCACTTGCCAAGTCACTATACTTGTTAAAGAAATAAAGAACAAGAGAAAAATAAAGAAGAAAGAAGTCAAAGTCAAATCATTTATTGGCCTTATAACTGCGTTTGTTACACTAGGCAAGTCAATACGTACAATAATGAATTATAATATTATGACGAAACAAGAGTTAAAATTTAAAGAAAAATCAAAAGAATAAATTTGTGTATAGATAATAATGTTAAATGTAATATTGATGTCTGATTACTATATACATAATACTTAGTTATATATCACTCCGGTAACATTACAAGTCAAGTATTGTTTAATGTCAATATCCATTTTAATTAATAATTCGAGAATGAATATTCAGTCAGATCAGTTTGTAAGAATTCTTTTATTGAGTAAAAAGCAGTGGATTCGAAGATTTTTTTTAATTTACACCTAAAATCATTGCCATGTAAGTTAGCTACAGGACGAGGTAATTTATTGAACATACATATCTTAATCCAGATGCCTTGTTTCTTTACTTTGGCTAATCGAACTTTTGGTTTTGTTAGAAGTACGTCCGGTCTATTGCGATCTCTAAGATTGTATGGTATGTGAATCGGTTTTATCATTAGATTTTCTTTCTCGTCAAAAATTTCTAAGAGGCAATTATAAATATACATGGATACCGCTGTCATAATTTTGTGTTTTTTAAAGTATTTTCGTGCAGACGTGCGTTTTTTTAATCCAAATACTATTCTTATGGCCTTCTTCTGGCTTCTTCTTCTTCTGGTCTTCTTCTGAAATAAACAAGAATAAGAAGAAGATATTTATATGGTTACTACAAAATAGTATCAGTTAGTAAACAAAGTATCAATGTATAACAAAGTGTTTGTACCTATATGTACTCCTGTAGGTAAATAGGTGTTGAATGAACCGACTTGGTTAACATTCGATTTCACTACTTCTTACGGCAGAAAAACTGTGCTGTAACACTTGTGCATTTTTGTACATGTCATGTTTTTGACGGGATTCGTCATTTCTAGAACTAGTGCTACTAGCTGATGCTCGTCATTTCGTCTTCGTATTGATTATTATTTCTCTATAATTTACCGCGATCGAAAGTATCCTATATGTTGACCAGGGATATAAGCTATAAGCGCCATCAAACAAAATTTCCTTTAAATCGGTCTAGTCGTTTTGGAGATCAGCCAACAAACGGGCAGATTAACAGAGACAAAAAAAAACTGCAACCACGTGCCTTGGTAAATATTCTGACGCAGTGCAGTAGCGCAGCAGCCCCAGCAGTGCTTAGGTAACCTAAGCGAATTGTTCTACTAGACGTGAAAATAGTACCTACACGCAGCTTTTTGAATAAAATTCATATTTGAAATCGAAGTTACTTTGCGTTAAAAGCATTTAATTATATTTAAATGCCGAGCGCAGCCAAAACGGCTAGAACTATCCTGTTAGGTATAAGTAAAGTTTTAGTAAAGGATAGAACAGTTTCCGCTCGGATTAAAAAACTTTGCAACACGAATTACGCGAAGCTTGTTACGTAATCTAAAATATTGAATAGTGATTATTGTGTTAGTTTAGATCTAGAATCGATTTTCAAAGTAATCATTTATCTGGCTCTTCTAATAAGTTTTGCTTAATTCTTGTTTAAAAGTTTTCAAATGCGATCGGAAACTCATTGTGAATATGGGGAGTACAAGCCGTTATTTGAACTGTCTCAGAATTACAATTACAATGTTACAAAATGGCCGTTTTGACATAGAATAAGTGACAGTTAGTTTTAAACAAAACATAACTTTAATACTAGCTCTGATCTATTCTATATCGCTACGGCCATTTTGGCACAATGTAATTGTAATGCTGAAATTTCAAATAACAGACTTGACCACCAGAATTCTGAAGAAGGTACCTATTTATCTGCCACGACGTATATCTACCTAAGCATTGCCATTAAACGTGATAATGCGGCTAGCATGCTGGGCACGCTCTTCACTGGTGGTAGTTTGGAGCATTTGGATTAAGTACCTATCTGTAGGTCTTAAGTGGTCTAAGTACAAGGTAATCGATCTGCTATTTTTTTTTTTGTAGTTATGTGGTCATATTCTTTTTCTTAAAAAAGACACTTCCCCGGTTAAAACAGCGGCAATCTTGGAGCGATTTTAATTGAATATAGATAACACACTCCCGACTTATAAATAAATACACCTTTCATAAAAAAAAGGCAAAATCAAAATCGGTCTTTCCTTTTAGAAGCTACGATGCCACAAACACACACATACTCTCAAACACACCCACACTTATAATACCGTTGTTTTTGCGTCGCGGGTTAAAATAAAAGATTAATTATTAATTATAACGGACTATCTGCGGTCAAGAAATGGAAAAATATGAGTTTTTAAGGTTAAAAAAGGTTTTGTATTTATCTGCAAATGGTCATGGACCGCATATACCTTCTTGTTGACATCCCGCGGTTTACTCGCTGAAGATGGTTTGAAGTTGCTTCTAGAAACTTGTTATGAGTTTGGGTACCTAAGTATATGAAGAGATAGACGTTTCTTTGAGGTACATAGAATCAAACGCTCTCGGGACAAAGAACTCGGCCGAACTTTACAAAAAAAAAAAATGAGAACATTTAATTTTGTTTAACCCCCTTAATTTGTATTAGGTACAATAGACAAGTTAAAAACAAAACGTGATTCTATTTTTATTATATTCAGAATGAAATAATTAAGTTTCTAGAGATTTTTTTGACAATATGATTTTTTTAAGAAAAGTTCAGCATAATGTTATTCTATAATAATGTGTGCATAATGTCAAAAAAAGAATAATTCAAATCATAGCACGCGTTACTGAGTTATAATTAAATACGACTTTCATCTCCGCTCCCACGGGAACCCCACTAATTTTCGTTAGACGTCATTTCAGTAAGACCTTTCCTTAAAAAAAGGATCATTCAAATCAAAGCACGCGTTACTGAGTTATAATTAAATACGACTTTCATCTCCCCTCCACGGGAACCCCTTCTGAGTTTCGGGATAAAAAGAAAATAAGATTCTACCTCATGGTACAAACCTTAAGCATACCAAGTTTCATTTCAGACAGACAGACAGATAGACATACAGACAAACAGACAAAAATTAAGAAAAATATAGATTTGGGGTCTATATCGTTAATAACACCCCCAGCAAAAGTTTAAATATATTCAATGTGTAGAATTTGATCTGCTACAGTTTTACTATAAATTATTAAAGAATCAAAGAAGTCGAGTGACAAATTTAATATTACACAGTGCTTTCACACCAAATTATAATTCACTTGAAAGCCATCATTTTTAACAATTTAAGAATTTGCAATCAAAAAAAATTACGCGCCTATCATTAACTACTGTAAGTAAACCGATAGCGAGCGCTTGTGACACAACAGTTGTCAAGTCTGTTGTTTGAATTGTCTCAGAATTACGATTGCATTGTACCAAAATGGCGGTTTCGTCATAGAATACATCAGAGTTAGTATTAAAAAAATATTTTAATTAATACTAACTGTGGCTTATTCTATGACAAAGCGGCCATTTTGGCACAATCCAATCGTAATTCTGAGACGATTCAAATACCAGACTTGACCACCAGGTTGTCAAGTCTGTTATTAGAATTGTCTCAGAATTTCAATTGTATGGTGCCAAAATGGCCGTTTCGACATAGAATAGATTGGAGTTAGTATGAAAAATTATGTTTTGTTAAATACTAATTATGATCTATTCTATCAAAACGGCCATTTTGGCACAATCCAATTGTAATTTTGAGACAATTCAAACAACAGACTTGACCACCTGGCCTCACGTCTAGTGCAGGACTCACAAGTGTATCTGTAAACCTTTTTTAGACTATCCCATGATGAATCTACTTGTTGTAGAATTAACGACCCATATTTATGTATTTTTGTCACCAAGTTTTCATAGTTATTGTAAAGATTTTCTGAAATAAAATGATTTCATTTGTTTTGACTTACCTACCTACTTAATTAAATATGAAATTCTAATAAACAAACTAATTTAAAAAGAACCTAAACTGTAAAAATGATTAAAAGTTAAAATTATTAGTGGGTAGGTATATTTTTCTATGGACAGCGCAAAAAAAATGCAGTACCTAATGTCATGAGGTTACTAAGATTTTATGCTGTCAAATTTTTCATTCATAAAGTTAGCAATACTATAGTTAAACGGCGACACATACTTAGACGTAGATTGTTTATATTGAGTTTGTATTTCACGGACCGTCAGACCAGTATCTCGCTGGCGCTCCAATAAAGCGCATGTCTTCAAGCCTAAACAGCAGCATTTCATTGACCCCCATATAGAATAATCACATAAATTAGCGATATATCATAGACCCATTAACCAACACACCAACCTTTAAATTCTTTACTTATTATAAAGGCGAGAATTAGTATTTGTGTTTGTTTGTAAACAAAGAAAAGAAAAAGAAATTTAATTGTACCATAAAACTGCTTGTAGGTACTAACAGAGACTTCATAATTAATATTTAAGTTTATATCGCAAACCGGCTCTAACGCAGCATAATGCTGGTTGTAAACAACCAGCGCTGGTCATCCGTAGGAGCTGGTTGTACATAAGTCCTTTATCTTCAAATGGTTGGAGGGATCTGGATAAAATATGGCATTAGGATATGGATGATATGGATTAACTCATTGGCTTTATTTCGATAGTAAATATTTGTATGTGTGAGTGTAAGTTAGTCTTTCACATCAAATGGCCGAACGGATTTGAAATAAATTTGGCGTCAGGAAATGTTATGTCATGGATTAACGCATAGGCTACTTAATAATCACCAAAATGCAGTATTCCCGTGGGATACGGATAATCATATCACCGCCGACCGCGGGTAACACTGCAAAGCGTAGTTAACACATAAAAAAAACACATACATAAAAAAATAAATATGAAAATAAACAACCTATTTTAACCCATTTATTAGTTTTGCTTAGGTAAATAATTAAATTAATAAACGAAAGAATTTTATTTTTGGAGATCTAAGTGCCTAATCCAAAGTCTGAAGGTACGATTTCGGTTATGGCTCTGAAATCACACACATGACCTTCAAAACTTTATTATTGTGAAAGTAACCAACAAAATCAAATAATTTACATCTATTCCTGAAAGACTAGACTGGTCTTTATTTATAAATAAAACATTTTATTACCAATTAAATTTCAATTTAATACCTTCAAAATCATCTTTATTTACAGTTTATTTACAATATAATTATTTCAAACATGTCATTTTTACAATATTCTAGAAAATGTTTAAGCTATAACAAACGTTGATTCACAAATTGCTTCTCCTGTATTTCTCGATGGCCTTCAAAGCTTCAATATGGGCGTGTTTTGCTAATTCCCCTGGTACAGTTAGTTTTAGAGCAGATGACATATCTTGGCTTCCCATTGTCGTCTTCTTTCCCTTCGCCACTAATCTAGAAGCTTCCGAAGCTAGAGTCTCCATTGTATCTATGACAAAGTTGTTCATAATTATCATCGCTTGCTTCGTAATCCCCATATCTTTGTTGATGGATCGTAGAATCTTTAATAAGTAAATGGCGTAGCTTTCGTAGCTCTTCTTTTTAGGTTTTGTCTTCATGACCGGCTTGCTGACAAGTTTCTCCATAGACTTGAGAGGTTTCTTCGGCTTTGCTGTCGGCGCCATTTTGGATTTGACGCGTTTTTTTCTTCTTTGTCAGTTATTGGTGGAATAGACACTTATATTTATTTTTTTACGAATCGATGCTTTATGATGTTTACGTTACTATTTTTAAATGTGAAACGAAACTAAAAACAAATATTCAATGTTTTCTAGTAAGAAGTTTGTGTCTCGCATCTAGTGTATGCTTTGAGGAGCTCTTTATTTTGATGAGCCAATGACAAACGCGTATCGATGTCGTAAAACTTTGTGAAACGTATGAATGTATACCTATATAGTTAATACTTACCTACTAATAAAATAATAATAAAATATTTCGATAAAGTAATCAAATTGTCCGAGACCGAACTAAAGTCACTGATGAAGTGACAAAAAAGATGCGATTACTTAAATGGAAATGGGCTGGACATATCTGCAGACTCGATGACACGAGATAAACAAAAAGAGTCACAGAATGGATCCCACTAGACGGGAAAGGAAATCAATGGACGACAGAGAAAACGATGGAGACATCTTCTCTAAGAAACTGGGACCGTCCTGGATACAGCTGGCGAGACAGAGAGAGGAGTGGATAAGATTAGGGGAGGCCTATGCCGCAGAGGTAACTTCTATAAATAAATTAAATGTATATAGAATATTATAGTATAAATATTAGATTAAGTAAATTATTATAGGTTCTTACTAAAGAAAATTTATGTTTGGTAAGGCAGTAGAAATGAAGGCTTTTTTATTTTTATTTTATTTTATTCACTTATAAATATAAAATGTAGTTATTGACACGTCTCTGCTTCGAGTTTGGAAAAAAAATATTTCGTCTCTCAGTTTGTATGTTTGCAAATATTTAAATAGCAAATTTCTCGTGTCAATAAAAATCGTCTCGCGTACTCATAGTTACTAACTAATCCTGCTGTAGTGAAAGTAATAGGTAGGTTTTTTTACAAAGTTGTGATAGAGTGTGGTCGTGACTCGTGAGGTCGACAGTTAGCGGAACTAACAGTATTATCTATACCTACTTACTAATTACTAATCTATATGTATATAAATGAATCCCTAGGTATATACATCCCTTGGTCCGCCATCACGCGTGAACGGCTGGACCATTTTCACTAGTTTTTTGTTGTCGTGTTTGTTATTGTCAGGAGAAGGTTCTTATGACAGAATTATTAATATATATATATATTAAAATGAATCGGTTTGTTTCACTAAAACTCGAGAACGGTTGGGCCGTTATATCTGATTTTAGTCTTGAAATGATTGTCGCAGGTAGGTACTCCAGGGATGGTTTAAAAGTTTAGAAACATACATAACTGTTAAGCGGTACGAAGTTCGGCGGGTCAGCTAGTTATGTTATAAAGTTGAGAGGCCAATGTTTATGTGTGTGTGTGTGTTTGTTTGTACTTATCTCCATCACGCTCAAACGGCTAATCGGATTTTTATTAAATTTGGCACGCAGATAGCATACCTTAGATCATATAGGCATATTTTTTATTACAGAAAATTTAAGTGTTGCTATGGGATTATCGAATATTCATCGCGGGTAAACCGCGAAAACGTGTAACAAAAAGCTACTTTACAAGGGTACTTAAGGGGGTGTTAGTCTATTCGTCAAAGTAAACTGATTGTAGGAAACACATATTTTGCGAAATTAAAAAAAAAATTGTTTACAACTTGGCCGATCACGTTGTTGTATCAAGATCCTAATATTTTTTTTACCATGTTGTATATACTTATAACAAGCTGCGCCCTGCGGTGTTATATACCCGCCACAATACCTACAGGATGAAAAGAAGGCTATGTGGTCAGGGTCTAAGCTATCTCTGTACGTAATTTCGTCCAAATCGGTTCAGCAGTTTTTGCGTGAAAGAGTAACAAACATACATCCATATCTCCACATATGCTTACAAACTTTGTTGTTTATAATATTAAGTAGGAAATAGGATAGTAAAACTAGCTGAGCTGAGCGGTATTCACTCGCGTTGGATATTTGATGATCCCATGAAAACACATATTTTCCGGAATAAAAAGTAGCGTTAATCCAGGGTACCTATAACCTGTTTTTGTGCCAAATTACATCCAAATCCGTTCAGCCGTTTGATCGTGAATGAGGAACAGACTAACACACACACATACACTTTCGTCTTTCTTATATTAGATAATCAGATATGATAAGATAAGATAAGATAATCATATATTTCCGACACACTTCATGTTAAACAATTACGGTCTTGTTAATGAACGCATATTAACTTTAAACGATGTTTATCTTGATTTATACCATGGAGAACGTCACGCGTCAAAACAAGACAAAATACGTTAAAATTTAAAAGCCCGTTAGTGTGATTAGTTACTTAGTGTGCTGTTGAAAACAAACAGGCATTTGCTATATGAAGGCTTCTGTCAACTGAAGCTATCCCGCGGGATGAGTTGACCACACACATCTGTGTGTGGTCAACTCATAAATCAACTATTCTTATTAATTATACTTAAATATTTTATTACAATAAAACATTTGACCAATTGTCTCATGAGACCAAAGTATTTGAAGTAAAGTATTTGCGTTTGTGTGCATGAACAAGTACGTTTGACCTGTGTCTGGGTGTTTATTATATATATAAGTATGTATATCAGTCATCAGGTTACCATAGCACAGGCTTTGCCTAGTTTAGGACCTGCCTAAAGACCTTTGTATGGATGTTGTCCCATATTATTATTTGAAGGCTTCTTTACGATGGCTTAAATTATGGGATATTTCATTGCCATACTCGTAAGTAATAAGTATGGGCCGGTGATTCAATTCCTTTCCTTCAAAAATAATAAGTAAACACGAGAAGATACTCATTTGAAAGCATAGTATACGTCTAAGTAGTAGGTAAATACGTTACTAGAGAGAGATAGTGAATGTTGGAAATGCAAGAAAAAAAGAGACCGCAGCTGATCTTTCAAATGACTGCATTTTCTATGACACGTCAACTTCTTTAAGTTTCCAACTTCAAATTTATACGTCATTAGGAATGTTAGTAATAGCATAACCGATCCGGCAGAAACAATATATTTTTTCGCCGGAATCGCTTATGAATATTTTTTTTCTTAATATTGCAGTAGATTTTTTCATTTAATTAGCTTGAAAAATAAAAATGAAAATTGTATATTCTGCCTATATATTTTAACGTGCATACGTACATACTAAAGTAGAATAAGAAATATTTAGTAGCCTTTAAATAATGTTCGTTACAGGCAAATCTTGTTACATTTGAATTATAAACTACTTTACTTTAATTAAACTTTTATATGTACAGAGATACTGGTAACCAACGTTTTTACATATAACTTATACATTCATCCGTAACGAATAACTTCTGCTCTAAGTATCTTTTTTTACGATATCTAATGATAGACGAGCAAATCGCATGCTTAGTGGTAAGCATCGCGCTTGCACATTCCAGTTGCAGCAACATCTTAAGTGTTGAATTTAAAAGCGTATCAAGGTACTGTGCTAATCATCGCAAGACATAGGTGATTAGCACAGTACCTCCCCAGTAGAAGTTTCGTAAAAAAATAATACGTGCGGCATTCGGGGACTGCCGCGGTAAAGCTATTGCATACGCATACGTCTATTCGCACGCACCCAAACACCGTGCCGAAGTCAGCCGAACTGAAACTACGTTGCCATTTGCAATTGCCTCATCACAGAATGCCTAACAAGGGTTGTAAATAACCGCGGTAGGGTAGAAGTATAATGACGTCATATTTTCTATGGAAAGGCCAGTAGAAGCCGAGTTATTTAACGTTGAGTGTTAACGTACTGAGACCTTGTCAGAACGCGCAAAAGAAGTGACAGCTCGCCTTAGGACCAACCATCTTAATCCTGAAGAGCGCACCAACCTAATTAATCTGTGTGAGAATTATTATTATGTTTTACCTTGAGGGTGAACCTTTAACCTTCACCAATTAGATAAAGCACAAAATCCGCACAACTGACGAAGTCCCAGTACACACTAAGACTTATAGGTACCCCTACGTACATCGACAGGATGTAAAAGATCAGATAAACAAGATGCTAGACCAAAACACCATAAGACCCTCAGACTCTGCGTGAAGCTCTCCAATTGGGATTGTACCCAAAAAAGCAGACGCCTCAGGTAAGGTTAAATGGCACCTTGTCGTCGATTTCAGGAAAGTCATCGAGAAGACCATAGATGACAAATATCCGATCCCGAATATTACTGACGTGCTGGACAAACTAGTTAAATGTCAATTTTCACCACCCTTGACTTATCCAGCGATTTCTACCAGGTGGAGATGGACCATGATATACACAAGACAGCATTCAACGTTGAGAATGGGCACTATGAATTTTTGAGGATGTCGATGGGACTTAAGAATTCCGCGTCTACTTTCCAGCGTGTAATGGACAATGTTCTTAAAGACCTTCAGAACTAGGTATGTCTAGTCTATCTTGAAACATCATCGTTTTTAGTACGTCACTCCAGGAGCACATGCTCAACCTCGAGAAGGTTTTCCAAAGACTACGTGGATCAAACTTCAGAATTCAAATAGACAAGTAAAGTAAAGTAAAGTAAAGTAATATTTATTGACCTTTAAATAACGTTCGTTACAGGCAAGTCTTATTACATTTGAATGAATAATTACTTAAAAAAAATTAACTTACAAATCTCATTTATATACGATTACTTAATATTAGTTCTTAGTTTAATAGTTTTCATGACAAATATTTACATTATAATTGCTTTGTTTAGTTATTATTAATATTTTATAATGGTTGTTTGTTACACAAGAACGATGATTCTACAAGCTGCATTGACATATATTCGCTGAGTTTATAAAAAGGATTGCTTTCAAAAAAATACTTCATATTTTGTTTGAATGTAATAAAATTGAGATCCATTACACTATTAGGTAATTTATTATACATCAGTATTTTAGTATAAAGCCCCTGCTTCTTACATTTAGCTAATCTATTTATTGGTAGGATTCGCCCTTTTTTATTATTGCGTGAAATTCTTTTTTCCGGTATTTCCCTATCCTCGTGTACTTCTAATACACAACTATAAATATAAAGTGATATAACTGTCATTATTTTATCTTTTTTAAAGTGTTTTCTCGCAGGACTACGTTTTTTCAAACCGTTAATTGTTCTTATAGACTGTTTTTGACATTTTAAGACTTTTATGATATCTTTAGCATTTCCCCAAACAGTAATAGCGTATCTTATAATAGAATGCACGTAGGCATAATAGACAGAGATGAGCGACTTTTTATCTAGTAATGGCTTAAGTTTAAATAAAGCATAATTACCACTTGCCATTTTCTTGCAAATTTTATCGATGTGCGCATTATGGCTAATTGTATTATCTATTGTATAACCTAGAAATACATTTGTTTTACTAATGGAATTCCCGAAAATACCTAACTTTGACTGATACTGCATAGAGACGGTTTTATCAGAGTTAAGAACAATTCCATTTGCGTCAAACCATTCCTTTAACAATTCCATAACGATACTAATTTTATTTTCTATATTATGTATACATTTGTCTCTGATACCTACATGTGTGTCATCTGCAAATAAATTTATGTGAGCCCAACTTGGCAATGCATTGGTAATAACATTAATATATATCAAAAATAAGACTGGGCCTAAAATAGAGCCCTGTGGTACTCCAATTGACATCCTACCTTCTGTAGAAATTTGTTCATTAATCGAGACAATTTGACTACGGTTCTGTAAGTAAGTTATCATCATATTTAATTCATGACCTTGAAATCCGTAATATTGCATTTTTTAAATCAATATATCGTGCCTCAAACAATCAAAAGCTTTTGAAAGATCACAAAAGATACTTGCACATTTATTTGACGTATCTAAGGATTCTAGAATGTAATATACTACTTTTCTTATAGCCATTTCTGTTGAGCGGCCTTTTCTGAATCCAAACTGTGACATTGTAAATAAATTATTTTCTTCAAAGTATTTAACAATTCTCGATTTAATAATAGCTTCTAAAATTTTTGATAAAGTTGGCAAAATGCAAACGGGTCTATAATTACTAATATCCTCTATATCCCCTTTTTTAAAAAGTGGGATTACCCTACCCGGTTTCAATACGTCGGGAAATATTCCGTCAGTTAAACATGAGTTTAAGACAATTAATATTAATTCAAATAAATTATCGTTATTTATTATTAGGTTCCGTAAAGTCTTAGTACTCATATCATAAATATCTAACGTAGGTTTTTGCTTCATGTTAACTACTACCTTTTTGAGCTCAGTATAATCTACTGGTCCGAATGAAATAGATGTCAACGGTTTACTACAGTAATTTAAATACTTTTTGCAATCATCCGCGTCAATTTCTAGATTACAAGTTAACGAATGAGCTATGTTGCGAAAAAAATTATTAAATAGAGTAGCAATTTTTTTAGATTCTGTAATACTTGCTCCGCTTTCGGTTTTTACTGATTTTATTCTATTACTTGTATTGCGTCGCGTATTTTGACCTGACTGTTCGTTTATAATTTTCCAAGATTCTTTAATTTTATTTTTTGATTTTTTATTCTATCTCTATACTGTATTTTTTTTGCTACGACCATTGTTTTACGTAATATTTCTCTATACTTTTTAATGTTTAATTTTCTTGTTCCGCTAGGGTCAACCTCTTGAAGGATTTCCATTTTGGCTAAATTTTTCTTACTAGTTTCTATACCTAAAGTCGACCATTTTTTCTGAACATTTATTACTTGTTTTTTCATATTTGGAAAAGCTATGTTATAGTAGTATATCAAATCATCGTGTAAAATCCTCGTTCTTGCGTTCAAGTCCGAGTTTTTGAAGCTTGAGACGGCCTATCTCGGGCATATCATCAGTCGATACGGCATAAAACAGAACCCTGATAAAATATTAGCTGTCCAGTATTACCCTATCCCTAAGACTCCTAAGGAAATCAAGCAATTCCTTGGTCTTCTAGGTTATTATCGAAAATTCATTCCCGACTTTGCACGTGTGACTAAACCACTAACACAATGCTTAAAAAAGGGCTCTTAAATTGACCAAAATTATGTCGCTTGCTTTGAGCTTTGTATAACGCTTTTGACTAACGACCCCATTTTGAAGTATCCCGACTTTACAAGGGAATCCATACTTACCACGGACACGTCTTATGTAGCTATAGGTGCCATACTATCGCAAGGTATCATAGGCTCGGATAAACCGATCGCCTACGCATCTTGAACACTTCATTCGAGCGAGTGTAATTACAGTACTATTGAAAAAGAGCTTGGCTATCGTGTGGGCCACGAAATATTTCAGACCTTATTTATTCGGCCGAAAATTTGAGATCGTCACGGACCATAAGCCCTTGCAATGGGTCATGAACCTTAAAGAACCCAATTCGCAACTTACTAGATGGAGACTAAAGCTCAGTGAATATGATTTCACGGTCGTCTATAAGCAGAGCAAAAATAATACAAACGTAGATGCCCTCTCAAGTATTGAGATAAATAATAAAGACTTATGTCAATAGCAGTTAACCCTTCTGAAACCACCTTAGACGAATCCCGAACTCTTACCGTGGTAGTAGTAGATCTTGATAATGACTCCTGAACAGCCACTGTTCATACTGACGGTGAAAATCCAATTCACTAGACAGCTAGTTTTAAACGTTGTAGGTGATATTAAAGGTAGACCTGTAGTAACCAAGCCCTTTGAAATACATACCCTTGTCTCCGTCCAGATATCTGAATCTAATCTAGAAGAAGATGTAGTTAACGCCATTAAGGAGTACGTGTACCCAAAGATTAAAACAGGGATGTTAATAAATCCACCCCTAGCTATGTGCCAAATTTTAACTATCATACAAAATACATTTAAAAGCTCATAGATGAGCACTTAACACTAACCAAAAGGGAAGTAGAAAACGGAATATTTAAGGCAACAGGATATAATTAATAAATACCACGACGGCAAAACTAACCATCAAGATATTAACGAATGCTATTTAGCGTAGTCTCACAAATACTAACTATCGAGGGAGAAAAATTCTTGACCATAGTAGACGCATTTTCGAAATACGCGCAAGCCTATCATTTGAGAGACGGGACGGCTATTAGTATAGTACAAGCCCTCCTTAGTTTCAACACGCACCATTCCCTGCCGTTGACTATTACAACTGATAACGGGACCGAGTTTACTAACCAACTAATAGCAGAATTTGTTAGAGTCCCTAAAATTCACCATCATAGGGTTGCCCCGCATGTACCTAACGAAAATGCTATTGTAGAAAGGTTTCACTCTACCATCTTAGAACACCTTCGTATACTAAAGTTATGTCAGAAATCTGAATCCGTTATCAATCTCATCTCCTACGCCTTGCTTGCATATAACAATAATATTAATAGCTTCACGATGTGTAAACCCATTGACGTTATTACTGGACATTTTGATCCTCGTGATCCTTTCGACATAGACATATCCTCCTAACTATTACTGTAATACATGGCTAACCACAAAGATAAAATGACTATAAAGAACTAACCGACAATCGGAATAAAAATCGGGAACCGGAAGCTGAGTATTCCCCTGAGCAACAGATTTTCGACAAAAATCCGTTTGCCTCACGTCAGAAGCTAGCTCCCCGATACACTCATGACGTAGTAATGGCTGACCTCCCTATTCATATGTACACAAATAAGAAGAGAGGGCCTGTAGCCAAAGGTAGGTTGAAGAGAGTACCTAAATCCAGACAATTGTTGCAGAACTCCTTCCTGATCCTCCACTTCATCCTGCAACCAGCGCCAGAGCAGGAGATAAGACTTGAGAGTCTCGATGATGGACCCGGTATACTACCTTTCAGACGAGGATCTGCTAAAATCTATACTCATTACCATTCCTTTCTGCAGTATGTTAACTTACAGGACTTACAGGATAAAATAAACTCAGTTAGCAGTCAGCTAGATAGCATCAGCTCTGACCTTCATCTCAAGACTAACTCTCAATTTGAACCACATATTACTTACCTCAGAGATAAGCTTGATAGCGTTTCGAAGCAATTAGAAACATTTGAAATTCGCCGTGTAAAATGAGGAGGACTCATCGATGGTCTGAGATCTGTGATCAAAAGTATAACCGGTAACCTTGACTATACTGATGCTGAACGTTATAATCAAATTATAGAGTCCCATAGAAACGACGAAGATAAACTTGTAACAGAACTGAACAGCCATGTTAGTTTATCAAAGGAGTGGGCCGATTGTTATTTTAATAGCATAGTAGCGAACCAGAATAAACTTACAGAACTAACTATAAAGATAAATGAAACCGTAGCTACTAGAGATTACGACCTTCTTAAATATGCACATCTAGCTCAAGTACTTAGCGATAGCGTAGATTCTATTTCTCAAAAGCTTTATAACCTACAGAACGTATTAGCTTTCGTACGGACGTCGACATTACATCAGATCTTTAGATCTGTCTTCTTTACGTGCTATGATTAGCAAGACCAGTACTTTGTACGGCAACGACAGAGTAGTAGATTTAGACTTTAGAGAATACTTCGACGTAATTAGGCTAGGATCATATTATGTAGGCAATAGGATAGTAATAGTTTATAAATTTCCAATAGTTCTTCCTTCTTTATATAATATGTATAAGTTATCCATAGTTCCGAATCGCAACCAACAAATCCTGTCTCCTCCATCTCCATTCCTAGTTCTCTATACGTACAAAGCTCTTTATCAAGTACATAGAGGCTGAATGCCCGAAGACCAGTAAATGGTATCTCTGCGAAGAGAATCGAAACCTGCAAAGCCGAACGTCGTCAGAAGATTGTATAAGCCTACTTATCACCACACAGCAACGGGACGCCGCCACCTGCAATCCCGTCAGAGTATTTCTACAAACTCCTGCATACAAAGAACTGGATGAAAAGCATAATACAATCAGCTTCCCGGTCTCCACCAAAGTACATCTCTCCTGTGGTCAAGATCAGTACATGACTCTACAAGGCAGCTACCTCGCCGTTATCCCGCGCTCATGCTACCTGGCGACATCACGCTTCACAATCTCCAATACGGACGATCGTGTCAAAGGACATGTTCTTAAACTCATGGGCCTGGTCAACGACACATCTGAGACGCCTTCTCTTATTCCTGCACTGGAGTTGAATTCCATAAATCTGGATAGCCTCCACGACATTAATACGAAGATATCTCAGCAGCCACTGACTCATCGGAGCAACGACGTGAACTACAGTCTATACCACACAACCATACCAACCTTTGTGGTAATATTAAGTGCATGTGCACTCGCTAGTGGTCTATACTACAGCAAATACCACTCGAAGCTTGCGAAGAATTCGCCTGAAAACATAAAAGAAGACGAGCCATCATCGGAAGCGGTCTACGCCATCCCAGACACTTCCAGGGCAGACCCGAATCATCCCCCAGCTCAATTTACGACCAAGGTCTTCCATAATCGCTGCTCTTCGGTGTTACGCAAGGCTAACGCTTCGCCTGCATCGTTGAACATAGATACCGCGCTGCCCGAGTTGCAGCGTTAGCAGAATATGCATTGACGTCATTGCGCCGGACACTGGAAACCACACATTCCGAAGCCGCCACGTTTATACATACCTTTTTAGCTTGTAATGTAATTGTAATTTAATTTTAACCAAAGTTAATAAAATAAATTTGGTTTTTTTTGCATCCTCCGGCTGTCGCGATCGTAATTCTCATTACTTGACTTTGTATTTAAAAAAATATAAATTCTGCGAGCATTAATAGAGAGATGAAGTCGTCAGTCGTTCAGTACAATACAAGACAATACGATTATTCTATATTGTCACCACAATAAACAACACTAAAGAATAAATAACAAATACCATGGCATTAAAGGTGGTCTTATGGCAAAAAGCGATCTTTTTCGTACCACGACCTTTATAGTAATGGAATCACTCTAATACTATAAAGGCGAAAGTTGGTATGTGTGTGTATTTGTTTGTTTGTACCTCCTTCAAGCTCAAACGGCTGAAAGGATTTGTATGAAATTTGGCACGAATATAGCTTAAGTATAAACTCATTTTTATCCCGGAAAATTGAAATGCCCCATGTTATGATCAAATATCTTTGCGGGTAAAACCGCGGGGCGCAGCTAGTAATATAAATAAACTTTACAAACTTATAGACTAGAAAAAACCCCGACTGCAATAACTTTACACCACTGTACCTTAACGAGTGATACCGAGAGATACAACCAGTAGGTACTGGTACCTATAGCCTATGACCATCTGCAGACAAAGACAAACTCTATGGCACCTCGCACATCATAAGATCTTAGCGATAAGGCCGCCACTTGTGACACTGGATGTAACTTTTTTCCTGTATATTTGTCCTTACTGTAAGATATAACTCTTTACTATCTTATTATTATTGTAGTCCGATTCCAGTATTTTTTTTATTACATAGCTTACACATTATTTACTTTACCGTTTTATTTTTTTCTGTCTTTTATATCACTGTGAAGTTACAAACTTCCTAAGCAGTTATATTTTTGCGCTGATGCGATGCTTTTTAAAAGACTTTATTATGCAAAATTCAATAACATTTTTTTTTAATTTTAACACTTGTAGGTCTAAAATACATCGTAGTGAAGCGATTGACAAATAATAAATAGCGAGTTACAATTTAGGGACTGAAAATAAGTAGGCCTCGGAACGAAAATTATATCAGCAATACGAAAACAGTGAAGGGTCGGTGATCCTTTTAATTCATTCATTCATCCACCAGTTGAGGCTGTACTCATACGACCATAAAGAGTTAGAAGTCGTACATACATACATAACACTTACAAACAGACAATATAGACATACACTTGAAAATAATTACTTTGGGCACTCGGAAAAACTAATGAAATAGTAAAGTACAGTAATAACATAGCAGGTGTCGAATACTACCGCTAGATGTCGCTGTACATAGTTAAAACACGCAAACGTTAGAAACGGAGAAATCTAATTTTTTCATTGTCTTCGTGAAAATTTATTAGCCCACATATATATAGAGTCAATTAAGGATAGTTTTATTAATGGAGCATTGTTTGTATGAAATTAATTTGCTCTTCTATTAATTAAGGATAGTTTTATTAATGGATAATTCAATTAATGGATAAGTCAATTAAGGATAGTTTTATTAATGGAGCATTGTTTGTATGAAATTAATAGAGTATTCAACTTGATGGTAGTAGGTAGACCAGGTAATCGTTAAAAACGTCCTATCACTATGGATATATTCTTTACGATGTTTTGCTTCACCGGTAGCTTAGGCAATTTTGCATATTTTGTGGAATCAAACCTCGTTCTTCAAGGCAATCCACCACACTAACCAAGCGGTAATCAAACAAAAAAGAATCATCCAAATCGAAGCACGCGTTACCCAGTTATAGTTAAATACGACTTTTATTCCTCCTCCCACGGGACCCCCATTACTAGGTATCTAATAACACTACGAGAAGGTAAGTACTTTAAAAAAAATTAATAATATACCGATTTAGGAAAAACCTCTAAAGCGGTTCAAAGTTTAAAATTCCTTTATTTTCTATTTTATCGCGGGCAACGGACCGATTTCAAAAATTATATTTTTGTTTAGTGGAGTGTACCTCCCATGTGGTCCCGATTTAATTTTACCAAATTCAATCTAGAGATTCGATTTTTAAATCGTAATAACTAAAAGAGTGGTATCAGCGCCTGTCGGTCAGTAATCACTTCTTGTGTAGTATGCGTACGTTATTAATGCGTTTCTGACGTGACAACGTCTTATAATTCGATGGAGCCGGCTGAACGCACGAAAAACATGGCTCATGCGGCGTTACCTCGCTATGAGGCGTTCCATTCAAGGCTTGAAGTGCAAGCGAGAGCGCGGAACGAGTGACAAGGAGGCATTATAGGCCTCCGCATTCGGCAGCGTTCGACATCTGTCTCTCTCCTACTTGAGTGAGCGATGTGTCCGCGTGGAAAGCTGCTATACAATAATTCATTTACATGTTTTCTACAAGTTTGAAGTGCAGTGAAACGTGAATGTGATGCCATTGTTTATAGCAACGATAATTGCGACGATAAAGGCAATGATTCTTGCGATACAAAATGTCTATCAAACAAAAAAATTTCTTTTGAATAATGAAACCATTCCTTCAGTATTTTCTTATGACGTTGTCACGTTGACAAGGCCGCTCAATATAGGTAGAATGGGTACGGTTGAAACGGTGGACGGTTGAAACAAAGCTAATATGTTATGAACCACGTGAGGTGAGGCGTGGGGTCACAGGGGAAAACGACTTACTATGAACTAATGAATACCTAGCAGGGTGGTTGGGTACAGTTGAAACATTATTTGTGGGTACGATTGAAACAGTTTATTTATTTAATTTTATTGTATCCTAAATGCTAAGAGTACGTCAAAGTACGACTACGAGAGGTCAAGCCAATATAACAATATAGAAACAAGCTTATGATCATGTAAAATCGGGATCTTCGTTAAGAAACGCTGCTTATAATTATAGAAGAATAGACTGAACCACTGTTTTTTGATGATGTGGCGAAGAGGAACAAAAGATGGGATATAAAGCTTACAATAGATTGTTTAACCAGAAACAAAAGCGTCAATTAATTCAGATGTGTAGATATTTATTTTGGCCTAAGTAAAATAAAGTTAGGAAATTGGCATATGAACTGATCGTCAAGTACGAATTATCGCGACCTCGGATTTGGGATAACAATAAATTGTCTGGCAAAATGATAAAATGTTAAAAAATTAATGATAAAACATGTTTATTTACTCTATATCGTATTATTTTCATGTGTTTCAATTGACCCCGGCACTGTTTCATCCGATCCCGACATGGGGACGAATGAAACAAATTACTTTTTTTTTCAAATTTGCTTGATGTAAAAATGTAATACAGTAATGTCAAATAATATTGCCTGTTAGTTAGACAGATATACCTTCTATTGTTTGATATGTTTCCGTGTTCGCTTGCTCAACTAATTTCGATGCTATGGACGATAAACGCTAAAATGTTTCAACCGTACCCAGTCTACCTACTACCATTGTCTATATATATTTCTTGCTGTATTTTTTGTTTTGTATATAAAATGTATGTTCATTCATTCACAAACCCCATGGATGAAAAGTTATACTATTGTCTTATAGTACCTTCATGAACGTAGGTAGGTACTTACGTGATTAGTGGTACAAAATATTCTCAGTTGTTGTGGGACAGACAAAGACAAATTTATTTTTTGAGGTCTCCGTGATCGGCTATGTACCTACCAGCCACCGGCTGGTAATAGATTAGCTGTTGTACTCGTAGCCTAACTGATAGACAGTTAGGATTTTTTTCAGCTTTACCAGAGTACCTATATAATATAATACTACATATGGTTTTCGCCGTCGGCGTCGCCCGGAGAGGTATACTATGTAACTGCTCTGGCATTCCAGACGGGGAGTGCTTAAAGTCCTCGCCACTTGTAGTGACATCCTAGCCAGTATAGGTAATTTTAGAACGGATTTTTCCAGACCTCCTTGAGGTGTAAATAAGCCATATTCATCTGAGGGGTTATTAAATGTAATATATTGATTAAGAAAACGGGTTTTTACGCGTACTTACCTGTTTGTTGGAAAGGTCCAACTATAGTTTCGTTCACATTTGGTGAACTTTATCAGGGATGAAATGAGCCGTTCGTGTCTTTAACGATGACACGTCTCGCACTCTCAATAATGTAACTTCTTCAAACTCACAAAAACAATAAAAACATTTACCTAAGTATAGTTTAACAGATAAAGTACTAAGTGATAATGTGTTTGTCGGAACCCGACCGCAACTCAGCATACATGCTAGCTGCAGCTGGTGCAGCAGCCAGCGCTGCTCTTCCGCACTATGCACATTACGCACGTGTGACTGAGCTAGCGAGACACTAACTGAAAACTTATAACATAAAAAAATACAGTACATTTTACACAAGCCATAAATAAAAGTCATAATAATCAGTAGGTACCTACATAAATTATACAGGTTTATTATGTTAAAATACCGAAATAAAAATAAATAAATAATAATATATACAAAGGGCAATTGAAGTAGAAGTACTGGATAAATTTGGACTGCACCATAGATTGGCATTTACGAATAAGTACGGAGAAATATTATCAACATAAAAACGCAGTAATTTAAGCACATGTACAATAATATACGAATGAATAATAATTAAAATTTTAATTTTTTAAATTGTACTGGTGGCCTGACGTTCTAATTTTTCCCATTCCCTTTTGGTGTGAAAATATAAATGTTTTGAGCTTATTTCTAAAATTGTGCAAGCAACGCAGATCCCTTATCGGTGGCGGAATATGTTGATCTATTTAACTCTAATTTAATCTTGAATTAGGATTCAAGAATAACCGGTCAAGTCAGCCATCTTCTATCTATCTTTTTGAAAGGACTGAGCTGTTGGTCGAAGTCGACCTCCGACAGCTTGACCGGACGATTGACAAGCGCAGGTGCACTGGGCCGCGGTTTTAGTTTTGGGGCGACTAGCACAATGGTGCCTCAGACCTCGGCTTGAGGCGTCGCCCAGAGAGGGACTAACGAACTGCCCTGGCTTCTAAGACAAGGAAGGACCTAGGGACCTATAAATCAACTGGGTGACCTTAAGGGTCGTAAGAGACCACGTCCTCGCTGGCGAGGACGCATTCTGTTTCGTTGGAATGAAGGACAAGTCAGCTTTAAAATTTACTACAGCTATATATAGGTATTCCATTTATAATTTGTTTTAAATCGTGCACTTATAAAAGAGCACAACGCTAAACAACCAATCAGCACCACTGGTAAATTAATAATGGTGCTCTCGAAAGAGTAAAGATACGACCTTCTTTAGCTACGCATTTAGCGATTTCAAACTTTGTTGATATTCGTACCTTCTTACTGAGCAATAGCTTTTTTTATTTTGTGGAACTGTCAGTGACTGCACAGAAAATGTCCGAAGATAGATCTGATATAGAGATGAGTTCACATTTAAATTCGCCGATGAAGATAGAACTATTGAAAGAAAAGAAATATACTACGAAAATGATGATCGTGGACGCTTTGACGGAACTTAAAACGAGAAAAGGTGTCTCCGTATACGCGATAAAGAAGCATTTGACTGAAAAATTTCAAGTAAACACAGAGAGAATCAACTTTATGATAAAAAAAACGCTAAAAACCGGCGTCGAAGATGGATCCTTCATTCAACTAAAAGGAATCGGAGCATCGGGATCGTTCAAACTAGCTCCGGTCAAAGAAAAAGTTAAGAAGCCAAAGAAGAAAAAAGAAACAGAGAAAATCAAGGAGAAAATAGACAAAAATAAAAAAGTTAAACAAGAAAAATCGGAGAAAAAACAGCCTGAGAAGAAACCCATGGCTAAAAAGTCGCAGAATAAAATTACTGTCGAAAAAAAGGTGAAAAAAATAAAAGAAAAAGAAACGCCAGTAGAGAAGAAAGTGAAAAAATTAAAAGACACAAAGACAGTGAAAGACTCAAGGTCAGTGGAGGAGAAAGTGAAAAAATCAAAAGTGAAAATTTCTGCTGAAGGTGTCAAAGCGCAGAATGTGGCGAAAAGCAGTAGTCAGACCCCCGCTAAAAAACGTGCTAATATGATGAAAAGAAAAAGTGTTGGATCTATCATAAAACCACCAAAAATGAAGCCGAAATAAATAAAAAAAAATAGTGTAACATTTAAAAATGATTGTAAAATATTGTAACATTTTGATAATTTACCAATAAGGAATAATGTCTACTTAATTATCAAAAATAAGTTTGTATATATTTAAATTAATAATAAAGAATGTTGATTTGAAGATATTCTTTTAAATTTTGGTTGTAAGTATAAGTAGGTTTCATATTTACATTATTCAGTTGCTAAAAGTCTTTTAACAGTTTTTTATTGCTTTTATTTTATTAGAATTTTTTGAAAAATCTTTGTTCACTTTATTTATTGTTAAGGTGGTTATTGAATAAAGAATTGTCTATCTATCTACCTACCACATATATATATAAACTTAGGTATACACCTAAATAATTAATAAGTATTATAGACAAATCACTGTAAGTTATTTTGTTTATTCATGTATTTACTTATGTTTCTGTAGTAACTTAACCTTATTGACAAATATACCACACATGCGAGAAGACGTTGGTTTCTGCAACAGTCTTGCGGTTGAGAATTTAAGGCTTTGCTTTAAATTTTGTATAAAATTTATAAGTGAAAATAAATCCTTTTTTGTAGTACCGGCCAGTTAGCGCAGTTGGTAGCAAATCTGCCTTCTGCGCCGCTGGTTCCGGGCCGGGTTCGATCCCCGGACAGGTCAAACATTTGTGTGCATGAAAATGTCTGTTTGACCTGTGTCTGGGTGTTATATTATATATATATATAAGTATGTATATCAGTCATCCGGTTACCATAGCACAGGCTTTGCCTAGTTTGGGACCCGAAGACCTCTGAGTGGTTGTTGTCCCTATTTATTTATTGATTGATATCTGAGTTTATTTTAATAGTCTTTTGTAACATCATATGTATGATACTATAAGGCATTTTTATAGTTATTTACATTTATAAACGAAACAACTGGACCAATTTTCATAAAACTGCTAAGAGATCTAGAGAAAAATTGTAATCTAAAAAGATATACTTATTTTATATACTTAGGTATTAAAGTACTCCTGAGAACGAAAAAATCCAAATCCATAAAGGCATAAATACATTCTAATAACATAAAAAAAATGAATTGAAAACCTTAGTATATTTACCTCTTTTTGTGGATAGCTAAAAAAGATTCCAAAGTTCAAGTATTTTTTTATTAACTTTTCGGTCCCTTCATAAGTTTAAAGTGTGTCATACTTAGTCGACACCTAGGTATCATCGCCAAATCGAATCGAATCTCGAATCGCCTGCTATGACAACTCGCTCGTACCCTGAGTTTCTAATGAGCAGGGACAATTTTTTTTTGTGCTTAAGGGAGACCCTTCCAGAGCCAATCTAGCCTAAAGCTAATAAGTAATTCAAAAGAGATGTTTAAAAAATGTATGGAGTTCCGGCCCGGACAGTGTACATGATACCATAAATACGTCAGGGATTATTAATATTTAATCTATCAATCAAATTCAAAATAACGTAACTTATCGCAATGTACAAAATTAATATCCAATAAAAAAAATCTACGGTTTTTAGGCAAAAAAGCGATTTGCGCGTTTTTGTTGTGTCTATTTTGACATTGATGACCTGCGGTACAATTCACAGATCAGTGAGATCATTGCAGACAACCTAGGATACGAAATTATTCTCCAGTACAATTCACAGAATTTAAATATTTTTGTACACAATGAAGTAGATAACTGATGCCACATCTTTAGGCATTTTTTGGTAGAGCTACACCGAGCTGGCCGAAAATGAAGCAAGTCTTTTAACTTAAATTCTCAATTTACAATAATGTCTCTAAGAATTTGTCCATCGACACTTTTCTTATTGTTTTGTTAAAGGGAAGACACTTTTTTCATGTGTTCTTTAATCTTAGCACTTAAACTATAATTGTTCACTATCACTAAGTATTTTTAAACACTATTTATAACTCAAACGGTTTCGTTCTTTTAAGTCTTCTTGCTGTGTCAGTGTGGTCGAGGAGCTGGACAGCCTAGACATTCACGCAGTAGTAAGTAATAGGGACATGAGATAAAAAAATCACACTGCTGCAGATACTTAGGAAAAATGAAAAAAAGTAATGGAAAAATAGTTTATTTCGTAACTTTATACATTTTGGTCACCTTAGGTCAGGAATTCTTTTTAAGCAATTTTTGGCCTATGTTAAAAATTCTTGGTCTTCCTTAACTTAGGGCACAAGATTCAAGTTACTTACTTATAATTAATCAAGTAAAAAAGTTTACGATACAAACTTATTAGGAAGGTAGGTAGGTACCTACCTTTATGTATCTTCTGTAATACAAAAATGAATCGCTGAATGTGTTGCTAAGCGCAAATCTCGAGAGCAGCTGAACCGATTTTTCTCATTTTTATTTTAGAATATTCCTTAGATGGTTCTTGCGGAGATAAAAATTTAAATAATTGCTTGAAAAGGTCTAAAAACAACACTTTTTCTTTACAATCGATTAATATAATACATTATAATACGTACTTAGAATACTTAAAATTCAATTTGAACTTTAATACCATACCATAAAGTTTAAGTTTTAGTGGAGAAATTCCGGGAAGGCAAAACAATTGAGTGACGTTAGTATCGTATAAATATTAATGTCAAAATTTATACGATGGTAACATTGCTGTTGAATCGACTGTTAGGCGGTACGAAGTTCGACGGGTCAGCCAGTTATCCAATATAATATAAAGATCAAAAAGAAAACTCCACAACGTTTACAACAGAATATGATAGGTGTATCTACTAAATAACCTAATATTTATTCATCATCCGAAATCCGTCGGCATCTTCTATCATTTGCAATAAATTTAAATGGCGACCATGCCTTTGTCTTTAAATCAAACAAAACATAAGTTACCGAAATACAACACAATGGCCACCCACAGCTAATGATAATGTTGAAATTACGACAGAAGTAGCACAGAATCAATTATTTAATTTGATTCCCCTCGTGCAAAAGGTAGGCCAATATTATTATTAATTTACGAGGCAGCCATTCTGAATAAATGACGTCACACTACGCTATCAATTGCAAAGCCAATTGCTACTCTAAACTTACAGAATACAGCATAGAACTATTTGCCAAAAAATCATACAAGACTTTACTATTCTAGAGCTATGATTTAAGAAACTGAAAAAGTTATGTCTATCTCATTTTTACTCGTCACATTTAATCGTTGGCAAGAAAGAGACGCTCTATTATTTATCGGTGCCATTTTAACAGACAGAGGATATTGGGGTCATGGAACGTGTTTGAATTTCGAAACGCGTTTTGTCCAATGCCGTGCGTCGTTACTCACTAGGGTATCATTGGTTACGTAGCACTTGTACCAAGATGTTGAGCTGGTAAAATCAATACCGGACACTGTTGATTTTGTATGGAGTTGGAGAGAGATTAACGGTGTGTGGCTGTCGTTTGGTGTGTCGTGGTAAGGGGCAGTCGGGGCAATTCGGTGTCTTTAGTGTTATTCGTGCAGCCATTTCGGCTCAAAACATGTCGGAGTGACGGGCTCTCGTGACGTTCTGTGTATTTTTTAACGTATTTGAAGTTATCATCTGTGGAATAGTGGTATGGTAAGTTATATTGTCATTTTTTTATCATTTTACGCCATGTTATTGTATTATATCGTGTTATAAGTGCTACAGACGCTGAGTAATCGAATTCCTGTGAATTTGATATGCGCTGTGCGTAACAACTGACTGAAATAACTTTGTATCTGACATTTGTGTGGTTGTTGTTTATAAAATGAGCGTTGATGTGCATTGTGTTGACATATAAGATGTGATTTAGTTTAAATAGTTGTATCATGACTATGATATATTATTATATTCCTTGATAATTATACCTAAGTACCTATATGAGTATGTTACACTGTAATTAGCTCACAACTACTTACTTTACCTTCATTTGAGTACTAAAAGAATAAGCTAAGTATATTCTTATTACCACACTGTAAGGACGAAATTTCATTATACCGCAGTCATTTTTTTATGATGGCGTGTTCCGTCCTTTTCTCTCTACGTTTATTACAGGGTGTTTCTTTCTCTTTCGCGGTGGTGTTTCTTATTTATAGATGTTCGTTGGGGTGTTCAGTCGCCCTACATTGTAGACTAGTGATGGGATAAACGTCGATATTTGAATAGATTTAGTGCTAGAAATATTATAACGATGATGTTAATAATATCTATCGATAAAGTAATATGGAATAGTGATGGGACAACAGAACTTCTGTAGTGCTAGAAATATTATATTTTTGATGTTAATTATTTCTATCGATAACATAATACTATGGAATTCTATTAATTAGGATTAAAGTATACTTATTATTATGAACTAACCTAACTTACAGCAGCTACGTATCTATTGAATTTAATCTATTTAGTATAGATATAGATAATTAATATATACCTACTGTAGTTAGTCAGCAAAAAAAGAGGTTTTCTGTAAAGTCGGTTTACTGACAATAGTTGAACGTGACAACGTCATAAGAAAATACTGATGGAATGGTTTCATTTTTCACAAGATTTTTTTTATTTTATTTGTTTGATGGACATTTTGTATCGAAAAAATCATTACCTTTATCGCCGCAATTGTCGTTGCTATAAACAATTGACACTACATTCACTTTTCACTGCACTCCATACTCGACGGAAACATGTTAATGTATAGCAGCTGTCCACGCAGACGCATCGCTCACTCAAGTAGGAGAGAGACAGATGTCGAACGCTGCCGAACGCGGAGGCCGATAATGCCTCTTTGTCGCTCGTTCCGCGCTCACGCTTGCACTTCAAGCCTTAAATGGAACGCCTCAGGGCGAGGTAACGCTGCATAAGTCATGTTTTTTCGTGCGTTCAGCCGGCTGCATCGAATTATAAGACGTTGTTACGTCAAAAAGAAAGTTCGCTCTGAATTAATCAACTTTCGACAAGCTCTTGGCCGATTTGATTGACGCTATAACCTAAAAGCAAATCAAAATAGTTCTCGGACAAATAAAAATGCACATACTTACCTACTTAGATATAACCGCAATTTTTTTCCCAGTCTCAATTATTTACACTCTAAAACTTGGTACTTATACACTACCTATACTTAGGCCAAGTACCTAGTTGCTCTATGGGTGTGAGACGATATTCTTTTTTTTTGGCCGTTAAGTATTTTGCAGTTTTGCCATACTGTAATGTTAAATGTTGGAAGAAAATTAATAGATATAAATGGTTTCTAAAAGTGGCCTTTAAACTTATTTTTCTTATGTCACTTTATACTTTGTTGTAAAATGGTTATACCCCGCCATACAAAGTTCCTAAAACTAAGTAAGATTACTTAAAAAAAATGATTAAGTTGATTAATTAATAATAAGTAATTGTCACGCTCTTTCCTGCATGAAAAAAAAAACGAAGAAATTATTGACCGACCAAGCGAACAGACTCCTAGAAAAAATTACATTCGTCTGGCAAAATGCACTTCGTATGTCAGTTTTTATGCATGTACTTTTTTGTCCGTAATATGTAAGTAATGCTATTATAAGGCCAATAAACAATACATTTCGTATTCGCATAGGCACAGGTCGTAGTTTTCCACCAATCTTGACTAAAACTTGGTATAAGGGTACTACAAATTTTTAGTAATTTTTTATGTCGTCAAGGATTTTTGACTGGGCTCAATCCCTGATTCTCAAAAAAAGAGAAAAGTTAGCTTGAAAATACTCAATGTGTAAAAATAGACTTTATTACTTGTTAAACTAGGTCTAAAATACTCTGGCTAGCAACCAGCAATATAACGGTAAGTACTTAACGCCGGCTGGTATTGTCTTCAACGTTTGACACTTTTGCCATTTGGAACCTTGAAATATTTAACAGCAGCAAATTGTGGTAGGGAAGTCAACAGTTCACAGAATCACTATATTTGCTATCGATATCGATAAAATTTTATCACATCATTACAACTCAATTCTTTCTTGTGATAACATAAAATAAAAATGTCCGCCGTTCCGAGCAACCGAGGGGACCTTTTAGTTGTCCTCCATTTTATTTACATGCAATTTACTATCTTATGTAATATATATTGTAAAGTTCATTTTCCTTTGACGTTACACAGCCTTTGTTCGTCCGCAAGGTTTACCGAAAATCAGCTCTTATATGTTAGAGTTAGAATTCAAAATAGAATGTAGATTTTGGATCAGATATCTAATTTATAAGTATTATTAACTTGGTATTTCAAAGGGTCCGTGATTGATTTATGGACGGCTCGTACGAAGGGTCTCCGAAGGAAAGAGATAAAAGTATGGTTGATTGTTTTTGTAGTATTAATTAACATACGAATTCAATTGAATCAATTTATGTCTAAGTAAATACATAACTGGCAAATAAACGTAGTAGGTAAGTACTCAGTTCATTTGTCAGTTTTGTCTCACATCCCAAATTACTTAACTGTAATTTTCGTATAATCGTAAATTAAAAAACATGACCTACCTACATTACTTTATACAATATAATATATCTTTATTGCACACGAATGACAATAAAAACAGCAAATATATTATAAACAAAATATTAGTAGCACATTTAGGCGGCCTTATCGCCTAAAGCGATTACTTCCTGGCAACCTTTGGATGGATCAGTTTAAGTGCAAACAGTAAGTACTTAACGTCGGTCGTGTACCAATAAAAAGCAATTAAAAACGAGATGGAACAAATACTGTACCACAAAAAAAAAACAGAAAATACATAGATACATATATATGTTTATGAATATGACGTATGTGTCTAATATATATATATATATATATATATATAAATATTAGACAAATACGTCATATTATATATATATATATATATATATATATAAATTATGACGTGTGTATATATATATTCATAGTCATATTCGTAATAATAATGCAACACATACCTAGTTCCTACCACGGGTAGCTTGGCTCCTACACCGTTGCTGGCGGCACTCTAGGTTTACGTTTTTTATAATATTGTTTTATATTCATATTGTAAAAAACTTAAATGTAAGAAATAAAATGAATACGGAATACAACACAAAATGTTCCCATTAATTAAGAGAAAGATAATGAATTTTCAGCAAGTTTTTGAATATATAAAGGGACAGCCTGTCTGATTGACAGAGGCAGCGCGTTCCATCGTTCCATACATCCTTTATCATTTTCGTATTTATAATTTTTTTATTTCTTTATAGGAGCTATGAATAAGTTAGCTTGTAAATATAAATATAAGTCAAAATTACAACATTGAAGATTGCAAAATGACAACATTGAAGATTGCAAAATGACAACATTGAAGATTGCAAAATGACATCATTGAAGATTGCAAAATGACAACATTGAATATTGCAAAATTACAACATTGAAGATTGCAAAATGACAACATTGAAGATTGCAAAATGACAACATCGTAAGCCGACATCGTTGTGAAACGCCAAGACTTTAATTATAATATCATACAATGGTAACGTTGAAAAGATAATTTCCGAAGTAGAAATAAAATGTTCGTATCCATTTTATTTCTTAAATTTAAGTTTTTTACAATATGAATATAAAACAATAAATATTATAAAAAACCTAAGAGTGCCGCTAGCAACGGGGTAGGACCCAATCTACCGATGGTAGCGACTACAGAGAGAGGAACCTCCTAACAATACGTGCTGTATGGAAGAGCACAGCCCTCTGTACCTGACCCTTGATCCAACCGTCTAGCGAGATCTTCTTAAGATGTTGATATTATTAATATTATTTATTAAGAGCCTATCATGTCCCACAGTTGGGCAAAGGCCTCCCTACCCTCCTTTCATTTGTCTTTCTAGGGCTACTTATATAGCAAAGCAAAAAAACAAAACACTAAAAAAATTATCTATGAATCTTATCATACTCGTAATATGAATGTGTAATACTACGTAACTGGTTTAATTTAGGTATCTATTGTAAATTTATTGTCAGATTAGTTTATTAAAACACAAAAGCAAAGGAAAAAAATACATTCACAGTTATAAAAACTTATCCAATAAACCCCCAGTAGAAGGAAAAGTTCCAAGAATGCTGGCAGCATTGACACGTTGAATGGCAATGATAATTTTTTGACCAAAGTAAGAGCCAGCATTCTGCATTATGTAGTTATATACATTAACAAGTTACATAATATAGGAGATCTCACAAAAATTAGACGCGGTGAGTTTCTTCAGGTTTATAAAAACCTTTATAATGTGCTTTGGCGATCGTCTTGTCAGATGGTGAAATGGGGATGGGGGAATCAAATTGTGTACACGTATAATTTCGTGGCACACTCCCCGTAATGTATCCGAAAATTTATCTTGGATGAAGATTTCGTTATTCAGAGTTCTTGGCGTTATAGACGGGCTTAATTTATCTATATGGCGCCATTTTCAATAGCCTATCTGAATAATATTTAACATTTGTCGAAGATGGATTTTTATTATTTGAGAGGATATTTTTCATGTGGTCCCAGTCCTATTTTAATTCTAAGAGAATCGATGTAAAAGTTTGATTTTTTTAAATTAAATACTTAACTGAAAAAGTCGAGTGGTTAGTGGGGTCAATTGCCGTGCTAAAGATACGAGGTTCGATCCTACGAAACGTACAAAAAGAGCCTTAGCTACTGGTAAAGGAAAACATCGTGAAGAAACCATAGCGTGGTAGGGCTTTTCGTATCGCTCGCCTGGCTATAGCTACCACCCTCAAGTTGTAAAATCTGTCGCCAAGCTAAGCACCTAACAGTGTGTATTCAGACTATTCATGCTCCATCTAGGGCTACAGTATCGCTGTATGTAAAGTTTCATCGGCGGCAAGAGCCTATGTATACTCGTACTATGGTCCTTAATCCATTTAAAAAAATTGCCTGTGGTTGGTGTCCTTCGCAAGAGTTGAACAGTATGCACCTAATATCGGCCGGTATCGGACGTGTACTGTCGAACTACATAATATTTATCTACCTTCGCCGCGTGCTCTTTAATTTCGTGCATCAGCCCGGACGGTGTCGTGTTTCGGCCGATAGGTCCCTAGGATTTTCATCCACATCATAACCACAACAGGAGAAGTTCCACCTCGAGACCTGGAAGGCGCCTGCGCACAATCCACCAGAACAGGTTCTTAATTATACCTTTCGTCTCGTATCGTGTGTCATCCATTTTCCCGCCGTGGAATAGTGTATACCATTCATCTTTAGGCTTAGACGTGGGGACACTGGTCCCCGTGAATTTTCTTACTTTGTCTCTTCTGTCTGGGTGATAGGGCGGCTAGTCTGACCATAATTTTAACCCGTCCGAGCCAAATTATTTTTGAAATTTGAAAAAGTATTGATACATTTTTTATAGATAATTTTATGATTTTCAATTTTGTCTAAAGTACTTTTATGATAAAACTTACAGTTTTGCTGAAAATCGCCAAAAACTATTATTTTTTCTCTTTGACCTTGAATATTTATTTTCCTTACACGGGAATGATGGGGAACTTTTAAATATTATTTATAATTATGTTTTGAACAATTTTACTGATTTTCAGCTTGTTGGGATTTTATGTACATACCTTCACTCTCATTTTTTGTCTAGATTGACCGGATTATGCCAGTTATCATAACAATGACTCGCGTTCCGATAATATTCTTAGCTATATAAAGAATGTCGTCTGTTTTTGGCCCATATTGTATTGCGTCTTTCCTGGCAAACTTGTATATATATATATATATGTATATATATATATATATATATATATATATATATATACTAAAACTATTCCTACTTGCAATGTGGCGGTAGAATACATCTGTTTTTTTTTTCGATTTTGTCGCTACCCTCGTTTTCTGGTGAAAGCACGTGTATTTCGTTTTTTTTCATCAGTTGTAGAACTCGTATATAATAATGACATTTACACTTACAGCGGAAAAGTTTAGGTATCTTTTCCGTACTTCAAACGTAGGTCATTTTTAATGAGTTGACCCATTTAATTTGAATCATCTGTCAATTAAATTATTATTTTCAAATAAACTCGGCTTATTCTTACGTGTTCTTGGGTAGGTACATACGAGTAATCGGGAAATGAAGAAAAAAAGATTGTAACAAAATGTTCGGATTCTTTATTATTATTATTTATTAATTAACTCGGCTCATTATAGTCTTTATTTAATGTATGGCGAGGTTAGGGGTGTACCAGGTAGGTCAACGGGCTCACTATACTATACTATTTTTGTCACAAATTAACCATATTTTACAATTATATACTTCGGTTCTCATCTTGAGTAACAACTTTCATTATGAAAGCAACTAATTCAATCAAAAAAACATATTCATACATTTAGTACAAATAGCATTTTGTCAACGACTGTTAAACTTTTTGTATGAAACAATTGATTTATTTTTTGCAAATTCAGGATTGGTCTCGTTATGAAAGTTGGTCATAATGATGAGTATATCGACCCCTTTTCGGCTTAATACATCAATAACACCTAATAAAGCTTAACTGTGTTTAAATATAATAATATGCACGTAAGTGAAAGACACATGCCTGAACTTGGGAACCGACTACTTAGACTAACCTAACAATTCTTTTAGGTACATATTTTTAATTTCTCAGTAATAAATATTTCTCGAAAGTCATGTTTAAATAGCTTTTTATCTAATGTTTTTTGTGTTGAGTATTTACTTACTTCCTATCAATATGTAATACATAAGTACCTATTTACTTTTTTTTAAGTGGCAAAGGCCTTTACGAGGAAAATATAAATGTTTAAATACATATTATACCTACAATAAACTATATATGTACCTTACTTATTAACAATCTAAGTATGTAGGTATGTAAAGAAGTAAGTCCTATATAACTGAAGTCTTCTAGGAATCAACGCAGAGCCTAAGCCGCTGAACTTAGAGATACGAAATTAGGAGAGTGAGTTCATCATAGGGTGTAGTTCAAAGATCTTTATTTCGCTTCAGATATGGTACAATAAGATCTTAATTTAACTATTATCTAGAACAACGTATCTTGATTATATAAGCATGCGGAAGTATGCTAAATTTAGTAATATATAATTTTGTGCTTCATAACATACTAATACAATAATACTTATATATAAGTACATACTTACAACATTTACTTAATCTAAATATTATTATTCCTTCCAGATGGAACAGCAGATAAATCAGCAGGATCAATGTGGGTAAGTTATATAAAGTACCTAGAAATAGCTTTAAATGCAAAATTGTAACTAAAAAAAAGTGATTTTAGTCATTCATTACGGCAGGCTCTGATAGAACTTTTTCAGTTACTTATTTCGATTTAAGAACTAAACATCTGATCGATTTTAATACAAGTTCAACGGACTTCCCGGGAAGTAAGTAACTTACTTAGGAACTCTAATTTTTTTTAGTAATCAAAAAAATTTAATAAATATAATTGTATTCGTACTACATCATCTGAAATGTTCAACTGGCTAACTATCCCGCTTTTTTCCCTTTGCCTACAAATCTACCTAGCTACTACCTACGGAACCCTAAAAAGCAACAACTGAGATAAATTCGGCATGCGCTTATACAAATCCTCAAGATTTAAGCCAAACAAATTGACCGATTATGACAAAATGTGAGTAGTTCTTTGAAACTACGTGAGAAGTAGAGGAAGACAGCCCTTAATAAACATAAAATAATTTTCCAAATCTGCACTCACATAAATACATGTAGATCAAGTTGTCTCAACCAACTTCGTACCGACTAACATTTATGTATATCTTTCACTGTTTAAACCTTCCATGAACATTCACAAACATTTCTAAACCAAGATCAGCTGAATCGGAATCCCAGTTGTTCTCGAGTCTCCCTGACAACTGTCTAGCTAGAACAAGTGTTCTAGCTACAAGACAACTGTCTAGCTAGAACAAGTGTTCTAGCCAGTTGTCTTGTAACAGTAACCATAACATGGAAACAAAAAAAAACCTTTTTCCACGCTGGCATGAAAACGAACCGGGAGAAGACTACATATTCTTTAAACAACCTCTTATTAGGTATTTATTTTTTACACAGCAATCAGCAGCAACTGCAGCAGCCAGTGATACTGTGTCCGGTACAGTACGTGTATGATGCACCAATGCTGCTGCAGCAGCCGCAAGGTAAGCACAGCCATCATCATCTAGCACATAGCGAACCGTCTAAATAGTCGTTTCAACATAGAATAGGTCAGAGTTGGTATTAAACAAAAAATATTTCAATATTAATTCTAAAACAATATAAATAACCGATTTGGTCTTCTGGTATAAATTACTTCTTCTTCTTCTAAGAATGCTTCGTCCCCACATATATTATGAATGAGAAAGTGTGTTCGTTAGTTCGTCTGCTCCTTAGCAACTGAGAAACGGATCGACCTACCGATTTTTTGCACAGCGATAGTTCCGAGGTCCTAAGGTCATACATAGACTATATTTTTACAAAAAAAAACATAATTAATGTGGAGCTGGGGGCGCAAGCTAAAAACAATATTGCTTATCTTAAAATACTTATTAGTCTTAGAGTACCTAAAATTAAATTTGTACCCACTTTTTTACAGAGAATCAACTCCAACAAAACCAAATTTTTATCAATGTTAAAAACCCGCCACCATGGATCCAAAGCCGACCGCAAAATCAAATAGTTTACGTTCAACAACTGCCAAACAACTATCAACCTTATATACATCCACAGATGGTACAGAACCCTATGTACCATCCTCAAATGAGCTACCAGATACAACCAATGCTGACCCAAGACAACCGACAATTTGTTCAAGTCCCAAACTTAACCCATTACAATACGGTACAAAATCCAATAAGTCAAATACAACAAAATGTCAGTGAAGAAAGTGAAAAAATGCCTATGCTAACACAAATGCTCAATCAAAAAGCTCCTACCAATAGTAATAAAGCAACAAACGTCAATAATATTAGACCTGCTAGTACAAATGTGTCTGCCATTGCAAATGTAGCCTCTACTACTAATATAATAAGACCTATAACGCACAATCAGCAGGTACAGACTGACATTTCAGCGAATGCCAAAGGAAGACCTCGTAATCTGCCACCGCAGATAATAACTATAAATCCTATGCAGCAGAGACAATTTATAGCCAACCCAAAACAAGATGTTCAAATGAATTATCGACCGATAGCCAATATAATAAGAACTGATGTGCCTCAACATATAAAAACAAAGATACCTAGCAGTATAAGTGTAAAAACAATAAATAAACCACTATTACCCAGACCAATGATAAGACCGTTCGAGCCTATGCCTGCACCACAAAGTTATTACTACAGCCCAATTATTATGAATGCTCCTAATATTGAAACAAATGTCAAAAATATTATGACAAACCCTGAAAATCAATATTTGAAACAAAACATTCAAGAAATGAATAATAGAGCAACAGTACCAATGCAATTTACTCAGCCAATGCCCAACGTGCCTCCAGTCATAAAAATGGAAGCAAAAATCCCTAGCGAAGTAGTAGTCAGTAACAAACAAGAAGTCAATACTAATATAATGGTAAAATCAAATATCAATACAGCACAACTCCATGACAATAATAACAGTAAATCAATTACCGAATCTAACGTAGAAATTTTTTCAGAAAGTCACACTCAGACTGAAGAAAAATTAATACGAAACACTGTTTTTGTACAAGCACGGGGTAGAATATTAAACGAGAAAGAAACAGTACAAACCCCGAGCCTAAAACGAAATATTGACGACAGGCTAAAAGAGGAAAACAAATTCAAAGAAGGTACAAAAAATGAATGTGTTAAAACTAAAGACCCTGAACATAGTAATAGTAAATATATTAAAATAGAACCTGCTGACAACAATTTACAACCGACTAAATTGACTGTAAATTCTCCAGCTACCAATGTGCCTGTTAGTATTCAAACTCAACAATCCAGAATAAGCAATCTACAGATGAATTCTAATATTATGAAAAGACCTCTTTGCAAAACACCCGAAGTGGATAAAAACAATAAAACTATTTTGGATTTGAAAATCAAAAAATCCGTAAAAAAAGATTTCAACTATTCAAAAGATTCAGGTCAAAGCATGGATTCTCAAATATCTTCAGATAAAGACACAAGTAACGTCAAAAAACAGGAAAAGGATAATGAAGTTGTTAAAGAAGAGTTTGATAAAGAAAATAGTTTAGTGTTGAAAGAAGAGTCAAGTCTAGGAGGTATTACGAAGAAAGAAGAAAAAATAACAGTTCTCACGCATGTTTTAGAAGGATATATTATTCAAGAGTCCAACGTCGCTTTCCCTGTAAGTAAATAGAATCATAATGCTAACACATATTAAAAATACATTTCGTCTTGTCTTAGTAGTTCGCTTGTTTTTTTTATAAGACTGAGATTAATGTTGTCTTAACAGTTTAGTAATATCGTTAATATTTGTGGAACTTTTACGGATTAACTGATGACTTGCAATATCTAAGGTTATAATTTAATTTAAATTATCTCATAATAAAAATCGGAAACAAAGATGTACGAATTTTGTACATTATTTGTTTTTACTACAAACTAGGAGAGTAAACCGTTGTTGATTATTTTAAGCATCTTATTCTTAACAAAAACATGTTTAATATGAAATTACAGATTCAGAAGCCAACAACAGAAAAAGAACTTAAGAAAGAAAGAGGCACAATGAAATATCAAGAAGAGAAAAAGACTGTAAAAACAACGAAAAAAGAAAAAAATACGGTTGTAAAATCTGAAAGTAAAGGCCATTCTCCTTGGCAATGTCTTAACAAAAGCATCAAATCAGAGAAAGAAATGGAATTCGCAGTTATAGATAAAGGTAAGGTATTTTTTCTACATGTCTTATTCATTCACTCGTATTATTCTTATTAGATGGGGAGGCCATAAGTTTGTCACTGACGTACCACTTGGGACCTGAGACTAGGACTACCCCAGTTGGGTTACTAAAGTTACTACATTATGTTGTGGGTTGATGTGGTAGCCGAAGGTGGGTAGATTAACGTTCCGAATTTGCTTAGCTGAGACTCTTCTGTCCTCTGTGAACTCACAATGTTTGGCATTGTAAGTAAGTTAAGCACATGTTTTTTTTAGACAAGATGAGTAAAATATCTTGACAAAAATTATTTATTATCATATTTCTTTTCAGATGATCCATTTGCAAATATCAAGAAATCCACAGTTGAATCTTGGACGGTATGTAAAATGTTATATTTTGGCTCATTTTGTTAAAACTAGTAAGGAACAATCTGCTCTCCTATCCACTAGAGTAAGGTATGAAAGAGGATATAGTATAACAAGAGCAAGCAAACTTGGTTTCATTTTCAATCTACAACAGCGTTGAAGTGGCAAACACAAAACCAAACCAAGTTTGCTCGCTCTTGTTATCTCCTCTTTCATGCCTAACTCTAGTCGATAGGAGAGCAGATTGTTCCTTACCAGTTTTAAGTTTTTAGCCGATAAAGGGGGTAGATAAAATGGTTTTGTCCAGCTTCGAGGAACCCGATTACCCGAACTTTGATCCCATATGAATCAAGATGTCATTTGCTGCGACACAAAAATTGGCAAAGTTTGCCATGTCAAAACAAACTTTGTATATTTGCCCGAAGTCACTCATCTCCCTAAGGGCAATATTAAATCAAAAATAGATACAAGGGTCCTACAATATGCTAATCATATCCTATATTTCACAGGCTGAACAGTTGTCGTCGCATCTCCAGAAGTATCAGTGGACAGAAACGGCATCGAAATTACTCGACGAGGAAATTGATGGAGAGTCCGTTCTTCTTGTGAATAAAGATCAGTTGGTAACCATAGGAGTCAGTGAACTTCATGCTGAAAAGATTGCTGAATTTGCTGCTAGATAGAAATAATTAAATCATAGACGTTTTAAATTCATACTCTTACATACTGAGCAAAACTTTTTAAATTCTTTAATAAACGTGACAACGGACTTAAATTAATCACGTGGCTTTAAAAATTTATCAGGCTTTATAAATTTATCAGTTATTTTGATTCAACACTAACTACTGAACTGAAAGTAGGTACTACTTACCTGGAAAATATACCATTTCAAGCAAAGTTTTTTTCAAATTGTTATAAGCGTCTCTGAAAAAATCGCGTAACACGCACTAACAATTCAGACATTTTCGACAATCTTTTTAATATGTACCTACATAGTTGGATTTGAATCCGTCCAAAAGGCAATTTTTTTTTGAATCTTTTGTATTGCATTTTCTACTACTAGTTTAAGTAATATAGCGTACCTACTGATGCACGTAACCTCTTCATTTCAATTATAAATAAAATTACTTTAATTTTAAGTACCTAGGTACCTATTTTGTCTGAGTTGTAATTTAGCATTAGGTATAATAACTGTACATATTGCTAGTGATCTACTGAGGTAGTGATCATGTATGTTATCTTATTTATAAATGAATTTACGTACCTTTACTCATGGTTTAATTGAAATATTTCGCTTTAAATCTTCCTATGCCATTTGAGACCGTATACATACCTTCCATAAGGTGATACTAAATTTAATCTCTACATTCCCACTCTGTTGAATTAAGCTCTATAGTATTTATAAGATCACCAGAAAGAAAACAAAAATAGATATAAGATAAACAAACTGCAAGATATTAATTTGAATGAGTTACACAAGGTAGCACTTTGGGGCCACCACTATAGTTAGTTTTAAAAAATCCACTTTGCAAAAATATATGGATAAAGGATTAAAGTGGACATAAAGATGCAAAAATATCCATCAATGGATCTTTAAATGGATTTTAGTGGACCGAGGGATCTTTGTAACATAAAAAGGGTAACTGTATAAAACAAAGTAATAGTATTTCTTACTATTTATTACGAAAAATACACAAATTACTTGTACCTACATTAAAATTTCTATTTTCCTAACGTTTTCAAACACAAATTAAATTAATAAATATATTCATAACAACGAAAGAAAATATTAGAGCGACACAAAGTTATCAAAGACAGGAAGCAAATGATCTTAAGTCATTACTACTAAAGTTATTAATTTTACACTAGTGCCGTCTTCCGGATTTACCCATAAAATTTACAACTTGAGCAAAGGGTGATATTTTGCGCCTGCATCTCTTTTTCATACCCAATTCTTGTAGAACGTCATCGGATTCAGCTACAGAAGAATCCATATTCTTTGAGGCCAATTCCTCAGAGTACTCTTCACTTTCAATCTTCTCCGATTCTGTGTCGTCTTTGTATTTGGGATTGTAGTTTGCCTTATTTCTAGTGGCTGGGTGTTCTCTGAAATAAATTTGGGCAGCATTTTTTTCTGGATTTTCATTTGGAAATTATGTTTATAGAAATGGAATTGTCAGAGATTGATTAGATGGTATGTCTTGATTATAGAGAGTTAACTGTTCTGAGCGGCAAAGGTATAATGTATGTCTATTTTTTCTCGATTTCTGGGTTGATCCCATAGTGATAGTTGATCGTTATGATTCGTACAATCAGCTTCTTTGGGTTTAGTACACGCTTAACCGATAATTCTGGAGATAGCAAACATTATTTCTGTTCTTACAAATAGTTAAACAATTTTCGCTCGCTTTGCACAACCGACAAACTTTATTATGATTCAATTTAAGAGATACTAGATAGAAATTTTTGCGTGCGAAGACAAAAACTTTCACCCGCAATCCATTATTGACTTAATAGTTTAGGAGTGGGAAGTTAAGTTGTACTAAGTTCGAACGATCTTCCATTGTCGGTATTTCTGAAAGAAAGAAAAAAACGGCATGTGTGTGTTCAACCCTTCAAATGTTACATCGTGTTACATATTCGCTCTTATTACCTTATCTACGCTTACCTTCAGCTGATATTGTGCTCAATTTTTTTTATTAAACAGTATTTTAAAACGCTTAAACACATTGTATCAATTGGGAGCAAACTTAATTACAAGGTATGTTATGAGCGAAGCGAGCGAAAATAAATACATTTACAATCACCTCCGTTTCCCTGAATCGGGTGTAAACTTGGTATCAGGTGTGCACATGAGAGTCTCATAGAAGTACCTATCGGCCCTGCCTTCCGCCTTGGGACGGCCCTTCTCGTCGTCCGAGCTCTCGTTGGACGAGTGACCGTGAGTGGACTCTGGAGATTTCTTGTATTGACGAGGACTGTGCGAAAATAAAGAAAATAGATATAGTGAACGTATATTTATACGTTAACATAGCTTCAAACATGAACATAAAATTATACGTTCACTATATTTATTATTTTAGGTGTGTTGCCTCAAAGTAAGAACAAGCCATGATTACGCTATAATTCAATTCATCATGACGCAATGTAATTGACAATATTTAAAATTTTTGGGCCCTCCATCTTTATTACGATAATGGAAAGATAAATGAAAAATAACGTACACCTATTTTTTTATTTTATTCAGAATGTAATACTTACATTTTTAGAGATTTTTGAAACTATAAGAGAAGTTCAGAATAATGTTATCTCGTCAAAAGCTCGTAATAAAAATGATGTCATTAATTATCTGTATTTTTTTGTTTTATTTATTTAGGTACGGTTAACAGACGACAGTTAGGTACAATAATATTTTTTATTGGGAGCATCTGACGGTCTAAACATAAATACGAGATTTTTATTCGGCAGTTTTTTGTAAATAACTCGGAAGAAAGTGGATATAAAAATCTACTATATTTAGTATGACCTGTTCATTAAATCATTAAAATATCTCGAAATGGTTTTCGAACTTTCATCACTTTCCAATAATGAAATTTTGTCAATTTCAATAGACTTGTGTCAGTTCCCCTCCAGGTCAGTTAAAATAGTCACCATTATGTATTCTGTTCCTTCTTCTTCTGTCACCGTAAAAATTGGTATTTACTTAGATTATCATACCACATCAGTCGCTCCATACTGCTTGGGTACTTGATCACGTCATTCGTGATGGGCATTTTTCTCAATGTGACAATAGTAGAAGAATTGTTTAAGTATTCACCATCGTTTAGCGTCGCCAGACACCAAAGGAGCTCTGGGAGAAGGTACAGCAACGAAAGCACCTTGATTCGCTGCTTCATCACCACCGACGCTTTGCTGCAAACACAGGGCTAGATATAAAAAAAATAAGAAGCAAGGGCTCGTACAAATAAACACGATACGATGTCGCATCGTGCAACGACGCGACATCGTTCCACGGTGGGACGAGCGAGCGACACGACATCGCAACGTGCCACGATCGTGTGGTAAGTCGCAGTTTATCTTGAAAAATATATATACGACGCGACATCGTATCAAGTTTATGTGTATTTTTTATGAGACCAACTGTAAAATACATCTTAATACAAATATAAAACCAATAAGAAAATCGCAGAACATGCACAAAAACTAATCCCGGCAAATAAGGAACCTCCCCCTACTTAGAAGTCTGTTAGAAATCAAGCACTCGATAAAAAAACAAATCGATCCAGGCGTGGCGATTCTGACAAAACAACGTGGAACATATAAAAAAAATACGATAAGTACATAAAATCCAGCGAATTACGAATCCTTCGTAGCAAACATCGTGCATCCGCCTACCAGGACATCATGACTAGGATGACAGTAGATAAGTAATACCTTGTTGATATGAATAAAAATAAATAAATAAACGTTTCACACTCATAGCTCCCCACTAGGATTTCTCCTGTAATGGTAAGCTGGGGATGCTATGTTACATTAATAAATACACGCACAAAGACACCCAGACCATCAGGGAATTGACCCCGGGACCGTGGGATCTCGAAGCAAGCAAACTAGCCACTAGACCTCGGCGGCCGTTTGGGTATAATTAAACCCCTTCAAACCAAAAAATTATCCAATGGAGACACTATTGGATTATTTTTTGGTTTGGTTTCTGAAAGCGACGAATGGAGAACTTTCTACGTTACACCTACCAGGTACCAAGGTGTCATAACTAGAAAGGCAGTAATACCTTGTTGTTAATATGGAAGTAGCAATGCGTGACTCTCTCGACATCCGCCCAGGCTACGATGTATCGAGCCATGGACAGAGGAATCTTCGGCAGAAAGTTTGAGTGGAATTTGCCCTGGCAGTAGATAGTAATCACGTCCGTGTCTTTGATCTCGAATATTATACGGAATATTGTGCCTGCAGTAAAAGAACAAATAGGCAGGCTGGTAGCAGGCTGGTATATATTTTATTAAACAAATCCAAGGTTATTGTTCCAGCGCAGTAAGGCTAGTCGTGAGTACGCTAAGCGGAAAGTTTGCACTCTTTTACGCCCGATCTCAATAATACTTAGATGAAAAATGCAGAATACCTACAGCCTTTGATAAAAGATCTTAATATAAAAAAAAAAACTTATGTGAAGTGTTTATCGTTATCTTCCATGAATACGCAAGTAAAGCCATACATAGGTACCTACCTATTGTGGTAGCACTATACTAGTTTACTTGCGTTTGTCTAAATGAAATTCCCCCCTCTCTTAAAATATAATCCAGGATTCGCCCCTGTCGCAGACAGAACTACTTGTAGGTACTCAAGTATTTTTTCAATTTGAAAATATCTTCATTTAATATAAAATAGTGAAATTAGAATACAAAAGCACTAGTAAGATATTACCCTAGCGGTACAATAATATTACAAGGATTAATTAGTAAAATTCGTTTTTCAAGCTCGTAGACTTATAAAAACTTTAAAACATTGAAATTATGTTTTTTACAAGATGTACAGTGAGAAGGTATAGGTATGAATAATATGCGGTTATCATAGTCTTTATGAGGAGCACAAGATTTATAAAATTGAGTATTAGATATAGTTACAGTATTCGTAAGTAGGTATATTGTGACTAAATTAAATAAAATGCACATACCCGGTACAAACATGTTGTAATTAGTATCATAGTTCCCGCTACCGATCCAGACTCCGTTTTTGCGCGATAGAGAAATGATGTTATCCCGGTGGAAACGCACGTCAAAATGTAGGACCACGTCTCGGGGTTCCTCTCCCTCTTGGGCACACAGGTTTACTGACATTCTGGTGGAGATATATAGTTTATACTATAGGTAGGCCACGTCAATGTCATCGACGGTGGCCTAGGAACGGCTGCCACCAATAGGTACAACCTATGCAGATTATTGCAGATGATGACTAGATAGGTAGGTATAGGTAATAGTTTGGGTTATGGTGACTCTGCGAAACCTCTCAAAGTCTCCCACTTTAGTATGAAAATTAAGTACCTACATCTAACTGTATTAAAACTTCCGTGAGACATTTTTGACTATCGATTTTAACCGGCTTCTTACGTTAATTGAGTATGAAGAATAAAAGATTTTATTATTTGTACGTATTTGACGCGTGCAGCCGATTACAATCAATAGTTAGTCGTAATTACATCTAGTTCAACAAATTAAACGTTGCTTACATGTTCTACATAAAAAAATTACGTGCATGGTTGTCGATGATGATGATGATGATGATGCAAGAGATCGCTTTAAATGATAAGGTAATCTTTTAAATCCTTTTCAATATCAACATGATTGTGTGATACTTTTATTTTTAATTTCGGCAATTGACTACAGTTTCTACCATTACCATTAGACGGTCTTATCGCCTTAAACGATAAGGCCGTACAATGCTGCTTGGAGGCCGCTAATTTTGGCTGCTTTAACAAGAACAACAGATAGCCTGACAAAAACTTGCGCGTGCCATTTTCTTTTCTCGTAATATTGTTAAAACCTTATGTTAAAAATAAGTGAAAAAATTAAAACGAGTGTTTTTTTTTATTTTCCGTGTGTAGTCATTTCCTCGAGGTGGGACGAAAAAGTACGTGTGGCACTTGATTGCAAAGATTTTTCACCTTGTGCTCTTATAATTTCCTCGCTAACGGTCAGGATATTTATTATAATTTTAGAATCCTTCGCTTACTCGGTCATAAAAAGTGAGCACGCGGTTAAAAAAACAACTTTGCACAAACTTTGTACTTATGACAAATAACTATTAACTAGATATAGCAGCGAGAAAGCCATCAGCGCTTATTAAATTAAGAACTTTGACGATTGAGTTATTTGTTAATTAGAATTTATTTTAGAGTAGACAGGTATATTATTAAGTAAACACAGTAAATATTATACATACTCACTACACATAGTTTAAAAACTTGAAGCTCCTAAGCCATTATGTTCGAAACATTCTCGTCCACACTACCATGACTAGGGATGGATACCATCTAGGTAGGTATATACCATGTACTTAGATCAAACTTACTTCCTTGCATTTTCCTTGATTTTGCCCCCAATTTCGATTCTATCTCCTACTTTCAATACGCTTGGAATGTTGGCCGTAAAGACAGGCATTTTGTAACTTTATTGCCAAAAATATTGAACTGAAATTCCGCCCTTAAACTTCTTTTATCAGGGCCGGTTATATCTTTGGACATTTTGGACAATAAATTTACACATTAAAATAATTTTTGGTGTGTTGTTTGAAGAATTTTTTAGTTCGCAAATGGTTTACGATGAAAGAAACACGGTGACATGGAAATGTCGCTGTTTTGGCGTTTAATTTTTCAACCTGTACAAGTACGAAAAAAAAAAGTTTTATCACAATGGTTCATGTTAGAACTTTTTTTATCAAACATGTTTGTATTGGGTAAATGCCTAACTAACTACTACAAAAAATATACCAAGAAGACTATCTATTCATTTATTACTTTATGTAAAGCAATGGTGGCCAGGAAGATTAATGTCAAAGAATTTAGCAAGAGTCTTTTTTAGCCAGAGTAAAATAGTCTTTACTTTCTTTACTAGCTTCGTTGTATAACTGTTGGCTGCAGCGATTACAAACTATCATTATATATTGTGTCAGCTAACTATTAGTAATAGACCAGACACTTTCAAATATCCCGCGATTGAGTACTTTTTTAGCGAAATCTCTTACGTCAGCTGTTAATTTCAGATGCCAGATGATTCATGACATTGACAGTATTGACAATCGGTGCCACAACTCGTCCTAACCTCAAAATCGGAGGTTATTTTTGTTTGTGTTTGTAGCAAATTGTTTAATTTACTGATATTCTTATCAGTAAAGTTTGTAATAGTTATCTCTACTCGACTACGTGTACCATTTCGCTTTAGTAGCGGCAAAACTCATGTAAGTACTATAATGAACTATTAATGCGATTCGTCCTGAGCCTGAGTCAACGGGAACTCATGATGCAATATTTAACCTTATTTCTGAAAGTGGTCACCATTTCAGGTGTTAAATGTAGTAAAGTACAGTTCTAATCAAGTAATTCCAATAACCTTAGATCTGGTTTTTTAGCATTTCCTTACCGGTATCGCTGTGATACTCAAGGTAAGTACGATTTTTGATTAGTTAATAATTTACCTCTTTAAGATAACTAAATAAAGCAGATAAAATTATCTAGCAGTATTGTCTTCTTTCTAGTATTCAAATCTGCCATACCTACTTATCAGAAAATCATGTAAATAGTGTTTTTTCCATAAGTTCATTGTTGATAGCAATCATTTGTATGCAGGCCTACTGCACAAACAGTGTGATGTATTTTATCTTGTACCCTTAGATAGATAGGGGCCAATACAATACTACTATTTTTTTTTTTAGTAAAAAGTCCAACATATTTGTAATTTTTTTTAACAATATTTGATATGGATTATTCCAGATTCCTGTTACATCATGGCCGCAGACCAGCCGCCCGCTGGGGAGGGAGATGCCAGCAAGAAAGCTGCAAAGAAGGCCGCCAAGGCAGCCGAGAAACAGCAGAAGAAAGCTGAGCATAAGGTGTGTTTTTGTAACCTGTATTACTTATGTAGATTTTTTTCTTTAAATTGAAAGAAGGCTTGATTTAAGCTGCCAGCTAAGCAAATTTTTAGCATTCAGTCCTAGGAAAAAGCTCGCAGTGCAGCTAGCCGTGAACATTAGATAGATTTAGAATAATACTATTGTAGCTGAAATATTGTACTTTCTAATTATTCCAATATAAAATTGCCTGAAAATGTGATCACTGTAACGTCCATAAATTCTTTAAAAAACAACTGGATAAATATCTATACGACAATCAACTATCTCTTGCAAACCCTTTAAGGACAATTTTGTGCAATGCGTTGGACGTTTAATGAATTCAACACAATATGATATGGGCACATCAGCTGCTCGCCTATTATTCAATAAATAAATAAATATAAATTTTATATGTATTAGTTCAATAGTTAGGCTTTAAAATCAAAATAAAAAAATTAGCCTCTTGAAATGACGGTGATTTTTCACTATTCAAGTTAATACTTGTTGTGTTTCTAGGCAGCTTCAGCCCAACCTCAAGTAGAATCTGAGCCGGACATATCAGAAGGTTGTTACGGAGTTCTTAAACTGATCCAATCGACGGGCGAGCATCGTGACAGAGTCTATACGGATGTTAAAGACCTGAACATAGAAATGGACGGGAAGACTGTGTGGGTCAGAGGTATGTACACAGCTACCTTTAAATTAATTTACTTAATTTTTAACAGCGTTATACATTCTGATACATATCACATTCCTGATAAAAAAATGCGGGGTGAGTACAAGGTCTTTATATGCATGACTGATTTGGTACCTACAAATTTCATCTAAAGATAACCCTTTACTTGTTTTAAGAGCTTGCAGGGCAAAAAGAGATAATTTAGATATGTATGGAGTTCCGGCCTAGACAGTCTACATAAATGATACCATAAAAGTGTTAGGGATTATTAATCTTCAATCTATCAACATCATTGAAAATAACGTGATTTATCGAGGTTATTTCCATATTATTTATGCAAAAAAGAAATTTGAAAGGTGTTGTTGTGTTAATTTTGATATTTGTGAGAGAGTGTACAATGCATAGTCCAATATGAGAATTAGAGCCATCCTGAGGCTCAAAGATTTCTAATATAGTTTTGTAATAATTATTTCATTGTCCCCAGCCCGCCTGCAAACGTCCCGAGCTAAAGGCAAGCAGTGCTTCGCGGTCCTAAGACAGACATCCAGCACTGTTCAGCTGCTTGTCAGTGTTAATGAGGAGAGGAAGATCAGCAAGCAGATGGTCAAGTTCACTGGCAAGTGAGTTGGTTCTCTATTTAGAAAACTAACGCGTGTTTAATTCATATTCTTTAAGAAGATGAGATTCCATGCTAACCTGATTGTTGGAAAAGTGCAACTATAGTTTCGTTCACATTCGGTGAACTTCATCAGGGATGAAATGATTTGTTCGTGTGTTCAACGATGACACAAACGCATGAGGATGATGAGTGCGAGACGTGTCATCATTGAGGTCACGAACGACTCATTTCATCCATGATGAAGTTCACCGCATGAGAACGAAACATTCCTTATCTGAATACATATATATATATATGTATATGTATAAGTAGTTGATACTTTATGTATGATATTATTATATTATATGTAACTTGCATGTTGTGTTCATTACTATTTTTATATACATTTTTCTTATCAGTCACCACCGTCTAAGCTAAATTTTATTGTTATATTCCATTTCTATAAAGGTTGTCTGGAAGAGATCGCTTTTTAGTGATAAGACCGCCTTTTGTGCCATGTTGTTTGTTTTATATTTTATCCTTTTTGTGGTGACAATAAAGAATTATTGTATTATATAGTAGTTCAATCCTCTAATTTGTGTTCCGTTCAAGCACACGTATTATACTAGCAATAACCTATCTAGTGAGAGCGAGTAGGAGTTATAACGCAGCAGACAAGGGACTTGGGTTAGATCTCTATTGTACAAGTGTTGTGTCGGCGAGGCGGCGCGCGGCGCGGGCGGCTGAGCACACAATATTTGTGTAGACTTAGGTTTACTTTATTTATTATGTCTTATTTATTATAATTTTTTTCATTATTATATGAGAACATATGTGTTTTTGTTTCTTTGTGTTGTCCTTTAACTGGCTCTCTATTTATATTTATTTACCTATTAGTATAAATAGTTATGCATCCCCCTCGCCACTCTGCTCTCATGCAGAGACGGCTTACTCAGCAGTACTTGCACTTCTGTGGAAAGTTGACTAAGGTGTCTCTTATCCACTGAGTAGTATGTAAGTTAATTTTAAGAATATATTCCTTAATGCCTCCAAATCGGCAACACCTATTTTAAATTTAGTTTTTAAAAACATAATTTAATGCTCCGTAAATTTAACTAAATATAGCGACCTATTAATAAATAAATGAATATTATATTGTTTCAGTATAACAAAAGAGTCTATAGTGGACGTGATGGCGACGGTGGTTAGGACTGCGGCCCCCGTGGACAGCTGCACGGTGAGGGCGGTCGAACTCCTCGTCCACCAGCTCTGGCTGGTCTCCGCCGCTAAGGCACAACTGCCATTGCTTGTAGAGGACGCCGCGAGGCCGGAGATATCTGATGTAAGTGGTTAATTTTTTGTATATTTATTACATTGCTCGGTAAACGTCTTGAACTAAAAGCAATGTAGTTGCGGAAATTTTCGCGTATTTGAAAACATTTCAAATTTTTGCCCCCCATTTTTGTTACGATAATTGATAGATGAATGTAAAATACCGTACCGCTACTTTTTTATTTAAATTATTACGTTTTTATAGTATGAAAATCTAAGAAAAGTTCAGCATAATGTTATTCTCGTCAAAAGCTAATACAAAAATTATGTCATTAATTATCTGTATTTTTTGTTGTTTATTTTGGTACGGCTTACAGTTGACAGATACAATTTTTTTTATTGGTGTCGTCATACGGTCTTAGCATAAGTACGAGATTTTTTAATTATAGTTTTTTGTAAACTCTGAAGAAAGTGAATATGTAAATCTGATATTTTTAGTATGAACTCCTCATTATATTATCTCGAAATGGTTTTAGAATTTCCATCACATTACAAAAATGAAATGTTGTCAAACGTTTCGGCGCTTACTCTACCCCACGCTAAAGATACCTTAAAATAATCACTGCTTAACCAATATCATTGGTTCAAATTCTTGCCTGTAATTATATATTAGTTTGCTTTTGTCTTATATCTCATATAATTTATTCTTTGCTTATTTAGTGTATTGTATTTAATTGCTGTTTTATATACTCCTATAAAATTAAATTACTAGACTCTCATAAAATTGATTAAAACAATGAAAATACCAATATTCCAGGACCCGGAAGCGTTACGTATCCGAGTGAACCAAGACACGCGTCTCGACAACAGGGTACTAGACCTGCGCACTCCCGCCAACCAAGCTATATACAGGATAGAGGCGGGCGTCTGCAGGCTGTTTAGAGATATACTCACTAAGAAAGGTACGTTTAGGTATATAATCACTAGAAAGGTACGTTTACAGATATAATAATCTCACTAACAAAGGTACGTTTAAGTATATAATCACTAGAAAGGTACGTTTACAGATATAATCTCACTAACAAAGGTACGTTTAAGTATATAATCACTAGAAAGGTACGTTTACAGATATAATCTCACTAACAAAGGTACGTTTAAGTATATAATCACTAGAAAGGTACGTTTACAGATATAATCTCACTAACAAAGGTACGTTTAAGTATATAATCACTAGAAAGGTACGTTTACAGATATAATCTCACTAACAAAGGTACGTTTAAGTATATAATCACTAGAAAGGTACGTTTACAGATATAATCTCACTAACAAAGGTACGTTTATTAACATTTGTTCTATAAAAGCTATTTCTAGAAAATTTATTCACTAGTCGATAAGTTTTTAATTAATGTGTAAATATTTAAAAGTTACCCGCTTAAAAAAAATCGAGTAGTTATACCCTTTTTGACTAACTTCAATCATACATTTTGTAAACAGACGACAAGTTTTTCCTATGGAATAGATGTTTTCTATCAAACTCAGAATTGATCTTAAACTTGAACATCTCGCCGTAGTACGAGTAAATCCCGTCGAACTCGGTATATACACTATCTTCTTCTTTTTATATATAAAAATCAATAGCTGTTCGTTTGTCTCGCAAAAAATCGAGAACGGTTGGGCCGATATAGCCGATTTAGGTCTTGAAATGTTTGGCGTACTCCAGGGAGAGTTTCAACCGGTGAGAAACTTCTATAATAGGCGGTATGAAGCTCAGCTGGGTCAGCTAGTATATTAATACATATTTCTCCTTGCAGGTTTCGTAGAGATCCACACACCAAAGATAATCTCAGCCGCGTCCGAAGGCGGTGCTAATGTGTTCACCGTGTCGTACTTCAAGTCTAGTGCGTATCTCGCACAAAGCCCACAACTCTATAAGCAGATGGCCATCGCTGCTGACTTTGACAAGGTACAACACGACTCACTAATATACAACGTGTAACAGAAAGTCATATACAACGTGTAATTGAAAGTCATATACAACGTGTCATAGAAAGTCATATACAACGTGTAATAGAAAGTCATATACAACGTGTAACAGAAAGTCATATACAACGTGTAATAGAAAGTCATATACAACGTGTAATAGAAAGTCATATACAACGTGTAACAGAAAGTCATATACAACGTGTAATAGAAAATCATATACAACGTGTAATAGAAAGTCATATACAACGTGTAATAGAAATTCATATACAACGTGTATTAGAAAGTCATATACAACGTGTAATAGAAAATCATATACAACGTGTAATAGGAAGTCATATACAACGTGTAATAGAAATTCATATACAACGTGTATTAGAAAGTCATATACAACGTGTAGTAAAAATTCATATACAACGTGTAACAGAAAGTCATATACAACGTGTAACAGAAAGTCATATACAACGTGTAATAGAAAGTCATATACAACGTTTAACAGAAAGTCATATACAACGTGTAATAGAAAATCATATACAACGTGTAATAGAAAGTCATATACAACGTGTAATAGAAAGTCATATACAACGTGTAACAAAAAGTCATATACAACGTGTAATAGAAAATCATATACAACGTGTAATAGAAAGTCATATACAACGTGTAATAGAAATTCATATACAACGTGTAATAGAAAGTCATATACAACGTGTAACAGAAAGTCATATACAACGTGTAATAGAAAATCATATACAACGTGTAACAGAAAGTCATATGCAACGTGTAATAGAAAGTCATATACAACGTGTAAAAGAAAGTCATATACAATGTGTAATAGAAAGTCATATACAACGTGTAAAAGAAAGTCATATACAACGTGTAATAGAAAGTCATATACAACGTGTAAAAGAAAGTCATATACAGTGTGTAATAGAAAGTCATATACAACGTGTAATAAAAAGTCATACACATAAATTTTTGAATTTTTTTGCAATGGGTTTACTTTGATGTGTAGATTAACACCCTTAAGTATTGTCGCACGCTTCTGTTACACGTTGTATACATTTCTGAAAAAATGCAGCTCAATAAAATCTCATTTTTTACCTAATAATATAGTTTGTTAAATCATCGGTACATTTTATGATGTCAACACTTTTTAGAGTTTCGTAGTACTGCTTCTCTACTCTAGAGCTCAACAATAATGGTCTGTTACCATTATTGTTGAGCTCTAGAGTCTGTGTACAAGGGACCCTTATACTTTTGTACAAGTAACCCTTATAGCTTTGTACAAGTAACCCTTATAGCTTTGTACAAGTAACCCTTATAGCTTTGTACAAGTAACCCTTATAGCTTTTTACAAGTAACCCTTATAGCTTTGTACAAGTAACCCTTATAGCTTTGTACAAGTAACCCTTATAGCTTTGTACAAGTAACCCTTATAGCTTTGTACAAGTAACCCTTATAGCTTTGTACAAGTAACCCTTATAGCTTTGTACAAGTAACCCTTATAGCTTTGTACAAGTAACCCTTATAGCTTTGTACAAGTAACCCTTATAGCTTTGTACAAGTAACCCTTTAGCTTTGTACAAGTAACCCTTATAGTTATGTACAAGTAACCCTAACAGTTTAGTACAAGGGAACTTTATAGTTTTGCGCTGTTTTTGAAGTCTTCAATAAAAATGTTCTTTTTTTGACTTATCGTCAGGTATTCACGGTGGGTGCAGTGTTCCGCGCCGAGGACTCGAACACGCACCGACACCTCACAGAGTTCGTGGGACTCGATCTGGAGATGTCGTTCAAGCATCACTACCACGAAGTACTGGACACCATCACGTCGACCTTCACTGACATATTTAAAGGACTGAGAGACGAGTGAGTAGTTTTTTTTATTTACTTTTTCACCGACATCCAAAAAGATGAGGTAATCAATTCGATGGGTATTTTTTTACCTCAGTGCGAAAGATGGAGGGTTATGTTTTTCGAGTGTATGTAGTCTACCACGCTGGTCAAATCGCAGCTTGGGGACTACATTTATCTTCGTAAGCGATTAAGCTTTTTTAACAAGCAAGTTTCCTCGCGATTTTTTTTTCGCCGTTTAAGAATGTGGTAATTCGATATAATATGTAATGAGCTGACTGGAGCTTGGTGATTATACTATTATAGGTACTTATTACCCGACTGCGAATGAAGGAGGGTTATGTTTTTCGAGAGTATGTATGTATATTTGTTTGTCACGCTCTAGAGCCCAAACGGCTTGTCGTATGTTTATGTGAGTGGTGTCAATAGATTCGTCCTAGTCGTGAGAGTGACACTGGGTACATCACAATTAAAAAATGAGGTTGATACACAGGTTTAAAGATATAGCAGTCGGGTTTTTTCGATCTCGCTTCTTACTACTCGTTTATATAAAGTTAATGTTGTTGTAAATATTAGTATGTACTTAGTTTGTAACTGCCTTATTAATAAACGTGTCTTAACTTAGAGCATCTTGGAGAAACACAAGACGAAGGACGATTAAAGTTTATTAATAAGGCTTTAAGTAGATGCGAAGACGCGTTTATTAATAAGGCTGTAAGTAGATTGGATCATCAGTAAAGGTAGTCACAAGAACCGTGGGAAAGCGTATTGCGAATGCTGTTATGCTTAACCACCGGTATCTAAATAAATAAATGAATACTATATAAACGAGTTTAGGACGTTACTATGTTAATAAAAAAGAAGTATAAAACCGCGCGCGCCCCTTCGGCACCTCGCGCCCCTAGGCACGTGCGTAACTTGCCCAAGGGATAATCCGGCCCTGTACATTATATACACGTATAGAGCGTCGAATAGAACATATTTATTTCGTAAATTTACAACTAGATATATATATATATAGATAGATCAACGGTATATTGTTCTCGTAGTCACACAAAATATAACAATACAAAAATATAAATTTACATTTAGTGCCGGCCTCATCGCTAAAAGCGATATCTTCCAAGCAACCTTGCACTTGTTACACTAGATGTAAGGTTTTTCCTGTATACAGGGATAGGCACTCGAAGTGTTACCAACTTTAAGTTGGTATAGCAACCAAACTGTTTACAATATGGCGCCCATTTTTTCACAGTCGTAAGTCTATTGTATTGTTCCTAAACATACAGAAGCTCATTGTTTTTCGTCGCTGCTAAAAAAAGTTATCCAGATGGAATTCAAACGCCACAGTGTCATTACTTTGTATTTGGCTGGAAAATCGCAACCAGCCATTGTTAATGCGCTACTACATTTACATCTGAATAAAATGTTTGTGTATCGGACCATCACGCGTTACAATGATACGGGTAGCATCAAGAAACGCCATGGAGGTGGACATCCAACAACAGCAACATCATCAGAAATGGTTCGAAAGGTAAAGGCTAGAATTGAACGAAATCCACGACAAAGCGCAGTTAAATTGGCGAAAAGTCTTAATGTATCTGCCCGGAGCATAGGACGCATATTAAAAAATAAACTACAACTGAAGCCTTACAAAATACAAAAAGTGCAAGACTTGACACTTGCACAAAAGGCAGTTCGCCTAGAAAGAGCTAAGGAGTTAAAGTAGTTGCACGTTGATAGCAAGCTTGAAAATTTGGTATTTTCCGATGAAAATTTTTTTACGGATCAGCAATATGTGAACAAACAAAATGATCGCGTATGGTTAAAGTCTAAATCAAACGACAATTTAGACCAACGAATTGCTCTGCGAAAGCAAGCACCAGCATCAGTGATGGTTTGGGCCGCGGTAACTGCTACGGGACGTTCACCTCTCGTTTTCATTGAGCAGGGTGCAAAGATAAACCAGCAAATCTACCGTGAAAAGATTTTAAACGATGCTTTGTTACCTTGGGCACGTAAGAAATTCGGTAGAAACCATTGGACGTTTCAGTAAGACTCGGCACCATCCCACAAAGCCCGTGAAACCAAAATTTTTTTGCAAGAAAAAGTTCCGAGCTTCATTTCTTCGCAACAATGGCCACCATATTCGCTGGACTTAAACCCAATGAATTTTTCTATATGGTCAATTCTAGAGGCCAAAGTGTCAGCAAAAAAATATGAGACAGTTGACGCCTTAAAGATTGCTCTTCGCCGAGAATGGAACAAAATATCAGCAGACCACATTCGTGCAGCGTGTGAAGCCTTCTTGGACAGACTCGATGCTGTTATCCGCGCTAAAGGTGGCCATATCGAACAATATTTTTTTCTTTTTATTTTAAATGTTTTTTTTATGGTTTATAAATAAAAAGAAACAAAATTGTCAAAATTACAGCATTTTGAATTTGTAACACTTCGAGTGCCGACCCCTGTATTTGATGTTTTTGTGTCTGCAATAAAGAGTTTACTCATTCATTCATCCTTTGGATGGACACTTTTGAAAAAAAAATGTATAGGACAGTGGTGTACTTATAATAAAGAAAGTAAAAGCTATACTTAATTACATATATACAAATAAACATACTTACGTTCTAAAATCGTACGTTGACTAAATTTAAATATATACCAATATAATATACTAGCTGTGCTCCGCGGTTTCACCCGCGTAGTTCCCTATTTTACTATCGAGATAATTCAACTGGGAACTACTTTTTTTGAAGTCGGTTAAAAAGTATCCTATGTCGGGGTCCAATCTACATGTGCACCAAATTTCATCCAGATTGGTTCAGAAGTTTTGGTGTGAAAGCGACACAGACAGACAGACAGAGTTACTTTCGCATTTATAATATTAGTTAGGATAATTTAACATACATATATGCTAATGCATACATACTAATAAAACTTGAGAATAGGATAAAATATATTCATACTATACTTTTCATATACAATCGGTTCCCTAACCGTACTAAGCCGAAAGGGGGTCACTATACTCTGAATTGTAGAAGAGAAGAGAATATAATTTTTTTCTACGAACGATATTTTTTTTGTATGGAACAAATGATTTTTTTTCTCGAATTCACAGTACGGTACTGTCACAGTACAGGGACCCTCTTTCGGCTTAGTACACCCTTAGCCAATAACCCTGTATATTAATATAATAAACAAATAATAAGCTTAATACATTCATACTACACTGTACAATATTATATAAGATAAAACTATTTACAATGATGATGATACTAGATGGCGCTGTTAGGTCTTAAAACACGCAAACGTTTACAAACACAAGTCGCGTGACACTCAACCAACTTGTCAGCTTCGTTTAACCGATTCACTCGTTAACTCTTATAGAGTTTATGATTTGAGTATTTTTGCATACGGCATAAGTAATTTTATTTACTATGCGTCTATTCACATTTATGATAATTTAAAGGGACCTTATTTTCTGCTAAGACTCCGACAAACTAATTTCCTTGCGTTGTTATGGTTTAACGCTAAAGCTACAGGATATTAGAAACTCAGACGTATGTGTCTGAACCAGCAGGGCTGTCGGGTAGAGTTTGGCATACGAAGCAGGGAAAACAAGAGCGAGCAAACTTGGTTTTATTTTGTGTTGAAGCGGAGAGCTGTCAAAAGCTTGCTTGCTTGTTCATGTTTTCACCTTTTTATGTCTAACTTTATCGGATATCCCTGCCGGTATCGAACTCGTGCTTTTTCGCTTGAGCGGCAACGGGTTCACCAGTTAAGTCTCAAAATGATAAACGGTCGCAAATTGTCCAAATAGAAACATGTTTTAAGAGAATTACGTCGAAGGCGCACAATTAATTAAATAATTCTTTACAGAAACATAAACATCAAATACACAAGAAAATTCTTACATCAAGTGCCACAAGTGGCAGCCTTATCGCTAAAAAGCGATCTCTTCCAGGCAAGGAAGAGGCAAAACTAGAAGCAAAATTTCCAAAGCTAATAAACTCATAAATGTCCATGGCAAAAAACGTTCAAAATTGTCAAAATAAATACTAAACGATAACCCCGACTAAGTTACCTCTCTTCTTTTTGTATATGGCTTTATTCGATTTGCATATTTGCCAGCATCAAGGCTAAGACATTTATAAGGTAAAAATTATAAAGTTCGTATCGAATATCAATCCAAAAGTCATGGTCAAGTTAGTCACATCATGTACTCAAGTAAAGCGATGGAGACTAGGGTTTCTATTGAGATTTCCCGCGAACACTAAAATCATGTTATTCCGTCATTATATCTCTTGCCCACACTTGTGTACATAAACAAGACATTTTTAGTTAATAAGACACCATTATTACACAGCAATACTTCACAAATCACAAGTTTTTTTATTATTTCAACACTCGCCATTTTACACGCTCCTTCGGACGCCCGCCAATTTTTTCGGCTAACGCGGGAAAATCTTCTTCGTTCATAAGCGTCGTCATTTCATAGTTCCATCGGTCGCCGCTGGATGTCGCTGAACAGTGTTAAAACACGCAAGCGTTTTTTGCAGAGAATCTTAATCCAGTCAGCTGACTTATTGCATATGTACCAATATTACACATTAATACAATAAGAAGAAACACTAGTTTCGTATGTTTTTGAATACGTTTCTACGCTGATGCGTTACGAAACGTTTATATCTGATATATATCATAACTTTATTATCTGAATTACTAAGGACGCGTCTGTAAATTTTAACTCCAGTTACTCACTTACTTTCTTACTCGGAGATCTCCGCCTCGAATCTAGAGTTTGTTGTAGACTTTGATAAGTGTAAAACAAAACAGCGAAGTCTTAGTAAATAGGGTTATTTACTAAGTTACTAAGACTTCGCTGTCTGTCACCAGGCTGTATCTCATGAACCGTGACAGCTGGACAGTTGAAATCACAGATGATGTTTCTCTGTTGCCGCTATAACAAAAAATACTAAAAACAGAATGAAATAAATATGTAACGGCGGCTCCCATACAACAAACGTGATGTTCGCTCGATATATACCTATCGTTATATCAGGTAGAAACTTGTACTAAGGTACAGATTCCATCGTGCTCGACCTATTTTTTTTAATGCAACTTCTCTTAATTTTAGTGGATTTGTAGGATAAGCCGATTTCTCGGTGCTAGACGACTAGAAAAAATATTTGTTCATCTCATTTTATTATTTCAAAATGGGTTATAATTTTCTTTGAGTATATGCAACGTGTAACAGAAAAGCGTGACAATACTAAAGGGTGTTAGTAAACCTATCAAAGTGAACCTGCACTAGAACAAATTTTTTTAATACTATGTTTTTTTTTTTAATTTTCTTGTACAGATTCGCCACAGAAATAGCGGCGGTGGGTCAACAGTACCGAGTGGAGCCCTTCAAGTTCCTCGACCCTCCCCTAAGGCTAGAGTTCCCACAGGCTATACAGATGTTGAAGGAAGCTGGTCAGTATTAATATAATTAATTTATTATTTTTAATTTATGGCTTTTAATTATTATAAAAAACATGAGAGGCGTCAAGGGACACCCCGATTCGTTTAATTATTCAATGCGAAATAGAAAGACGAAACCAAAATAACTGGTTTGCTTTCTTCTATGAACCCTTCCCTCATAAGAGAGAGAGAGAGACATAAAAACACGCGCACGCCGCACGGCTTACAACTATAGTGTCGTTACAACTTTTGGTCTTGGTCTTAAGGGCAGCTAATTATTTTTGAGAGAGTAAGGACCGAGGCGATTATCAGACTTTTTCTGTTTATTGAAGAAGATAACACACATTGATTTATATGAATACCTATATTATATTGTAACATTTGCTAATGAAAACTAGATTGAGGGGTTTAATATAATATTAAAATCGAGCGAGTTCAATCGCCTTCCAAAAATCATCGAAATAACACGATTTTGTAGGGATATTCCCTTTGTGAAGATGCAGAGTACAATGGAATGGTGATATGTATCGTCACTGATCAAATTCGAAGTTTGCGCGATTCAAGTATGATCAGCGCCATCTAGTTGACTTTGTATGAGTTAAAGTAATTTCAGTTATAGTTTGATTTACCTTTGTAGCTTTCATACTTGTACATAAATAGCTAGCTAATATGCTTTAAAAAAAAGTAATTAATTGGCTTTAAATTGCATTGATACTGCATTTTATTTATATTGATATAATAATGTTCCTTCTATCATCGGGAGTCGAATTAAAAAGGCGGAATTGCGTTGCGTTGCGTTGCGTTGCGTTGCTCTGCAACACAAGAGTTTTATTCAAACAAAACACATTACATATTATATTTATATAATTGCAGGTTGTTTAGAAACAATCACTTACCTGCAAAACAAGAGAAACAATATTCAATGCCTTTAATACAGGACTTTTACTTAACACTTACTTTACCTAACTTTTACTTTAAAATCTAAATATATCTTCAGTCGCCATTTCTAATAATAACCCTCTGATATTTTATTAGAATGTGACAACTGTCAGTGTCAGTTACTGGGCATGACATTTACTGGACTTTGCAGATAATGTAGCAAAGCCAAAATAAAACAAAAGAGCTTGTATATGAGCGGAATTGTTTTCTTTACATTGATTTTAAATTTTGTTAGCTGATCCGCCGAACTTCGTACTGCCTAACAGTTATGTATGTTTCTCACGTTTTAAACCTTCCCTGGAGTACGACAAACATTTCAAGACTAAAATCAGCTATATCGGCCCAGCCGTTCTCAAGTTTTAGCGAGAAAAACAGCAGTTGATTTTTATGTATTTACATTATATATATATATTTGTATTGTAGTATAATGTAGAGTTTAATAGTAAACTATCGTTTAAAAGTTAAAAAATCGTTTTTTTATATATGTTCCAGACATCTTCCCTTCTAACAAAAATATTGTTTAATGCGTTTTAAGAGACTCTGGGAAATATAAAACACAAACATTCTGACCATTTTCTATTCGAAATCGGTTTACTAAAACAAAAAATATATTTTTAGTTGCTCTTCTCATTGGACTTTGAATATTATTAAACAATTATGTTTTGATTATAATTATAAAGCGAGTTCAAAAAGTAAAATATAAGGATTTATCACATAATGGACAATCAGCGTGACCCTGACCACTGATTGTTATTGTTATTCTTCATAAAGTACACGGGTCAACATGAAATTTGACTTTGATTGCAAAGCATTAAATTTCGGTAGTTTAGGTCATGAAAAAAAATATATGGCATGAAAAACTTTGATTTTGTGCTTAGAAGACTGATTGAACGAAATTTTTAAAAATCTCGGATTTTATTTTTGATTGAAAATAAAACTATTGAAATAAAAATGTTTATTATTTTTATTAAGTTTTACTATCATATTAGCTTACAGAAAAGTGGAAAATAACTTAAAAGTGCACACTTTTACTTTTTCTTTTATGTTCATAGCTACTGTTTGATAATAGAGAAAAAAATGAGTATTATTATTATAACTATCACAAAAGCAAACTTTATACCGAAAAAAGGTATTTTCTTTTTGTTTTTGTGCAAAACTAACTGGAAAATAATAGTATAAACTTTAGGACAAAGAACGAAATTTTTTTGTAGAGTCGTGTTATGTCTAAAAAATCTACTGAATCTATTTACAAAATCAATCAAAATTATACCATATTATATCAACAATAGAAACCATCTAGACAAACAATGACTTTACATGAAATCAAGAAAAAAATTCTTGAATCATTGTTTTCTTTTGTAACTTTGTTATATTTATTCAATACCTGCTGTTTCACCCGCGTCGTTCCCCCTTGGATTATCGAGATAATGGGGAACTACTTTTATTGAAGTCGGTCAAAAAGTATCCTATATCCTTTCACGGGGTCCAATCTACCTATGTACCAAATTTCATCCAGATCGGTTCAGTGGTTTTGGCGTGAAAGCGAGACAGACAGACAGACAGAGTTACTTTCGCATTTATAATATAAGTTATTAGCTGTCACTGTGCTCATTTAGTCTAATGTTTTGTCCTGCTTTATGTCACAAGAAAAATGGAACATCAAATAATAATTAGAATAGTAAACATTCACAAAAGGCGAATCCTCGCGAAAGGTTGTGGTATTCGTTGCCAAGTTCTCTATTTCCCGATAGATATAATCTCGGTCTCTTCAAATCGCGATTGAATCGGTTTCTTCTAGGCAAGCGCGCTACATCCTAGACCGCATCGTTACTTTACATCAGGTGAGTTGCGGTCAAGCGCAAATAATATAAAAAAAATCTATATTTAGTAATCCTAAAAACCGGAGGTCCTATAATATCCTTTGTGGATGTGGAAATTCAAATAAGATTTAATGTAGACTTACTCCTTTATATACGACGTGTAGCAGACAGGTGTGAGATAATACTTGAGGGTGTTAGTGTAACAAACAAGGTGAACCCTGCGTAGAACAAATTTTAACAAAATTAATATATATATATATATTAATGTTGTTAAAATTTATATATATATATATATTAATTTTGTTAAAATTTGTATAAATATATATGTATACAGTAGAACCTCGTTAAGTCGAACCTCGATAAGTCAAAAACCTCCAAATCTCGAAAAAATGTTTTGTTCCCTTCCCTTCAGACACCAAAACCTCCATTACTTGAAATCTTGACAATCTGTTAGTCGAAATAATCACCGAGTCCCTCCAAGCCATTTTGGTACATATTTTCACTCTATAACTCGAAAAATTAAATTTGACCTCTGTATCTCGAACATAGCAACGTTTTATTTTACAACCTTTACAACTTGATCATTTGGAATTTATAACCTCTATTGTTCGTTCGAACAAAAATAAGTTACCGACTTTAAGAACTTGGCGACAATGTGAGTACACTATTGTTTCTTAGAAAACATTTTAGGAGTATACGATAATAAATTTATGACTCACGTAAACACGTGTTTGATTGCTTGGTGTCAGGTGTTCAATTTTGATTTCCTTCGAAATTTAGCTAAGCAAGTCATTTGTTTTCGACTATGACTGCTGGGACATTATTTGATGACGAAATTATCGATTCAGTAGCTCAGAAAACCGATACTAATGATTTAGATGACATAGAAGACGTAAATAGTACATGCGCTCCATGGGTTTCCATCAAAGAGGCGCGAACAGCATTGAATACCTTACGTAATTTTATAGAGCAAGCCAGTAACTCTGAAGAAGAAGAATTTTCTGCTCTTTATATATTAGACAATGCTGATAGAGAACAACTAAATTATCTAAAGCAAAAAAAAATACTGACTTTTTTTAATGCCATATTTTTTATTGTAAATGATTTGAAATAATGTTGATTTATAATAAATAAAAATATGTTTGTCACCTCTGCAAGTTAAATTTTTATTTATTTTTACCCTCTCTAACTCAATATTTATAAGAATAAACCTCAAACTCTTTATGTCGAATCAAAATCCGCCTAAGTCGAAATCCTCTATAAGTTGAAAACTCTATAACTCGAATTTTTTGGCGTCTCCCTTGATGTTCGACTTATAGAGGTTCTACTGTATATATATTAGGCTCCATATAAAATTGGTCACGTGATTGGTCAAGTTGTATGGAGGACGCATTTTTTTTAATAATTTTTTCTAATTTTTGGTCACAGCGGGTTTACTTTGATGGGTATTCGTTATACATTTGTATTGTTGTATCAGGTGTGAGTGTGGGTGAGGAAGACGACTTGTCAACGCCCGACGAGAAGCTCCTAGGTAGACTGGTGCGAGCCAAGTATGACACAGACTTCTACGTGCTGGACAAGTACCCGCTCGCCGTCAGACCCTTCTACACCATGCCGGACCCTAACAACCCAGTGAGATACATCATTAATTTCGCATAATAGTTATATTTTTTATATATTTTTTTTATCCTACACAGCTAGGCATTTGATGACAAGTTCGCACGAGCACGGAAGTCAGCGATACTGTAGCCCTAGATGGAGCATACATAGTCTGGAATACACTGGCTCTCAAAGAAGGCTGCCGGAACACACCAATAGCTGCTTGGCGACAGATATTACAACTTGAGGGTGGTAGCTAGCCAGGCGAGCGTACCACCACCATGCTATGGTTTCCTCACGATGTTTTCTTTCACCGGTAGCTCAGGCTCTTTTTGTATGTTTTGCATATTTACAATAAGTTACTTTTTTGTATTAGTATGTATTAGTTTGGTTTATAGGGGTTTGGTTTTAGACCTTTGCCCAGCAGTGGGACAGTGTAGGTTAAAAAAAATAGTTTGCACCAATAGTTTTTTTATAATATTAGTTCTCTCCATACAACATCCAATGGTTGCCCGGAAGAAATTGCTTTTAGCAATAAGGCCGCCCTGTGTAATACCATTGTATAGATATGTATTACTGTATTTTTTTTTTACTTTAGTGTTCAGTTTAGCTATATTCATTCATTAATTCATTCATTTAATAAAGATTGTATATAATGAATGTCTCATTTTACGTGGAAGATATTTATTCTACTATGTTATATTATGCTACTTAAATGTAATTTACAAGAACGCAGTCCAAATAAATCATAGTTAGAAATTATTAGTAAAAGTCGAAATTAACCGATTTAATTCTCCAAAAATAAATTGTATTAGTAAGTATATATGTACAATATTTATATGTCAGTAATATGAACTTTGTTAGTAATATGAATCTTGTCAATAATATGAACCTTGTCAGTAATATGAACTTTGTTAGTGATATGAATCTTGTTAGTAATATGAATCTTGTCAGTAATATGAACCTTGTCAGTAATATGAACTTTGTTAGTAATATGAATCTTGTCAATAATATGAACCTTGTCAGTAATATGAACTTTGTTAGAAATATGAATCTTGTCAATAATATGAACCTTGTCAGTAATATGAACTTTGTTAGTAATATGAATCTTGTCAGTAATATGAACCTTGTCAGTAATATGAACCTTGTCAGTAATATGTATCATGTTTCTCCTACCTAGGGGCCAGTTTTCACAACATCAATTAAGAATTTAGAATGTGAAAAAGTTAAGTGTAAAATGATCAGCGTTGTTACGAAGTCCCAAATATCCTAGTTGTTTGGTGACAGTTAACGAAACTTCTAGTTATATTATATTGCACTCCTGTAAAGGTTGTCTGGAAAAGATCGCTTTTTAACGATAAGACCGCCTTTTGTGTCATGTTATTTGTTTTATTTTGTAGTGACAATAAGGAATTATTGTTCAAAAAAATAATAATTTAATTCAATATGTTCGTTACAGAAAGCTTCAAATTCGTACGACATGTTCATGCGGGGGGAGGAGATCTTGAGCGGCGCGCAGCGGATACACGACCCGGAGTTCTTGACTGAACGAGCTAAACATCACGGGATTGGTAAGTTAACAACATTACACGATATTATGTATATAATTGTAGCGATGACGGTCGAGTGGTTAGTGGGGTCGAGTGCCGTGCAAAAGGTACGAGGTTTGATCCCACGAAACATGCAAAAAGAGCCTGAGCTAGCGGTGAAGGAAAACATCGTGAGGAAACCATAGCATGGTGGTAGGGCGTTTGCTATCGCTCGCCTAGCTAGCTAGCACCCCGCTGCCAAGCACCTAACGGTATGTTCCGATAGCCTTCCTTGAGAGCCAGTGTATTCCAGACTATTCATGCTCCATCTCGGGCTATCTCGGGTATCGCTGACTTCCGTGGTCGTGTGAATATGTGCATTTTGTTTTATCCTACCTAGATGTGTAGGATAAAACAAAATGCGAAATGGATATTTATGTCTGATAATTAAAATCCTTTCATGTCATAGCATACATATTTACATTATACGGTTTTGTTACGTACATTACCTGGTTGTAGAATTCGCTGTCGTCTTCTCAACTACAAGATAAATACTATAGTTATAACTATTTCTACTAGACAAATGTAGTTAAAACATGGTCAAACTTAAAGAAAAAATCAGAATAACAAAAAAAACCTGTTGAATGGAGTATTGTACTTATTTACTTTTTTAATCTGTGATAGATAGACTAAAATAATATGTCTGCGTCGGGGATGTCATGTTACATTGACGAACACACACAGGACGTACCCAGACATGCTGTATTCACTTATTTCTTATGTCTAACTTTAACCAGTACATTAGTTATATTCATCACAAAACCTAAAGTAATGGAACTATGTAATTGGACAAAAAAGTCCAATTAGCTTTTTTTTCTTTTGATATATGGCACCATACGATTTGTATATTCGAACACGAAAACCACGTTATTTTTTCTTTATATCGCTAATGGTTAAATGATTGGTTTTCAATTAAATTAATGGTTAATAATCCATCAATATTACACATCAACATAATGAAAACAACACCAACATTTTGACAAATTCAACATTTTGGGATTCAACGTTTTGATGTTTAAGAATTCAAAGTTTTGGCAAGTTAAACTTTCTGGGACTGGAGGATTAAAACTTGCAGAATCACTAGTTTTACAATAAATGCACAGAGAGAGACGCCATTTTTTCAGCGAACGCGTGAAAACTCCGTCCAACTAGTTCTATCAATAGAAGTATTGGGAACAGATCCCGGTGCTGTCGGCTCTCTCAGCGACAGACACACACACAAGCAGTTAAAAGTTATGTTATGATTGTTACAGACATAAGCAAGATAGCGGCTTACATCGAATCGTTCAGGCTGGGCTGTCCGCCGCACGCAGGTAAATTATCCACTCAACCGCTGACATGTGTCGACTAAATATTAAGTAGGAAATGAATTGTGAATGTTCTTATGTCGATTTGAAGTGCCTGGTGTGACTGTGGGGAACTTAACATAGTCATGTCTCCCATCACTAACATTAGTTCCATGTACTGACACTGCACGCACACGCACACCTCGGCGACAACATGGCGGACATCAAACGGATTCATTGTCACTTTGACAATCTGAAGTCCAGCGCACTTGTGTAATACAGGTCAATTAAATTATATTTATTAAAAAATAGTAGCTGTCACCCGCGGCGATGCCCGCGACATTAATTAAATATTGTAGGATATTTGTGGGTATCTCGATAAATGATTGTCTACGCTACATACGCCGAATTAATTTATACGCAGATCTAACTAATATAGAGAAGTTTTACACTTTGAAACCCATTAGACCCTCTAAAGGATTCAAATTCCGTATACCCTATGATAACTACAGTCTCCTAATTTCATGTCTCTATGTTCAGCGGTTCAGGCTCAGTGTTGATATTATACTCTTTTTTAGAATAAGAAAAATTCAACCAAATAGGTACTCTTTTTTTAAAGATGAAAAAGTATATTTTTCATCCCACCATCTGGGAAAGAGTTGCTCTTCGATATCTGAGTGCAAAAGCCGTTTTTATCCGCTAGAGGATAAAGTTAATTTAGAATATCGTGTGCGCTCATTTAACCTATTTACTTGTACCTCTATGGTGCCGAATTCATCATACCACCTTTTTTATTTTGTTAAAAACTCAGACTCGGAACCTTATTGCTGTACTTTTTTTTAAATTTATTTTGCGCGCGCCATTTACTTTTCACGTCATATTGTTAAAACCTTATGTAAAAAATAAGTGAAAAAACTATAATTAATTTATTTTTCGTATGTTGTCATTACCTCGCTGAGGCGGGATGAAAAGTTACGTGTTGCACTCGAGTGCAAAGAATTCTTTTAATTCCCTCGCTACCGCTCAGGATTCTAATTTTTGAATCCTTCGCTTGCTCGGTCATTAAAAGTGATCACGCGGTTAAAAAGCAACTTTGCACTCTAAACTATTGTTTGCATTGTGATTAATTTTTATTTATTTATTTTAATATGTATTATATCGTCTCCAGGCGGCGGTATAGGCATGGAGCGTGTGGTGATGCTGTACCTGGGACTGGACAATATTAGAAAAACATCCATGTTCCCCAGGGACCCCAAGCGGATCACACCCTGAACTGTGCCATCACTTGAGGGGCTAGAAGAAATTTAACGCACGCGCTAGCGGAAAGTTATTTCGAAATTAACGGTCTTACCACAAAAATAAAGTTACTATAATCAGAAAACTCGGGAATGACAAAAAAAATTACACAAAAAAACCACCAAATTTCAATTTTAAAGAGCTGCTTATTCGTATTTGATAACATGACAATTAAGGCCCAGGTTTGATTCCCGTTATTTTGTAATACCTGTTAATTCCAAGCAGGTACTTATAATTTGTAATTTTACACTTCAAATTATATTCTAACTAGAGATCGAATCTCAAAATTGGTTGGACACTAGTTTTTTAATTTTCATACTTGTTAAAGCCATGTCTAAATATTTTGTGGTAAGACGTAACTACTGCCTGCTTAATTACATTTTATTTATCAATATTGCGAAAAGATATAATTCCGATGATAAACGGTCTAATTTAAAACGTAAATACATACACAATCTTGCGTTTTATAAACAAGCTCCATATTAACATTAATTCTTAAAATGCCTTCTAAACATTAAAATATGCATTTTTTGTTAAACTATTGATATTAAATTGATTTATAGATATTTTATGGTTTTTATTTACTTACTCAAATATGCCCGCCTTGGCCCGGTATCGAACCGACGCCTACTAGCCTAAAGACGTGCCAGACATTATTCCTATATTTTAACTATTTTTAACAAAGTATGTATCTTTATAAACTAACTACAAGAGGGGAAATGTTTATTGCTAACCAAATCTCAAACGACCTCAAACGAAATTTCCTAGATAAAAAAAATCCCAAAATTTAGTCAAGCGTAACATCTCGGTAATCCATTCCTAATAAAATGTTCTTTAACTTTTTTTTTGTTTCTGTGCGGCTTAATGATAACTAATTTTTCGCTTCGTCTTGATGACAGCGCGAGAAAAGTGACGTCGGTGTATCGGTTTATTTACGGATATATTTCGTTGGAGTTACAAACCTTAATTTCCCCGTCTCCTTTCTACCATCGCCACCCCGGCACGTTGTAGATTCTATAGATTCGCACTAAACGCTTAGCGTCTACTTTTATTGTACGAACTTCCAGCCCAGGAAACAGATAACTATAGAATTCGCTGCCAAGTATTTTATTTCTCAATAGTTATAATAAATAGCTTTATGCGATAAGGCCGCCATAAAAAACGTAGTATATATTTTTAATTTTATATTTGTTGTTGAACAGATTTTTTAATAAAGAGTTGTCTTATCTTGTAGGTCTTTTCAAGTAGCAGGTTTCTTCTAGGCAAGCTTGCCACATCTTAGGTCGTCACTTTACCATCAGGCGCGCTGCGGTCAAAAATGGATAGAAGGTTCAATAGTTGAACGAGAGATATAAAAACCAAGAAATGTAAGTTTGGCCATGATTTAATCATACATTTTGAAATATTGACAAATCACCATTCATCATAATCTACATACAGTCGCTAACACAAAGTTACTTAACACAATAATAACTTAAAACATAACTTACCCATAACTTATAAAAGAGTTCAATTGTTACATTCACGAGTGCGTTTTTTACATAGGCAAAAGTATATTTTTCGAGACAAATTATGTTAAAAAATGTTGATTTTTTCATAATAATACTTTTACAAGTACCTCGGCCCTCATTTTTGAAACTTTCGAATGATATCATCATTTATTTAAGACGTCACTTACGAACGATAAGAATACGACTTTTGAATATCGATCTCCTAAGTGACGTCATTAGAAATGATGAAATCATTCGAACGGTTCACAAATGAGGCCCGAAATCGTTGGAAAGATCCAACTATAGTTTCGTTCACATTCGGTGAACTTCATCAGGGTTGTTATAAAAGGCGATCGTATCTTCGACTGCATCACATTTAGACCACAAATGTTAGCATAAAAATCTATAACGCAGATTTGTCTCCAAAAATATATAGTATTTTTAAATAAAAATGCAGATATAATAAATAACGTTCGTTTCTTAATATTAACATATAATAAGTACAAATAGGAACAAAGTTCTTGGGATGATAGGTTCTTAAGACGGCAGGTTACTAACTAGTTCTCATCAAAACTTATATAGCATATTAGGAGCTGTCCACCCGCGAAATAAATTGGTATATAATGATTTTTAAACTTAGAACCCCCATTTGATCCCTTTAGGGTTTGACTTTCGAAAAAACTTTCTTAGAACACCACTATGCCATATAATAAATACACCCCCCTCTAAGTTTTTTCAGTGGTTTAGTATTTTTTCGTTGATTTCTAAAAAATATCAGTCAGTCAGGACTTACTCTTTTATATAATATATATAAACTATAGATTGTCGCACTGGATGCTGGTCTTCCCTATGAAGGGGGTGTATCCCATAGTTTACGTCGTTTCCTAATTGCGGGTTGGAAACTCCACCGTTAAAGCAAGAGGTAATGAATTCTAATACGCACATCAGTGAAAAATTCAGAGGTGCATGCCTGAACGTGAGATTGATTGCTCGAGCCTTTTGCTCGAGAGGCAAGCGGTTCACCTGCCAGGCTACGAGTATCACTAACTTTATCTGTACATAAGTAAAATTATACTCGGACTCGTTAGTAATATTAATTCTTATAGATACATATTAAGGTTTGTCTGCCATTAACGTATTTAATCTTTAATACCAAATATTTATTTACTAGATTTTATAGAAAAGTTATTGATAAAAAATCTAATTCCACTATTTGGTTTGAAACACACTCGCCAACACGCATTTAGCTAATTGCAAAAAATGTAGTACTTTTTTACAGATTAGCAGCGGGTACTGCGGCTGTGCACACTAAATAGAATTGAATTTAAAGAAGTTTCAAAATTTAAACCTCCTTAGAGGTTGAATATCCAAAAATCATATATTTTTATTATTGTCAAGTAACTGACGCTGTGACCTTGCAAGGATGTTATATTACTTTGTGTAATGATAAAAGATGTCTGAAATCGTATGTGAACAACGTTAATACAAATAAAAAAAAACTAATTAGTTAGCATATTAATATATCTTCTTTTAAAATGGTTCAAAATATGTTATTTGTTTTCATTTATCAACTGCTGTTTAAAAATCAAGTTCTTACTACGAGTATTCGGTGTTTAAGTGTTTTGTTGGTGTTTTTTTTTTGTAATTTTAAACTATGATCATTATTAAAATCCAATGAAATTTAAAAATATATATAAATCAAGCATCATTTAAAATATGTACATACATGACTATAGATAAAGCAATCAATAGTCACATAATGATCTATAGAAATAGTAGTATTAAATTGAAAATTAAAAACGTAGGTAAATTCACAATGCAATAAAAAATCCCACATACATAGAGTTATATGAATTTTAAATGATTATTACATTATATATTATCACATAGTTTTCGCCGATATATTTTTTATTAATATTTACAATTCAATATCAACTGAAATAATAAATATAATATTCAATTTAAACTGTATCTTTAAGAAAGATATATTGTATTTAAGAACGTAATTCATGTGTGACGTCTCTTAATACAAACAAGGAAATATTAGTCTTCGAGGATTTATGCATTCCATATTATTTATTAAGCAATAATTTATTTATTTTTGCACATACATATATATATATGTGAACGGCAATCTATATAATTCAGGTATTATAAATACAGTGCCTAGGTAATGTATAGAATATCTAAAACGCGTAGTAAATGTATTAATGAATAAAATATTAAAAAGACAGATTCAAGTTATCAACTACAATTAAATAAGAAATGACATTTTGAGCATTGTGTTGATTACATCACATAATTTTTTTTTTTATACCGTTCATACAAAATACATACTTAAATATATAATGCATATAAATGTCAAAAGTAGATGTTATATCGGGAGATAACTTTCAATAGCAGTCAAATCTACTTTATGCCTAATTGAGAAAAGTGTACATTTTTATACCGTCAGGTATGTTGTTAGACTGAGGTTAGTTTTTCTTTGTATTTTTTAATGCTTTAGGCTGGATTTGGCTAGTTATGAAAGTTATGAGGCAAGAATTCTATAAAGAAAAATGCTCTGTTTGATTAGACCACTTTTGAAAATTACCTCCTGATGTATGTATCGATTACATACATAAATCTATTTTTAACACGAAGCTATAATGGATAAAAATATATTTTACGGAATACTTATCAATATATGTTTTGTATTGAGTTATACTAGAATCACAAATTGATAAGACATTGACTTCTAATAGGTTAAGCCAGACATACTAAGCTGGGGTTTCTGTAACCCCTTGACAAAAAAAAAAAACAAAAATCGAATTTTAATTTTCTTTTATCACTGTATTATATTATATTTATATTATATTTTTTTGTAGAAAAACTGGAAATATGATACGTAGGAAAACTATATCTCCATTTTATCACGTTGGATATAAAAAGGTAAATATCGAATTTTCATACTATCACAAATAAATAAATACAAGGGTCTATGAACACAACACAGTATTTCTTCACATAACATAAATGTGCTGGTTTGCTTAAAAAAAACCACAACTGACATAAATTCCACCCATGAAAATAACCTCTTAAGCAATAGGAACACACTCATTTCAAAGACTAAAATGATTTCATTTTACTTTGCTATAGTTGCTAAAAAGTATGTGTTGATGTAAAAAAACATACACATGTTCTTTGTACATATAACCTTTGTTCATAGACCTGTTTTTTTTTTAAATACTTAAATATGAAAATCGAGCTTAGAATATTAGAAATGGGGTCAATGTATGTCACTAAATAAATTTAATAATATATATATTTCGATAGATGCAGTGTATAATCCGAAGATTTAATTTAAAACCTAAGTTTCTTATAATCTTTCAGTGACATATAAAATACAACTGAAGTTGTTACAACTGTAGTTGTTGTATTTAGGAGACATAAAAATAAAATGGTTGTGTACTTAAAACGTCTAAAATTAAGTAAACGGAAATAATATTAAAGTAAATCTAATAATTCTGGTATGATTGTGTACAATCAGCCAAATTAAAATTAAAAGGTTAAATTTAAACAATGTACAATTTTAATTATAGTCTATAAGTAACCCTGCAGGGTTAAAACAATCCAAAAAGGGTTATTCCTAATCATACTTAAGCCTAAGTAATTAATTGTATCAACACTTGAATCCTTAAGTATAGTTTTACTAAAGACTAAAATAAATTTAAATAGTATTTTTTTCACATAATTTCGCACCATTTTTAGCACTGGTCTATTCTTTTAAGTACCACGCACAAAATAAATGCCAGTTTGCAGTCGTAATATATTTCATAAATTTGTTTAACAGCGTTTGATTTCAGTTGAATAAATAAAATGGCTGACATATTGGAAATTGCAATTTTCTAATCATTAAAATTACCACAGCATTACTGTCACATTACTATTAAGCAAATTAAACGCCCTAAATCCAGTAACACTAATAAATGTGCAAGAAGAGCAAAAGTAATCGATAAAAATTCTTTTTTTTTTATTCCTGTACTGTACGGAACAAATTCCAAAAAAATAATTGTTATTTTGGGAATTGATCAAAAATCTATTTACATCTGTACAAAATTGCCTGAACTAATTTCAGTACGACATTATTTTATATGAGATGCGGGATTTATATTTACAACCAAATTTTTGTTTTTGGCATTTTTAACATGGAAAATAGTTAGACTGAATTAATCAAATCACTGAAGCAATCACTTAAGATTTTTTACCATCAGTATATTTTTTTTATAATAGCACATTATTTTAAAGACAGTTTTAACACTATTCCGCTGCGACACCAATTTTTTTAAATATCACTTTTTTATAGTTTCATCACTTTTTTACAGTTTCACCATCACTTTTTTTAAGTTATTTTGTTTGTTTTTTTTCAACCACTGTCACCGAACAATGTCTTCAAGTCGTGTTCGTAGAGCGCAATGACCAGCATTATGCCGATCCCGGTCGCTAATCCCATGAGTTGTAGGAAGCACTGGCATAGTGTGCCTTCTTTGCTGTGCGATGTACTCAATTCCGGCATCTATGGACATAGAAATAAGGTTGGTATTTAGTACTAGAGAAAGTTAAACCAATAAAAAAAAGTGTCAATATGTTTCTTTTAATATTTGGAGGTAATCTGAAATAGTTGGTATTTTATATGAGTGACAATCTCACGTAAATATTAATTATTTTGACTTAATGTCACTTTATCTAACTCAAACCTCAACTAATCTCATTCAAATCCCAACCAATCTCATTCAAACTACAACTTATTTCACTCAAAGCCCAACCAATCTCACTCAAACCCCAACCAATCTCATTCAAACTACAACTTATTTCACTCAAAGCCCAACCAATCTCACTCAAACTACAACTTATTTCACTCAAAGCCCAACCAATCTCACTCAAACCCCAACCAATCTCACTCAAACCCCAACCAATCTCACTCAAACCCCAACCAATCTCACTAAACCCCCAACTATTGTTCATTCCGGTTCTGAGAGTGTTAAGAATACGCTACCATGTCAACGAGCGCGATGTAGAGGAACATGCCCGCGGCGGCTGCGAACAGCCAGCGCGTGGCGGAGGGCGCGTGCCCCGCCAGCACCCCGCATACCATGCCGCCCAGGCACAGCAGGGATGAGACGAGGTTGTAGCACACCGCGCGACGGACCGACATGCCGGCTTTTAATAACACGGCGAAGTCACCTGCAACAATAAATAATTAAATAACCAACTCAGTATTTTTTTTAAAATAAGGGACAACATCTACACAATTGTTCAGGTCCCAAACTAGGCAAAGCCTGAACTGAACTACTATGGTAACCTGATATATATAAATACATACCTACTTATATATATAATAAATACTCAGACACAGGTCAAACATACATGTTCATGCAAACAAATGTTTAACCTGTCCGTGGATCGAACCCGGGACCAGCGGCGCAGAAGGCGGAATAGCTACCAACGGCGCCAACCGGCCAGTCAATTGAAAACCAGCTTAATAATTTATAACAGATACCAGGAAGAATAAATAAACTATGTAATATAGTTTTCAAAATGGAAGAGGAAAGAAAGGACGAATGCTGAGGAGAAGAAGGACAAATAAAGCAATAAACACACTTTCGCATTTACACAACGTGTAACAGAAAGGCGTGACAATGCTCAACGATGTTAGTCTGTACATCAAATTAAACTCATTGTTGAACAAAATTAAAAAATCTATATAGTTCCTTAATTTTGAAAAAATTTGTTTTGCACTTTAATTGATAGACTTAACTAATGTCACACCTTTCTGTTACAGATTGTATATGTGTTTGCTAAGCTAAAAATAGAAGTTTGAATAAAAGAAACCACATCGTTGTCAACTCAGGCCACTTGCCGGACAATGTACTCACCCAACTCGTGAGGTAATTCGTGGCAGAGCACCGCAATGGCTGTCGAGAAACCACCTGCTATGTTTGAAGCGAACGCTGCACCTGTAAACGAAACAATAATATTAAATTTATTAAACTTGCAATTCAATTACCTATGGCCAGTCCGTCACTACGTACGTATCTATAACCGTTACGTTGGTTAAGTTATGTAGTTCGTCTATGAAGTTGTGCAGTCCGTCTATGAAGTTGTGCAGTCCATCTGTGAAATTGTGCAATCTGTCGCTACGTATGTACCTTTAACCATTCTGTCAAAAGTGAATGAATGAATAAACTCTTTATTGCAGGCACACAAACATCAAATATACAGGAAAAACCTTAAATCTAGTGCCACAAGTGGCGGCCTTATCGCTGAAAGCAGGTGTGCAGTTTGATGCTATATAGGTACATGTAGTCGTATCGTAGATTGTGCAGTCCGTCGCTAAGTAAGGTAAGTACCTATAACCATTCCGTCGGTAAAGGTATGCAGTTAGTCTGTGAAGTTGTGCAGTTTGTCGCTACATACATTCCTATAACCATTCCTTTTAAGTTGTGCAGTTTGTCGCTTTATTATCAAATGATCAATCAGTCAATCAATTCCCGGTAGCAGGTGTTCCAATGATGAGTTTGAACATCTGTCTTTGAATCTGGGTTTCTTTCTGCGTGTGTTTGTGAATGATACATGTCAGCCCCGACACAAGAGAAACTTCGGGGCGGAGCTATGAATGTGAAACGTTATTTATTTATTTTAAAATTGTGCAGTCTAAATACGTACCTATGGCCATTCCGTCGGTGAAATTGTGCAGTCCGTCGCCCATGATGACCATCCACGCGACGGACGCTATGGAGGAGGGCGGCGCGTGCACGTGACCGTGTGAGTGCGAGTGGCCGTGGTGCGCGCGGGAGTGCTCCCTGGACACAAAATATAACATTAAATAGTAATAATAGGTTTATTTACCAAAAATACGAATAATAAGTATTTATAAAGTATAACAACACGGAAATTATTTATTTATTTTATAACAAGCTTTTGTTTCAGGACTAGTTACGCTGTGCTGTGTTAGCCGCGCTTATGCTTGAAATAGTTAATGGTTTCATCCTGGTTATGGTACCAACCTGGTATTTCAACCGGATTGAGCGACACACAGACACATTCACCTTTAAGATATTAAATAGTGTGATTCACATTTCAAGCGACACTTTGGTAAATAGTTATGTTTGTAAAAACACCAAGAAATAACGTTTCTAACAAAAAAATTGTAATTTTTTTGTACGGTGTACCGTTTGAACGTAGTTCAGACTATTTTTCCGGTCAACCGGACTACAGAATAAAATATATCTTCCATAGTACTGGTGACGAGAGATGCCCGATAAAACCTTACACTTATGCAAAAGTAACGCGAACCTTAACAGAGGCTTCATCTAAAGTAACTAAATATCTTTTTAACTAAGCTATAAATAGTTAAAATAATATGCATAAAGAAACTCACCTTAGAATAATCGTATAACTATCTCCGTCTTTCAAATCCTTAGCACCATCTTCCTTGTGTTTAATATTGTTCATCTCCACGACAGCTGGCGTTTCGCCTTTCAATAACCAATCTCTTGCTGTAGGCTCGTTCTCCTTCTGCTCAGGGTTGAGAGCATTCGAGGAAACTACACTCACTGAATTACTATGATTATTGACCTTAGGACTTGGCGGTATCTGACCATCTCTCACATGGTGATCGTCGTGAGTATCTGTGTCGATTTCATCATAACAATATGGATATTCTGAGTATTTGTGCTTGCAGGTTTTGGTTGTGGGATCGTTCTTTTCTTCACGTTTGAATAGCTTCATCAATGTGTTCGATGTGGTGTTGTTCACGGGAGCTTTGATGCCGCCCGAGCAGCCCCCAGCCCCAGATTCATCCTTCAAAACTCTCACCCTAGGAGGCAGTTTGTCGTCTTCCAACTTTTGCCTACGCTTACGCCATTCGACAACGACCGTCAGGCCTTTTTCTGTGAAATAGAAGAAGACTACGCCAAGCATGGCCGCCAGTCCCTTCCACATTCCATCGTCATGAGAAGCTCGGTCTTCCAGTGCTGTTCCGCCGTGACTGTGTTCTAGCGGACTCATGGCATGAGGCATCAGGTGTAACAACGCATCGCCACATAGTGTCCCAACTGCCAACGCTACTAAATACTGTAGCAAATGATTATAATAAGTCTTATGCATGATTGGTATAACGGCTACTCCTAACAGTCCACAGGCGCTTATCACTGTGATACTCAAAGTAGAATACAACCAAACAGCGCCCATGTTTTTGGATGACGTGTTTTCGCTTGTGGGTTCTTTTCTTAACTTTGCTAAATAATTAGAAGGTTGATTTTTGTCTAAAGGTGTGTTTTTTGTGAAGAGGTTGTAGTCTTTAACGCATCCTTCTTGTTCTAGGCCTGTTCTGGCGAGTTTTTGATATAGGAGTATGGGACAGACCGCTTGTAACGTGGCTTCTGATATAGTTTGGTCGTGGTTGTGGTCGGCGTGGTCGTGTGTGGTGACAGCCGAGTCGTGGTCGTGGTCGACACTGTGGTCATGGACCTCTTCATGGGTTTTTAATCTCGAGTTCACTGTTGTGATTAATTCTACGCTGCTTACGCACTGCAAAAAATGCATAAATGTACTATAAAATAAATGTCAATAATTTGTTTCTTTAGTAGATTTTATGTACGCTACTAGTACGGAAAATATTTTTTTTAATGTTAACGTTACTATTTTTTTATTAAAACATTATTAGTAAATGTTATATAACCAAATCAATATTGCAGAAACTATCTGAATAACGTAAACAGCTTCGATCACTATAATAAATGTCAATTTTGAAAATAAATTTATTTGTACCAAAAAAACTACTTGTACTAACAGAGACTTCATAATTAATATCTAATTTTCGTAGCACAAACCGTTCATTGGTATTTTGATGTTCTTGATCTTTGATTATCTTTTCTCCTAAGAGTCAACGGTTGGTATTTTTTATCGACTCCTAAAATAGGAGCAGCCACTTAATTGTAACTAAAAAGTTCTGTCGGCGCGTGCCGCTCTAGAAGTCAGTATTTTGTTTAAGAGTTCATGTAGTGTATTATTATTTTATAAGTAAGTCTAATAGATTGAGAGAACATGGCGGATTCAGGCGCTGCGACTGACTCCACAAATCAATAGAGAAGTAACAAGAACATGGGGACATCCTACTATGCACCGCAGTTTAGATATTGTGTGGATATCTTGTCGAATCGCATAATAAATCTGTACCATTCTAAATAAAGGATATTAAATTAATTAATTTTAAATTAATCGCTATTATTTTTAAAGAATTTGTTAATCCTATAGTCATGTTTAGGAAGTCCGTTCTTAACCTAAATCTATCTTGTACTTTTCTTACATTGGTGTGTTCTCCAGTAGGTTCATCCTGGTAGAACTGAGTCCGCTGCGGGCGCTCCATGCGAGACGACTCGGGCTTCGCCCCTCCGTCCACCAGCTTCACTAGATTCAAGTCCTTCAGCATCTCGTTGAAACTGGACATGTTCATAGTCTTGCTGTGCTCGTCGCCGTATATTCTACAGTAAAATAAACAAATAAGGCTTTGATATTATTTTATAATTTTTCACTAATTAGATAGATAGATAGATCAATTCTTTATTGCAGACACAAAAAAATTAAATACACAAGAAAAATTCTTACAAAATATAGTGCTACAAGTGGCGGCCTTATCGCTAAAAAGCGATCGATAATTCCTATTGTTCTATTATTTTATAAACATATTTAGATTATTTAGGGTTATCACAAGTACTTGACAGTTGGAAACGTTCAACCACAGAAGAGAAAAATATTTTCTTCTTTGAATTAGACACCGGGGATCAAGACATGTAATCTACTGTATGCCAGTATATAATTTTTACTACATTCAAAAAATGCAGTAAATACCGCATACGCAATATGTCGTCTTTTATCATGAGCGAATATTTCGCGTTGAAGTTGATACCATTAAACCACAAAATCATACCAACATCTTCAAACTTTCTTTTTGCAGTAGTTCCTACTACGGTTTCGGTGCGTTACCTTACATATTTAATTAACAACATTTCATTTTTGCAAAGTGATGGAAATTCGAAAACTATTTCGATTACCATACTAAAAACTACTTTCTTAGTACTATTACTTTCTTCAGAGTTATTTACAAAAAACTGAAATCAAAAATCTCGTATTTATGCTAAGACCGTTAGATGCCACCAATAAAAAAATATTATTATAACTGTCATATGTAAACTTTTATAGTTCTAAGAACAAATAGTTATTATACATTTACATTGTGATTTATTTCTTTACCTATTACTAACATTTTGTGATTCCACAAGCTGCATTGACATATATTCACTGAGTTTATAAAAAGGATTTCAAATAAATAAATATGGTGAGCGGACGAAGCGAGTGTCGCAGTAATATGCCCAAAAATGGAACACATTGCTCGCCGTAGTAGCTCTATCGATGTTTGGAAACTGCGTAACTTACGAAAGTATCTATTCTGTGGTAATTTGCAAACATAGAAGTTAAACAACTAAAATCGATTTAAATGCAATCTGAATCGATTTAAATGCAATCTGAATCCACATAAGCATCACCAAAAATTTCTGAGTTATATATCTAGTCACTAATTATAATGCGAACGGGACCATTGGCAACAAGTCGACTAAGCCGTTCAAATCAACGCCTTACCTGAATATTTGATCAACAAAATGATTCGCATCACTCCCCGTTTCCCTCTTCGTTCTATCTCTGCTTCTGATCTTCTGCAGCTTCTGATGGTATCTCGCTCGAGACTCGTGCCTTCTCTTTTCACCTATATCTATAATCATATGATCGTCTTGCAACCTCGGCTCATAAGTCAATGCATCTTGGCTGTTCACGTCCACGTGTGAGCCGCAAGTATGAGCAGCGCAAAGCAAACAGAACATGCAAACTGTGACCAGGTGATGCGACATCGTGTCTGTGTTTATGCTTAATCTCTAATGTTTTAGTCTTATGTATAATTTTCTGTTTAGTCCATTTGTTATTGATGAAGATCCACTTCTTGGGTTTGTTATTGATCTGTGGGAAAAGGAAAAGTAAAGCATTTAATAAAGTGCTACAATAATTAAATTACATACCAAAATTATATGATTTTTTATATATAACAGCAGAAAGAAAATACAAGAAAAACAAGCACAAAAAGCGGTCTTATGCGAACGCTTGGTTGAATTGAGAAATTAAATCATTTCTAGTCTCATAATAAAGTCGATTGACCGTGACGGCACATCCCTATGTTACGCAACTCTAGTAAAGCCGCGACAGAAAGACAAGAATCAATAAAATGAGGTATGTGATGAAGAGAATCACGAAAAACTAAGTTTGGGGTACCTAGTTGATTATTATTTTAGTCTACCCCTTATAACGAAGTGTTCGAAATGTCAGACATGACAAAAGATTTTATTTCAATGTTCGCGAGAAACTCAATAAAAAAAGCGAATTGCACAAAACAATTAACGAGCAAGCCTAAACAAGGTACAGAAAGTGTTTTAAGTATAGTTACAGACAAATTAACGCTTTTTTGTTAATTGGCTAGCCGTGTGACACATAGTCCGTCTAGTTAGCGATCAGTTACTGATTTTTTTTAATAATATTACGATCTAGCCTAAGGCTAACAAGTAATTTTAATGTAGCTTAAACTTCTACAAAAATAGTGTCTCTATGAATGTGAATGTGAAAAATGGAGAACATGAAAAAGAAACTCAGGTCGATGATTTTTTAAAAGACTTTAAATAACGATAAGGTTCTTAATTAATTTACCCATTAGGGAAATTATTTATTTTTGATTGTTTGAAAAGGTGTAAATAATTAGAGGTCCTTTATATTTTATGGATCAAAATCACCCCCGTTTACATTTATAAATAAATAAAATGCCTGCCGAATTGAATTCGTTTTTTTTAAATAAGTCTTCGTAGACAGACTCGCAAAGACAGACTTGTTAGGTTTTTTGCGGTACAGTATATGTACCATGTCTTTTTTCTATTTAAGCTATTGATGCACCACCGACGTGACTGTTCTCACTTAGTCCGATCAATCCCAAGGCTGCCTGGAAGAAATTGCTTTAGGCGATAAGGCTGCCCAATGTTCTACCGATGTTTTGTTCTTGTTTATTTTGTTTTTGGTGTGCAATAAAGAAATATTGTATTGTAATTACACAAGTCGAATAGACATCTACGATTACTTCTAACATTTTTCTAAAACATCATGGTGCATGTATAAATTAAATTTCAACAAGATTAGTTAAAAATTGCAACTTGTTCGCGACTAATAACCTACAGACAAACATACATACTGATAAACATGCTGACACACATGAAAGCCGAATTGTTAACCTTCCCGAATTAAGTGAGTCATTAAAATATGACTAGAATAGGAGCAATGTCATTTGGCATAGAATCTTGTTTGGGCGTTGTATACGTCACTTTTGGTCGTATATTATTAACTTTATGATGCATCTATTTCATGTCATTATGAAAAATCCCCACAGACTACTAAATATACACAATTAGCGAGATCGAGCGTAAAAATAAAAAAGAGCGGGCCCTGCCTGTACACAGATTAGCAAAGTGTCAGAAACAGGGCCTTAACACGAAAATATTAATGTACAATAAGTTACCAGAAAGCACTATGGAACTCAAAAATTTAAATTTATTTTTGATTGAAATCCTTTTTATAAACTCAGTGAATATATTATGTGAATGCAGCTTGTCGAATCATCGTTCTTGTGTAACGAACAACAATTACAAAATATTAATAATAACTAAATAAATAAATCAGAATGTAAATTTATAATACAATAATTTATATGTTATGAGAACAATAAACTTATTTAAATAAGTTATTTTAAGGTTTTTGTTTTAAATATGAAACAAGACTTGTCTGTAACGAACGTTATTTAAAGGCAAATAAATATTTATTATTCTTATACAATATAAAAGAGTAACTTTTAAACATACAAAATTATTTGTGATGAAATGAGAAATGATTTATGTCTTTATGATTTACTCTTTTCATAGATATTATTTTTCATTCTCTCAATCTTAAGAAACTGGCTTGCTTGCTCCTTGTGTTCCTTCCTAGCACAAGGCATCTTCAGGAGACAGAGTACTATAAGGAGACGTGGGACCTGGGACGTGGGACGACATGGGACCAACCCGAAAAACGAGAAAAAAATAACAAACAACAAAAAAATATCGACCGTCAACAAAATGTATGAAACAAGTGGTTTTTTTCTCCAATGTCTAGTTAGTCATATAGTGAAAGTTGTTCGTAATGACGGGTATAGTGACCCCCTTTCGGCTTTGTACACTCCTAACCGATAACTCTGTATAATACGCGCATACGCACGTCTGTCATACTAATATGGTAGACGACACATGAAGGTAGCGTAGTAGGTCAGATCTCGCCCTTCGTCAGGGTTTTCCTCATAGTTACGTGAAAATCAATCAATTCGTATGATTTAGTGCCTTTGAATTGATTCGTTTGAATTTATTATGCGGATGTGTTATTATAATGTGTATCTCTGTCTTCCGAGATACAGTCTCGACTAGTTCGAAAGACAGATAATATATTTACTTATTTTTGCCATTTTCAACAATTATATAAGTTTTTTATAAGTTTTGTATATTAGGCTAAGATATTAGCATTAATAAACTATTCTATTTCTTTTTTAACTATTCTAATTTATTTTACTATACTAGTTAATCGCATGGATTCATTCGTTGAGTCATCAGGGTTCTAAGCTTTCGTGGTCGGGTATTTTTGAATTCGCTATTAATCATTTGTCAATAAAATAATAAAGCAAATATTTTTTCTTACTTACTAAAATAACTAGTAGCTGTCACCCAATTTTCAAACTTGAACCAACATTCAACTCCTTTAGGGGTTGTAATTCCAAAAAATGTTTTAATTCTTAGTACACCCTTACATATTACGATAAACACACCCTTCATATTTCATGTCTCCAAGTTCAACGGTTTAGGCTCCATGTTGGTTCCAGGCAAATATCAATCAGTCAGTCAGTCAGTCAGGATAGATATAGATACTCTTTATATTATACAAAAATGCAAATCTTTCCTTTTTATGATATTATTATAGATGCAAGAAGATTGACCATATTAGTCAATACTCACACGCTAACATAACATTCATATAGAACCATCCTCACTGATATCGACGTCCAAATTATGTATATACTCGTATCGCAGTAGGACGGTCAGACAGACTGACCGTGAAGAGTTCAAGGTGGTATAATGAATATTATAACTTGATATTATCAAGGTTGGCCAAATTTACACGTCTTGTTTTATGTATTGCGTTCGGGGAATTACCTTTTTTAGGCTACGCTTGACCACAATCTCACCTGATTGTAAGTGAAGACGTGGTCGAAGATGTAGCACGTTTACCTAGTAAATTCTAGTGTCCGACCGAAAGTTCGGTTTCGGTTTCGACCGACTCTCGGAAAAAATCAAGTTTCGGAGGCAGTTTCGGTTTCGGCCAAAATTGGCCGAAACTTTTTCCGATACCGGAACTGATTTGCTATGAGAACTTAATTTAAAAAAATAATGAAAATCTTCTGCATATTTTTTTATACTACATTATAAAAATTACTTACAACAAACTTAATATACTGTGCTATCATGTCCTAATTAATGCAGAATAATGGGTATAATGCACCAAATTTTAATATTTTAAGGAATTTTATACTTGACCACGTGAGTTTCGGTTTCGGCCGAAACAGAAGCCACGGCCGAATATTCGGTTTCGGTTTCTGCCGGAAATAAAGTTTCGGTCGGACTCTATAAATTATTTTTCTCATAGGAGAAAAATAATTCTTTAAACAAAATTACAAATGGTTTTAGGCGCCTACTCGTGTACAAGTTTTCAAATGTTTCTTAGTTATTTTGATTCTCAAACCGAACTGCCGGACAGATTTTGATAAACCATCTGGGAAGATCTAAAAACCAATCAAAAAGAACATACAGACATCGAGTAATAAGTACACAAAAAGAAAGATTATTAAAATAAAGGCAAAAGTTTGTGTGTTTGTTTGTTTGTTACTTCTCCGCGCTCAAACGGCTGTACGAATTAGGATGAAATTAGGCAACGGATAAATTATGTCCCGGATTGACACATACTCTACATTTCAGTTTCAAGTTTTTACACGGTGAAAGACTTCCTTCACAAGTTACCCTGTCTACTACTACATTACAAAGTTTACATATAAAAAAGGAAATCGTGTACGTTTTTTATTAAAATAACGAATTATTATTTCTTATTGACGTAAACACAATAGCTAATTTTATAAATTTTACATTTTAATTGACAATCGAAATAACTTTACTTTTAAGCTTAGCTTTTAAACATATTCACACGCCTAGCTCAGGCAATATAAGCAGAACTGTTAAATTATGTAAGATCTGTAATTTACCCTATTTTGTTGAACAAATGAGTTGAATTCATTCCGGAAAGATCAACAGATGTTTCTATAGGGTAGTAAACATTTCTGCGAATAACACCGCGGGACGCAGCTAGTTGGTTATCAATAAACAAGTGATTAATTTTGCTAATTAATTGTAAAACATGTACTAAAACATAATTAACAATTCAGTCAGCGTTCGACCTTGTCTGTCGCTACACTACCTAGGCACAACCGAGCCTCCAAAAACGCCTTGAACTCTTCACGGCCGATCGACTCCTAGCCTAATGTTCAATATGACGCATCATAATAGTAACAAAAATTAAAAAAAAAAAAACTGACAAGTGCGAGTCGAACTCGCGAAGGGTTTTGTACCGTTATATAGTTTAAAAAAATACGTTAGTTGTAGTGGAGATCCCACAAATATTTATTTTCATCTGTTTTTAGTAATTGTTGTCGCGGCAACAGAAATACATCTGTGAAAATATAACAGTCTAGCTTTCTTGGTTCATAAGATTCAGCTTGGTGGCAGACCACAGTATTAGTAATAGGGTCCCGTTTTTTCCTCTTTTAGGTGCGGAACCCTGACCCAATAGCCGGGGTTTTAGAATACTTCTGCGGTATCCCCTGCAAGGGGACCCCTGGGCTCAAGGGTGGTTAGAGTTGAGCCTCACATCACCCGTCCGACATGAGCCCTGGGAAGATGACAACGTACGTGGCTCACATTGTCCCGATTTCAAAAATACGTTCAAGTAGTTTTTAGATTTTTCGTTACTAAAATACAAATCTTTCCCCTTTATAAGTAGAAGATGTATGTATGTATAAATGTAACAAAACTGATGGTTAAAACAAGATTAACCCTAGCCTGCAAGAGTTACGTAAAACTATCATTATGGTACGGAGGTCGCGACCAAAATAAGACCGTATTACTCTTCAACCCCCTTACCACTGAAGGTCGAGGTCACTGACGGCGTGTCTTACATAATTCATTCGTAATAGTTTGTTTACTTGAACTTGGTACCGGGTAAGGTTTTTCCACTAGGTCAGTTGTTAAAACGAAGAATTTAATTTGGGATGTTTTTTTTCTACTGTATTTTTTTTCGCATTATTACTTAATTAGGTTAAAAATTCATTAACAATAATTTGATTAAATACCAAGAATTTCTGTTTGTGTTTGTTGCTAACAACTATACAATAGCTTGACATTTTCAAAGGACTTGATTCATTTTCGGCCAGGACGGTGTACGTCTACCAAAATATGCCTAAAGATGTGGTTAATTCTGTGAACAATAGTGGAATTATGGCATCCCTGTAAGATTTATATATCCTAGGTTGACTCCAATGGTCACATTGGTCTATAAATTGTAACACCCGTCACATATGTCGAAATTGACACAATAAAAACGTATAAATCACCTTTTTGCATAAATAACATGGAAATATTTTGACTCGAAATTAATTTTGTACGTTGCGATAAGTCACGTTATTTAATATTTGGTTAGAAAGATTATAGTCTCTAACGTATTAATGGTATCATGTACACCGTCCTGGCCGGAGCTCCACATATTTTTAAAACAACTCTTTTATGATAAAACTGCGACAAAATTTTGTTATTTTTTCGATTAGTATTTGGACTAGTACTTCTGCGAACAATAATAATTAAATAAAGGACAACAACTAAGAAAAAGTAGACATACTACAATTTTTTTGCGTTATTGCTTAAAGCGATTTCTTCCAGGCAACCAGCCTAGGTATAGCTGTCAATGCTATTCACCGCCTTATCAATATCACATTTAGTAACTATTTACCTTGATTTGATTCCTTTTACTGATAACACAAATATTAATATACTAAAGTACGTGATGTAATCTATTTATAATTTCTAGTAGGCATTCACGAAGGCTATCCAAGACTTTTGATTACTATGGTTTACAGTATATGTCGAAATGTATGAATTTAACGCAATCACTATTTCAATCATAACGTGCTGGGAGTTTACAATAGTATATTTATCCCTTTTTCAAAACGTGTAGCAAATAATAAGAATGTAGTTATCAGAAACAAATACAAAAACAATTAATCATCAAGTAATAAACAAAAATAAAAACCAAAGAAAAAGTAAAAAAACGACTTTAATTCGTCAAAGACAAAACTTACTTTACAAAAATGTCAACTACATATTATGTAAAATCGAGAAAAAATAAATATAAAAATATATTAACATATATGTCACCATTCGAAAAGATTTTTATATATTTTATTTGAATATGTTCAGCGTTCTCAGAGAAAATAATGATGTTCGATTTGTCTATTCAAGGCAGCCATAAGAAATTCCAAGGAGTTTATCAATTTAAACATAATTCTTAAAAATCCTGCAGTTTTTTTACAGCCACACAAAGGTCTTCAGGTCCCAAACTAGGCAAAGCCTGTGCTATGGTAACCTGATCACTGATATACATACTTACATACATAATAAACACTTAGACACAGGTCAAACTGACATGTTCATGCACACAAATGTTTAACCTGTCCGGGGATCGAACCCGGGACCAGCGGTGCAGAAGACAGGATTGCTACTAACTGCGCTAACCGGCCAGTCAAAGTCAAGTTGCCCGTGTAGTTAGAAAAAAAAACTGTGCACAAAAAATTACGTCTAGTCTCTACCTTTTACACTTCTAACTATTGTACTCGATATTTATCGCGCTATAAAACGATGATTTGCAAAAACTGTCGACAAACATTTTGACCAGTCTTTTATCTATTATCAAACCAACTTCCGATGTTTTGCTTTTTGCTCTAGTTTTTTTTTGTTATCGAGCGGATCTTTACTTTTTTATGATTGCAAGGTGCGTACTCGTATTTGCTCAACGAACGGAAGTCACGTGTCTAAATAGGTTTCTTATCGTAATTTTTTATCTATGCAACTTATTAGTTACCTGTATTTTAAAATTAGAAATAAACGTTGGGAAATGTAAACATGTTGTGTTAGCGCATTGAGAACTATTTTTATTTAACTTTCGTTAAGGTGATATGCATTCAAAGATTCTAATGTTTATGATGAAAAAAGGCTTATTAAAAGGAGGCTCTCATATCGATATTATTTTCTGAGGGCTTTCAAAAAGGAGGAGGTACTCAATTCTTTCTTTTACATTCTGTTTTTTTTTTGTTTTGTTTGATAAAATTAAATAATAAACTAAACGGAAGATATAGGCTTTTAGAGCGATAAGGCTGCCACTTGTAGCCCTATATTTTGTTAGAATTTTGCTCTTGTATTTTATTTGTGTGTCTGCAATAAAGAATTGATCTACTCTTTTCGTTCCATATAAATAATATCATAATCAGTTTGGTTTTTAAATCCTCGAATTATGTCTGTGGTCACTTTTTAAAACGCCTTGTTTTGTGTGTTTTTTTTCTCGATTTTTAATATAAGATTATTTCTCTCTATAGCAATGACAAGTCATATCAACAATTGAATTACAACATTTCTTCCACCTATATAATGATAACAAAACGTAATAATGATAAAGCGTTTCGTGCAAAAATATTATATTGCGCAATGTCATCCGTCTTTAGTGTATAAAAGAACTGACCCAAATAAAATCGCTGTAGCAAGCCTTAGGTGATTGAACCGAAGAACGTTTATAGATTAGGCCCGAGCACGCGAACGATTCGTGTTTTGAGGAAAAATATTGAGCATCTAACATTTTGTAGTGAGATTGCCAAAGCTTGATTGATTGTACTGAAAAAGCCAATAGTTCTATAATCGATATATATTATCGTTCATTTGCTACAAGGTTGTCATTACTCAAAAAACATAATTTTTCAGGAGTACAATTTTATTTGTGTTTAATTAACGGATAGCTCTTATAGAAATGTTTTTGTATACAAATAATGTTGCTTATAGGTATATCGTTATTTTCTGTCAATAAATTAAATTTATTGTACCACGCATATTTATTCAAATATTTTTGTCTATTGAATGTCGATATTGGTAATGAAAAAGATATTTTTTTAATTTGTGTTTATGACGTTATATACAATTAGTAATCATATAAAAAAGTTTGACTGACTTACCGACTCAACTGAGCGTAAGGTCACAATCAACACAGAGCATAAACCGCTGCACCTAGAGACATGAAATTTGGATTATGGTGTGTAGGAATGTACTTAGAAAGAATTTTCATAAATTCTATTTCACTTAACTGATTATATTTCATAAATTTAAAGTGACTCGCAACGGTGAAACCTACTAATTATGTTATAATACGGTCATTTTATTCGTTCAATTGGGTAAAATTGCAATTGAAATTGTATATCTATTATTTTCAAACCAAATAATCATTTACATCACATACCTGCCCAACGAAACGAATCACGTAACACTTTACAAATATCTAAAGTAACGAATAGTCTACAAACAAAAGATTTTTATCTACCCGCATTCATAAATTGTCAATCTTTATCTGTGTCCTGATAAACGCCGTCGACACATATAAAATGTATGGACGGAGCAAAATCCGCTTAAAATACTACAATAGGAGTAAAATACGCTTTTGTATCATCTATAATATGATAATCTAACGAAAAAGTTTAAAATTGATGTGTTAATTCGCTAATCTTAAATTATAAACGATTATGGGATAAAAATATTTAAATTATTGTATTATCGTCGGTTCTCAACCCTTGGTTTTGAAGGAAGTGAAAATCACGTTAAAACATTACGTTACATACCGAGCTAATAAAGGCGCGTTAAATTAAACCACAACTAACACTTTGTAATGCTATACTATAAAAATGTTCCGTTTATTACACGTTAAACTGCGTGCCACGCTTCTTATTAGAGCTTCGGTTTGGTTTCAGCTATCGATTTCTTCTAGGCAAGTAATTTTTTTTATCCTACACAGTTAGGCATTCGCTTTACCTTCAGGCGAGTTGCGGTCAAACGCAAGCCTTTTAACTATAAAAAAGCCTGTTTTGTTGACGAGCGGGAAATCTTTAGAATATAACCTGCTATATTAGGATGCTGACGAGTAAGTACGATTGTACCAACTAATGGTATCGTATGAATCAGTAAAAAATATGGAGGACGCTTACGGAGGTCTGTGCGAGTCATAAAGAGCGTCGGCGCTCATTGCGTACGCTTCGAATCTCAATAGTTTTGGTCCGTCCACACATTGTATATCGGTCGATGGTGATAAACGAATCTTATCGAACTCAGGAGCTTCGTTATACGCCGCTATCGTTACTTTAAAACACAAACACTCGACGCGAGCGCAGATTAAGTAATTTTTGTTTGTTTGTTTGGTGTTTTAGTTAGAAAAGTGGGGCATTGCGTAGAAAATTTGAAGGAAGGGAGAAATATAGAAGAAACAGTATAATTCGAGAAAAGATGGTACGGCCGTGCCTTTATTTTTTTTTAGATTTGACGGCAGCACTTTCGTGCCCCATAAAAAAAAAACTTTAATATTGTGTTCGTTCGTCTATAAATTCTAAATAGCTGAACAGATTCGAAATTAATTGGAATATGTCAGTATTCTTTCTTGTTCCCGATAGTTCTTATGGTTTAAAAATTTGAAATAAAAAGGAAAAATATGGCGGCCATAGTACTTGTAGTTTGAAGGCAGGACATCCGAAGAACTCTACGTATTTATTGCCTAAGACAAAGAACTATATACGCTTGGCGATTTTACATTTTAGATATGTTTTGAAAATTAAAATCAAATCCACTAACCTGTTCGCAAATGCTGAACCAATTTCAATACAGTTCTCGTTCCCAAGACGCGTGTACAAATTGATACAAACCCGAGCAAAGAAGCGTTCAAAAACTAGTCACCGCAAATATATAGCCTTCGTTAGCTAACGGGTTAATGTACGAAGAAAATTACGCCAAAAAAAAACAATGATACAATCACATACAAATTTACACTTTAAATTTTACAGTGTAAAGCTGAAATTCAACTGAAAAATCTGAGGAGGAAATAACGACTCAGTTTATTTTAGGCATATGAGTCAGAGTTTCGTTTAACGACGATCGTATAACGAATAGGTGGCGTGATTCGTTAGAGCAAACGAGACACATATATAAATCATAAGCAGTTGGAAAGAGACAGCTGAATAGTTTGAGTGATGCGTTAGAGCGAACGAGACGGCGATATAAAACGTAAGCGGTTAGAAAGAGACAGTTGTACTGACGTAGTTGGCCGGCTATTGCGCAAATTGGATTTAATTTGGCATGGACAATGTGTTAATACATTTTGCAACTAGCAATTGAAGCAGAATAATAATTCATGATGCGAAGGAAGTTTTCGAGAGTAACTAGTATGAAACAAAACTTTTTCTTTCTTTCTTTATTTTATCTGCCGACGCAAATACGGGATTTTATAAGAACGGATGAACCAATTTTGATTATGTTCGCCATAAAATGGCGGACCTTTGTTAAAACTCTTTCAATATGGGTATTACATGAAAGGATTGCCTCGTAGAATACTATATACACCATGATACATTTCAAACCCAAACAGGCAGTTACGGGTTTTTTTTAAATTATAATGTATCTTAATTGCGAACCAAAAAATAAATACAGCAAAATATATGATTAAAAAAAATGGTAGTACATTGGGCGATCTTATCGCCCAAAGCGATTTCTTCCAGACAACTTTTGCACGGATCGGACTAAGTGAAAACAGTAACAACGGTGGTGTACCAATAATATATCGAAAAAAACACAAAAAATAATTATTATTTTACTTGTGAACTGACTTCAAAAATATTGTCTGAATATGACTGCACTCTTTTGCACTACCTTGAACTCTTACTCAGTTGCTGAGGAAAAGAGCACACTAACCAACAAACTTTCACATTTATAATACTTACACTATTCGGACTCGACAGACGTTGTCTTGTCTAGTCAACCTAGATACCGACTGCAGCGCCATCTGCCGGCCTCATTTGTGAATCTAAACCATCCAGGGTGCCACACAAACGCATACAAAAAAAAAAAACATTTAAATCGTTACAGCCGTTTATGATATTCGTCAGGCACCATACCAAATATGGTCATCAATTTAAATTTGCCTGCTGCATAATTGCACATAAGGTAAGAATTTTTTATGTTTTTTTTTTAATACACACATAATATATACCTATTAGTAAATCTATAGTACTAAGTAAAGTAATATTTATTGTTCTGTAAATAACGTTCGTTACAGGCAAGTTATATTACACTTGAATTAATAATCACTTAAAAAAAATAACTTACAAATCTATTTACAAACGAATACCTAGTTAAATATTAGTTCTTAGTTTAATAGTTCTGATATATATTAATGTTATTAATATATATCATATGTTATATATTAATAACATAGTTATTAATATATAACATATGATATATAACTATGTTATTAATATATAGAACTATTGGTAATATTTTATGATGTTTGTTTGTTACAAAAGTAAGATGATTATTACTAAATCCTTGTGACACAATAATTTTACGACTTTAAAATAGGATAAACTTTTGTCACTCGTATCTTTTACTAATTTTTATAGTTTAAAAAATCAGCCGTTAAATGAGGTCACAGCAAACATCCCTAATTTTGGGAGAACACGCACCTACATATCTCAATCAAAGCCACTCGAAAAAAACAAATAACAAGTAAAATTAATTGTGTTTTTTTACGATACATAATATCGCCGTGCAGACAAACAGACGCGGCGCAGATTATATATACACATAAATGCAGTATGTACGGTCGGTATGTGACATTAGCCAAGGGCGAGACGGTTTCACAAATAAACATCATTACATACAAAGTTTCTTATCTCTTCTTACAAATCACGAACTGAAGATTCCGTATGAATTTAGCTTGCGTTCTGTCTGTCTTTATCTTTAACATTATGTCATCTTTTTTTTACAGACAGCTCATAAAAAGAGAAGGTACTCGATACGAACCGGTTATTTGGTTGTTTTTTTTGTGTGTATTGCAGACATGTCAGAGACGGCTAGATCGTTATGAAAATTATTTTTAGTTCAAAAGGCTGTGTACCCCTGAAGAAGTCCCATTAATTTTTTATATAAATTGGACCAGACGTAAGTTTTTGTAAGGAACAGATATAATTATTTCGGCGCTTGCTGAAACTAAGTAATCATTTTATTCAAAAGGAATTTGTTTTTAATGTCTTATGTAGCTATGCTTAAAGTGTGACAATATTTAATTTTATCCGTCAGAAGGTTTTCATCTTTGAATTGATGTCTAAATGTAAGTACTCGCGTACCGATTACAATTTGAAACGAATTATGAAACTTGTTATGCAAGTTCAAAGTAATTTTCTGAGTAACGTTAAGTAAATTTGCTATAGCATCATTTACCGGCCGCCACGAAACCACAAACATTTTGTTTAGTGCTCGCGGTTTCAACAGTTTCTAGAACTACTAAATAGTTGTTCACAGAACAATAATACGGCCTAAGACAAAGAACACACACCCAGACAGCATCGGAACAACATGAGATATTATCTATGATTTTAAAAGGAAAAAAAATAACTTTATTTGAACAAAAACTGTTAACCGACTACGGAAAAAAATAGCAAATTAACAAAATCATATCCATTGTGTAAAGTTATAACGAATTCTATTCAATCTTTTTAACATGAACATTTCAAAACCTAACACATTCGACAAATTACAAAAATGATAAAATTATAAGCCATGCTCTTTGAATAACTACTTGCGTCCTGCGGTGTAGATACACGTAACACCGCCTGTTAATACAGGATATAAACGAGCCTATGTGTCAATCCAGGGTCTAAGCTATCTCTATACCAAATTTTAATAAAATCGGTTCGGCAGTTTTTGCGTGAAAGAGCAACAAACATACATCCATAAGCAAAAATCCATTCTTACAAACTTTCACGTTTATAATATCAGTAAGTACGAAGCAGGATACGAGTAAGTCATTCTAATGCGACTCTAGCGTAATTTGAGACACGCAATAAAATACTAAAAACACTACACAGATCATGATGATATGACGCACGAACTAAACTCAACAAAAATAAACAACAAAACAAACAAACCCAAGCAAACGGCAAAAATAAAGCACTCACATAAAAACTGCTTGCTCAACGATAAAAAAAAACACCAACGTTTATGAAAATAAAAGAACACGTATTGAAACGAAAAAAACCACACGCGCAGCGATTAGAAAAAAACAGCCAAGTTTATGAAAAGAAAAGAACACGAAATTCCAATTTCAGAATGCCGTCTGCGCGCGCGCACGAACGGCCGCTACCGATAACGCTATCGATATCGATAACGACCGTTACGTTTTTCATCGACGTTGCGATACCCGTTTAACGTAACGAGGTCGCTACACGTCATAGAGTAGCACATACAGAAAGGTCAATGTATGAGCGGGTATTTTACCTACGATATTTTATGGCCTCGGTGAGGTTGATGAATGAATGATAAGGAAAGATCTTAAATTGGCTGTTAAATTTTTATTTGACATAAAAACTTATTTAAGAATTGATGATAAGTATTATTGCCCGGCAATCTACTTGGAACAAAAGCAACTTAGTTAGGATACTTCTGCGTATATGCACTTCTGGTTGATAGTACTTTGCCCCGCACTCTACCGCGCTCCAGAGACCTAAAAACCGTCACGCACCCAAGGTCAAGTCCAAGATGTTTGACAGCCAGTAGCTGTTCTGACACACAATTTAATATACGGTATCGGCTTTGCTTACTATATTATTTTTTATTTGCACTCCAATCAGGGCTGTGTGTTAAGAAAATTAATGTACTCCGTAATGTATGTCCGAATAAATGTCTATTGTAAAACGGATATTGGTAAACCGATTTATTGTATAGGATAGTTTTGGCGTTGATTGATTGAAATGTATTATATCGTAGCGCCATAGTTCAGCTTGCATAGTTGTTTTAACAGATCACCGATGTTTGACATCGCTCAAGTCAGTTCTACCTGGAATGGATCACTGTGGAATGGCATTTACAAGTACCTAAATACATAGGTCAGATGACTCGTTACTCGTTGCATTGTAAGTTCTGATTGTTAGTCTTGGTATAATAATATGGAACAACATCCACACAAAGGACTTCAGGTCCCAAACTAAGCAAAGAATAAGAAGGTATAACAATGGAGGACTCCTGACAGCTCCTAGTGTCAGTTTCTAGACTGCCAGGAGTCGGGGTTTAAGAATACTGCTGCGGTATCTCCTGCCTGTCGTAAGAGGCGACTGAAAGGGGACTTCTTGGCTCAAGGGTGATTAGAGTTGGGGCTCACATCACCCGTCCGACATGAGCCCTGGGAAGACGACAACGTGCGTAGCTCACGGTGTCGTAAGAGGCAGTGCTACGTAGTAGGAGGTGCAAATGCACGTGCTAGGAGGCAACTGGTGCGGTCTACGGAGATCCCGGTGCCCTCCGTCAAGTACTGAGGCACGCTACCAGGCGGTTTTAGTAGGTATAATCCTACATAACCTAGTTGTACCCCAACAGAACAGGGTATCTTACGAAACTACTTATCCTAAAGAAAAAAGGACGAACTGCTCCACTTATATATGGGGTAGAGTTCATCCTCGCATCGTAATGATTGAGAGATAAACTATTGGAGGCACATAAAATATACAAATAAATGACCCACCGTGCCACTCGTGGCGGCGGCCTAATAGCTAACAGCATTACATGTCATTAGTGGGGAAAAAAAACCGCTTGTGGTTGTCGAAGTGATACTCTGCGCAATCAGGTTACCTTTTTACGGAATCAAACGAAATCTCCAGAAACGTTTTCCCTACTCAGTTTTTTTAATAGTATTTACATTAAAAAATATGAAAAACCACTTATCTTGATTTAATATTTGGAATACTTGGCTGTTTTAGATAAAATGTATGTGGGATCAACGTTTGCTAATTTCTAAAGATTTTGCCGAATTAACAGTTTAAAATATTCGTAAAGCAACCAGTCAATGAACCAGCCGACGTGTATTTATTAGGCGTAAAAATCTAAAAATATCAAAGTGGAACGCGCACTAATCTCTAAAGTATTTCTGTACTGCAGTCACCACGCTACCTCTGCGACAATATTATATCATTGGCCAAGTCTTAAAAGGGTCGTATTAACAGTAAGCAATGTCATGCCGACGTACAAAACAAGGCAAATGATATGGTTTCCTCGCGATTCCTTCACCCTCTGAAAACAAACATACAGCGGGCGAAGCCGAAAAATACGTTTTTTTTTATTAAATCCGTTGCTTCATGCATAATAACCATACTGTTCTTACGTGTTGTGATTGTCATAATAATATCTCGACGAAATAATTCTGACGTAGCCATTCCACTAGTCATGGCCGTTTGGATAGAGTTTTGATAATGAATAGCATAAGAAAGTATGAAATATGAAGGAAAATATGGACACTTATGTATGGCATTTTCTTGACGACTGATTTGCAAGTTTTTCAATGAGGCAAAATTTTAATTTAAAATTTTCTTTCTTTCAGTGGCAGCTTCAATTTAAGTAAATAAACTTTTATAGGTCGTAAGAACAAAGAGAGAGATGACTCGTTCTTGGTTTTATGGCTATAGTACTTTTAAAGTCTTTGCATCACAAATTACTCATAAAAAATTTCAAATTTTATTTTATTGCTTTTTTAAAATAATATATGTGTATTTCATAATAGGTTTTTTTATTGCGCCTATTTTTTATTATATCACATAATTTACAAGATTTTTTTACCATCTGTATGTAATATATTTCCATTATTCTTTGCCTATACACGCCGTATAACATGAAGGAAAACTTGACGAGGCTTTAAGACAGATTAGAAATATGCAGATGAACATTTTTGCAATGTTAATACAGGAATAGACGAAACAATACTATAACGCAGCGGGCTTGACGGCCGAAATATATTATGCTACAAATTAAACCCTGTTAAGTGGAGCGCTGCTTAAGTCACTTGTTCGTAATGCCACTGACCGGTCTCAGCGGAAGACCATCGCTTGCTGCTGCGTAGCTTGGAATCGGGTCCCGACAAAGACATAAAATAAATGTATCTGTAGAACTTTCGATTACATGATTTTTGTATTAAACAAAACAAAAATATATTGCATAATACAGGGTCATTAGTAAACAACTAGCATACTCTTAGGGTGGGTTTTGATCAATCAATCAATCAATAGAAAATTCACTACCTTTTACATAAATAAACATTTTAAAACAAAAAGTCGTTTGCTAATGGTCATCAGAACCCACTCTTAAGATGCTAGTTGATTATCAGTAACCCTATATGCAAACGTCGGGAAATTAACCTAACCATTGTAGCGTTTTTAAGACTGCATTTCACACTTTACTAAAGTTGTCTCTCTGTATTTTCCTAATCTGTGTATCAAATATTGCTGAAACCGTATAATTTGATTCTACACGGTGACACAAACATTTAACACAAAATTTGTAATTATAAGCAGGTGACAATTTAATTACGTATTATTAACATACTAGCTGCGCCCCTCGGTGTTACCCGCAGTATAATCAAATATTTGATTATACCACGGGAACACTGCAAAATTTTCCATTTTGCATTTTCCGAAAGTAACCTATGTGTTAATGCAGAACATCATCTATCCTAGTGTATTTATTTTTCTAAATCAGTTTAGCCACTTGAGCGTGAAGGAGTAACAAATATGTATAGATACACATAGAGTTTCGTTTGTATAATATAAGAGTGATAAAACACAACTGGGCTTTCGAGTATGATATTTGAATTGTGTCAGAATTACAATTGTATTGTGCCTATCAAAATGTTAGTTGATTACAAAGTTGGTATAAGATTTAATAATAGACACACACAGCATTAGATATACAGTTTTACGACGCTTTTAATCGTCAGGAATGAAGTCGCGCACTTTTTACTGGTGTACTTGTTTATTCAATTAAAATATGGCCAAAAATCAGAAAGAAAATCGGTCTATGTGCATAATGTCGTAAAATATTGTGCTTCTAAGGTTACCATAACTACTACCTTATGAGTTTAGTAGAAGATAATATGTCAGCAACTAGCTGCAACTTGCGGCGTTAAAACAGGATTAATAGTAGCCTATGTGTTAATCCAGAGTCTATCATATCATCTCCGTGCCAAATGGTATCCAAATCGATTCGGCAGTTTTTGCGTGAAAATGTAACAAATATATATCCATACATTATTATAAAATTTCGCGTTTATAATATTAGTAGAAAGTAGGATAAGAAATAAAAATGTATTCGATACGCCGAGAATTTTCAATAACAATAAATCTTTTTTAGGAAAAAAGTGATTAAGTACCGACTTCATTTACTTCAGACTTCAAAACTTTTCCAAATATTCTGATCCAAAAGATTAAATGTCTGGATCGATTTAGTAATAATATGTATTTAAATCGGACCACTCAAGAAGTTAAACAAAAAAATATATTTGAAATCGGTCAACCCGATCCCGATTGTTGCCAACATATTAGGTAACAAATATTAAAAGAAAAACTGTCAAATAGAGCACCTCCTCCATTTTGGGGAAGTCAAAAAATTTTAATTTTATATGACATCAAGTCTGATGAAATGTCTAAATACCTACCCACTTAGATCAACCCTGACCATGACTTCTAAACCAATTAATATCAAATTTCCGTATAGTTATAAAAACTACTCGCTTCCTAGTTCACAATGAATCATGGAGAACTTATGTAATAAAGTTTAATAATATTACATAACGTAAAACACCTGTTCATGTTTGGCCTTAGAATAAACAGTTTGAATACACTTGACATGGTCGAACTAGAGTACCTAAGAACTGTGTATGACCTTCCATACTGTGATTCAGGATCACACTTTCAAGAAGATCTCATTAGGCTCAAACTTTTATATTATTATGTTCATCTATTTATCAGAACTGATGCACAATTATTTTTTCTTCCCACTATCTCGGAAAAAGTGTTTTTGCTCTTCGATATCTGAGTGCAAAAGCCGTTTTTATCCGCTAGAGGACAAAGTAAATTGAATTTATAACACCGTGTGCACTAAGTTTGTTCAAAATTCAAAACAGCCTATCGACATAACCATATTGATCCCTCTTTTTGCCGATTTCCAAAAAGAGAAGGTGGTCATATCGAAGGCATTATGATTATTTAATGTTTGGCATCTAATTTTACACACTTGCCGCATTGTAACAAAAAAAAAAACATTTCCGTGTTCGTCGTTGATGAAGTGGCCCCAAATTATGATTATTATAAAAATCAGACGAAAGCCAATACTTTAGAAAAAAAAACATCAGCGCACGCTAACTTGAAGACGTTAATCCATTTCTTAAACCTTTTTTTTTTAATATAGCCTAATTTAGTACCTCCTCCTATTTTCGATTCTCCTCCGATAAGTTTGGAAAATAAGTAAAAAGCAGCTATACGCTACAATTTGACTGTGCAAATGTTTGTCAGGTCAAAGAACTCACGCGCAGTTTATTGTGGTCGTTTTTTGTCTATTTCTTCGATTCCAAGGACAGACGGACAGATGGACGTGCAGACAGAGATTTTTTTTACTGTCTGGAGGAAGTTGGTAAGAAACCATTTTTATTATTTGAGCTTTATTTGAGGTGCCATGTTTGATTTGTGCAAGCTGAGAATCTAGACTTGACTAGATATTTATTACCTATGCTAGGTTTTAAGTCAGAGTACTGTAGGTCGACGTATGTTTTAAGCTCTGGTAATTAACGCTTCCTTAATTAATCGGATAATTCTTTTTTTTTATACTGAATTCTAAAAAGAGGAGGTACTGAATTAGACTAACAAAGAATTTTTTAAAAATCAGTCGTATTGAGTACCTACTTCTACTTTTTGAAGTTGATGGAAAAGTATATGGTTAATACAATAGGTATTTAAGCTAATCTACACCGGTCAAGTGCATGTCTAACCTATAGTTAGAGCCAATAAACAACGGGGGGCCAATCAACAAATAATTGAGAGCAATACAGCCAATGAAGTCTCGTTTAACGGCAACTATTACTCGTACTATATCGTTATGTAACTAAATGAAATGTTTAAAACACTTCAAAAAAAGATGACGTACGAAATTCGACGGCATTCTTTTTAATTATTGTGTCCCAATTTTGTGGCGACGGATGGTTCGATTAGTAAAAATTTTTTTTTTAGTTCGTTTGTAGTTTTTCATGTAATACCATTTTATATATCGAAAAAAATCAGTGAACAAGTTTAATTTTTAAATCAAAACAATTGAAAAAGTTCTTTTTTATTTTTATTTTCTAGGCACAGCTAGGTATTTATTTGACCACAAGTTCGCACGACAGCAAGTACGCGATACTGAGCTACCGGTGAAGGAAAACATCGTGAGGAAATCATAGCATGGTGGTTGAGAGTTTAATATCGCTCGCCTGGCTAGCTACCAGTGTATTCCAGACTAGGCATGCTCCAGATGGAGCATGCCTAGTCTGGAATACACTGGTTCCCTAAGAAGGCTACCGGAGCACACCGTTAAGTGCTTGGCGACAGATTTTACGACTTGAGGATGGTAGCTAGCTAGGCGAGCGATATTAAACGCTCAACCACCATTCTATGATTTCCTCACGACGTTTTCCTTCACCAGGCTCAGGCTCTTTTTGCATGTTTCGTGGGATCGAACCTCGTACCTTTTGCACGGCAATCGACCCCACTAACCACCGACCATCATCGCTACAACCTGCGCTTCTACCAGTTCTAGCCGTAATGAAAGTCTGAACTAATAACTTTTTTCTATAAAGTATTTGTGTACCTATGTGTACACTTTAAAGAGTTTTCTACCTATCTAGTACTAGGACGACTCATGAATCAGGAAATGCAAATATCAGCAATAACAATAGCAAATATCAGACGCATGAGCACACGTGAATTGAATTAGCTGTTATCAGTCCCCGTTACCAGGTGATTATAGAAACAATAGGTCTCAAGTGACGTCGTCCACTTAATGAGATGTAATTAGGTAAGGGTATGTCTATACTCATGAGTACGTAAGCATGTTACAGTTAAACGTACCAGTAAATAAAATAAACTGTTTGAATGGGAAGTAATACGCCAAAGCTCACCAAAATCGGCCTCACCATCATGTCAATGTCGAGGCTATCCACCTCCTCCACCACACAGACATAACCAGAAGACTAGAAAGAACTAAACCGTTCGAGTTAGTGTAGTGTTATAACTAAAATAGCGAAATATGATAGTGAAAGTACTAAGACACATGAACAAAGTGTTTTCGCCTCAACAACTATGCCGATGGTCAAATTCTTAGAGACATTATTTTGTAGACGATTAAGTTAAAATACTTATTAGCCTTATGCTAAGGCTACATTGTAGTAATATCAAGGAACGTGTTTTACGGGTTTTCTTTTTGTAATAGGAAAAAAAATAGAAAGTAACAGAAAATAGAGAAATGTGGAAGGCTTTGGGGAAGACCTTTGCCCAGGACAGTATAGTTTAAAAAAATACTAAAAAACGCTGGACCAGAACTGAACACTGAGTAGCAAGGATTTTAGAATACTACTGCGGTATCTCCTGTCTTAAAAAAAATGGCTAATTAAAAGGACGTTTTATAATGTTGATAAATTCTTTGAGAACGAAATAAAGATATTGCTGCGATAATATCGGAAGACTTTTACTTCGATTAAGATGTTTGATACTGTTAAACCTATATTCTTATGTGTACTTAACATAGAATTCTATGTAATTCTTCATAACAACGTACGTAGCTTACGTCGTAGTGTTCAATTTCGGTCGGACAACAATAGGTTTTTCAGCTTTCAGGTTGGTTCTCAGTTTTAGTTAAGACCGAAACCGAAGCTTTTCGGTCTAGAACTTGTCAGTCAGTCAGGACTTAGTCTTTTATAACGCCACAACCAGCATCCGATTCAAAGATCTGAAAATCAGTTTTCTAAATGCATTTATATCCAAGGAAGATAAATACATTTTGGTCGTATGTTTTAGTCAAAAAAGAAAAATCTTAAAATATACCTTTAAAACCAAAACGCTACAAATAAAGATCATAGAATCAGTTTTCTAAAGGCATGCATAAACATACCTAAATGATGTGATACAGTACACCGTATATCAAATGCATGAACGACCACCACGACTTTATTGACATTCCTAAACATTATGCACAAGCGTCTTGTATCAAATGCATTATGGAGCATCATACGTGTTTTATTAGAGCTTTGACAAACAAAAAGTTTTTCTTATTTTTAATCATTTGCGAAAGAAGGATGGTTATGTTTTTCGAGTGTATGTATGCATATTTCTTTGGCACGCCATAGAGCCTAAAAGTCTCGTATTTTTATATGAGTGGTGTCAATAAATTCGTCTTAATCGTGAGAGTGATACTGGATATATCATAATAAAAAAAAAAGGTTGACAGGTTTAACGATTCAGCAGTCGGAGTTTTATTGATGTCGCTTCTAACCACTTGTTTACATAGTATTAGTTCTTTTGTTTATATACATTAGTATAGTAACCATATTTCGCTAGTTATTGTTTATTTCTGGTTTTTATAGAAGATTATCCAAAAATAAGATAGCGGTTTGTAAAAAAAGTAAATGTTAAAGATTAACGAAAGTGCCGATTTGGAGGTGTCTTCATTTTGGTTGACTGGAATATTTTGTTACATATATTTCATTGCTATTATTTTTGACAGGCATTCATCTTATTGATTTTTACTATATAATTGTTTTTTTTTCTTTAAGTAAATTTAGCTAAAGCTTATTAAGTGAAAACGTTTTTAATAATTCTTTTTGTCACAGCCAACTCCAGATTTGTTTGTTTAATATGCCTTTGATTTAATTTCAAATAACATGAGATAGACTCATTACTCATAGTACTATTTGCTAATGTACAGTTTTGATCACAACAAAAGAAAAACTGCGAAAATTCTAGAAATTTCAAAACAATCGAATTTTGTATTTACGAAGTGATCTACAAAAAAATTCTTTGATAAGTTTAAAGGACTTACTGCAAAGATCCACTTGATAAGACAAGACCACTGAAATCCAACACAACCTCAAGGGATGGTGTCCACCCTAAGACTGATCGCATATCCTCTCGCACAGCCTATATATACGACAAAAGCGCGGGAAAAACTGACCAATCCGGAAGCAGGAAGGATGCGTTTTTACAACAGTTCGCAATTTGAATGCTCCAATGGGCGAATGTCAATTGATTTGTCTTCTGTCCCTTTTGTTGTAATCTATTGTAGCTTTTTTCATGTAATAGATTGTTAGTTCTTCAACTACCTACCTAGTTAGTATTTTTGTCATATTTGAATTGCATAAAAAGTTATCGTGAATTTATTCGAGCTTTTATTAGTTTATTATCTTGGTATGTCTTTTTCCGGTTGATTTGCAATAATTGTTTTCAATCGTTTGTTAGATGCTAATCTAGTTGGTTACTTCACTTCTGTTTGGCACTTTAACTTCTACGGCAGATTGCAGCGCAAAAAGCAACGCTAGCGCGCTGCTGTGATAGGTCTGCCTGAAGAAGGTACTTCTTAAAGTGCAACTTGTGCAATTACTTGTGTAATTGTAATACTTATTTTTCAGGTGTGTGTGTTAGCTATTATAAGTTCTTCAATTATTTTGTATATTTTTAGAACATGTTAAATGTTATTTCGCATTTATTTCGGTATATCAAACGACCTCGCTTCATTTACCCGTCTTGATGCATGAAGCCATAAGTAGAAAAAAAGTATCTGAAGATAGTCAGTGATTAGAGTCCGACTGAAACTGGTTTTCCAGCCGAAACCGAAACCGAATGTTCGACCGTGACTTCAGTTTCGAGCGAATCCGAAACTCACGTGGTCAAGTTTAAAATTCCTTAAAATACTGAAATTAGGTGCATTTTATCCATTATTCTGCATTAATTGGGACATGAAATGAAAGCACAGTATATTCAGTATGTTCAACAAACTTAAGCGATAATGCACTAAGTTTTGTTGCTACAGAGCTATCCGATCGGCGCAAGACAACAACGAACAGAGCCGCCAGCGTCCGACTAAGCGTTGAACAGAGAAACGAAGTTAGGCGAGCGTGCACGACAACTTCCGAAGTCAGTTTCGGTTTCGGCAAAAGTTTTGGCCAAAACCGAAACTGCTGCCGAAACTTGATTTTTGGCCGAAACCGAACTTTTAGTCGGACACTACCAGTGATGTGCTATCCGAAAATACAACAATGATGTAACTATGTGTTTTTAAATTTTAGTACATCCAGAAGTTAAGACGAGCGAAGTTCTAACTTAGTAACATCAACTTACTTTCCAAAATTACTAAGAGCCGTTTACAGATACATACAATAAATACATTTCTAACACATCCATATTTATATTCTGGGCATCCGGCAGTTGAGTAAATATAGGTAAGAAAAAACACGACTTTGTGTTATAATAAACCATATCAACCAAATCAAATGATATATAATTAAATTCGCCACAGATAATCGGAAATTACTTATAACTGTAATTTCGTCACTAATCATATAAATTAAATTAAAATTATCTCATACAATAATTACCTATAAATAACCGTTAAAATAATACGGTGCTACTGAATATTACGTAATACGAGTAAATAATATAACTTAAGTTATGACAAATATTACTTAACCCACTGCATTGTCGAAGCGGGAGAGGTCAGTCCGATCTTGGATACCTCAAGAGGTATCCAATACTCGCGTGATGACCACGGCTTTAGCCTCTAAACCTTTTTAGGGTTCCGTACACAAAGGATAAAAACGGGACCCTATTACTAAGACTTCGCTGTCCGTCCGTCCGTCTGTCGTCAGGCTGTAATCGTGATAGCTAGACAGCTGAAATGTTTACAGATGATGTATTTCTGTTGCCGCTATAACAACAGTTACTAAATACAGAATAAAATAAATATTTAACGGGGTGCTCCCATACAACAAACTTATTTGTTTACTCGACAATAATAGCAGCAAAACGTAGACGCTTGAAATATGCACTGAATATTTAGTGGAATATTCAATTTAAAAATATAATACAAATAAAAAGCGCCATACAACAAACGTGATTTTTGCCGTTTTTTTTTGCTCGTTATTACTAACAACAACACTTAGAAACTTGAACCTATATTGTACCTTTGGGCGCGAGTCTGACTAGCACATGACCGATTTTCTCAGCGAAAAAAAATTGACACTGCATATATGTGCACTGTAAAGTAGAGAGGCGTTTCAGTTGCCGCATGGGTGTCGAGCGAGATGCACCGTTCTCCGTAACTTAAGATAACGTAACGTAGAAATCAGCTTAGGATGTTCTGCGGTCGTAGTATCAGGCGGCGAGATATAGCCGATACCATACCCGTGTCTAGACACAGGGTAGTCGAACGTATGTGGTATGGCCCTCGAGCTGGTTGCGGCGCGTCACCTATTTGGCGTACTGCAACGATGGCCCGAGAGATCCAGAGAGATAGGTCTATGTGACAATTTCGTACAACGGATAGCAGCCGCGGGTCGCGGACGAATGCGATATTTTGTTAAAAAGGCTATAATACAAACAATATTAAAGCATTTCTAACAAAAGTCATTTACAAATCTGTCCAGGCCTGAGAAATCGGGGAACATAACTACGAACTAAGACCCTCCTCCTTTTTAAAATCGATTTAAAACATTAAAATGCACGAGAGAGAACCTCACAAGGATATTAACGTCTATACGTGAACTGATTTAGGCCACGCATTTGATTGGTAGCACGAGCCTCGATACAATAACTCATCGGCACGTATTTATCAACATCCAAGCACTTCCGAGCGAAGCGACGCGTCTCTGCTTCGAATCTGGCGATATTTACCTTCGTCTGACAGTATGTTAGTTTTGTTAGTACTCGCGTACAAGTCTTTTGAGTAAGAGCGGTATCAAACCATGGAGAGAGTAACAGTATTCCAAGTGATTTTTTTGCATTGAAATTCTCCTCCTCTGATTTACCTTTTTTTGGAGAAATGCTGCATGCATACCGTTTCACCATGGGGAGATAGATCGTTAACGTCTTTAAAGGACTCTTACCTACTAAAACTTCACGGGGTCAATTCTGGGCGTTTAATGGCGGGACACGGGTATGCTATAGCACACGTTCGCGACTCGCCACGGCTCTCCGTTTTCAGAGCCATCCCGCGATTTTGTCCCTCGTTGCAGTACGCTAGACACATGACGCACTGCAATCAGCTCGAGGACCATACCACCACGTGGGCGTTAAGACGACTCCGTGTCTAGAGGTCCTCCCGCCGTCGCTTCTAACGCAGTCCGTTTTGCGACATTGCAGCCCGCCTCAGTTGTCGTGTCCCCATAAAACAACTCAACCTACCTCCTTTACCTGCTCAGAGCTTAGAGGGCATAACCTAGTGGAGCGGCCCATCCCGGGTAGGCTGGCGCCTCTTAGAATAGAATAGAATAGTTTTTTATTTGTAACAGAAAAGAACAGTGTAACACACAACAAAATTATTTCAACTTAAATACTGCTTTCTGTCACAAACCGCACCCAACTCAACATAATGCTCGCTGAAACAACCAGCGCTGATCTTCCGTTGGAACCGGGAGGCTTCACTTTCTAATCAGATATGCAACGAAAAAATTCTAGTCTATTCTATTTGAATCCTAGTGACCTTCAAAACAACCCGGAAGAGAAATGTAGCAAGTATTACGTGTTGAACACAGCTGCTACCCATAGTTTATAAACATGAGCGAAAAAACTCACTGCATTATGCAATACATTGCTGTGTGGGTGTGTCTTGTAATTTATCGTTTAGGTCACTGGGGCAGCAATGGTCACGCGTCATTGTGATATTTTCGTATAACGCGTCGATGTAACGTGAATTTATATTACACGTCGCTGGAAGCGTCATTTTATGAGATAAACGGTAAAGATTCGAGTCGCTTCTTGATTTGATACTTGCGATGTTTTTCTATGCGCTTTGAGATAAATCTACACTAATATTATAAAGATAAAAGATTTATATTACGTACTTACGTATGTACGTAAGGAACAAATGTAAAAATAATCATAAAAAAAAAATTTTTCTACACCTTGGGTTGGTTTCTAAGGATCTCAAATTTTTTTCTAGTAAATAATATAGCCAATTTAAAAAAAATAATTGCCTATATTATTTACTTAATTAATCAGTAATAATGTCAAGTTAATTAACAAGTTAGTAAAATTAATAAATTATATAGTCAATAAAAAAAAGATATTATTTACTTAATAATTCAGTGATAATGTAGCTTTCTAAATGCATAAATAATTTTTGAAATAGCTTCAGTAATTTTAAAGTTTGTTACATATAAAAATTACAAAATCTTTCCTCTTTATAATATTGGTGTAGAAGTGTAGATTATATATTTATCTTACTACATGGAGCCAACACAGATAAGAAGGTCAAATGTGTTGATGACTCTGCCAGGAGATTAGATATATCATTGGATTTAAATAGAATATTAAGGATAATAAATAAGTTAAAGTTATTTCTTCATGTTCATAGAATATATAAACAACTTTTCGTATCAATCTCACTAATATTATAAAAATGAAAGTTTGTGCGTGTGTTTGTTACTTTTTCACTCTCTAATGGCTAAAGAAATTTATGTGCAATTTGGTACAAAGATAACTATACCTCTATCTAGGTATCTCTCAATAATATTACATTATCTAGACTAATAAGTGATTTTAATTTAGCTTAAACTTTTACAAAAATAGTGTCTCTAAGAAGAATGTGTTCATTAATATGCATCTTAAAATCTCTATTAAGCATAAGACTGAGTTTATGTGTTCAAGTTAGGCACATAAGATACTTTTTATACTGCAATAGTGAAGTATTTCCATGGGATGATCAAATATTCGTCACTGGTGAAACCAGAGAGCGCTAGTGTGAATACATATAAATTTATATTATGTATTACAAAGTTAGTCTATGAAAAACAAACTAACTACTTTGGTGTACTTAAAAAATATTAAATTAAACCCCTAAGGGGTCCAAACAAAGCTTCAAACTATTTTATATTTCAATTTATATCTCTGGCAATGCTGCGGCTGACGGATACTAGTAAAATATATATCATGTTAGCTTAAGGCTTCACGCATATATTGTCTGTTTTTTTTTTAAATATTGCTTTGCTAATAATATGTGCTTATGACATTCTCTCTGTGCAAAAAATCAAATTGATCCGTCAATCAGTTGCCGAGGAGAAGAATGACATACAAACATACTTTCGCATTAATAGTATCTGTGGGGATGGATGTAAGTCAGGGATTTAGAAAATGATACCACTAGAGCACATGCTAAGAATACAAGATCATGTTTTTTTATGAAATATTCAATGTTTGTATAACATGCACAGAATAATAAAGTCAAAAAAGTGAAAGTTATGTAGTATTTATATTCAAGTCATATACTTTGTGATATCATTAAACATAAAAAGATTTTGTTGAAATCAGTTGAGGTGTACCTCGGATAAAGTCTAGGTGTATCTCAAATGGGTCATTATCATCATCATCAGCTTACTCTCATCCAGTACTGGACATAAGCTTCTCACATGACTCTCGACTCTACCCTATCCCGGGGATGGGTAAAATAGTCTAATTGACAACCTGCTCTTTATTCTATGTCAGTTGAAAATACTAACTTAAATTACATGACAAATATATTTCATCTCAGCAAATTCTTGGTAGACAAATATTATTATGTGCAATTTTTTTTTTGTCTTCTTATACCATCAACTACAAAAAGACAGTATCTTATAGCAGTATTAACATATTCTAAATAATTTATATTATATTTTGTTTCTTTATACACAAAATTATGTATCAATCATATAAATTAGTTTAAACCCAAATATATGCTATAGATTAGGATGTATATAACATATATTTTATTTGCTGAAGTTGGATTATAATCATATAGGTATTTACTATGTGATTGCAGTTATGAAGCAAAAGTTGTATATTATTACTGACATATGTGCATTTATCACTTAAATGTTAGTTACTTCAGCCCTGGTGTTGAGATGAATAAAATAACAATTAAAACCCAAACAAGTTGACCTCTACTGTGATTACTTATAGAAAATTTGGTAAAAGGCAATCTTGTGAATATGTACACAAACAAATAATTCATAAATTTTACTATAACTAATTAAAGCAATTTTACGACTACGATACGTTTGCAAATGGATTTAACAATGCGATGACCATTTTAGTAAACTAATATGCAGAATGAAAGTAATAATTACCACGACTCGATCAGATGTTATTGTATTACGACGCGCCACGGCGAGGTTTATTTCGCTACTTTAGACTTAATTTTGTGAACATAATCGCGCATTTTCTTGTCCCGCTAATAACTTATTGTGTATATTTTGATATCTGTAACCGATATGGGCCATTTGATACCGTTTTCCAGCCCGGCATCAAGCCCAAATAAAGAATTATAGTCACGGCCATGCGACATCTACTCACCTTTATCCCGCTTTTACAACATCAGCAACCGCCAGACTGGAGTCCACTTAACGACCGGCATAACATAGATCATAAGCGATAACAGATATAGTTTATTTTACTCAAAAATCATTCAATTTTAACCCCTCGACTCGGAATCCGTATGAATGTATACGCGTGACAGTTGGTAACGGTAGACTCGGAACGCGTATTAATGTATACGGACACCCTACCAATTCAAAAAGGTCTTCGAAACGTATCTTTTTTAATCTGTAGGCGAATAGTTTGTATAGAAACAAAAGAGTAGAATACACCCTCTTTATTCTGGTGTATAATAACAATGGTCTTTTGTTATTGTTTCTTAGCATAGCCATTTTGAAAGTCGGCAGTTTTGTGGAAGTGAAGCCAAGTGTTTGTGCGTGTTTAAAAATTGTTTTCTCGTAAAAGGTGAGTAAAAGCTATCATAATTCTGATCATAGCATATGTGGTGACCTTTACACTACAATAATGAAGCACTGAATACAATATTTAGTTAGTTTTTCGTCTAAAAATAAAGACGCGTCGAAATTGTTTCGTGCTTTGAGTATTTTGACGGGTGATTTTGAAGTCAAAATGTATTAGTGCATGATTTATGTACAGGAAAAATTGGAAATAACAATCACATAATTGTATTATTGACTATATTTCTGTTCAAGAAGTTCTAAAAAAGCTAAAAATACCATTTATTTTTGTCAATGTTCAAAATATCGGTTTTCTGTCCGCCATTTTGATTTGTTTGGTCTTAGAGCAGGCTATCGATCAATATGGCCTATATCGATAAAAATGTCGATAAATTTTGAAAGAAAAAAGTTTTTTATTATTTTTGTCTTGTTAACCCACTTCAAAGAAAGGAAGATGTTTTCAATTCGTTAGGGTCTTATTCTAATTTTTTTATTTTTCGTGGTTTAGATGTGGAATCCCGATAACGAGGCCCCCCAGCAATTTCTCGACCTTCTCAATGAAGAATATTTAGACTCGGATGACGACGTCATTGAAGAAGTCGAGGATGAGGGCAACGATTTGACGACGGAGCTGGAAAGTTTGAATGTTAGTTAAATTTTAAGGTTTTTTATATAATTTTATTCAAGATATTTTAAGATCACTTTAATCAACTTTAAAAAGTAACTTTTATTCTATAAGTTTATTTTATTTAGACTAAATGACACTTGTTCCCATTCAAATTGGTTCAGTTGATTACATTTTGTCATCAGTTGTGTCTGTGGTGTGGTTTCTGTTGTTTTTTTTCTGTAATATTTTCACCTAAACACTTCACTTAAAATTCCATTTTATCGATATTTTGCTGTCGCACTTTTCTACGCATAATAATAACAATATTATATCGACATTGGTATGCGGTACTATTTTTTCATTACACTTGCGAAATTTATCGATAGCATGGTACATCACTATTGGGCTTTGGTTTTTTCATAGAAATTTACTGTGGTTTTGGTTACAATTATCTTTTATTTTTTGTTAGGAACCAGCCATAAAAGAATAAAATTGAAATAAATATACATATTTAGCTATAATTTCCTTGTTTTATTTTATCCAAATATCCTTCCCATCATGAATAAATGGCAAATAGGATATCGAATACGAAGTTGATAGAAATTCCGGTAAATACCTATTACATCATGAATGTTGTATATTTTTGCAAAACAATGCATGTTATCACAAAATAAATAGATATCTTTTTGAAATAATTAATCATTTGTAAATTTCGGCCAAAGATTATTGAATAATTGAGTATATAAATCTACATTCAATACGGCGGCAGCCGCAGCAGAGCTGACATATTGTAACGATATTATACCAGTTTCATCGTTTGATAAACAAAAACCTATTTTTGTAGGAGTATAACAATATATTAAATAATACATAAAACGTCCAATCGCTTGTAAAAGTTACCTGCAATTTTGATAAAAAAATAAAATTTCCACCAAGATACCTTTTTTTACCATATCTCCATTTTTTCCTAGAAATTAAGATTGTTTAAGATGTTATACGATGTTGAGTTTGAAAGAAAAATGTAACAGCGTTATCATATAATCGACTGTTTTTTACATCAATTAATAAAATTTGATAGTTTCTGAATAATCGTAATTTTTCTAAACGTCTGCTATGACAGCGCGCAAGCCGCCATTATGCGTGCGAGCTTACGGGTGTAGAGTTTGACAGGCGTCAATCGAGTCGAAGGGTTAATGTGATTTTCTCTCGTGACACTCGCGGGTTTCGGTGCGCGCAACGCGTATAACGTAATGAAGTTGACTGCAAGTCAAAGTTGACATTATTTATGTGACATTTGATTTTTTTTTTCTTATGATAAGTGGCAAAATAGTATTTGCATATTCGCGAGCGTAAAGATTATCAATTTAAAAAAAAGTTATAACCCGACTGCGAAAGATGGAAGCCTATGTTTATCGAGTGTATGTATGTATGTGTATTTCTTTGGCACGCCCTAGAGCCTAAACGGCTTGTCGTATTTTTATGAAAATGGTGTCAACAAAATATCGCTTCAAAGTTCAAAGTTCTTTATTCGATGTTATATCGCTTTTTGGGTGAGCGAATCTATTGCTCACACTTGAACACATCTCAATCAGACATAAATATTACACATTAAAACTTGCAGAATCACTAGTTTTGCAATAAGTACACAGAAAGAGATGCCATTTGTTCAGCGAACGCGGGAAAAAACCCATAATTGTTAAATCTGTGCTTGAAATAGAGATGCGCGTGCTTGCTTTGTTGGTTCGGAGTAAAATGTCAATTTTTATTATAATGTCACGTCAATGTCAGTCATCTATCTGCGAGTTTACAAGAAAAGACACTGAGCAAAGCAAAGCAAACCGTATTGATTTTTCAAGCTTTTCTCTATAGTAGAAAAATTAAATAATATAATAGCTAATGAATTAATAGTTCGCCGTGATACAAATATGATTAAAGCTATACTAGTGTTTAATAACCATGGGAAGCCACGGTTATCTAAATTCTATCAATACTTTGTAAGTGAAAGTTTGGTTATTACTGTATTTAATTCACCTTCAGCACCAAATAAAATTCATCACAGCGCCTGTATTAAGTTATAAAGTAAGAAGAAATTAGATCTGGAATTAATTAGGCATCAATCTCTTAAACAATGTAAATTCAAGCAGAGCCTGATTAAACTGGCGTAAACAGACTAAAGTTGGTGATTTTACTACTACGTGAACAACCCCTAGGCACACTACAAGTTGGCTTGGGGATAATATGGCTCTGACTCCAAGTATGTCTTGACTATGTTTTCTTCAATGAAGTAAATACTTATTCAAATATATTGTGTGTTTTGTAGAATGAAGATATGCAGCAGCAAATCATCAAGGAAACATTCCAGCTTGTTTCAAAGCGAGACGATAATGTATGCAATTTCCTTGAAGGTGGAAGGTAATTTCTTAAACAAGCTTATATAATAACAAGTTTATTAAAAATAACAGTTATTCCAATTTAGAAGTCAAACCACTGGACAGATTTTGATAAGTATTTAAATGTTACTAGTTCAGAGGTTTTGCTATGTTCACAAATTTCCTGTTACTTTTTTTATTCTTTCTTGATTGGCCACCACACTCTGTGTATTGTGCCAGTTCTCAAGTTCTTTCTGTTGCTTATCTGTTCTCTTTGTAATGCTGTTGGGGCCGGTTTATGAAACAGTTAAGAATTTAAAATGGTGTTGTTCATATGAAATGGTGCAAATAAATGTTTTTCTATTTCTTTTTTTTTTAATAATTTGTTTTTTTTCCAGTCTTATTGGTGGATCGGACTACAAATTGATCTACAGACATTATGCTACTCTCTATTTTGTGTTCTGCGTAGATTCCTCGGAAAGTGAGCTAGGTATACTGGATCTTATACAGGTCAGTGGATATTGACTTTTATAAAATTGTAATTTGATTTAAGTTTAACCCTACTATATGATGTGGGTGAGATCATTATTGATCCTACTGGGGCAAATGGGATTTATTATTTGAGTTTGTACTGTGGCAGATGGAAACATAAATAATGTTAAACAGCTTTACAACATTTCAGATTATGATTGATTTATGACCCCCCATTTTTATCATGGTAATGGAAAGATAAATGAGAAATATTTTTTATTTTACTCAGAATGTAATAATTATACTTATTGAGAATTTTGAAAATCTAAGAAAAGTTCCGTATAATGTTTTTCTCATCAATAGCTCATAAAAATGGGGTTAAAAATTCGAAATGTTGTCAGTTGAGCTAGATAAATATATTATAAAGTTTACCTAAATTCTTGATCTAGATATTACTCATTTTTTTTAATCCTACATTGCTAGGCATTTGACCACAAGTTCTCACGACTACGAAAGACAGCAATACTGTAACCCTATATAGAGCATGCTTATTCTGGAATACACTATTACTATACTCCTTTAAAAATCGAATAGAGAGGTATCGAGTGATTAGAAAAGGGATACTAGAACTCTGAGGGAGCAGTTTAGTTAAGCAGCTGTTTAGTTTGCCCAACATTCAGATATAATTATCTGAGTGTTGGTCTGACACTACTTTATTTTTTAGGTGTTTGTTGAAACTCTAGACAAGTGCTTCGAGAATGTATGTGAACTAGATCTAATCTTCCACGCGGACTCAGCGCACCAAGTGCTGGATGAGCTGGTGATGGGCGGCATGGTGCTTCAGACCAACATGGCTGACATACTCAGCAGGCTGCTGGAACAGAGTAAACTGCAACGAGCCGAGGTGAATATTGTTTAAGAAGACAGGTTGTCACTCGTAACTGATTGTTGGAATGAGATTTGTCATCGTTGAAGACAAGAACAACTCATTTCATCCCTGATGATGTTCACTGAATGTGAATGAAACTAGTTGGACCTTTACAACAATCAGGAACGCGTGAAAACCCGTCTTCTTAAAAAATATGAGTCAAACACGTTAGTTTTCTAAATGGCTGAGGTGAAACTACTAACTATACATAAGTGCTTCTGTAGGTAAACAACTAGATCGCCCATGAGATGATACATTCATAGAAGGATAGTGAGGAACAGGTGTGGCAGGGTAGCAGGGTGAAGGACATGGGCCAGACATCTTTGCATTTGTCAGTTCACTAGCCGCTGTCACAGTTGACCTATTTGTTAAGGAAATCAGACAGTTGAAACAACACACACATGGGATTAACATGCCACAATCAGTAACAAGTTAGATCCCCCTATGAGTTTTGGAAAGCAAGTTATCTATATAATAAAAATAGAAGATATAATATACACAGAGTACATCTAAGACACATATTCAAGTTCATCATAGTCAAATTTATTTATACATGTAGATATTATAAATTATTAATATGACGATTAATTGATTAGTAAATTGACGTGACTTGTCTACTGCATGTTAAAATATAAAGAAACAAAATTAAAATAGTCTTTATTTACTGAAAAAATTACAGTTTATATTATAAACTAATGCTGACACCAGCCTCACTTGTGTATCAGGTTGCCCTTTTTTATTGCTACACACTAGGCATTTGGCCACACGTTCGAACGATCACGGAAGTCAGCTATACTGCCCTAGATGGAGCATGCCATGTCTGGAATACACCAACTCTAAAGGCTGCTGGATAACACCTCTAGGTTGCCAGATTTTACAATTTGAGGGTGGTAGCTAGCCAGGCGAGCGATAAGAAACGTCCTACCTCACGATGTTTTCTTTTACCGGTAAGCTCAGGATCTTTTTGCATGTTTCGTGGGATCGAACCTCGTGCCTTTTGCACGGCAATTACACCCCACTAACCACTCGACCATCATCGCTCCTCGCCTCCTCTACATGTTGCCCCATTGATAATCCTGTGTTTGATGTGTCTAGGCTGGTATAAGCGCTGCTCCGGCGCGAGCTGTGTCCGCCGTGAAGAGCATGAACCTGCCGCAGCAACTCAGGGACATGAAGCTCCCCGACCTGCCGCAAGCTATCAAGGTACATATTGACCCCGATTCGGGCAGCCACACTGACTAAACTAACAGTTCCTAAAATTATATCCATCCTCTTCGCACTTTTGGAAACAAAAAGAGAGGAGACAATTTTAAAACTGTCAAATTAGGTTAGTTTAGTAAGTTTGGTCTGACAGAATCGGGGTTATTATATTCTATTATCTTCTCTTACGTATAAAAAACAATCTCTGTTCATTTGTCTCGCTTAAACTCGTAAGAAACATTAACTGTTAGGCGATACGAAGTTCGCCGGGTCATAAATAATAAACGTTTCACACTCATAGCTCCCCACTAGGATATCTCCTGTTTCGAGAATGCCATGTAACATTTATAAACAACCACACAAAAACACCCAGAACCGAAGACAAATTTTCTAATTCAACATTCGAACACCTGACCGGAAAATTAACCTGTGACCGTCAGAACTCGAAGCAAGCATACTAGCCACTAGACCACGGCGGCCGTCATTACCCAAACCAAGTAATTTATTTACTGACTTATAAAAGAAACTCTAATCCGAGACTGAAGAAATGGTTTATGTTTGTAAGGATACGCTTCTCTTGTACACTCATATACATTTTATCAGAGTGGGTCCATTAGTTTGGTTTTTAAATCAAAATACCTGAATAATTCGAAGCCGACGAATCACTAAAAAAAAAATGTTATTAGACAGCCGTTGGACGTTAGTGTATAGGTACGTCAAAACAGCTATCGAAAAACAAGTGACAAAATAAATAATTATATTCTTAACAAATATTTAGATTGATTGATTACTAGAGTAATTTTATGTCAATTTTATTTTATTTGAATTAATTTTGTATCATTTTGGAAAAAAATATTGGTTAATTGTACAATAAGTTGTATTTTAATTCCTCTCTTAATGAAATGTAAAATATTTTTTATCACTATATATTATGATTATGATTTTTCTCTTAATTTCCAGGACCTGAAATTCTGACCACTGCACCAGGGCGCGTACGCCGCCACGCCCGTCGCCATAGCAACCAACATCATCAGCTCAATATACCCCAACGACAAACACAACAACATAACAATAACAAACAACAACACGTTCACCAACAAATTCTTCGGTTCTGAGAATTTGAGCACCAAATTCGAGAGTTTCAGCGAAAATTACCAACAGGCTGAGGGTGTTAACTTTCCGGATTACGAATGTAGAAGTTTCGATGGATATCAGGACTTGAGTGGAACTACTGTTGAGTTTAGTGAAATTAGAAGGAAGAAGAAAAAGGGTAAGAAAAAACATTAGCGAAAATAATAATTAGGAAAAATATGTAAAAATGGAAATGTGATTTAGTTACAGATTATATAAAATTTTGTTTCCCTTTTTGTTGTCGGTTTTATAAATTAAAATAAAATCCTATGTATCATTCGTACCTTTCGAAAATTAACGCTTTCACAAAGTTGTTATTTTGAATGTTTTGCACCTCGATGTGATTATTGCAATCTCAATAACAATAACAAACAACAACATAGCAATAACAAACAACAACTTAACATTAACAAACAACAACAAATGGTTCGGCACGGAGAATTTGCGCACTAAATTCGAAAGTTTCAGCGAAAATTACCAACAAGCTGAGGGTGTTAACTTTCCGGATTATGAATGTAGGAATTTCGATGGATATCAGGACTTGAGTGGAACTACTGTTGAGTTTAGTGAAATTAGAAGGAAGAAGAAAAAGTGCAAGAAAAAACATTCGTACATATAAACATATATATTTTTCATTTATTTTCGCATATAATTAATAATTAGGATAAAATTATGAATAAATGTAAAAGTATATAAACTGACTGTAGCCGAATATGCTAGCAAAGTAATGTTTTGTTTTTCGTTGTCATTTATTATTCATTTATAGGATTCATACAATTCGAAACGGCTAAAAAAACATTCATATTATTATAAAACTAAAATTAATGGATATTTTTTTCATATTATGTTCGCATATAATTAATAATTAAGGAAAAATATGCGTTAATGTTAACACATTAATATGTGATTTGGTTACGGAGTATGTTAGCAAAAGAACCCTTCTTTTTTCAGTTATCTGTTAAAAAAATACTTGAATTATGTAAATTTCGTATGTATCATTCATAAATTTCGAAAAAAATGCTTTTTCTATGTTATTCTGGATAAATTGCAAATAGATGCGATTTTTAAAATTTTAAGGCTAATCACATTCCTAGCTAAAGTTTTGATTAGAAAATTAACGAGGAATCTGGTAGAACTTACACTTCCAAGTAAGTTCATGTAAGCATGAACTTACTTTTGGAGTCAGTTAAAATCGGACTTTCCCTAATTTTATTGTGATTGTGATTGCGAATTAAGTGCAAATATTTTAATGTGTTGCTGAATAAATTAATATGAATAGGAATTCGGCACATGACAAAAAAAATATGATTTAACTTCAAAAATCAATAGTCATGTAATACTCATATCTTGTTGCCATATGTGTCCTTATGATAATCTTTCCTTGACGTGTAAATGTATTGAAATATGTGCAATTTTTAATAAATGTGTAATAACTATAGCTCGAAATAACCGCGGGCGTGGTTTTAGTTCGTAAAATAGCTATTAAACCTTTATTTACTATAATAACTATGTATTTAGTCTGTAAGAAATATATTTTACGTTATTACATGTCTATTTGTGTTTTCTTTTATGATAAAAGCAAAGGAATGAATAGAAAAAAATATTATTTATACAATTTGTGAGAGGCGTAATATTATGAGAAATTTTAAATGTATGTGGGAAAATATAAATTAATACGTAGATAGTGTCATCTAGTAGGTTTGAATCTAACTACATTTGTTATGAAGTTGAAAATAATGTGCTCTAATGTTACTAATAGTTCGCCATAGATGGCAATAATCTTAATTAACAAGGCCGAATCTATATAAAAGTGACATCTGTTGTTTTTTAATGGAACTAAGTGAAGAAAGAGCTCATTATCTTAGTGATGATACTGCTAGTCAATCAGAGATGGCAATCATTATTATTCTTGATAGAATTGCTTCTCAACGCTAGATGGCGTTAATAGTGTCAATGTAGCTAAAATTAAATATTATTTTAGTACATCTATTTTCATTCATAACAAGAAGTATGTATTAAATTGTGGCTACTTATTATATGAGATATGTCTAAAAAAACAGATTCACCTAAAATGTTAGTATTTATAAAACGTGTAACTGAAAGGTACAATTAGTCTGTCTACCCATCAAAGTGCACCCGTTGTAAAACAAAATTATGCAGAACGAGAAAAAAATATTGCATCCTCCATACAACTTAACCGATCACGTGAGCTATTTTTGTATGGGGAACCTAATATATATTTATCGAATTTTTCCAAGTTTTCCTGTGCAATCGTTCCACTTTGAATGGTAGACTAACACCCTTAAGTATTGTCACACCTATCTGTAACACATTGTAAATGAAAAAAAATGCTGAAATTATGCCTAAGTAGTTATAATTAACTAAGCTTATTACTGTAAAAGTCTTATTAAAAAGTGATTGCCTATACAACATTAATTACTTATTTCTTATTTAAAAACCCCTAACCTACTGGATAGGTTTTAACAAAACTTAAATCTGACATGTGAATATATAATACTTTCAAACAAAATAGAATTTTTCAAATTAGTCCAGCAATATCAGAGAAATAGGGTAAGAAATATTTAGAAAAAAGTCGACTTGAGTCGTCTGCCTTTTATGTGCAGTTGATAAAGAGTGAATTTAAACCAACTTTAATTTAGCGGGCAATTTTTTCAGTAATCTGGAATTATACAAGGAATTGTATGTTATAGGTACCTACCAAACTAAGTACTAGAACAATTAAAAAAATATATATGGGACCGACTAATAAGTACGTTTGCAACCTGCAATTTTGTACGTGCATGGTTGTCTGGAAGAGATCGCTTTAAGCGACAAGGCCGCCATTAGATATCCAGCATATTTTTTGTGTTGTATGTTTTTAAATAGTTTTTAATAATAGCTTTTTTTTAATAAAGAGTTGTCTAATATTATCTTTAAAAAAAATCGTCGATAACCCGCTCCTTTTTTGAAGTCGGCTAGAAATCTAAGACTTCTAAATTCAATGCAAAGCGTTACTGACCGAACGAGCGAAGCGTCAGTGCTTTGGATCTGTAATTATTTTTACTTGCCTGTCTGTCAGGATATTTGTACCTACTAAAGTATGTCTGTTTGTTTGTATGTCTTCTGAAATTTCGTACTCGCGGTACAGGTCGTAGTTTCTAATCAATTTGGTGTACCTATAGGTTCTCATTTTTTGTCGTCGAGAATTTCGATTAAATTTGTTACAAAAATTCGAAACAAAATTTTAATTAAATTTCTTGAAAAAAAATCGCTCAAGTGCTGGTCGTGTATATTTATGTCGGAAAATATACCTGATAAATAAACACTACTTATAACTACTAAGTATGCCAGAGGCCTTCGCAAGGCCTCCGAAACAGACTGACTCCCCACAAAATACCCTGCAGCAGAAGAAGTAAAAAATTATAATAATTAAATAACCAAAATCCGGTCAAGCAACCGCATAAAAACCACCAAAATGGCAAATTAGCTCAAATAATTGACTACAAACATAACGCGGAAGTCAATGCGTACCGTTTGCGGTTGCTATTGAAAGTTATCTTTGTAAAAATATGGTTTAATACCGAGTTTCCATACAAATATAGTTACACCTCAATTTTTTTTCATTGTCAAACGATACTAAAGAAAACAATATTTTTTTTACTATCCAACACAGCTAGGCATTTGAACACAAGTTCGCACGACCACGGAAGGTCAGCGATACTGTATAGCCCTAGATGGAGCATGCCTGGTCTATAATAATAATTTATTTAGCTAGTTTGTATTGTCCCCACTGTCTTTTGCCTTTTTCTTGTCTAAATAAGCAAGGCTTTTGACCACCAAGTTGCTCGACCACGGAAGTGAGCGACACTGTGGCGTTAGATGCATGCTTAGTCTGGTATACACTTGCTCTTAAGAAAGGTTCAGAACACACCATTAGGTGCTTAGTTTTTTTTTAACTAAAGGGTGGTAGCTAGCCAGCGAAGCGTGAAAAAACGCTAACTTCATGCTGTGATTTCCTCACGATGTTTTCCTTTGCCGGCAGCTCAGGCTCTTTCTACGTTTTCCGTATGTACGTATACACTTTTTGACTCTCTAGGTAGGTACAGCCTAAACCAGTAGATCAATTTTGATGTTCGACAGGTCGTTGGAATAATCTTTATCTGGAGACGGCCAAAGGCTAAACTGGTTACATTCCGAGGTTTCACTTGTCAAGATACTGTTGTCAAAAGTTTTGCCAGTCGGGTTTTTTTTGTTTCTATAACCACTCGTTAATAGTTTTTAAGACATTATAAGTCACACAAATCTTTTGCATAACATTCTCTCATGTTAATGGTAAATATCTGAAGAATAAAAACAATACAACAAAATATTTACCTACTCCAACGGCAAAACAGAAAGGAAATTGAACAACATCTTTGTATGAAGACTCGGTGCTTGGGTCACCTTTTATCAAGAAAATTTGCGGTAAGCTACCGGCTTTTTGAATTTGCAATATGTATTTTAGCAAGTTAACTATTGGTTTACTAAAAGTTAACATTTAACTTTATTTTTGTACAGAACCACAAAGGGAACTTTTGGTTGAATGTGGCTTCCGTAGTAGGTAAGCTTAAACTCAAATAAAACTTGTAAAGGTAATGCAAGCTTCCAGTTTTGAAGTTCACAGGATTTCTTATATGTATTACCCGTTACGCTTCATATTAGGGTCTTCCTCAAGGGACCAAAATTCTCTGTTTGACTCATCTTAAACCATTTTCCGAAAAGCAGGTCATTTTTCACTTCCCACAGTTTCTAAGCTGCCCATGTAAATGTCTCAGACACGACTCCTTTCCTAATACTGACAATCTACAATTTAACTTGTCATCCGACCGGGTAGCGCAATCTACCACTCAATGGTCACCCGTTACAGACTTTACCACACTATACATTGTTTAATATCGCACCATTATGTTGAATTCTTATAAAGCTGAATTCCCAAAATATTTTTATCACTACTTCGCGGTCACCCATCAAGACCTGACCGGACCCAACCTTGCTTAACATCGTTGATCAATAGGTAGGTACATAACTATACTACGAGCACTTCAATCAAACAAGTGGATGAAAGACACTTTGAAAAAACCCGACTGTAAATCTTAAAACCTGTGTATCATCCTTGATTTTTTTTTGTTGTACTCAGTGTCACTCTCACGACTAAGATTCTAATTCGAATCCATTGATTGACACCACTTACATAAAAATACGACCAGCCGTTTAGGCTCTAGGGCGTGCCAAAGAAATAAACATACATACCTACCTATATACAAACATACACTCGAAAAACATAACCTTCCTTCTTTCGCAGTCGGGTAATAAAGGAAGCCTGAACGCTCAAAAGCCTCCAAAAAACCAAACATAAAATCATGTCTCATTAAGAAAATACTTACAATTTACGTAAATTAGACCATTTTTGTGTATATTTGACCATCTTGCGCTGTGGTCAAACATATGGCATCCTGTGTCCAGCGCTGCAGCGGTCACTTTTGTTCATTTTGACTTTCTTATTTGTATTAATGTAATTTGTTGCTAAAATTACATATAGTTACAAACAAGTACCTACCTACTTAGCCGCAATGAAAGTCTTATCTTTGTTCAACATAAACGTGCACTCATTGACTGGGTGGGTAACCTTATTGAGTTTAATAAAAGATAAGTAATTAAAGATACGAATTACCAACAAAATAAACAAAATAAGAACTCCCTAATTTTTACAAAAATTGCAAAAAAATATCCAAGTATTATAACATAATATAGATAAATATAGAAATTATAATACTATTTTTCAAAATTGTCGCCGGCCTAAGGTTGCCTGGAAGATATCGCTTTTTAGCGATGAGGCTGCCACTTGTAGACACTATATTTTGTAAGAATTAGTTTGTTGCATCGAATATTTTGTGTGTCTACAATAAATAATTGATCTAGGTACGAGTCGGTAATCTATCAATTAAAAAAAACGATTTGGCAATTGTTAACAAAAATATTCTTACCTATAGCGCCAATAAAAATCTTTGCACTTGAGTGCAACACGTAACTTTTCATTCCAGCTCAGCGAGGACATGACTATACTAAATAAAAATACAGCAAAACGGTTAATATTCTGAGTATTTAACATAATAAAAGAGGTTGTATGATGAATTAGTAAATAGGTTGAATGAGGTTTTTTTATTCACAAACTTAGTGCACACGATATTCTAAATTCAAATTTACTTTATTCTCTAGCGGATAAAAACGGCTTTTGCACTCAGATATCGAATAGCAAAAATACTTTTACCGAGATGGTGGGATGAAAAAATCTTTGATACACCTTATATATTTTCCAGTACTTCAGGTTGTTACCATATAAAATTTCGGGTAGGTATACCTCATCGACGAAACCTAGGTAAAGCAGATTTCATATCAACAAATCAATATCAAAACACGATTAATTTATCAAAAAATCCATACAAAACACCGACCACAAAACGCCTCGAAAAAAATCTGACTTCGTACTATTTTGTCACAGAATCTTTAGAAAAGACCACCCAGGTACACATTAAAGATGCCGAAAACTATATATTACGGCAACAGGTACGTATTTTGACGATTTAGTACCGAATAAAGGTCAAAAAAAAAACCGTAGTATCAAAAAACTTTACCGAAAAGGACAAAGTGACCGCGCACTATAAATTTTGTATTGTGTAAAAAGAAAGACGAACTGTCACAACATTTATATCAAAGAGTCAATTGGGTGTGTTTGGAGATAAATTGATTTTTGGATTGATTTTGAAGATTTTTTTATAACAATCCTCTTTAGTTTAGGCTGGTTCTAGAGCAAGATTTTCAAGCCCGTGTGAAAGACTATTTTGAGGCTGTTATATAGGTCTGACCATTTTATTAAATTACTTATCAGTGATAAAAGAATTACCTAGCTTGTTTCTCTTGTGAGTAAAAATGCTTATATATATATATATATATATATATATATATATATTTGTACGTTTTTATACCGCTTGTAGCGGAGGCTTTAGAATAATAGAGAGAAACTTTTTGTAGCGATGATAGTCGAGTGGTTAGTGTAGTCGATTGCCGTGCAAATAGTACAAGGTTCGAGTCCACGAAACATGCAAAAAGAGCCTGAGTTACCGGTGAAGGAAAACATCGTGAGGAAACCATAGCAATGTGATAAAAAAACATTCAGGAACAAGTAAGTAACGTTTGCGTGGAATCCCAAACTAGGCGTGAACCTGTAAGTACTTATTTTGGGTTTCTGAGTGAATTATACTACTGATTTTGATATAATTTATATGGGACTATTTATATATCTATATTTCTTCCAAAAAAAATAATTTTTTTGTAAATGGTCTAAGAGCGCTGAGAAATCGGGGAACATATATAGAGATTAGATAAACATAATATACGGGGGTACAAGTGCATATATAGTGATTCTAACGAATTAAAAATACCCTTCTTTTCAAAGCGTGTTAAAAACCTTAATAAGTTTTTAATTACAGAATAACTATTAAATCTGCTCGCTAATGTTGAATTTAAAAATATATAAACGTTTTATTTCTTGTAAAACTAGCTAAAACTATTTTCATAAGTTTATCCATCACGAAAACCGTCCCGTTAATTTCACTCTAACTTCAACAGTTCAACGTCATTAAAGTAAAGGAAGAAGTAATTTTCTTCGAGAAATTTCGTATGATACAATATTGAGCGTAACAATAGAAAACATAATTCTAAAAAACAAATTTGAGAACGAAACGAAATAATCCGGCAGATGCAATAATCACTGAACCATTTTTTATGAAACCATAAACAATGTAACACATTATGTTGCTGAGACTATGATTTATTTAGATAACTTGTTTAAACTACTCTCGGCCTTCGGTTTTACTCGCGTGGGCTAAGTAATTTTATCTAGGAAAAGTTACGAAACGAAAAGGACTGTCAGTAATAAATAAATATAGGTTAAATAGTAATTAATTAATGATTAATGTAATTAATTTTTTATTTTTAAAACGTCTTGCCTTAATGTCGGAATTTCTACGGTCACCCATCAAAAATCTGACCGAACTGAATGTTGCTTAACTTCGATAATCACTTTAAACACTTGCCTATAAGTACACATAAGTAGCCGTGTTAATCTGTAACAAAGAGTTTCATATATATAGAGTAGAAAACCTCCTTATCCGAAAAAAGTGTAACCGTTTTGGTGATGCAGTTGAACATGCGCTGCGGGTTGGTGTTGCCTACTACAAAGAAAATTTTACCCTAAAGAAAATTAAAAAGACTTATTTTTATACGTTTTTTTATGTTTGTGATTGTCTGAAACTCTCCCGATGTAAAGTGACGAAGTGGCCTAAGATGTAGTACGTTACGATGTAGCTGTAGTATGTTTGTATGCTTGCATCGAAGAAATCAATTTAAAACAATTCAATTTTGGACTTAAAAAAATATATATTATAGATATCAGGAAATAGAGAAAATGTTAGCAAGTTCTACAATCTGGCAGCTCGCACAATTAAAGTTGACGCAAAAGCATTTTAGTACAAAATATCCGGAATCTCTATCTCGTAACCAAATAAATATTTTTATGCGTGTTATTTCATGGCATCCATCTGCTGGGCACGGGTCTCCCTACAAAAGAGATGTAGACCCAATTCCACTTATTGACCTAAATTAGAGTTTTCTCAAATTACTTAGTAGATAGTAGATAGTTATCCTAAATTTCGTTGAAAATTGTCGTTCCTAAGAACAAGGTATTTTAGCGTCAAAAGTTTTCTAAGTAAAAAAAGAAAATCAAACAAATACAATAACTAATCCCTTCATATTTTATTTTGACAGATAAACAGATGTAACTAAGTACCTAATTTATTTTATGCATTGATATTTTCCCATTATTGTGGGACCATCCTGATGTTTTTAAGGGCAACACCAAACATTGAATTACATTAATATTTTTTGGTTTTGAGTTTTGCTTTATTTACATTAATATGCACACACAAACATCAAACTTACCTGTGGAAAGTAACCTCGCTGGATTTGTTATATTTTTCAGTGATTGAGTCACATAGTTTTATTACGCATTTACCCATTTCGAAATATTTTTTATAGTTTTTTTTTTCACAATTTTTTGTGCATGTATATTCAGCGATATTATATAAAAAAAAATATTTAAATTACTATAAAATGAATTAAGTTTATCGTATCTAAAGTTTTAATCGCATTAAGTAACAAAGTACTAAATTTCCAAAATACCTTTATTTTAGTTTTATCCGATATTAAACACAAACAAACTTACTGTACAAACGTACAAACTATATCTAACTTTTGTTATAATTTATGTCAGAATATAAAAGCATAAATAATATAGAGCCATCTAATACCATAGACTATAACAAAGTCATCCCGAGGCAAAGACTGCCGCCATGTTCTTTGAAAAAATAAGTAAAGATGGCGGACTAATGTCAAAATAGGGTGACCATAGTATAAGGTCCCTGTATCCCATATACCTGTCTAGTAAAATTAAATATTTCGAGAGACAATTGTGGAAAATATCAATGTAATGAATCTGAACATATTAAACGTTTTGAAAGAAATAATCTGCTCATGATTTTGAGCTATGACCTACCAAATTAGAGATCCTACCTGATTGTAAAATACATTTGTTATTTCCGTTGCCGGTTTTGTTATTTTTAATTGTTTTCTTCCGACGACCGAGGACAACACATTTCTCTTTTTTATAATGTCTTGTTTGAAACAAAAACCAGTAGGTACCTACCTACAATCAAACGCAAAAATGTCTACAGTAATACAGTAATTAAAGAAGTAGGTAACTATAAGGTGACGATGCTCACGAAGTCTGTTTATTAAAAAAAAACGAGATAGTACAAATACTGTACCACAAAAAAAACAGAATATATATACAGGGTGTTCTGTAGAGGGTCCGACAAACTTAGTGAGTGTGTTCAGGTACGTATTTAGAGAATACAAGTTGGCCAAAAAAAATCCCTGACCTCCTATTTTTTTTTAAAGATTTTTTTTGTAAATTTTACGTTTTTCACCGAAATTGTACCTATTCGCTTAAATAACATTTCTAAAATCCGTTTTAGACCGGATGTTTTCATGTGATTATAATCTCAAATGCATGCTTAAGCCACGAAAAGCAAAATTACATACAATTAGAACTACCTAACTGATGTAGAACTCATAAAGTGAAAAAATTAATTTAAGCTTGACATCTAAGTTCAACTTTCACAGTGATTTAAAAAAAAATCACTAGCGATTCTGGAGGTAGAATGCATTAAAAAAGTTCTCCATTTATCACTTATTACAACGACATAAAAAAATGCTATGATACTTATCGGCTTGTTGAGTAAAATTAAGATTCAAGGTAACATCATAACAACAAACAAATAGGGACCAAATACGACGAGCAGGTATAAAACTATTGTTATAAGTTCTTCTTTCTCTGTCTATCAAAGAATGCGGAGGCGGCGTAGTAAGGCCAATACCGGTTATTGGCGGTTGTCTAAACAATAAAATGTGTAAGTATTTAATTTAGTCGAGCTTTGACTGTTATCACTGTTTGACGCGAGTACGATTCCTAATACTTATTTGTTTTTCTGTTTTGTTTTTCCGTTGATTTGTTGAACTGTTACCGTTGTTGAGTGTCATCCGTTGTTTACTTTTACTGTTGTTAACGTTGACTGTTGCTGTTGTTGCTGTGTGGATTCTTTCTGTGAAGACATGACGGAGTTTAATAACGAAGAATACGCTGACATGGTTTTTGTCTACGGCCGAGCTGATGGGAACTCACGTGCTGCACAAAGAATGTACAGAGAGTCGTACCCCGACAGACGTGTGCCTCATCACACCACATTTACAAACACTTTTCGGAGACTGCGGGAAACTGGTACCCTACACTTTAGGGAACCACGCCTCAACAATAGACAGCATCGCGTCGTTGTAGATGAAAACATTCTACAAGAGTTCGATGCAGATCCCACCACCAGCGTCAGAAAAGTGGCCCGTAACTTGGGAGTTTCGTCATTCAAAGTTTGGACAGTAATTAATGCAGATAGGAGGCATCCTTATCACTACACTCCGGTGCAAGGTACATTTAATTTATGATTGTAGTAGTTTTTGTAGAGCACGCTCTACAATAAAAATAATTGGTTTACCACTTGCCCATCTGATGTTCATAAACAGGTTTGTTTTGGTTTCAGGTTTAGTAGAAGGGGACCAAGAGCGGCGCTCGCAGTTTTGCCGTTTTCTTTTACATACGGATGTAGATAACGAAGATTTTTTGAAGAACATACTCTGGACAGATGAATCAAAATTTACGAGAGAGGGGATTTTTAATCAACACAATCTACACTTATGGAAATCGCAAAATCCTCACGCGACAAGAGTGACATCACAACAATACAAGTTTTCGGTCAATGTATGGGCAGGTGTCATTGGGAAAGACGTCGTAGGACCCCACTATCTTCCAGATACACTAAATGGCGAAAATTACCTGGAATTTTTAATCAATGACTTACCGGAATTAATGAGCCACCTGCCGATTTTTGAAGATGACCGGGCAATCATATTTCAGAATGACGGCTGCCCGGCACACTACAGAAACATTGTACGCGAGCATTTAGATAACTGCTTTCCCAATTCATGGATTGGGAGGCGTGGCCCAATTGAATGGCCCGCACGGTCCCCAGACCTAACACCGCTCGATTTCTATGTCTGGGGACGTGCTAAAGAGTTGGTGTATGAGGTCGAAATCACAACAAAAGAAGAATTGGTGGCAAGAATTAACGACGCATTTGCAAAAATTAAAGCAGAAATGACTCTAAACACCACCACAAAAGAAATACGTCGTAGGTGCCGTGCGTGTATTCGTAACAGAGGAGCTGTATTCGAACAGGATTTGAAATAAAAATAATTTTGATTAATTTCTGTTGTTTGTATTTTAGTTGGTACCTCATTTATTGAACAAGCCGATAAGTATCATAGCATTTTTTTATGTCGTTGTAATAAGTGATAAATGGAGAACTTTTTTAATGCATACTACCTCCAGAATCGCTAGTGGTTTTTTTTTAAATCACTGTGAAAGTTGAACTTAGATGTCAAGCTTAAATTTATTTTTTCACTTTATGAGTTCTACATCAGTTAGGTAGTTCTAATTGTATGTAATTTTGCTTTTCGTGGCTTAAGCATGCATTTGAGATTATAATCACATGAAAACATCCGGTCTAAAACGGATTTTAGAAATGTTATTTAAGTGAATAGGTACAATTTCGGTGAAAAACGTAAAATTTAAAAAAAAAATCTTTAAAAAAAAATAGGAGGTCAGGGATTTTTTTTGGCCAACTTGTATTCTCTAAATACGTACCTGAACACGCTCACTAAGTTTGTCGGACCCTCTACAGAACACCCTGTATAATATGACGTATGTATCTGTTGTATGTGCTTTATATATATATATATTCGTAATAATAATACAACACAACATGAACAATATTCGCTTATTTTTTTTTTGTCATTAAATCTATTATAAGTAGACTTTTATATTATCAAACTTATGGTCAACCTAACCCAATTTTGACAGCTCTAAAAAATGAACAAAGTGGGATCCATAGATAATTATTATTTTACCGCGTCCAAGTAAATTATATGTGTCTATGGGCTACGAGAAACTATTACCCAATCTGTGTTACAGATGCTTACTAGCCAAAATAAGTTGACCCTTCAAAAATAATCTACCTTCAATATTTATGTCAAAAGTTTTAGACATCCGTATAAAAATCTGGAAAAAGCTATAAGTAAAACAGAAAGAAAGACGAAGCGCTTTTAAACCGTTTTACAAGATTTAAAATATACGAAATACAGTTAGGTATATTTCTTATTGTCATATCATAAAAAACCTACATGTATTTAGGCTTAATCCTGTGCAAATGCCATTTAATATCTAATGAAAGAATTATTTCATTTATAGAATATTAAAAACTCAAAATCATAATAAATTCAAGCTTTTGGGTAAAAACTTCCTGCTAGGTACCTACTTATATCTTATTGAGTTTTTGAGGACTTAACCAAACGTTACGTTTAAATAAATAAATATAAAAATAGAAATCAAGGTCTTATAATAGGGTCATAATTACATTTCCCAAATCTTTCTAACGTCAGTCAATTATAAAAAAGAAATAGAGCTTTTTTTATTCTGGTTTCCTGGACATATTAATTGGTTATTTTTTTAGGGGAGACGGAGAGAGAAGTATTATGTTATTATCACGGGTTAGAAAGGGACGAAGAGATTATTTTATTTCATTGAACCGTATGGGCGGCGTTTGTTTAGTGATTATTGTATTTCGTTATACAGTATGTACCTTAATGTTTTAGATACATAAATTACTTACTTGATTTCATTTGTTATCATCTGGAGACCCGTGTTCAGCAGTGGGGCGCTTATTTATTTTCGCAAAATTACTTTATTTTACTAAATAATTTTTAGGTTTTCTTTATTTCTTTGAAGTTATTTTTTATTTATTTTGTATAGGTAATCACGAATTTTGAAAAACAATCTTCCATAATGGGTTCACTTTGATTGGTAGACTAATATCATTAAGTATTGTCACATTTTTCTACATGTTTTTTGTATATATAAAAATCGATTGCTGTTCGTTTGTCTCGCCAAAACTCGATAACGGCTGGGCCGATTTAGATGATTTTGGTTTTGAAATGTTTGTTTACAGTTCAGGGTAGGTATAAACTTTGTGAAACATACATAACTGTTAAGCTATACGATGTTCGCCAGGCTTTCGGTTTTTCGTTCGCAACTTGTAGGTATTTTATACATAATTATGTTGCACTTAGTAATTTCAAATTGTTTTTATTTTGCCTTATCCTGAATTTCTATTTGTTAATTTAGCAATCCATTATGATGTCAAGGCAAAAGTTTAAAAATATTCTACATTAAAATAAATAGCCATCTAGACCACTTATGGGCTAAAAATGTAATCAAAATATTATTATGCATTACCAAATTGCAGCGTACCTAGTTTGCTAGCGGCATTACCTACTATTATACAGTTGTATATTTGACTAGGACCATGACCCGGCTTCGCACAGGTGGACATTTTGTAAAAATATATCATACGTTACGCGACGCAAAAAAGTTATAAAATCAGGCCGAGAATGTCTTTTAATTTATTCGTTACAATTCTTATTCGATTTTTCCTCTTTATAATATTAGTCTAGATATAAATGTTCATATTTACTAATTATCATAATACGCTGCCTTATGATAACTAGTAAATTAGAAGTTTGAATTTATTTCTTATAATAAGCTTCAGCGTTCAGCTAGTGGCTTTAGCACTATTTATATTTGTCGAACATCCTGTAGAAGTTAATTCTCAAAAACGTGTGGATGTTCGTGAGAGCAATCGGACAGACAGAGCAAATGTAATGTTTTTATTTATTGCTACGCATATCTATTTATTAGGGTTCCGTATCGTATAGGTACAAAGGACGAAATTCACACTATAGTATAGTATAGCAGTTAGGTACATAATATGGGTAACATGTGGTTAGAAGCGAGTTCGAGGAAACCCGACTACTAAGTCGTTAAACCTGTGTATCATCTTTACTTTCTATTTTTTAATGTATCCAGTGTCACTCTCACGACTAAGACGAATCTATTGACACCACTCACATAAAAATACGACAAGCCGTTCAGGCTCTAGGACGTGCCAAAGAAATGTACATACATACACTCGAAAAACATAACCCTCCTACTTTCGCAGTCGGGTAAATAAACGCATTCATCAATTTAATGTATAGTCTATGACGTTTAAACGCAGTTGAATTAATTATTTAGGTTATTTTTTCAATTCTGACATTTTGGGTCTTACAAACACTATAATAATATGATGAAACATGCAAAAAAAATCAATTATTTGTCATACAAATTAGATAACTTTCACATACGTAAGTACATAATAATGTATTTACCTACTTTTACAATGATTCTAGTAAATATTTACCTAATACACCTACCAATAATACTGATGGCAGTTAATATACAAAGATTATCCCTAATTTCGATAAATAAAAAATATAACGGATCGAGATTTGGTATTAGAAAATATTACGTCGGCTCGTTGGTTTTTAAGACAAACGTGCTACATCTTAGGCCGCATTGTCATGTTAGGTATACTTGAGGCGAGTTGTTATTAAAAAACTGATTAATTGTAAAAAAATCGTTATTTACTTTATACGGAACCGAAAGTTCAATTCAATAAATGAGTTACAAGTTAGTAAGTATCTTGCAACGGGCGTGAGATAGAAAATGCTCGTACACTTTTTTATGTGCCATAGATAATTGGTTTTTCGAGATGAACTTTTTTTCTCGCTCGTCTAATATAAAATTTGTCTAAAACATAAACCTGCTTTTATAAAATGTACTTATTGAAGCAAGAGGTAGTTGTCAATACAATCCTAATTAATAATATAAATGCGAAAGTAACTCAGTCTGTCTGTCTGTCTCGCTTTCACGCCAAAACTACTGAACCGATCTGGACGTAATTTGGTGCACAGGTAGATTGGACCCCGGAAAAGCGGTTGTCAAAGTTGTATAACTTTTACAACCGCTAAGACATATTACAACGTTATAGCCCAGTCTAAACGCTACCGTGGATCAATACTTAATACTAATATTGTAGTTTCAGTTTGTTTGTATTTAGTTGGATGACAATCGTCATATCAGAGGCTTTTGGATGGCCTAGGAATTATTTTACTTAAACTTCACCTCTATACAAGGAAAATTAATAATAATATATAGGACAAGATCCACATAAAGGTGTTCAGTTCCCAAACTAGGCTAAGTCTGTGCTATGGTAACCTGATGACTGATATACATACTTATATATATAATAAACACCCAGACAAATGTATGGACTTGTACTTGGATCGTACCCGAGACCAGCGGCGCAGCGGCGCAGAAGCGCAGTGGCCAGTCAATTCGTTTTAACTTCAGTGTAGCAGGAAGAGATTGCTATTGATGAGGCCACCGCTTGTTTCAATGAAGTTTTTATGTATGTACTGTATTTTTGTGTTCATACAATAAATAGTATCTATCTAAGTATAATAAAAATAACTGACAAAAATCTTTTGGCTCGTGTTTAAACACCACCTATAAGAGTTCCTATTTTACTACATGAAAAATTCTAAACGGTTGCCAAAATGGATAAATGGTCACCAAATTAAGTATTCAGAATATCATAAAAAAACTGAAGCTACTGCGGACTTTGTTGCCGAAAATAAGAATGGTCATAATTTGATAACCGTTAAGCTATTTTAGAAACCAAAAATAATATTTGGTGACCGTCTAAATTATACCCAAATCTGTTTACCCGTAGCTGCATCTACGTCGACTCAAAATTTCCTCACGCCGTTTTTCGTTTGCGACAGAAAAAAAACAGTGTCATTATATTATTTTCTCAAAAAATCACTGAGTGAGATGTAATGATTGAAGCAATCACCACTTTTTCTGTTTAGCTGTTTGTTCATCGATGGGATTTTTTTTGTGAGATTTTGAAACCAAATTCGAACCAGATACGATGTAATTTTATATATTTGTATATATTTTTGTAATGAATTACAATGTCCTTCATCTCTGGGATTTTTCTCTTATATGAATATCTATTTGGTATAAAAGTGAAAGAAAATCTTGAGGAAACATGCTTGTCGAAGATATGTCGATGAAGGCTGGCCTAAACCGACTATTTACTTCTGTCCAGCAGAAAGACGATAAGTGCGAGCGTCTGCTATATTGAGCGTCAATGCAAACTATCGTATGCATGCCTTTAAAAAATTGAAATTTATTTATAGAATAGAAAAGAATATGGTTGATTTGTGACAAAAAACAACAAGAAAATTTGAACAAAAATAAATAATAAAATAGTAAGGAAGCGTGTTTTTTGTCACAAGCCAAGTTTTTATAAGTTAGTATAGAGAAATTACAATTTAATTAGGTAATTATTAATTTTAATTATTATTATTATTTTATTTCACGATATTATTATTATTAATGAAATTACAATAATAAATATTTATTATAAACGTTGCCTAAAAGAGATAGCTTTATATGATAAGACCACATTTAATAAGCATAAATATTTACCGAAGTACGAACTATTAAAAGCATGCTGCTTTTAATATTTACTTAATATACAGAGACGTAAAACCGAGCAATCTGTCAGTCGATTGATAGTAAAAAATTAAGTAACCAAAACATTATGTATTTATCATACGTGGCATAAAGCAAAAAAAAATGTAACCGCAAGTAGGTACTGGCCGCAAATAAGTCGGTAGACACTTTATCGCGCGGCGACTGCAACGTCGTCTTACACTTTTGAAAAAAGAACGACCCGTAACAAATTTATATACGCCGGCGGAAGATTTGAATTTAGAATCCTTTTGGAGTTCGAGGTTTTAAATGCAATATGGCAGGAACAGAAACTGTGCGGAGTCGCCTTTTCTGGAGGATTATAAGACTTTAAATCGTAGTAAATAAATACGTATTAAGTGGACAAAATAATTTCCTCAGATCTATAAGCGAATTTTTTATTCAGGACGGAGTTATAAAATTATCAGTTCGGATGCTTATAAACTCTTTGTTTGACGCCATCGACTAACCTATACTTTAGTCCCATATAAATTTTATCAAAATCAGTCTAGGTCTAGTAGTTTGGTTTTTATATCAACTATTTTTCTTTTTATAGACGCCTACCGAACTAAGGTCGGAAGGAGGTGTCACTCTTTTAAAATTGTGATTATAAGCTTTTCAATTCGTGCTTAAGTCTGCTCTATTGCATTCTTGTTCTCAAAATTCTCCAATTACAAAATTCGGTAGGGAATCGGTACGCTATCAACCGCAATTTCTCATTGGCCCCTTTTAAAATTCGAACATTAACTTTTTCCTTTTTTTTTCCTTAGTCTTCTTAAAAAGTCACTGGCAGGTAACAGGTTCCGTGTTTAAAGGCGGTGTTTTTAATAGATTTCTAAAATTTTATTTTTGGTGATAACAATTTTATTTCGAAAGGGCGTCGTGAGCTCAAGTTAATCCCGCTCAATTAGTGTTTTGACTTTATTTGATTGCTTCGAGGATATTTCGAAAAATCCTCGTCAGCTGAAAAATCAGCTTATGTGTAAGATTACCTACATAGTTATAGTTTATGTAGTGAACGTAGGTACGTTTATTTGGATTTTTAACCAGCTTCAGAAAAGGAGGAGGTCATCTACGTGATTTTTTTTTTATGTTTAAGTAGGGTTTCTTTGAGGTGCTTGTCCCGATAAAGAAAATTATTTAAAAGGGTATGCTTTTCAGGTAGTCTTATAATACCTATGAACTTTATTAAAATCAGTCCAGTGCTTTGGTTTTTAAATCAACATCTTATATATATATTTGTATCTATATATATATATATATAGGAGAATAATAACAGATTTTTTTTACCTACTTTTTTGTTTTTAAAATCTCGCAGACTGATGTGATTGTACATTAAATTGTAAATATGCACACATAGGTAATAAATACAAGCATATTAATTATTAGAGATTTCGATATAATTATAGTGTGTATGTAACATGATTGAATATTTATTCTTAGCTCTACTAAACTGATGAAAAAATTGACACACAATGTTCATTTATTAAATAAGATAAAGACGCATTAAGCCACTCAATGAAAAAAAAACACAGGACATAGACAACATTCAAACTTTTTATATTTTTTAAAAGGCTGGCCGCGTAGAGTGACATCCGTAAAAATTACCGCAATTAAATTTTGAAGTAAGAAACACGCATTCTAAATTCGAAATTCCGTCCAAAAGTTCGGAAGACAATGGCCCATTAGGGGACCGTAGATGCGTATCTAGAGCAGAGTTTCTCAAAATTAAGTCGGGAGCGTTTCTGGAAAGCCCGACCTTGACCTCTTTATTTCCTAATGCATTATATCTAGTAGGTACCTACTTTCTTAAGCAATAGTAGAAAATAAATAATGCATTATATAGCCCAGGCACAAAGTCTTTAAACTTTACATTTAACATTTCAAATATGTCAAAATTGCGTCATACATAGATAGTTTTTGACAGATTCGGTAGACTGCTAACATGTACAATAAAATTGCGACTGAAGGTATTTTAATTCAAACTTTGGTTCTGCCCAGCACCTTTGAGATATGCACTCATATGCATATGAGAATTGTCACTTCTGTTATGTTAAAAAAGGACACAATGAAGAATTATGCTTATTAGAAAAAGTTAAACTCATTGTCCCTTTTTGACGTTAAATAAAGTTACCTATACATAATCTAGGGACGATACTGCCTTTTTTGATTTGTTTTGCTCTTACGGTCTGCTGTATCAAGGTTACTTTACTAATTCAGTATTTTAATTTTCCTTGGACAACACTTAGGTAATTTGTAAAAATAATTCGCCAAATCACAAATATAAAGTTAAGAATCTCTGTCCACAACGACCCAATTTAGTACCTTTTCGGAATTTTAGAACGCGGCTTATTTTTAAAAACGTTCCGGTCACGGCGTGCCGTAGTGTCGATTTTTGCGGCTAAACATTCGAATTTGGAACTCGTTTCGCGCATTTAAATTTCGCGAAGCCGAACGCCGGGCTCGATTTAATTAGCCACTTGAACGTTCGAATTTCAAAAAGATTTTGACGGCATGATGTTTTCTGCAAATTCGATTTGGCTAAGAAACTTGTATACATTCTGCTTCGGTTGTCTGTAAGTATTTGACAACGTTGGTAGGTGAATTAAATGATAAGTAATAAAATTATATGGTCAATCGAAGAGGACTGCTGGACAAGACAGAGACAAGGACAAGAAAGGATAGATATAATAGGATAAGACAAGGATAAAAAGTAGACATACATGATATCTTAACCTAACACAGATAATATTACTAAATATTTTTTATATCGATTATATTCAATTATCTCAATCTTATATTTAATAATCTCCATCCAAAGGTTGCCTGGAAGAGATCGCTTTTAGCGATAAAGCACTAGTAGCACTACATTTAAAATTGTATATTTTTATTTTTATGTTTTGTGTGTCTAGAATAAAACGTTCATCTATCTATCTATCTTAGTTGTACAATTCGCAATTAGGTACATAATTAAATTTTTTTTTGAAACTAAAAAAAAACTGTAAGTGCGCAATTAATTCGTTTAAATATATTAAAACGCAGTTTTTAATTTTCGACGTAAAAACGACGGGGTGTTATAAGTTTGACTTGTCTGTGTGTCTGTCTGTGGCATCGTAGCTCCCGAACGGATGGACCGATATTGATTTTTATTTATTATTTGAAAGGTGTATTAGACGGAAATGGTCTTAGCTATGTTTGATGACAATCGGTCCAAGATGGGCCTGCCACAAAATGGCGAACTACATATTTCCTCACAACTCACTTGATATGGGTCTCAAATATAAGAGATTGACTAGTAGAATAAATACTATAAACTGATAACTTAAAATTCAAGATGGCTGGTACATAAAAATTGCGGGTCGTTCAAAAATTTCAATTTTACTTGTAGTAGGTATAACGTAATTTACAAATATTAAAACATAACATACCTAAAATACAGGGATTTAAACACACTTCTAATCAGATTCTATTCAAATACATCGGTTGAGACTTAACCTTTTTATTGAGCTACAAAGGGTTGTGCTTTAGTCATTTTTTCGCTTCCTACAACCATTAAGTTTGCAATATAAATGACATACAAACCGTAATACCACAATTTATATTCTAGTCACACCACTGTCGTTACCGGAAGTTCTATTTTTAATAATACTGTTTTATTATTTCCGGTTTGGTTTATAAATGGATTCGGTTCAGTAGGGACGCGCATTTGACTATTTTAAACTATTTCAATGGGCATAGACAACATTTGTTTATTTTTTTTTCACAGATAAAATAAGCGATTACGTATGTAAAGATGGCGTAACTAAACGCTTTGTTTGGAATAATTTAAATGAATAGTTCTTGCGTGTTCATAATTGTTTGGTATCGTGAATGTATCTATTATTGTAACGATGTTGAATTTACGTGTTTGAAGGTCAAATTTAAAGACTGTTTGTATTGACTTATTTTAGTAATCATAGTTACGAGTTCTTTTAAATTCATCGCGTAATTGATGCTTCATCAACCAGAAGTGGTAATAAATAGGAAGGTTGGCAGTTGCAAATGTTTAAACGAAATCCACAGAGAAAAGACGGTTATCTGTGATCATCACCCTTATTTAAATACACAGATGAAATCATATATGTATTTAAATGAGGGCAGAAAAGGAGAAAAGCAGGGGAAACATACTTTTGGATATGTGGGTGTAAAAACACAAAATCGATAAGAGGTACTTAATTATATAAACTTAATAACTTAAACATATACTTAGGTGCTATTTGGTATAGGTACCTAATTTAAGTTCATATATGTAGAATTTCCGTTGTATTTAAAACATTTTTGAGCAAAATAAACAAGCTTCACAAAAAAATTAAACTCATTGAACCTAATAATTTTGCAGCATCACGCAAACAAGATCAAAACGCAACCGTCCAGAAAACGTCATTCAAAACTAGCCCATTGTAAGTCACCTCACAATCACACAAGCCTATTAGCCATTACCTTCGGCACTCACAAAAGTGACCAACTGTGCCAAAACTGCAAAACAGAAAAAAAACTAGCTCTACGAGCGTTCGCAATTTCAAAATCCACTTTTACGTTTCGGCGTTTCGCAAAGCCAAGCCCCCGGCGTGGCGCGTTCTTATTTTGAAAATATTTTGACGTTAATAGCCGCCTTTGTTAGCGGCCAGTGACGTCGAGTGACATATGGTCTGTGGTCCATTTTTTTTCTTGATAGGCTCATGTCGTGTCGGCGTATTAAGTCAAAGTGAGCGTTGAAGCGTTGTTGTATTGTTGTTTGTTGTTATTGTTAAGTTTTTGCGATATATTAGAGGTGGTCTTCGTTAAAGGTGAGATTTATATCTAAGGTGATATCCTATCATAATAAAAAAGAAGGTAGGAGTTCGCAGACACAATAAACAAATAAGAAAATCTCTCTTAATAGTTGTATGAATGTGTTCTATTTACTTTTTTTGTCTTTTGTTAAAAAAGTCTAATAATGCTATCAATCGGATTCAGATTTATTAATTAGCGTTAAATATTAGTTTGATTAGGAACATTTCAGGTCTTAAAACAAATAATTAATAATTTATATTAATACTTAATCCGCGGCTACAATTAGATACAATTATTTTTAATATTATATATACACAGTTTGTTTCAAAGTAATTTCTTCAGTTCTTCTAACTTTAGGTAGCTTTTTTGTTACTTGACCACAACACTCTGTGTAATGTGCCATTTTGTTAGGTAAATTAGGTTATTTAACACTAAGTACAAACAAACGGCCAAAAAAACAGTATATAAGTATTAGTTACGCTAGTCTGCCCACATTTCGAATTTTATCCAGAACCCTTTATATTAAAGTTATACTTTATAGAACTTAAAAAAACGGATTTTGATTCGGCAGGTAAGTTTTTCGATCATTTAGATGTTTAAACCAAACTACTGTACGGATTTTGATAGAACTTTTATGGGACCAACTAATAAATATATTCTTTCAGCAATTTACGAACGAGTCCAGGCGTTCGCTAAACAATTCTAATAAGTACATATTTACATAAAATAGCTAGTAATTGGTTTCTCCTTGGCAAACGTGCCACATCCGAGACCGCATCGTCGCTTTTTATCTTCTAAGTTAGTCAATTGCCAGCATATTTTTTATAAAAAAAAAGATTCCGATGGATTGAGAACCTCTTCTTTTTTCGGTTCTTCAACTAAGTAACAACTATTACGCAAGCAGATGACCGCCCGACGGTTTACTTTTATTTAAACTTCACCTGGCAATATTTGCTTCAGGACATGTGTTCAAATAAACCAAACAATGAAAGTACACGCGTACCACAGGAAATGGCTGACCACTGCGCCAACAAAGCCGCAAATCTTATGAAAAAAAGAAAAGAAAAAGTTAATTTATGGTGCGATTTGACATCTGTCATTTTCCCCGCGTGGTCTACGTCAATTTGCGTTTTTTGTAACGTCGATAACTTAGGAAAATTATGTAGATAAATATTGACTAGGCTAGGTAATAAATACAGAACATTCCAACAGTTAAAAACTAAAATATTGGATTGCTTAACCGCATTGACCGATGTTAGTCGGTTAAGTAATAAAAGAAATAATTTTCATAATTGACAACATTTCATTCAGAAATCAGAAAACTATTTCAAGATAACGTTACGAAGAGTTTATACTAAAACTGATGAAAAAAATTCTCGTATTTATGTTATGGACCGTCAGATGCTTCCAATAAAAAATATTATTGTATCTGTCATCTGTGAACCATAACAAAATAAACAACAAAAATACAGATAATTTAAGACATCATTTATTACGAGCTTTTGACGAGAATAACATTATAATGTATTAACTTTTCTAATATGTTCAAATATCTCTAAAAACGTATTACATTCGGACTAAAATAAAACATATAAAAGAGTACGTTATTTTTCATTTGTTAATATAAATTATGGTTATAAATATGGGGGATCAGTTATTTGAAATGTTGTCAATTGTAATTATGAACAAATTATACTTTTTACCGAATTCAAACCAAACTATATACGTACTGAATTACTATACTACTAGATAAATATAATTATAGGAATATCTATGAATATTTCAAAAACACTGGAAAGAAAGTCATAAAGAAAAACCAAAATAAGAGTCGAATTAAAATCCTGATTCGGTAAAAATGATAATTAATAAATGCATTTATTCGTAAACATGTTAAGTTTTATGACGCCCGGTAAATTGTGTAGTTATCATAATTAGTCAAACATACGAATAACTTTTAATAATAAGGCTAATAAATTATAAAACGGAAAGATTTGTATTTTAGTATGTATCAAATAAACTATTGGACCGATATCATAAATAAAAAAGTAATAAATATATCCTATACCATTTGTAGGCTGTATTTAATACAAAAATGTCCACCTGAGCAAAGCCGGGACATGCCGCTAGTAATATCTATGCTACAAGTTATAGAGTATCTGTAGATTTTAAATTGTCTACACGTAATCTTAGTGCTCTATTTTTTTTTGTTTTTGTAGTCAGTCATTTAGTTTTCAGTTCTAGAGTTGATATCAATAGGTTGCGAGTCTTTAGACAGAAGGTGGTTTTGTTTATCTCATTCCCGGCACGTTCACCGACAATATTAACAATCTGGGCAACACCTACTGAGCACATTCCTCCTTTTTAAGTTATGAGAGTATGAGATTTCATTATTATCCTTGTTTATGTAAAACTGATAGTATAAGATAAGTGACCAAATTCAAAAGACTCCGACGTCAAAAAATTTGAAAATGTCTTAGATCAAAATACACCAATTTTCGTCAAAGTTTGTTGAAAACATGTGGTTAGAAGCGAGTTCGAAAAACCGCGACTGCTAAATCATTAAACCTGTGTATCATCGTTAATATATTATTATATATTTTTTAATTTTATTGTACTCACGACTTAGACGAATCTATTGACACTACTCACATGAAAATACGACAAGCCGTTCAGGCTCTAGGGCGTGCCAAATAAATATACATACATATTATGTACATGCATATATACACTCGAAAAATATAACCATCGCAGTCGTACGCGAGAACAAAATTACCATACAAACAAACTGATAGATTAAAAAAAATTGCCATACTTGTAGCAGTGACGGTCAGTTAATTATCACAGTCAATAAGTAGGCGGGCATTAATATGACTCAAAAAAAAACTCATTATTTAATATGACCAAAAATATATCACCCGGAGTTATTTAATCGCTTAAGTATCCACTTTATACCATACTCCAGGAAAATCCATTACGTACAGGGTGTGCCCCGGGGGGAAAATTCGTAAACAGCTTATTGTTACACCCTGTATAGGGGTGCGGCGGGGAAGCTAATGTTTGTTTCGTGGAAAATCGTTTTATATTATCAATGGTTTACAATGGGATTTTGATTTGTTTTACGTTAAGTGTTTGTGGTGTTTCAGGGACTATTGTGATGCTTAAAATTACGTTTACTGTGTACTCCCATGCGGAAAAGGTACTTTGAAGCATCGTTATTTCTTCTATAGGCAAGAGAAAATACAATTTCTCTAGGAGATACTAGCTCTTAAGCCAATTTGTCCGACTCAAACAGGGACCGAAGTTTGTTATATGAATTGTTTCAAAATTACAATTGTATTGCGCTATAATGGTCGTTTTTGACAAACTATTTCTTCTCTGGTCTAGAGAAAGCACAATTTTAGTAATAAAAGCTGGTTCTTATTAAGTCAAGTTATCCCGTTCCGAACAGGGGCTCAAATTTGTTATATAAATTGTTTCCGAATTACAATTACAATGATCATTATGAATCAATGCAATTGCAATTCTGAAATAATTCATCTAACAGAATTTGGTCTCTGAAAGGTACCGCGGGTTACATTTGTGTTGATTAGATACAAGTCAGTAATACTTTTAGCAAGTGGTGAGATGCGAGTTTGACTCTCACGACTAAGACGAATCTATTGACACCATTCACATCAAAATACGACAAGCCGTTTAGGCGTTTAAAGTGCCTAGGGCGTCCCAAAGAAATATACATACATAACAATCTTTTTTCGCAGACGGGTAAAAAGGACCAATTTGATCAATAGGTGCCCATCCATTTTTTTTATTTACAAACCTAGATCATCTGCTAATAAACAGACTTTGACAATATGTAGGTTTCACTAAACAAGAAAATAAAAGTACTTTTCCTTTATCGATTAAGTCGTCTTTGAAATCGAACATAAAATACTTATTTCCTAAAATAAAGAATTGAGAAACTCCTCTTCGTAAAGTCAGTTAAAAACAAACGGTTTTCAAATTACGTTTGGACTAACAAACAAAAATACAAACACTGATTGCCCGCAGTATATTATGAGACCACTCTGTTGGGTCATTAAATGAAGCAGTTTTATATCATTTATTTTTATCAACACAAATCCTAATCACGAAATCATGGTCCCAAATAAATATAGCGTATAACAACCCCCCAAATATTAAATATTATCTCGTGTGAGACCGCAACGTTAGTCGCTACCCTTGTTTTCACCCTTGACAATAAAACAATTACATTGTATGATCCCTTACTAACGCAGAGCTTAAAATTAGATGCGAATGCTCTACCTAGAAAAGTCCTCTTGCGATTTTCTTTGAGCCTTCGTTTTCCCTATATTGTTATATTCGGTTTTACTAAGAGCTTGTTTTATCGAGCGTGTCTATACTTAAGCCTTTGTTACACTTGAAAATATGTCGCTAATCTTGTGCGTCGAAACACAAATATACGTTATCATATCTCATTATTACGCTAATAATATTATCAAGGTCAGAGTTTGTATGTGTGTGCGTGTGACTGTTTGTAACTCTTTCACGCTCAAACGACCGTTCTAATTTAGATAAAATTTCGCACCAGGATAGCTTATGTCCTGGATTATCACATAGGTTAATTTTACATACCAAAAATGCAGTGTTTCTGTAGAACAATCAAATTTTCGCCGGTAACATCGCGGGGCGCAGCATAGTTGCATATAAATTACTAGCGGCACGTATCGGCTTCTCACAGGAGGACACTTTTTGTAATAAATTTAGCCTATGTTACTTAATGATAATGTAACTTCTTAACGCAAAAAGCTATAATAATAATATGGGACAACATCCACACAAAGGTGTTCAGGTCCCAAACTAGGCAAAGCCTGTGCTATTGTAACCTGATGACTGATATACGTACTTATATACATAAATACATACTTATATATATAATAAACACCCAGACACAGGACAAACAGACATGTTCATGCACACAAATGTTTGACCTGTCCGGGGATCGAACCCGGGACCAGCAGCGCAGAAGGCAGAGTTGCTACCAACTGCGCTAACCGGCCAGCCAAAAGTGATTGAAATCGGTCCAGTTATTTTGAATTCTTTTCATTACATTCAAAAATACAAATGAATCCTCTGTATAAAATTATAGTATAGATTATTGTAGACTTATAATGGGCACAATACGCAGAAGATCGGTCATTCTGTTTATATGAAATAAAATGTACCGAAGTGAAAATCTGCGACGGAAATTACGTTAAGTGTGGCAAAGGCTTCAGAGTTTTAATTCAATTTAAAACCATTCGTCAAGAAATTGTATCAGTGAATAAAGTCTATATTATGATAAATGAGCTAAAAGCTTCCCAATATAATAATATCACGAGGTACTCGTAGCATTCCTGGTAAAAAAATAAATAAAATAAATGCATAATAAAATTGTCAAATTAGTTTTTACTAATTTAGATATTTGTTATTATGATTTAGTTAGATATTTAGCAGCTAGCATACTACTAGCTAGCTTACTGGGCACGCTGCCCTCGGGTGGGTGGAAGCATTTGGATTATCTGCATATCTTAAATGGTCTATAGGTAATCTTTCTGCTATATTTTTTTGTTTTCGTCACGTTTTTACTGTTATAATGAATCCTTAACAACTAAGATCATGGTCAAGCTGGTTAAGACCCGTTCTGGATTTTCGTTTCATTAGATTACTAAATCTATGGCATCATCCCTCATCCCTACATTATCTCGGTTTTCACACCCTCTCGAGGGTAGTTCGTGAAGTGAATTATTTATTTATGTTGGTAATACTGTTAATCAGCTAAACTGTTTTGAAAAGAGGGTAGCGCTGTGTGAAACAGCATGTGAAATTATATGTTTGATGTAAATAGTTATGATGCGATACATATGTTTATATCTTATTTAGAAAACTAACGCGTGTTTGATTCATATTGTTTAAGAACTATACGAAACTATAGTTGGAACTTTCTAACAAACGCGTGAAACCCCGTATTCTTAAACAATATGTTTATATATATTTATTTTAAAAAAAAATGATGATTTATATCCTAGGTTCAGGGATGCAAATCTGAGTTATTAACTGACGTGCGTATGAAAATTAATTAGGCATGCGTCATAGCGCGGTAAAGAAAATCATCGTGAGGAAATTTGGTTGTCGGAGAGAATAACTTAAGCTGAAGATAAAGCTTTATATATTAAGTAAGATCCCTGATACTAATAAATAAATTTTTATTTAAAAAAAGTTTGGCCTAACTGTGGAACTCTTTAATTTTATAAGTAAAATTATAAAGAAAGAGATCTGTAAATCAACTTTTGATGTACTCAAACGAATCTCATTTAAAAAAATAAAGTTAGAATCATAATCCATTCGATTCAAAGAGACCGATTTCGATTCTATTCTTAATTTAAATCCGCACTCGCAACAGCGCTTCAATCAATCCATAGACATATTTTTTTCTTATTTTCATTCGGTGCATGCAACCTCCTTTCATCCGCACTCGGGCCACAAATAAAATGGCCACAATGGCGAAATCACAAATTACGTGTACAATTTACATAGAAAAAGTGACAAGTTACGCTGCGTAACATTTGTTAGCCCCATTGTATTGTAAAGTATTATATCCTTTAGGGATGTACGTGACTTTATATGCAAGATGCAAGACTGTTCGTGTGTGATTTGTTGTAAACTATAATATATAATTATTGAATTCACACAGTTAATTCGCCTGAAGCAGTTGGAATATTGAAAAAATCCGATTTAACTGAAATGATGTGTTGAAATCTCTAAGAGATCTTATCATGTTTTTGGAGGAATATTTCCCCTAAAAATGGGAGGGATTTTCTACGGCGCCATTTACCAGCCAATTTCAATAATATTTGACAGGGTCATGCAGAATACTTTAAAAATATATGAAGAAAGAAAAAACAGTCAATACCACTATTAATTATTATCGTCGTAAACGAATAATTTGTAGTTTTGCTATAAACACAGCCTAGCTTTTTATGAAATATCAAAACCCTAATTTTTATACTTTATGAAACGTTTATTTTTGGTTACATTTAAAACATATAAATATTTTCATTTTTAATTCAAGACCAACAATCCCATCACTAGCCCACCTTTATGTTCTCGCCTTATTTATATTTATACATTTTACGTATTTGGTGCGTACTAACAAGATGTTTACGCGACCGCCTTCTGTCAAAGTGTCCCGCCAAAACCTTCAATAGATTTTTTTTTACTTTTTGCCCAACCATAGACAATTTGACTTTCTTTTCGGCAAAGGCGTTTGATAGCTGAACGGTGCGGTAGGTAACGTATTGTTGTTTGTAACGTAACTTTTTAATCTGATTTGGTGTGCGACAAGTTCTTGAATTGATGTTTAATTTAATGGAAAATTGCTATGTGGATTCTGATTCGATAAGGTGTGTAAGTTTTAAGTAGTTTTTGAGGCTAAAATGAATTGTATTGCGTAAATCTGTAAGAGTACAGCTTACATTAGATACCTACTTTGTCACAGACTTTAGGTATTATGTATCTGTAAAAGGTAAATATACCTAGCCTCTCGACGGACAATACATATACATATATACAAAATTTTAATAGTGCGTACATTTGACGACCGCTATGTATGGCAAGATCAGAGATCACAGAGTTGCAATTAAGCTAAATTTGAGGTAGAACAAACACTATGCTTGTTATATGCATCGAGAGTGAATTAAATGTAGAGAACGAATAGTCCGTTTATGTTAACGATTACAGATCACAAATTGACTATTGACACAGGTACACAAGCATAGAACTTCCTACTGGGGTATCTATATACAAAATAATTTTCTCCTAATAATTTTAACACGATGTTTTAGTAGTTATAGTATAACCTTCGTTAGTAAATATGTAATTTTTAATAGATATGTACCCTTTTTACCCGATTGCGGAGGAGTAGGAGGGTTATTATGTATGTATATATATTTCTTTGGCACACCCTAGAACCTAAACGGCCTGTCGTATTTAAAAAATAATAAATAAAGATGATACACAGGTTTAAATATTTAGAAGACAAGTTTTTTTGAAGTTGCTTCTAACCACTTGTTTATTCTTTGTTAACTTTTAGCACTTTATAAAGTACTATTTTCGTAAAATGAATCACATCAGTAAAGAAATAGACATAGGTAGTAGTGAAAACTATTTCTATTGAATACCTAGCGAAATAAATGTCATAACCCAAAAGCTAATAAAACCAAGAGCAAGAATAGAAGTCAGCAAAAATTACCAATATCATAGCAAAAGTTTTATTTCAGCAATGTTTTCAGATATCATCTGATATTAGAAAGAAAACTTAGTCAGCGACTAAATCCAATAACGTGCTTTTGCCGAATCTTTAAGAAAAAAAAGTTTGTCATAGACAATTCGCGGGAAATGGCGGGAAAGCCGTTTGAGACATGCGGTGTCCAATATGGCGGTTTATATTGAGTTTTTGGAGATATGTTCACGTGAATGGGTTTTGTTAGTATGTAATAGCAAGCTGAAATGTTATTTATTTGTTTTATGAATAGTCGCCAGTTTATATATTGGGGATATGGTGTGCTACTCATATAAATGTATATATTTTTAATTTAATATGTGGCATTATACGATTTGTTTATTTCTCAGCCTCAAGTTTAGTGCTAAAGGTACCCATATTATATATTATGAAGTAACATGAATAGTTCGAATAAAATACAAACAAGTAATTTTTAATAAAAATTAAAGTGTTTTTTTTGAGGTCTCGTTTCATTTAGAAAACAATTAATATCTATATTTTTATGATTAAATACTAGTAAATTTAATGGCTATGAGCAATAAACGTTTACATTTAATTAAGTACATTCTACTAAATTAAGCAAATTGGTAATAGTTGAATATAAATATATCTTAAAATAATCTTAATTAAAATTGTAAAAAGTTAAACCCACCCAAAAAAATTACTAACGACTAAAATTCTTATAAAACCTCGTTACAAAAGTACCATACTAAAGTTATGTAGTTATCAAATGAAAAACGTAATAAAAATACAGCTTTCCTCATTAAGACACAATAACTGACACACGGACGCACATAAAACACGTTGTTTATTAATAATATAAGCAATCGTCTGATTACACACATACCAACGCGATGGGGGAGAAAAAAATAAAGAAAAACCTTAAAAGGCTCAAGAAAACTTGATAAATAAGTAAAACTGTTAAGAGCGTTATGTATTTTAGCTGATGGGTTCTGTATATTATATATCTGAAATATGCCATTTTAATAAATGCGCTAGAATGCTGATTCTGTATTTCATGTTTTGTGTGTCGTCAATAAAGAGTTAATAGACACATACTTACCAACTGCTTAGCATTTGTAACTGTTTTATGTATTGTTGCTGGTTTTTAAATAAAGAGTTGTCTGATCTTATCTTATCTTAATTATAATTAAGTTATAAACATAAATAAGTTCTATAACATTATTGTTAAGAGGTTTTTAAGATAGGTACATTAATATACCTAATTTGGAAAATATAACAGAAATATATGTTATTTTTTCTAGCAATAAGTTAATATTTATTACAGGTATATCTTTGTTAAATCAGACCTTTCAGTACATCACCTACTTTGAAAATCATTAAAAATTCCATTCGCAAAAAAATCGCGTAAAGGCAAATAAGGCTTCTAATTACGGCCAATTACAGCACGAGTCAATAATGTAAAGTGAGGAAAACAATTTTATTTAGAAAACTAACGCGTGTTTATATTAAGAAGACGGGTTTACACGCGTATCTGATTGTTGGAAATTTCCAACTTTGTGCGAGACGTGACAATAACAATATTTAAAATAAATTCAGCGGATAGCATTACCGGCTGTCACTGAACCCTGAATACAGAATAATTCACGCGCACTAAACTTATATTTTTACGTCGAAGCTGGACCAATCAGCTTTTATGAGCACTTCACTTTATATGATTTTACGTCTCACAAGATAGGCGCATAATTAGAGAGGACGACCAGAGGTGTAAATTCAGTTAGTGCTTATGAGAAACGCGAGTTTCACTTGTTTTTTCATTCTATTATCTTCATTTTGAAAAAGGAATTGAAATTGATTTATCTGATGCTAGGCTGGATTGGATCAAAGAGGTTTTAGTGTAAAATAAAACTCCTTTAATGTTATTGTTCTCGGGATTGGATGGTTTTGTGGAACCATAGATACTTGGATATTTTTTCATCATTTATTTTTTCAGTCGTAATTTATGTTGCTTAGCAATTTATATATTGTTACTGACATGATAATTGTTTCAAATAAACTATCAATGGTATTTATTATTATTAGTATTTCTAATGGAAAACACAAGTGTATAATATAAATAGACATTAATAGGTAAAGATATACAATAAATACATCCTTATTCTTTTGTATTAAGCCCACCTAATCAACGTAACGTATACTTATCATGACTTTGATGGTTGACTGCTATTTAATAATTTTGAAAATCTAATTAACGAATACAACTTATACCTAACAATGGTTTAAGAAATTATAAGAACTAATTATTTTTCCACAGTCATCAAAACACTCCAAGATTATAATCAACGTCATTACGCTATCAAAAACCCAATTTCCTCTATCTTACTGACATCATCATCATCATCAACAAATCATCTAACAAAAACACGATAAAAAAACCACCCCTGTATCGTCCCTTATTCACAAAAACATCCAATAATATGCGTTAATACTGGCCGCATAGAAATGCAGCTGTTGCGGCTATGAAAAAAATGAGCTTTCCTATTGGCCGCGGCGAAAATGGCGGGAACATTAACCGCATCTGTCAGTTTCATATTGTCTATGGTCTGTAGGGAAGGTATTAAATATTTTGTTGTGCGTTCAGTCAGCTCGTATTCTTCGTATATGGTTAAGTTATGTGGCAATAAAATATAATGTCTTTCGACAGATGTGATTGCGAAAAATTATTGACAAGAACATATCTAAATCGGAGCTACAATAATGAAACAAGTTAATTCAGTAGTTAATATTGTGTAATTTATGACTTCAGTAATTACAAGTACAGTTTTCAATAGTTAAAACGTATATTATAATTATTATACAAAAAGTGCAAAGTTGCTTTTTAACCACGTGCTCAATTTTGATAACCGAGCAAGCAAATGACTGTATAATTTAGGAAATTCTAATTTTTAAACCCTGAGCGTTACTTAGCTAGGAAATGAAAAAGATGAAAAATCTGTGCACTCGACAGCAAGATGTAACTTTTTATTTCAGCTCAGCGAGGAAATGACTAAAATGCAAAAAAAAGAATGTGGCGCGCGCAACGCAAATTAAAAATGTACACCATGAAGATTCCGAGTCTGAGTTTTTAACAAACTAGAAAAGGTTGTGTGACAAATTCGGGACCAAAGAGGTAGCAGTAAATAGGTTAAATAATGTTTGAATTCACAAACTTAGTGCACGCGATCTAAATTCAGTTTACTTTATATTCTCATGAAAACGGCTTTTGCACTCAGATATCTAAAATTCTAGAGATATCTTGGTGTTATACAAATCCGATCAGCAGTTTTTGCGTGAAAGAATAACAAACATACAAACGTTTAAAAAATTTGTAAAATAATAATATCTATTTATTCTTAATCTTTGCTTTTTTTTCATAATCCCATTCTGTCGATAGCTTAAATAATTGAAATTAGACTTACACAAAAATTTAAGCGAAAATATGAAACTGCAATTCCAAAAATGTCTTCGCAAGAACTATATTCCATAAAAATAAAGACGAAACTCAAAAATTAAACTCATATTTATGAAAATAATTTCACACTATCATTCCATCCTTCCCCGAATCGATCGTTCAATAATCACCAATTGACTTAAAAAGATCACCAATTTACTTTAAAAAGATCATCAATTTACTTTAAAAAGATCACCAGTTTACTTTAAAATTATCACCAATTTGGTATGAAGTGATCGCTAATTCAGGAATATAGGTGTGAACTTGAGTACTAGTGGACTCTCGTAAATTGACATCACGAAGTCGTCAGTTTTAATGACAAGAGAAGACGATGGCTGTATGAAGAATTCTTACAGTGCGCGCGTGAATAAAAAAATAAACGTCATTTGTTTTAAAAAAAGGTTTTTAATCTAATAATATAATTAAGGTATATGTAGAAGGATACGGAACGGTTTTCCCGCTTTTTTTGTGTATTTATTGCAAAACTAGCGATTCTGCATTTAATGTCTAATATTGATAGATTATTAAACATCCCATCTTAACATTCAATTAAGTAATTTAAACTGTTTTTAATGTTTATTTTAAACTATGACTCAAATTTTACATAAAAATTATAAGTAGTAAGAATAATAAAAAGTAAAATTAGTTTTTATCGAGCCAATGTTTTTTTTTAGTTGAGACATTATTTAACAGGCATATCTGAGCACATCCCTAGTTTTAACAAATTGCAATTTTACCATCACTATTTCAACTATATAAGTCGTCCATTACATTTTTTATACTTTAATATTATCCACTGACACACCATAAATACAGAATAGTGCCATAACAGCAGCGTTATGTGTTAGGAATCTACTAACGACAGGCGCAAATTGCGTGGATACTTTTAATGAGTTGGAAGTGAATGTTATCCCCTTAACTGGTGTATATAACTTATGTTTTATCGCCTTAAGGCTGTACGTTTAGTTATATAGCTATCAAATGTATTTTTAAAAAATACAAGGCACACTATATTTTCATACAAAAAAATACGAAATGTGCTTACACACGAATTTCTGGCTTACCCGCTTTGGAAATTATACATATACAAATCATTTATTTACTTAAAGTTTTTACGTTAACAATGCATTTAAGAGTACATTAAAGTAAAAAAAGGTAGGTACAATAATATTAAAGGTAACCAAAGAAATTCTTGTGAACCCTGCACTAGGAGGACCCTGTATCGCGGGTATATATAGGTATCATGAATTAAAATACAAAAGTATTTTCCTCGCTATGACGATACCATAAAAAAGGGAAAAACTAAAAATAACTATAGATATTTTCTTTATCAGTTGTTTAAGGAGAAATAATGCAAAATATTACAGAAATGTAGGTCTAGACACACTCGTAGATGTAAGTCAAATTACGAGTATCTACCCCGAGCCGTAATTTTACTCTTGATTCTTTTGTCAAATTAAAATTTGCATTTGTGTTTTATTATAAGATGTAGTTTTTGCTCAGCCAGTATTCTATTCACCACCTCTTTCGCAAAAGTAAAGATGGTGTCACATGCACATCCCTTTGTAACTTAATCCTCACTTTGATCGTAAAGGATTTGCATATATTGGAAAATAGTTTGGGTTTTTATTTCATTGAGTCGTTTTATTGCATAAAGTAGTTTAGTATTTCTAAGAGGATTTCCAAAAAAATATTGACATATGGCCCCTTCCAGATTAAATGGAGACATAGAAGACAACACTTTTATTAAATATACTTAGTAATTTTTAATCTACTGCCAAAGAAGGAGGGTTATGTTTTTCGAGTATACATGTATATATGTATGTATGTATATTTCTTTAGCACGCCATAGAGCTTAAACTGTTTGTCATATTTTTATGTGAGTTTTGTCGTATTTTTATGTGAGTGGTGAATAGATTCGTCTTAGTCGTGAGAGTGACACTGGGTACAGCAAAATAAATAAAAAAACAATTAAAGATGATACACACACAGGTTTAACGATTTAGCAGTCCGGTTTTTTCGAACTCGCTTCTAATCACATGTTTTAAACTTACTAATATGTTAAAAGATATGGCTTTCCAGATAGGTATATCGCGTGTAGTCTTAACAAGAAAGATTAATTTGAAAATCTACAGACATCTTAAACAACAGACATCTGTTGTATTTACGGCATTGTTTATATTACCTAGTTTTAACACCTGCCCCTTATCAGCTAGAGTTGGTCATGAAAGAGGCGAAAATGAGAGCAAGCAAACTTAGTTTCGTTTGGACAGTTCGCCGTTACAACGCTGTCAAAATGTAACAGACCTTACTTTTGTAACGTTCGAATGAATTCATCACTCGTTAATGAAATTCGCTAGCCTTGTTTACCATATTTTACCGCTAACTCTACGCGATACCACCAAAGGTATATAAAACACCGAAAATACAAAGTTCAAACAAATTCAAAGCGCGCGCGTGCTTTATCACGAAGAACCGACCCATGGACTATTACTATGTTAATAAGTTATAACTTGGAAAGGACGAGTGCTAGTTAGTCGAGCAAGTAAACGAAAAGTCTAGAATATTCTTTCGTCTGTCAGTATCTCTCAGGATGTTGATTACACGCGGAAAATTCACAGTTTTCGACCAAACTTAACGAAAATTGGTTAAAATGTAAGGTTTTATTTTATTTTTTAAGGTAAACAGGATTTTTGATCGCGTTCCTCATGTACTTATATGGTACTAGCCGCGTCCCACGGTTTTACTCGCTGTAGATATTTGATCATCCCATGGGTACACTTCAATTTTCCAGGATAAAATGTAGCCTGTATGTTAATCCAGGGTAAAACCGATCCAAATCTGTTAAGCCGTTTCAGCGTGACGGACAAACTTTCGCCTTTATAATATTAGTGTGATGTTCATTATATTACGTTTCAACTCATAACATCCCACAGCTGGGCACGGGTCTACCCTATGAAGGGGGTGTAGACCATAGTCCACCACACTGGCCAAATTGCAAGTTGGGAACTTCACTTATCTTAGAAAGCTTCTCTGACAGGCGGTTTTCTCATAATGTTTTCCGTCAGCGTTTAGCACGCAGTAATTAATTATAATATGAACATGAGTGAAAAAACATAGAGGTGCATGTGACACAAGGAGAAGTACGACTAAGCTTACACTAACTTTAAGTAAGTAACCTGCTAAAATATTATTTAAATTAGACGATAAATAACGTCGCAGCAATCTAACTCTTGGAGGTAATACTCTTCCAATGTCAATTTCTCAAAGATGCAAAAAATAGTAAAACATGTATTATATAAAAGTTTTGATAATTTTCAAACCAACTGACAAACAGAAGTTTGAAATTTGTCAAGTTCGAAGGAAAGACGCTTCGCTTTATCGATAACTAGCAGTTACCCCGTTAATACAGCATAAAAGTAGCTTGTATGTTAATCCAGGGTGTAAGCTCGTAAGCAGTTTTTATTTCTCTCTTATATAATATTAAATAGTATAGTATGAATGTATTTTATCCGATTCAAAAGTTTTATTAGTTTGTATGTATTTATATTATATTGTTATATATTTAAATTTAGTTTATGTAATAGAATGTAAGTAAATATTTATATTTTTATATGTATTTTTAAGTATAGATTACTTTCTTTATTGTAAGTACACCCCCGTCTTTTACATATTTTTTTTCTCAAAGGTTTCTATAATAAGGTTGCCTGGATGAGATCGCTTTTAGCGATAAGGCCGCCACTTGTGCCACTGCATGCAAATTAATATGTTTGTATTGTTATGTTTTGTGTGTCAACAATAAAGCGTTGATCTATCTATTTATCTAAGCTATCTCCGAACCAAATTTTACCCAAATCGAACGCGATATTTCAAGTTTTTCATTTTGTAAACTGCGTGACGCAAAGAAAAAAACCAAACGAGGACAAAACAAATGAATTACTGTTTTCGAAATACAAATGTATGAATAAATAGCTGTATAAATTTGAAATTGGAATCCCTAACCAAAGAAGAGATATTTGAGATCAAAGTGGCCAGTACGACAAAACGCCAATTTCATATGCAAGGACCTAATATTACTTCACACAAAATGAATCAAATCAAACAATTAGATTAGTTATCAAATTATGTAAGCACCTACTTATATATCTTACTCAGTAAATCTTCCACAGAAGTAGTGTGATCACAAATTTACACAATTAGATTCTAAGTGAGTTAGATTACCCACATCTCTACATGTAGGGCGTGGGTAGAAATAGAGCGGTTAGCGGGTAGCGGAAATATAGACTTGAATGGATTAATGAATATCGCCTAATATATGCCTTATTGCACACCAAACAAAAGATACAGCAATAACTAACTACTATAAACTATATTTTAAAAAAAATGGACTTTAATGGTATCACTTTGTTGTCCCCTTTGTCTTGACAGATGATCTTTCAAAAAACGCTAAATGATATCAAGTTGAAAGGAAACGTATCTTTATTTAATTGGTTGTGTCATTATCTATTATGTAAAAATTGTCAAGAAAAAGATATTATTATTTAATCTTGCTAAGACTTCTATTTTTTTTTGCAATATTTTGTACGTGTATGATTACCTGGAAGAGATCGCTTTAAGGGATAAGGCCATGATTAGAAAAAAGCATATTTTTGCATTGATTTTGTAAAAAGTGTTATAAACTGCTTTTTTGTTTTGTTTGCATATGAATTTTACCATAAACGATAGTCTGGTTTTTAGGGCCTTCCGTACTCAAGAGACAAAGACGGGACATCGTTACTAAAACTTCGCTGACCGTTCGTCCGTCTGTCTGTCACCAAGCTATCACTCATGAACTGTGTGTATATGTGTGTGTGAACATAGGCAGCTAAATGTATATTTAAAGGGGCTCTCATACAACAAAAGTCATTTTTTCTCGTTAATAATTACAAATATACAATCAAATTAGATGAAATAATTTGTATAGTTGAAGTCGAGTTTTTATCTGACTGCAAAATAATTAGGGTTATGTTTTTCGAGTGTATTTATGTATGTATGTATGTATATTTCTTTGGCATGCCCTACAGCCTAAACAGCTTGTCGTATTCTGATGTGAGTGGTGTCAATAGATTCGTCTTATTCGTGAAAGTGATTACTGGGTACATTAAAATTAAAAAAAGAGGAATTAAGGATGATTCACAGGTTTAATTCCAATTTAATGATTCCATTTAGCAGTCGGGTTTTTTTCGAACTCGCTTCTAACCACTTGACTATTATATAATTCGCTAACAGTATGGCCACAGCCTGTCTATAGGGACGGGTGCCGAAGGGTCGAGTAATGTACTAAACTGGCCCAGTTATTGAATTAGGGCGTCGCTCTTATACAAGGGGCTGTGATACTGGTTGTCAGCCACGTTCAGTTTATTGTCTAGAAATATTGAAATAATGAAAGTAAGAAAATATACCTACCAGAGTTACCAGAGACTTAACCAGAGTTGCAATGAAGATTTCCGCGAACACCAAAACTTGTGTTGATAAACAAGACTTTAATAACAAGACTTTAGTAGTTAATAATCATTTGCGTGCATGGTTACCTGGAAGAGATCACTTTAAGCAATAAGGCCGCCATTCAAAAGCTGGTATATGTGTATAAACTTTTCTTTTTTGGTAATATTTTATATTTTGTTGCTGGTTTTTAACTAAAGAGGTTTCTTTCTCTTATTAACCATTATTACACAATAATATTTAAAGAATCACTAGGGCTGCTGTAAATACTTATACGCCATTTTGTGGCTTTATCTGACTAATTCCATTGTGGTTTGTCCCATGCGAAAAATGGCACGGCTTAAATGACTTTATTCAGAAAAATGAAATGACTAACTAAAACAATAAAAATAGCAGATGAATGAAGCTAAGAAACTCATTAGATTTAAATGCACCAAACATTGCTAGAAAACAAAAAACCTAAAATTTTGAATCAAGTTCTCTGTTCACCAATTTGTGCTATATGTACCTACTATCCTCTTGTCATATTAACGACACAGAAAACTAGGGTTGTCGGTCTGTAATCTTCTACCATTTCGATGACTGTCAAAAAAGCTATTAAGTAGTATATTTTCTTAATTTCCCCCGTAATTTTGTCTATGCCTTCCCACAGTATCGAATAGCGTGCAGCCTTCTTGGTGAGAATCAAAAATAAAAGCGTTGCCTGATTAAAGATAGGCTGGGTTCCGTACATACAAATATAGTGACTCAAGGTTGTCCGGTAAGCTTGAATTTTTACACAGATTACTTATAAAAAAGTATATGGCGAATTGGCAATAAACATTATTATTTTTATTATCATTATTGAAAATAAAAGTTTAGGCGCTGAAATAAAAACGAAATACGCTGATTTAAATGAGGTGAAAACTGACAAGGTTTCAATCGTAATTATTAGGCCTATTTCAACATTCGCTCCAAAGCTTTCGAAAAAACTTTGAGTTCAATTCTAACTTACCTTTGATGCCAAAGCAAGACTAAAATATTTAATTGAAATAATCTCTTCAAATAATAATAAATTGCATCATCTGCAGACGTTACAATTACCTGAAAATAATTAGATTTCATGATTGTACTTAGCATAAAAAATTGCTAATAATGGTTGGACAATCCCTTTAATCTATCTTTTAATTACTATTATAATTTAGCCATTTACTACTGACAAAAGTTAAATTAATATTGTACCCAAAGACTGGGTCTCTATTTATTTATAATCAAACCGGCCTCTTTGAATAATTTATCCTCAAACTCAAAGAACCACCAACCATTTTAGTCTTAACGACTCACTAAAAAAAAGGCGATCTACCCTCAAAATAAGCTATACCCTACCTACTTTACGGCCCTCCGATAACAAACTAATCTCAAAAATAAATCCCCGACCCAAAAAAGTTAAGAGAATATTTAAAAAACAATAAAAGTTGCGCTGACGTCGGGTCCTCTCAGAAGCTTCGTCGATAATAAAACAGTGTAATTTATACGCTGGACCCTGAATGCGAAGCCGTAACAGACCGACAACATTATAAGCATTTTTTGATCTGGCAACCACACATAAGGCGTGTTGGCTGTATATAAAACTAGCCTTCGCCGCGGGTTTGAAGTGAAAAAAAAGAAAAAATCGATGATGAGGTAACGAACGAGGCGCGGTTGGTACGTTCCTTTTTTAAAACCGTCCGCATCGACGTGTGTGGTCTTTCACGCGTTCCTAATTTAAAATCACCTTTGTTTCGCTTCAGATTAGATTTGAATTTCGTTCGGGGTGCGTTCAAAAACTTTTCCATCGCAACTGGCATGCATTAAAAATTGAAAATGTTTTCCGATGAAGAAGTTAAATTGTTTTTCGAATTTGAATTGTTGAAGTTTTCGTATGACTTAATATAGGGTGGGTTTGTTGGGTGTAATTAAAGCGATATTTCAGGTTATTAAATACATTATTGTTGTTTAATTAACGTTGTTTTTGGTATTAATTATCTTTGAATACGAAGTATTTGCTCGGTAATTTTCTTGTTGGTATTTTTATGTCATACTCAAGCGGCCATTTACTATTTTGTAATTGGTTGGCACGAAACTTTTTATTTTAATTGCGTTCCAATTTTGAACGGTCCGTAGACTTTGATCTTTTTTTCTTTACAATATTTTTTTTTATTGGATAAGTAGGTATACTTGTGCTAATTAGCTATACAAGACAATACACTTACGTATTGTAGATTTACAGTTAATTATATAAACGGGTTTCGTTCTTTCTTACATTATATTTGTAACATAACCGCACGTATACTTTAAGTGATCTTAAAGAATAATTAGCAACGCAATAATTTTTTTGTCTTTTTTAATTGGCCACTCTGTGTATTGTGACATTTCTCAATTTTGTATAAGAAGGTATATTTATATGACAACGATACATCTAATTCGATTGTCAAAAGAAGGTTTATACTTAAAAGTAAAAGGTTTGATAATTTAATTTGATTAATGTTAATAAATATTTTCATATAGATAAATTGGAAAAATATTCGATATTTGACAGCTAACATAACAGTTTACCTAACGACCTTGAAGTTTAGACCTCCCTTTGGCCTCTCCGTCTCTATCTCTTTAGGGATCACCGCATGAAGCCGACCATTTTTAAAAACACCATTGTGTTACCTGTCAAAATATTTTATTTTTTATTTCTACCAAACGGCGCGGTGCGGCGCAAACATACAGCTATCGATTGATATAAAAGAAAGAATTGCTTAGTATACAGTTATGTTGTCTAATTTTTGAATTGAATTATTTTTATGGATAAATAATATGTTGGTTTAGTGCATTTTTGTACTGAATATATTCATTTACATTTTTATACGCTGGGCTATTAAAGATGACGCAACAATTATATTTTCTTCTACTGTATGTGATTTTTCAATATTTATGAAGGCGTAAGCTTGTGTTTGTGTGTGCAAGTTTGTTACTCCTCCAAGCACAAACAGCAGAACTGATCTCGTAGGATAGCTAATGCACTGGATTACCACTTCAGTGTTCCCGAGGGATAGTAAGAATAACATCCGCGAATAACATATGATAATGTAATATTACGCTGACTTTCAATGTAAGGTATAAAGAAGGGATATTTATCACTTATTAATTTAAAAAGGTACTAGTTTGTTTATTTTTAGAGAGTATTTTAATCAACAAAATAAGAAAATACATATTTTTGCCAACAAAATAAGCAATCTTTATACTATATTAACATAGTTCTCACCCGCGGCGTTGCACGCTACATAAAATAGAATATAAAGATATTTAACACTTCGAACCGCCATTTCACCACCTTAGGGGTTGAATATCCAAAAATCCTTTCATAGTACACCACTAGAGACATTAATGAACACACCCTTAGAATTTCCTGTCTCTAGGTTCAATTGTTTAAGCTTTACGTAAATCGTGAACTGTAAATGCATGTAATCTAGTCGGGAATTATTTTTTATGTAATTATGGATTAAATTTCTCTAATTTTTCATTCCCTCCTGGTAATTAGTAAGTATATGACTCCTTTACGTTCATTAATTGCGCTTGCGCTGCTCGGCTTTAATAAGATAATTACACGAAATTAAGTATTGTAAATATCACATATAATAATGGAAATTATACAGTGTTTTGTCTTGAACAGCTGTGAGGTATTAATTACAGGTATATAAAGTTAAGCTATTGCAAAGCTTTTATTGCGGGTTTTGAGCGCGGCGACCGAATCAAGAAATTCCGTAACGAAATTAAACCTAACACTCGTCTAACGTCGTTTCAGTTCGGCAGACTTCGGCAAAGTGTTTGTGTGCGTTCGACTAGACGTATGCGTATGCAATAGCTTTACCGCGGCAGTCCCCGAGTGCCACACGTATTTTTTTTTAACTTAGCTTTTATGAAGACTTTCTTATTTTTAGTAATGTTGTCAGAGATCTATAGGTATCTATTAATACTCGTGTATACAATTTTTTTTATTGCATTCTTTTGTTTGAACTAATTAAAAAGAAAGAACTCAAATAATGCCGTTTTTTGCTCGATTTTACAATAACGGCAATAAGTAAGTGCACGCTCAATATATTCATACACAATTTAATTGTATTATACTTTAATATTAAAGAAATAAATTCAAATGAAATTAATATTTAAATTAAAAAACTTGTTTAAAAATTATTAAAAATAAACTTGTTTTTTGATAAGTATGAGTCTTAACCAAAAATGGATGTTAAATTTAGGTAATTTTTAGTATGAACTCTAAGTTACATTATCTCGAAATGGTTTTCGAATCTCTATTCCTTTTACGAATATGAAATGTTGTGAATTAAATAACCATCAAAATATTGTTTATTAACGCGGAGAATTCAAGTCGATTGACACTTTAAAAAAATATGACTTGTTTTACGATTTTTTACGATTAATCATCAAAGAGATTATTGTTATTTACGTTCAATTTCTCGGACATCGTAAATTCAAATGACACAGCCTCCTTGACACTTTTAGTTCGCGTAATTCTTCGCCAACGGCTATAAGTTCCGCCGATTGTATACTTAATATAATTTTATTATCATGTAGAATAATGAAAGTGAAACTTGGAAAAACAATATGTTAAATGTTATTTTTCTTGGCAAAAAACCGAATGTGGTGTTTTTTTTTCACTATCAGTTCTGTGGTAAAAGGACCTTGCGGCGTTTGCCGAAAAAACGCCGCCTGCGTCTGTATATCCTGGAAGAGATCGCTCTTAGCGATAAGGCCGCCACTAGTGGCGCTACATATAAATTTATATTTTTGTATTGTTATGTTTTGCGTGTCTACGATGATTAAATGATTTTATATTGAGATAAAAGCGATTATAAATGTCAGTTACAATTATCTCACATATTATACATAGTTAATTATAATACTAAAACAAGAGAAAACAAATATAAAATAAGATATAGCACGCACAAATAAAATTCAATATGAAATAAAGCAATAAATCGTTGATCTATCTATGTATATATTTATTGCAGAACTAGTGATTCTTGAAGAATTTATATTTCATTATGGTGGATTATTATTAACCGTTAATGTTTAGTTCATGTGCACAAGTGTGGGTAGGAGATGCAAATATGGAATTATGGTTTTCGCGTTCGCCGGAAATCTCCGTTGAAAATTTAGTCAAGTCCATCGCTTCACTAGGGTATTTCCTTATGTGATTTTAACTCGAACACTACGACTTATTACTTGATCTGCATCTTTAACTTCAAGATATTACTGTAATGTCGCTATATAAGAATAAAATCAATAAAATTATATTACTGCAAACAATAAATTATTCATATTTATTATTTAACAATTATTCTCATTAATTTTATTAAATTTTCTAAATAGTTTTATATTGACATTTTTATAATGAGCTGGCAATGGTTGTTATTAACTTATTTCCTGTTAATTGTGAGCAAGATTACTGTTATTAAGAATATCTATACTAATAAAATATAATACGTTTACAAAATTGTCTATAGCTCATTGAATAGGCCATAGGTATTTTCAAATGTGAACCTAATGGGGCTGACATGATCTTTTTCGATTACAAATCCCTAGATTATAATGTTTATAACCATGTTCCTAGCAAATAAAGTTAATTTGAATTTTAATATATACAGATTAATAAAATATCTATACAGATGTAATATTTCTCTATCTAAGAAATATCTTTTACTGATTTACATAACAAGTGGCAGGAATGGTTTTTTTAATGTCTTTTTATTCAACGCGGCAATGCTGCGAGTGTTATAGGTACTTTTGCACCAGGAACTGTCAGGGGTGGGTTATTTGATTAGAGGTAATTAATTGTGACGTATTTTTTTGTAATTAACATTAAATTTATATTAAAATATATTTGTAGTAAAACAAAAATATATAAAATGTGTACCCGTCGCATTGAAGTCAGACGTCGTATTATTTGGGATAATGTAATTCATTTGAATGCAGTATATACATTCCGATTTATATTATATATAAATAATTAGATTTTTACAACAATAATTTACAAGAAAAATTAGTTTCTTAGTTAGTCTATAGTTTCTTGTCAAAATATTTACGCTATTATTCTATTACGACGCCAACTTACAGAAAAAAAAAGCCTTTGGTTAAGCATGTCACCTGATAATCAATTTCCCGCCGAAACTGCACAAATAAAGCAATACAACGTTTAAATAATGACGAAAATGTAACAACAATACAATTTGCCGCTGAAAAATGGGTAATTTTAAGTATTCTTACTTGTCATTGTTGATTTTGGACGGTAAAATCATGTTTGTTCATATTTCTAAAGAAACCACACTCGTTTTCGTATCTGATTCATTAGGCCCTAGCGGAACGTATTAGGCATCCGTGGCCAAGTTATTTAAAAAAATAAAGTGTTTATGCAAAAATGATTTTTATTTCTAATAGGAATAAGGTGTACTATTGGTTGAATTGGCAATGGAAGTGGTCAAAATGGCAGGTAAATAGTGCTGGGCAATGCATATGAGATTTGTTTAGCGCGATATTTTTTTCTTTAACTTGAATTTATTATCAAATATATATACGCTTCTTCTTAGTTAGTAAAAATCAGCCAGAAGATTTATGGGTTAAAAAGTTATAGGTACTAAATTTTTGATGATAAAAGAGCTATTAATTCTGCATAAACATTAAGTACAGTTAGTGTCAATTATTTAGTAATACATCGAGATTAAATTAATAAATTACTTACTTAATACATATGTCATATAGACAAGTAGAAAAAATATATTTATACTTGATATAAAGTTAAATCAAAGAGTTGATCTGTATCTAAATAAATAAATAATTTATTTGTTGTGATCTATCTCTAATAGGAAGCTAATTTATTTAAAAACATTATATCGACATGTTGTATCACCCCATCACTAAGTTCACTCCTATGGCGGCACTAATCGCGCCAAAATATTGACGTTCGTTTTGACAGGTCGCGGAACTGTCACCGCACGTCACCTGGCCATGGACAATCGGCTTTTTTCTCACTTAATAGTTTGTTTACAGCGTCGCGAATCCGCGACGTATGACGCCTCTTTTGTGAGCCCAAGGAGACTTTATTCAGGTGTTCTGAGCATTGTTGCCTTTGTTGACTATTTTGTTCTATTGTTGTCACTAGTCTACTGGTTTTGGATGTTACGCGTGCCGTACAGTTATATTAATTGTTGAATATTTGTTGTAATACCAACTATTCAAAAGTATTTTTGGCCATTTTTTAGCAATTTATACAAGTAACTAGTACTACATAGGTTGCTAGCTACAAACATAGACAAATATAGATAGTATATTTTTTTCTTGGGCGTTTGTGTGTAACAGATGTAAAAAAATACTTAAATAGATTGTAATCACTTAAATAAATAAACTTAGAAAATATTTAAATCTTTAAAAGCTTGGCGCCTATAAGTTAAGAGAGAAAAGGCTGGAAATATTTATTAAGCAATATTTTCGGAAGAAATTAGGTTTGATCGATTTTACCGTTTTGAAACCGTTAAAAATGAATGAATAAATAACTATTGAATGATTAACACCGTGAAACATTAAATATTATGTATGATGATGATACTCCATTATAAAAAATGGGTAAATTGAATTAGTTTGATTTAAGCCGCGAGCAAAACAAGAATTTTAAGACTTTGTATTTTATTAAGGTTCTCATTGTCGGCAAAAAGCTTTAAAAACTATGTTTTAAGTAAGTCCCTGTCGAGTCATTAAACAATCCCTAAATAAGATCACATTTCGTCGGAATCTTTTTTGTGTAGGTTTTTTTTTAACGATATAAGATTTTTTTATGTACCCACTTTTTTAAAATGTATATACAGTCAAGTATTTATACCCATATTATTTTTACGAAACCCAGTCTAGTTATGGTGATTTAATATTCAAACTTCTAGACGGTTTTTTTATATAACTTATATGAGACTACATAGATTCAATTTTAAAAATAGTATCTGAGTAACAGTCCGTCTGTCTATACAGATGCATTTCCAATAAATTAGGTTATTATATGGATACTAACTTTCCAAAGCCCTATCCACCATGGATGCCCTAGGGATTCATTAACGAACACACTGCGGTCGGCTCCATCAAAGTGGCTGAGCCATAAATGATGGAGCTCTGACTTTATTACCCCGTGGAAGTTCGGGAATGGTGCCCCGAAGTAAAACTTTATGTCAACGGTGTAAAATAGTAATGAGAGTACAAATTAGCTGTTTTTTAATAAGAGTGGAAGAAAATATCCATAATTTACAAGTCAAATGGAATTAAAAAAAGATGGCAAACAAAAATTTTCTTTAAAATTTTTTTGTTGTTAAAACAATATATTGTAGACATTTGGTTTCTGTATAATTTAATTTTCTGAGTTGTTCACACGGGTGACCGCAAATTGTATTGAAAATTACATAAAACAGTAAGTCCTGACTGACTCACTGACTGATATTTGCTAGGAATCAACGTAGAGCCTAAACTGCTGGATCTTGGAGACATTAAATTTGGAGGATGTATTTTATTATTTTCATTTCATTAGAAGGTTGGTATACAAGGAAAAGATTTTTGGAAATTCAACCCTAAAGGAGGTCAAATAGGGATTAAGTTCTATAATTATTATGTTGCGTGCATCAACAATGCGGGTGACAGCTAGGTTCTAGTAATGAATAATATATTTATTTAAAGTAATTCAAAAAAAGTTTTTCCAACTAGTCCCTAACTAAGCACAGCTTGTATTTCAGTGACGCAAATATTATAACAAAGTTAAATCTACCTTTTGCCCGTGGTTTCGCCCGCGTTTTATTTTTTGCTATGCTTAACAAATTTAATGTCACATCCGTCCCTCGAACTGCATCTGTGCATATATCAAGACGACCCGTCACTCAGTTGCTGAGGAGAAGAAGGATAAACAAACTAACAAACTTACTTTTGCATTTATAATATGTATAAAACAATTTAATAACCTATATAAACAATTTCGCCATAAAATAGTGTAGTCCAACCCTATTTGTTTGTTCAAATTCTAAAGCTAGTAACCACAGACAAAATCTAAGTATATTTAAATTTTTCAAATGCCTTAACATGAAGTTCGTCATTAAAAAGTTAACAAATCAATCTATGACCACGGCAGCATATAAAATGTTTAGAAAATAATATCACGTCAATTTAAAATTATATTTTGTCGTAAAATCGATGAGAAACAGTTCAGCTGCGATGTTCCACGTGAAATAACAAATAATAAAACTAATCGAAATTCGTAATAAAATTACGCAGGCTGCATGCTTACTGTTTATGAGGTTAAGAAAACGCGGCGGTTTTAAGAGCCGGAATTGGGTGTATACGCCTTTTCGCTCGCACTATCTCAGTTTTATTATGATAAAAAATCATTGAATCATTTTTAGAAAATCAGCTTCAGGCATTTTGTGAAGATCAAATAATAACAATCAAATTTTGACACATGCAAAAAAAAAATGAGTTTTACATTTTGTTTTTTTTTATCTTTTGATTAATGGCACCATACGATTGGTATATTTGCCAGCGTGAAGTTTATCAATTTTCGAGTTATTAATCAATGAAGTTAAGTCAAATATCAAGTAATAAGTCATCGTGGTCAAGTTAAAGTCACAATTAAATTTTGGCACCTGCAGAAAATGGTTTGAAATTTTTTTTTTTTTATAATATGTGAGATACTGACATTTATAATCGTTTTTATCTCAATAAAAAATCATTTATCATTTTATCTTTTGACTAATAGCACCATACGATTTGTTTATTCACCAGCGTCAAGTTTATCAATTTTCGAGTTATTAATCAATAAAATTAAGTCAAATATCAAGTAATAAGTCATCGTGGTCAAGTTAAAGTCACATCATGTACCCTCGTAAAGCGGTGGAGACTTTACCAGGGTTTCTATGTTAAAACTACTTTACTCCGTCTTTATATCGCTTACCCACACTTGTGGACAAAAACAAGACAATAATGGTTAATAATCCACCAATATTACACATTAAAGTTTGCAGAATCACTATAAATGCAATAAATACACAGACAAAGACGCCATTTTTTCAGCAACAGATTGAAAAAGGAAAATTGAAAAACACTGGCAACATTTTTTTTTCATTATGACCGAAGCTGATATTTAAAAAAAATAATAATATTTGTATTTAAAAAATAACTGAAACTGACTGAGAAGGCGCTTGTTTTCCAATTCTGGACCTTAACGCTGCGGTAAAGTTTATGCTATGATTTTTATAATCTTGACAGGGAGATAGGTACATCACTTAACAAAGAATGGTAAGTACGCCAAAAGTAAACAATTACTACTTTAAAAATGTACTACCGATATCGATTTGCCAGACGCTTATGCAATGTTATGTGTTATTTGTATACAAAAATCAAGCTATTGTTGAACCTTGTTTGATTACGAAACAACCTTTGATCATTATACTATACATGAAAAATATTTTAAAATTAAATTTTATAAAAATCTATGTAAGTATATGTTTTTATGCAGCATGTTACACTTCTTCTAATTTTTTGAGTGACTTTGCCATAATACGCTTTAGTATTTTGGCTCGCCAAACGTAAAGTAGGTCAGTACTCCCGGGTAGACTATTTACCATGCATACTGTATTTTACTTAAAAGAACAGAACCTTCAAAATAATATGCTATCGGCCACAGTAATGAACATTCAAGGTTACAATTATTATAATCAACATGAACGCTTTAAATGAACGCCAAGTAACGCACGATTTCCCGCGCGTGCAACAGACCTAGTGCGTTAAACCTCCTTAGTTTACGTTATCGCCAACTAGCTAACCCGAACGCCGTAAACCGAATTAAAATATGGCCACACTATATTGCCGGCGAAACCAAAACAGTTTAATTATAAAAGCAACCAGACTTGGACCACACACGCAGCTCATTAAAACCGGATTCATAACAATCATTATATCCAGGGCTTATAATTTCGCGCGCTTGCCTCGCAAACGAGTAAAAAAAAACAATATTAAAACATAACCTTAGGTTATTAATGTGTCAACAACTCAATTTATGGCGGGAACGTCGGCGACGCCCTCTACGCGGCAACAGACGACCAATGAGTCGCGCGCTGTTCTCTTTTAAAACTACTATACAAAATGTAGCTATCTCTTTCTAACGCTAACACGACCAGCCTAATAAAGCCTTCGAATTTTCATTGAGCTCTATTCTAAAGGTAAGGCTGTGAGGTCGTGATATAGTGGTCAGTGTTATCGTAATGAGGATTAAGCCAGGGATGACATTATTAATTTATGCGTGGCCATAGAGTCGTGCTTTATTTTTTTAATCAGAACTCCGCCGTGATTACACACGTATTAAGGCTTTGTACGTGCGCGCGAATTGCAGTTTCGAATTTTGAATCGTATTTTTTTTATGATTTGACTAATGGCTTAGGAGTCGTGCGCTGAATTCTTTAGTAGGCCTATCTTGAAAGTTACGATGGTATCGAATGTAAATCGTATTAATTATTTCGATCTTTAAATGTACATTATTTCGTATATCACTCTATGCAAATGACAGAATAAATAATTAACAATTAGACGTATCTTCATAAATTGGTTACAAAGATGATTTAACGTGGTCTACGCCGTAGCAATCCGTAGAGCTACGAGACGTAGCTTATAGACTTTGACACACAAATAATAATTTTAGTGAAATTAATTTTGCTATTAATCGAATTAGCTCAAAACAAGACAAGTTTGTTTTATTATTATCTCTTTTTACGTATATTTTATGCTTGAGGATGACAAAAGTTTAAACAAAAATAATAGCTAATGATATGACTTTTTTATCAAAATATATAATCAGAAATATTCGTGACGTCCCAACATTAATAACTTTCCTACACATGGCAACTCCATTATTTTTTTCTACCCAATCTACCCATTTGAAGAACCTAAATCACCATAGACACCGCCCTCTATAATTACGCCAACAAAAACAATATTTCGGCGGCCATCTTGGTTTCGAATTTGGAACGTGTTCAAAAAGGCCGGCGCGGTTAAAAACTTAATTTTCGGTGGTCGTTAGTGTGAATGCATTTTTGTTTCCGTGTTTTTCAGTACGTAAGGTTCCCGTTTATTAACGAGTTATATACCTTACGTAACGTATATACACCGATTTCAACTTGGCAGGCAAATTTGGAGTTAATTTCAGATACAGAATGTTATTAATGTAACCTAAAACAGTTGAATATACATTGATGATAACTCAGAAACTACTACACTCATTTTGGTTTTTTTTGTTGTTCCCCTCAACTGGATCATTTCCCCTTTCCTTATGAACATATATTAAAATTGGTCCATAAGCGTCTCAGAGAATTTGGGAAACATACCTAAATAAAAAAAATAAAATCCAGTTTACGAATTGTTTTTAAAATTTTATTAGTCTTATGATTGTCTGTTTCTTTATCATTCTTATGATTGTCTGTAAGAGATCGCTTTAAGTGATGAAGCCGTTAAATATAGAGGAAATAACCGCTCTCTAGATCTTGAACTTTATGTATTGTCACTTTATTTAACTTTACCGACGGAATAGACGGAACGACGGACGGCGAAGGACGACATGTGTGGAGATTTATACTTACGTTTATGTATACTTTGAATGTATGTAATATTACTAAGCCTCGCTATTCTTTTTTAAGATTTTCTTTTCAAATAATTTTATAACGAGTAAAGAGTTCGTGTACTGACTGATTTTCCACGTCACACCGAGCACGGTCGCGGCAATCACGAGATGATTCTAAATTCAAACGTAACTCTCGGCCATAACACATCTCATGTTCCTTTTAATGAGCTTACGTACCAACTAGCGGCGCCCCGCGGTTTCGATCGCTTGCTCATGGGAAGATGATACAAAATAAAAAAAAAAACGATAAGTAAAGAGGATAACAATAAGTATTAACACTTTGAAAACTTACAACTGACTTCAATTCAATTTGACTGGCCGGTTGGCGACGTTGGTAGCAACCCTGCCTTCTGCGCCGCTGGTTCCGAGTTCGATCCCCGGACAGGTTAAACAGTAGTGTGCATGAACATGTCTGCTTGACCTGTGTCTGGGTATTATAAATATATATATAAGTATGTATATCAGTGATCAGGTTACCACAGCACAGACTCAGCCTAGTTTGGGACCTGAAGACCTGTGTGTGGATGTTGTTAATAAAGAAGAACCAGCATATTTTGTTTTACAAGCTATAATAATTACTAAACATATTTCAGACAAATCAATTGTACCTAGATAAAACACGAGAGGTATACTCAGCTATGCAAACAAAAATATATCCCAAATCGGTCCAGGCGCCTCTAAAAAAAACTGGACACACAAATGAAAAAAATACGTGTGTCACTCGACTATTGCACACAAACACCGTGCCGAAGTCTGCCTAAATGAAACTACGTTAGAAGATGCACGGCTTTCAACACCGCACAGCTGTGTGTGTGTTAGTGTGTGGTGGTTAGGTTTATTTTCGTTACGGAATTTCTTGTATCGGTAGCCGCGCTCAAAGCCCGCGATAAAATTACAGTGAAATTGAGAACCCACTCCTTTTGAAGTTGGTTTTAAAATAGATAAAAATGAAACTTAAATTCAATTGCAATATAATTCTAACCGATTTTTGTTCTAAAGTCGAATTAGCTTCAGTCGTTTTGAAATCGTTGAACTGACAGACAAACATACAAACTGATTTACTTACAATATAGATAAGTATAATTTGTATGATTATTACATATATCGTACCGAATGAACCTGAACCGTGCCCTGACTAATTTAAATATTTCTATCAAAACTAAGATGAATAGAGATATGTGTAGTTTTGTTGTATTTTGGTTGAGAATACTTTGAGTGATATTAAACGAGTACATTCTTTTATTAATTTATTTACAATAGTACAATCACAGGCAAAAAGTTAAATATTCATACACATACTAGCTGTCCCGGCGAACTTCGTACCGCCTAACAGTTATTTATCATTCTCACCCTTTAAACCTTCCCTGGAGAACGACAAACATTTCAATACCAAACCAGCTACATCAGTTCAGCCGTTCGCGAGTTTTTGCGAGACAAACGAACGGCAACTGACTTTGATACGTAAGAAGAAGAGAAGATATAAAGATTCACTGTAAACTTAATATATATATATATATATTAAAACCTTGAGACAACAATAAGTAACATGATAAAAAATATATATGTATTATCAATTAATTAATTAATAATTTAAAATCACCCCTGACCGTTCCTGGTGCAAAAGTACCCATAACACTCGCAGCATTGCCGCGTTGAATAGCAATAGCCATTTCTGCACCAGGAACGAACCGGAGCGGGAGTCACCAGTCTTAACTTTGAGCCTATGCCCTACTTTGTTAATAAATGCCCTAGCCTCAGAGCCCCAACAGCCCAGGGTTTACATAGCGGCACACTAAAAAAAACACAACATACATAATTAAAAAGAAACAAACATAATTCTAGTTACAAAATATCAAATACCATAAAGATAAATATTCGTAAGTCCTTACTCACATATTAATTTATAGGCAATGTTATGTTCCTACCATATGTACGGTATTATTGATCCTTCTAGATTATATTAGTGAGTCTATACGCTAGACTCACTAATCTAAGTTAACAGCCTTACTTTCGAAAGAAGAGTATAGATATAAATGTGTCAGTTACGATATTTGGGTTCATAGGTTCTAACGCTCGCCTGGATAGCTAATATTCAAGTTTATAAAATCTATTGCCAAGCATCGAGCGGTGTGTTCCGGAAGCCTTACTTGAGAGCCAGTGTATTCCAGACTAGTCATTCTCTATCTAGAACAACAGTGCCGCTGACTTCGTGTCGTGCGTCCTGGTGGTCATATGTCTAACTGCCTTATAAAAAAAGATATGACAAGATCATCGTGGTTCAAAAAATAGGTAACATATAAATTTGAAAGGCTAACACAATATTTTTTTTAAATATCAAGCTAATAAATAAATAATAAAAGAATCGCACACTTAAATCGTCGATGACAAGCCGACATAATACAAGGAAATATTTCCTTATAATTTATTCCCTATAATAAAAAAAAAAGCTCCAATATAAACCTCGGCATAAACAACATATAGCCCAAAATTATTGCCAGATTAATACATTTATTATATCGCCGTCCTTTTTCAACTTATAGCGCCATCTCTGTCTGTGGTCATTTCAAAAATGGAACACCGCGTGAACGCATGAAATTAGTCCCGCTTTTTCATCTCCCACCGCGACCGATTTGAATTTGGAATCTTTTTTATTTTTTTAATCGACCCCGAAGGCCGTTGGGAGTTTGGAAGCCGCCATGATGGGTGTTTTTTTAATTATCTTCTGGCTCATGCCGGCGCACACAATAAAGAGATTGCTACATTCGTGCGTCAGCTACCACACTGACACTTAAGTATTTTTAAAACATAATGTGAGGTTTTCGTGGTTTGCTCAACACAAATGCTTACAAAATTGTATTTGTGTGCAATGATGATAAAAGCAATGTTCTTACTGGGACATGTACAATATATACGATGAATTTCTGAAGATTGCAAAGTCTTTTTCTTCATTGGTATAAAATATCCAAAAAAAGGGTATTGGTGTACCTATATTGAAATTGCTACAATAATATGGATGACATTGACATACTTTATTATATTTTATTATCGACGATTCCAAGTCAAATTCATTGCGTTGTGAGCGTGATCGCGACGTGCAAAACGAGACTTTGCAGAATAAAGCCGAGCTTGTGAAGTCTCTTATTCTTGACCCAGATGTCACCCTATACTTTATATTCAGAAAACATAGTAGGAATTTATAATCAGGATAGTTTTTAATATGATACTTCACTTAAAATACCCCCTTCGTCCGACGGGTGAAGTTTTTTTAAACACCCTAACGAGACCGCGAACGCGCTAATAGTAAAGTAACTTAATACCAGCTCTTATAAAAACCGAAGCACTTTTCGGTAGTGTCATTTGGTTTATATCGCGATTTTATCAGTTATCTTCGTGTATTTTACAAGTTCTCAGAGTTTCGGTTTTATAATTTATTTTTTAAGAGCTTTGAGCCGTTGGCGAGTGAAAATTGCGGTTATCTTCAATTTAACTTAAATTTTTGGACATCTTATTAATTTTATAATAATATCTGCTAAGTAGCGAAGTCGGCTACTACTTAGCAGATATTAACAGAATTGAATACAATAATAGGATTTACGTTTAGGGAAATCAATTGTCGTGGTCGAGTGATTACCGTACTCGTTTCGAGAGCCGGCGGACGGCACGGGTTCGATTCTAGGCCAGGGCAGGTGTTCAGGAAATGAGTCTGAATTTTCCAAGTAACTTTTTTGCATGGAAAATAATTATTAATAATTTCTCTGTCACTAAAACTGCTGTCTGATAGAATTAATATAAAACCACGTTTGACAAAGAATCCAACATTACGTTTTATTTATTTTAATGTTTGGTACAAATACAAAATAGTACAAAAAAAAAACACGCTGAAATCTTCGTCTAACGTGATCTTTTAAGGTTATTCTATCAGACGGCAAAATATCAGCGACAGAGGAATTCTTGTCAGGGTCAAACCCCTCACTGACTGGACTTTAATGGTTTGTAGCATTCTCGGCACAGGATAAATCGTAGTAGGGAGCTATGAGCAACGTTTTATTAGCAGGTTTCTTTACCAAAAAACTCTCGCTCTTTCTCCAAATATTGGATTTTAATCGTCGAAGGCAGATGGTCATCTACGGCCTCTTTTTTTGACCATAAATTTCAAACATATCCTGCTTTGATTGAAATCTTTCCTAATTTATAACTTTACGTTAGTTTTTTCGCGTTTTAATGTCGTATCTTTATAGTATATTAATTGATTTTGTAGTATTAGTAAATTATGCGAACATTAAATAGTAAATAAAAAATTAATGATACATAAATGAAAAATTCTTGGTCTTTAATGAAAGTCTTTTTAATTTTATTGGTCAGAGTATTTGATATTTGTTTGCATTTCAAATTATATTTTGTTTTATTTAATTTAAAGTTTATTAAAGTGCTTATACCGTTAGATTAAGTGTTTTTAAACGATGTTCGTAGACAGGCAATAATTCTATAAATTCACCGTCTTATTATTATTATTTTATCCAATACAGCCAGGCATTTGACCACCAGCTTGCTCGACCACGGAAGTCAGCGACACTGTGGCCGTAGATGGATCATGCATATAGTCTGAAATACACCGGCTCTCAAAGAATACTGCCGCAACACACAGTTAGGTACTTGGCGACAAATTTTATCATATTCAGGATTAAAAATTATATTTAGGTGCTTAATTTCTTCAAAAACTAGGTAAAGGTAGCCGCCGTGGTAAAGTGGCTAGTATGCTTGCTTCGACATCCGACGGTCCCGGGTTCAATTCCCGGTCGAGGCAGGTGTTCAACTGACGAGTTTGAACATTGGTCTTTGGGTCTGGGTGTTTTCATGCGTGTGTTTGTGAATGTTGCATGATATCCCCGACACAGAAGAAATTCTAGTTATAGGAGCTATGAGTGTGAAAAGTTTATTTATTTAGGTTTTAAATTTGCTCTAGGTATAAATTAATATTTCCTATTGGTACATGATTACTACAGATAATACTATGTATTTGCAACCTACATATGTTTTTTTGTTTCATGTGTATTTAAGTGAATAAAAAAAAGGAGAGGTTATTTCTCAGACACACCAGGACCGATACAGGAAACTTTTTGTTGTTTGTAACGATAAACCTTTCATACTGTTTCTATTAAAGTGTAAAATATATAAATAAATGGTATTTATTTGCGACAGAATGTAACAGCAAGTTCCTTTTTTGTTTTATTTTTTTGTCTCACAATGTAACCTATAAACTAAACTCAACTAACAAAACTTTCTGTCACAAAATTGCCTTGATTCAACGTAATTTAATTTAGAACCTAAAACTTTTCTCATTTAAGTGATTTGTGTTAACTTATGAGAAATAAATATTAATATTCTTAAAATTTATAATGCTAGTTGTAACATCCAGTGTGAGATGCGTATGTGAGGTAAATTTAGGAAAAACGGTCCAATACTAATAGCTTGCCTGGAAGAGCAAGATCGCTTATAGCACTATATTTTGTAAGAATTTCTCTCTTGTATTATTTTGTGGGCCTGCAATAAAAAAATGATCTATCATTTTATCTATCAATACTTTGGTCCTAAAATTAACTAGAATTACTAAAAAGTTTCGGCCCTTCCCCGTACGAGTACAATGCCTAAAATGTGCATCTGTGTATCACACCTGTCGAATTGAAATTATACTGTTTATTTAATAGTGAATAGATCCACGCTTTATTGTACACACACAAAACATTACAACACAAAAATATAATTTAACATGTAGTGCCACAAGTGGCGGCCTTATCTTTAAAAGCGATTTCTTCCAGGCAACCTTTGGATTGAGACTTTTGAAAATAAAATACGTAGACGGTGGTGTAGGTACTTAAAATAAAGAATGTAATGTAATTAAATAACTCATATACAAATATACATACATACATAATATGCTGGTCTCTACCTGGGTCAGCGCATTAGTATTGCCATTCAACGAGGCAATGGGGCCAGCATATTGTGTACTCTACCAACTGGCAGTGGTTTAGATTTAAGTTAGTTTTAATTTTTGGATATTGCTTTTGTACATATAGTTTATAACTTTATATAGTTTTTGTTAGGTTATGTATATTTCTTTGAAAATATTAAAAATCCCTTTACATACTTACATTCTATTGCCAAAATTTTTTTTTTATAAGTAATTCATTTGGAACACAAGTTTAGTAAAATAATTAGTAATTTTAAAAAAATATTGATTGTAAGTTTTTGAATAAGAAAATGTTATATTTTCTATATATAATCTTATACAACACGAAATCAAAGTTTACCTTTACTCATCGCGTAGATACAACAGTGGGGTGAAAGCCTAGGGCGGGGCATTAGGCCTCTATTGTGGGGCCACCTGGCGCATCACATGGCTCGAAGGGTGGCCATGGTAGAAGGTTTATTAGACACAAGAAATTCCACATTCTGGCGAATTTATTGAATTTAATAAACACTTTTCTGTTTTCAAGGTCTGACTCCGATTAGGCCAAAATTTAAGAAATATTTATCGTATTATACATTTTTTTGATTATATTTCGTTTTAAAAACCTCCACCAGACTGATTTTGATACAAAGGGACCACGTTGAAGGAACATTGAAATAAAAAAAATGATTTTACCGTGTCTCCGAAAATTTGAATAATACATTAAAATAATACAGTCGAATAGAGTATCATCTCTTTTTTGAGAACGCGTAAAAATATATTTTTGATCGTATCTCCAAAATGGTTTTTTGATTGTCACCCTAATAGATACCCCAAAATGGCGGAATCATATTTTATAATCTGTTAAGCATTTTTCTTAATCTATTTTCGTTGTCGGGGGTGTGTTGTGTGTTAACGACCCAACAAATAAAAGATACATTTGGGGATGTTTGCGGATTACAACGTAAATAGGTGAGGAATTATCGTATACAGGGTAATCGGTTCAGGGTATGCTACACCGAAAGGGGGCCACTGTACTCGGTACCTGTAGAAATATTCTTATATACATTTATTATACAACGTGTAACAGAAAGATGTGACAATACTTAACGGTGTTAGTTTACCCATCAAGGTGAACCCTGCGCAGAAGAAAATTTTGGTAAATTCGAGAAAAAAATATTGCGTCCTTAATACAAATTGACGTACATGCGACAAATTTTTGTATGGAGAAACTTTTTTTTCTCGAATTTTGCAAAATTTTCTTCTATTATGGGTTTACTTTGATAACACCCTTAAGTGTTGTCACACGTTTCTGTTACACGTTATATATATATGTAAAAGTGAAGAGAAAGAAAGGGAAATGTATATAATAGTATGTATCCATTGTTATATATTTCATTTTTACGTTTAAGTTAGATTTTTCTTTAGATATGGAAGTAAATAGAAAGGAAAATCGAAAAATTAACTACCGTACAAAGAAGAAAGTCTAGTCAACAAAGTCAACCCATTGAAGAACATATTTTTTTCTAACTACAAAAAAAGAAGGTATAACAAATCTTTCGAATGGTTCATTGATACACTTAAACAGTACCATTCGAATTCAAATTCAGCGGTGATTGCTTTCGCATGCGACTATTGAATTTATACGAGCAAGTTCAAAATAGGGCCCTGGTATTTTATTAGGAATTGTGTGCGCCTTGTAATTAGTAAGAATAATCATAAAGTGCACGTACATAATTAGTACCAGCATTAGTTACTATAAAAGTAATGTGTGTCATTATTAATATTTGATTTTAACTATTACACAGGGTTATCAGTTAGGGATGTTCTTAGCTGAAAAGGGCTACTGTGTCATTGTAACCAATTTTCTATATTATTTTTTCGAAACATTTTCTATATATCCCTACCTAACCTCTCCTTACCCTCGAAAACACTATGTTACCAACCCTATAAATCGCATCACACGAATATTACAAAGGCTAAAGTTTGTGTATATGTGCGTGTGTTTGTTCCTCCTTGACGCTCAAACGGCTGAACGGATTTGAATGAAATTTGATTCGAAGATAGCTTATTTCTGGATTAACACATGGCTAATTTTTTTCTCGGAAAATTGAAATGTTCCCATGTTATGATCAAATATCCACAGCTAGTAAAACCGCGGGGAGCAGCTAGTCACAGATAAAATAAAATTGGTTTAAGATGATAAAATAAAAATTTTAAATATTTTTTTCGAGTACATGCCGAGACATGCATACTATAGGTTCCATAGCATTAACTATTTCAGAATTTTGACTTAAGACAGCTATAGACCGCCAACTTGTCCATACAATAAGATATAGCTCTTTTCTAACTTTTAATGTTGTCGGATTCCAGTGGTTTTTTTTCACATAGCTAACATATTATTTACTAGGCTTTACCGTTTCAATTTTTCTGTCTTTTATATCACTTTAAAGTTACAAGCTTCCTAAGCAGCCATATTTTTGCGCTGATACGATGCCTATTACAAGACTATATTATGCAGAACTCAATAACTTTTTTCAAAATAATACAACGTGTGGACCTAAAATACATCATAGTGAAGCGATTGAAACCAATAACAAAAATCTACGTTACAATTTAGGGGGTCAAAACAGGTAGGCCCCGGAACGAAAAATGTATCAAAAACACGAAAACAGTGAAGGGTCGTTGATCCTTTTAAGAAGTTAGATAGAGCGGACAGAATGAGTATTTATACAATTTTTTCAGTTAGTTTTAGATAAAATCCAAAATATTTTGTTCAAGACTTGTTTTTTTTTCTAAATAGCCAAACAACTGGGCCAATTTTGATAAAAGAAATATGGTCCATACCTGATATTACTTACTAAACAAAACTTAACAAATCGTATCGATTAATAAATTACAGGTCAATCGCGTTACAAAAATACATACATTTTTTTTGCCAAATTTACAAACCTCCTAACTTTCGAGCGAGCGCTTGAAGAGTCAACATCTCCTGAGGATGCCTTGTGCTAAGGCGAAACACGTGTCGAGGAAGTCGGATACTGAGAGAAAGAGAAATAATAAGGTGAGGTGTGGCGGTGGTGAGGAGGAACCACACCATAAAAACAAAAATATTTTTCGATTTCTCACGCTGACATCAAGGCGAGGCGGAAAAACACTAAATGTTTTGTATCCATACATATACCATCTTATTACCTCCTAACTTTTTAAGTGGATTAAATAGTGAATAGTTAGAACTAACAAAGCCTAACCAGTAGCTAGGTCACAGTTAGTATAACCATCGGGTGTCTAATACCTAGTACTTAGCTAGGTTATTATCAATGCTTTGAGCGTTCTGTGTAATTTCGAATACAGTGGCCATGATATTATAACATATTTTATCTGGTTTTTTTTGTACAAGGAAAACCCGTAAAGACTTGATAATATTACAATGTAGCCTAAGCCTTAGGTCAATAAGTAATTTTAGTTAAACCTAAAAATAATGCCTCTAAGAGTTTGTCCTACGGCACTTTTCTTATTACAGTTGTTAAGGCGAAAACACTTTGTTCGTGAGTTCTTAAGTCTTAGCACTTTCACTATTATATTTCACTACTTTACTATCTGGTTTATGACTGTAAATAAAAATACTGAAACATATTATAAATTTGTGTTTGGTTAGTAAGTTTTTTGGTAATATTTTTTTTTTGGTTTTCTTAGAAACTGGTAGCAATTGGACAACTTGCTTCCAGTTACTGAGGAATAATAATGACATTAAGCGACGAAGCTGCAAATAATATAATAACAAAGTTTTTTAATCAACTTCATTTTAGTTAATTAATTACTTAGTATGGATATAGATATGAGAGAGACATTAGCCCAGTAGTGGGATAGTATTACATAGTTAAAAAATAATAAAAACAAGTGTTTAGAAGCGAGTTCGAAAAAACCCGACGGTTATATCTTTAAACCTGTGTATCAACCTCATTTTTTAATGGTGATGTACCCAGTTTCGCTCTCACGACTGAAATGAATCTATTGACACCACTCACATAAAAATACGACAAGCCGTTTAGGCTCTAGGGCGTGTCAAAGAAATATACATACATACACACACTCGAAAAACATAACCCTCCTTCTTTCGCAGTCGGGTCATTAATAAAACATTGATTCATATAAAAGCAAGGACAGACAGACACCCTACTTCATACGATTGTAATTCTGTTTGTATGCAACAGTACATGCTGTTGGTAATGCGTGTTATTATGCACTGCGACAAATCTAATGTTGACTTTACTAATGGTAGCAGTTTAATAATGTGGCTATACTCGTAACATATATAACATATAATAGATTACTACCTAACAAGCGCATATACAATTTATTTGTAATTTCTCGACTGATATGATATTTATTTTATTAAAACATATAAGGAAAGGAAAAAATCATGCACAGTTATAATAACCAATCTAATAATAAACCCCCAGTAGAAGGCAAAGTTCCAAGAATGCTGGCAGCATTGCCACTTTAAATGGCAATGCTGATTTTGTGACGAAAATAAAAGCCAGCATTCTGGTCACATGTCGTTTTCACTTGACGTTTTGATATTTCTCGTCTGATCGATATATTTAAACAGTATTTTATTATTTAAATATTTATATTTTTTAATATTTAATGTAGTAATACCAAATACTTCAGAAGCCAAGGATGCCTGGAGGCTTGCTTGCCCAAATACCGATTTTCCTAAATCTCCATCTTGTCAGAGGCTGTGACCGACCGATCTGTGAACTAGCACGGAAATCTCTTCTAGATACGTGTAGTGTCACGGATCGCGATCGTATACTGAATGGGAGTCGGGACTTTGGTTACAAGCTTTGCCTTCTTTCAATACAGGTTGCCTATTAGATCCGACTGCTTTTCGTCTCGCTATCAGCTTACGTTTGGGTGCGAGGTGTTATGAGGCCCATCGCTGCAGTGTGTCACGTGTCACCATGGTCTGTTTTGTTCTAAAACCGCTGGCAGAATGTGTTGCCACACTAGCCTGAATGATATCATTCGCCGGGCTTTTTCCACCGCCAATGTTGCAGCTGTGCTCGAACTGAGCGGTCTTGCGCGTGAACGTCACGCACAAGTTTGATCGATTCGACACGTGACCAGAATGCCGGTTTTTATCTGGCCCAACGTATAAGCATTGCCATTCAGGGTAATGCGTCTAGCAACTGGGCACGCTGCCTTCTGGTGGTGGGTTGGAGCTATTGAATTATCTGTAGATTTTTTAATGGTCTATAGGTAATCTTTCTGCTATTTTTTTTGGTGTCGTAGTTAGTCATTTTTTTAATTCTAATAAAGTCACTTGCCACCTTTATGTTTCTGAAAAATAATGATAACAAAGATCTCTATATATATTTATAGCACTGGCAGTAGAAAGAAATCAATAAAATCAGTAGTTTGTCGGAGCACCACTCGCAGTTCGACCGAGAGAGCACAAGTTCGATCCCGGGCCAAGCATGCATAAATTATGATAGGTAGGAAGAAGTATATATAACTCATTAGACATCTTCTCAAAAAAAATTTTTTTTAATCGATCCACCCCTCTGAGAAACGTGGAACATAAATAAAATATTCCGTCGAATGGCGAACCACCTTTCTTTTTGAAGTTGGTTAATGTAATGAATGTAAATACACAACACGCAAGGTGTTTGGTCGATGTGCACCACAATATTTGTGATTGTGGAAACGCTACCTACGTTAAGGGGAAGGTATGCTGAAGCGATTTATACACTTGTCTGATAAATAACAAAATAAATAAATAAAATATAGATTAAAGATTAATTACATATATATATATATAAAGATTAATTACATAGATCTATAAAATAATTATCTACTCAAAATTAGTACAAGTTTCTTCCTATTGTCACATACAGCCTAGTGAAAGACAGACCGACGGACAGTGAAATTTAGTAATAATCCGTAAGTAACTAGTAAGTCCTACATATTTCATATATACACTTTAAACGTATTAAGAATAGGCTTTTATTTGTAATTTTTTTAGTAGCGATTTGGCATTTTTTTCTCCAAAAAGTGTTCACAAAAATTTCTATTAAAATGACTCTTACTTTATGGTTTCCAAATCTAAATAGCTAAAACGTTTTACTTGTCTTATTTAATAAAGAGTGCCACTTTTTGTTTCATTTTTATGACATTTGGTATTTTTTCTATTTATTTATTCTAGAGCTCTATTCAGCAAGCCAGACTTGCTAAACTTACCTAATTTGACAGTTCTAAAATTGTCGCCAGTTCTCGCTTTATATTCATCGATGAGAAAAGGACGGATATATTTTTGAAGAAAAGCGATTTTAGGTTCATAACAGGGAGATATTTGAACCCCCCATCTCGAAAAGAGTATTTTGCTCCTCGATGTCTGAGTGCAAAAGCCGTTTTTATCCGCATATGAATTCAAAACATTATTAAACCTATTTACTTGTAACTTTATGTTGCCGAATTCATCATACAACCTTTTTTAATTTACTATAACTCAGACTCGGAATCTTTTTAGTGTACCTCTTACATAGTTTGCTTCGCGCGCGCCATGTCCTTTTTTTGCATGTAGTCATTTTCCCACTGAGGCGGTATGAAAAGTTACGTGTTGCACTCGAGTGCAAAGATTTTTCACCTCGTGCTCTTTTGTTTTCGTCGCTATTGCCCAGGATTCTAATTATAGAATCCTTCGCTTGCTCGTTCATCAACAGTGAGCACGCGGTTAAAAAGCAACTTTGCACTCTTGTATAACAAATAAATATTATTTTTAAAGAAAGAACAATCATCGCTTTAACAGTGTCGGTAGTATAAATGCGGGCCACCCACGTCGACGCAGAAATAGCTCAGCTCGCCTCGCGCGACCGGCGAGTACTTACTTACACTCAAACTATTACTCTGCAAGTTACTATTTAATGTCCAAGATGTGGTTTTTAGGGTAATACACACGCACTGAACTCCCACTGTAAAGATTAATGAAATATAAAAAATGAATAAATATATTAAGAATAGTTCAGAATAGTTAAATATTGCAACTTTTTTAATAGTGAAAAGATTCGGAAGTATTAATAACCCACACCCCGTATTGAAATCGGCTATAAAACTACTTGACACGTATTTGTACATATAAATGAGTGAATCAATATAAATGTTATAAACAAAAACCAGGCAGAATAATCTAATTAGTCAATGGTAGAACATTTGAGAATCTAAAAATCTCTATAACCAAAGTATTAGACATTTTAGAAAAAAACCCGAAAATATTGTAGTTTCTCAATTTATTTTTTTACAATTTTTGTTAATTTTCTTAAACGCAAATTTATTTTAGAGGTTGGTCGGACGGATTTGTAGATTATTTATAGATTAAAGTAACTAAAGAAATTGTATAGGCACCTATAGACAAATTGAAAAAAAAATGTAATGTAATAAAAATATTCAAAATTCGCTATCTAACAGACTTAATTGCAAGAATATTAATACATAAGTAATATATAAAAAACACGAATAATCATAACTTATTTCATCATTTTAATTGGCTAGATGCGTTATTAAAATAAATATAGTAAACATGAATTCCAATCAAATATCATTATAAAATGATGATATGCCAACCTACAAACACTTTCATAAATATAGCAATATAATTAAATCTGGATTTATTTATTGCTTTAATGAAATAAACATGTATAAGATGCAATACTGCACGCAATTCTAATCATAAACATAAAATAATAATAAATACAGTTAAAGTTGTTTTTAGCGTTCAGTACCCCAAGAGGAAAAAATGGAACCTTTCTAGGATCACTTTGTTGTTCATCTGTACGTCAAGAGGATTTTGTTCAAGAACACAATATGTTGGTGTCGAGCTGAAATTCATATCATTACTCGAGTCCACTGGCCCTTGGTGATATGAAAAAATCAAATCTCTAAAGCCAACGCAATCAAAAGATAAGTGCAGCCGTTTATGCTGCACTCGCAAGGAAATCAAAACCTACAGGATAGTGTTTGTGAACTCACAATCTTGAAATTTGGTAAGAAACAACGTTTTATAGCACAGATAAAAGAAAAATTGCGAAAAGCAACCACTTTTAGGTTCATAATTAGTAAAAAAACAATTTAATAATTTAGCAATGAAAATACCATGTTTTTTCTTATATACCACCAAGTTTGTACGGCACCCTCGAGTGCACGAGGCCGTCTCGCACTTGGGCGATTTTTTTTTTTGGTAAACTTGCTTACGTAGGTATGTTAGCAAATACTAATTAGCAGTTTAAAATTAAAATTAATAATTATGAAACGTTGGTTGGCTTGAATGTCATGCATGTTTCCTTAGAACAATAACCTTTTTAAAAATAGTTATTTTTACAGAGTAAAAATAACTTTTAACTCTACCTGGGTCAGCGCATTAGTATTGCCATTCAACGAGGCAATGGGGTACTCTACCAACTGGCAGTGGTTTAGATTTAAGTTAGTTTTAATTTTTGGATATTGCTTTTGTACATATAGTTTATAACTTTGTATAGTTTTAGTTAAAATTTTATCATGTTTTATGAGTTTGTGCAATAAAATTGTTAGCCTTTTGACAGAGTATTCATTTCTTCGTAAAACACATAGTTATTTTTTTAGTAAAAAATCCATATTACATTGAAAAATGTCACAATACCCTGAGTGTGATAGCCAAAAACCAAATCACTACATTTTTCAGGACTTTGGAAAAAAATTAACGATATCCGAATTACTAAATAATAAAAATCAAAGCTATAATAAAAAAAAAGCTCTAAACAAAACATCGAAAGCAATTTGTGAAATTTGATTGAACTAAACAATTCAATATATAAATTCTAATCTAATTTATTAACATAAACAAATAACAAGCACAAGTGAACAAAAACCTCCTTTCAACAATGGCGTCTGAGTGACATTTGACAGCTGTTTGACAGCTATTTAGGCGGGAAAGCCGTCGCCTCGTTATCGGCGCCATGTTGGTATTTCTGTTCACTCTTTGTTTTGCATGTCATTGTTTTCAAGTTATTGTTATAGAGCGTAGGTAATTTAGAAAGTTTTTAGTTGTTATATTAGAATTTTAAGGCTAATTTTAAGATTCAGAGAAACTGTTCTATAAAACCTAAGTTGAATTCTGAATTCGAGAAAAACGAATAATTTTTTCGTACATTTTGTCGACGACCGATAAACTTTTTCTATGGAACTGTTTTTGTTCTCGAATTCTTAGTTAATCCCATAGAAACGATAGCCCCTTGCCGAAAACCCTAGTGCATATTAGAATTACATTTACTAAATTTTACTTCGACGTTACAATAGTGCGAAAAACTAGGGTGTCGGTAAATGTACCTACCTATGTAGGATCCACCTGCAAAGTACGTATCTATAGGTTAAAAAAAACAACTAAAAGTCTTCCAAAATTGTATTGCTAATGGAATAAACGCGTAACGCACTTACAAAAAAAAACAGTTAAAGAGACCTTTTTTTTAAAGTTGGTACAAACCTTAAAATCAACCAACCTTTTTTCTTTGAAAATCAACCTCTGTTTTGTACAAGGAAGCCGAATTTAGAAAACAATAGCCGCTGCTGCTCATGCATAATTCTACGCTTCGGTAAGTGCAAGTGTCAAAGTGTAAAACCTCCCTCATTTTTGATGTTCACCGACTTAGGGGCCTAATTTTGGTTTTTGAGACGAAGTGACTTAGAACAATACGTGGAGATAATTTTGACCTAACAAGCGAAACTTCTCTGCTTTGCGAATGGTAGATTTTTTTTTATTTGTCACATTGTACCTATGTTAACCTAAAGATCCACCACCGATATAGGATAGCATATATTGTTTTTCTCGTCGATGCTTTACATTGAATAGGATATTCCTGCGATCACTACAAAAAAGGAGTCTTTGTCTGTCTGTTTATTACAAAACTAGTGATTCTTTAAGTGTTAATGTTAAATATTAAAGTGTAAGACTGGTGGCTTATTAACCATTAATATCTTGTGTATGTACACAAGTGTAGGCAAGCGTCATAGACAGGACGCATAACGTGGTTTCTAAGCTCGCGAGAAATCTCCATAGAAAATCTAGTGAAGTTTCCACCGCGTTACAAAAGTGACCATAAACTAAAATGAGAAGAGATAACTAAAGACAAGACTGTATGGCTACAATGGCTTAAGCATGCCCAAAGGGCTAATTTATTTAAAAAAAAATGTATTTATTTTGTAAATTGCCTCCATCATAAGGTAGCCTGAATGAGATCGCTTTTAGCGATAATGCCGCCACATTTGACACTAGATGTAGTATTTTTTTTTTATATATTTGATGTTTATGTGTCTGCAATAAAGAGTTTACTCATTCATTCACTATTGAGAGGGAGAGGGAGGCCTCCAATTTCTTGGATGAAGGATGTCCAGAAGGACATGAAGTCTTTGCTGATAACGACACGTACTTACCTACCATACCAGCGGAATTAATGTCACTACGCCCAACGGGATAACGCGAGGGTAATAAAAAAGAAGATTTGCATGGTGTTACCCGCGGATCTCTAATTTTTAATAGCCTGTGTTACTTATTGATAATGTAGCTTTCTAACGGCGAAAGCACATTGAAATCGGTTCAGTAGTTTTAGAGACTATTCTATGCAAACAAACAATCAAATCTTTCCTCATTACAATAATCCTCACAATTATAATCCTTATTTATGATAATAATTGCTTATTATAATATTTTAGTAGGTATGTCTATTATAGATACTTAAACGCGTTTCAACTTGAAGCATAGTTTATTCGATAGAGAACGTCACGCGACAAAATGAGACAAAATACCTACCTACGGTGTGACGCCTTCCATACATATAAAGACCGATAATGTATATACGTATGTAAGTACAAATATTTGGCTGTCCAGTTTGTAAGTAGGCTTGATAACTATAACAAATCATGTTTCAGCAAAGAGGATGCGGAAGACTAATATAACGTATCTAGGTCAAGGGCGGATTCAGGGAAGTGGGTCAAGGGGGTCAAGAAACCCCCTTGGGTAGAGTCCAGGATCTAATCCAGGACCACTAATTAAAATTGTTAAAAATACCTAATGTTTTTATTATATATAAAAACATTTTTACAATATAGATTTTATGTAAGTAGGTACGTTAAACATTTAATTAATTTAATTAATAATATTTTATACGATTTCAAACGCATTATTTGGGAACGAAAGCTACGAAACTTAAAAAAAAACTTATACTCCGCCCTTGACCTAGGTATTAGTTCTGAATTAGAGGACTTCCCATTACCAACATCACAAAACTATAAAGATTAACGCAATAATCTCATATACGCAAACCAGCTATATACTCGTAGGTACCTACCAGAAAACGACTTGGTATATTTTATTAACCGAACAGAACAATTTAAAACACGTAGACAATAATGTATAACAGTACTTTAGAACACTAGCTGGAGAAAATGGAGCCATAAAAATAGCTCCAGCTCACGTTTTAAACGATCTAGAGCAAAAAAATCATGCCATTTAACAACACAATGTATGACTGACCCACTAAATATTAACTACCTACCACAATCCATACCATAGTAAGTATATAACAGCTTAATTACCATTATTATGTTATAATATACGTAAAAAACGTGTTTTCGATCAGCAAACGCTCAATAATTCAACAAAGATGGCGACTGTCTATCAAAATAATAATTCTGTCAAAGTTAAATTGAAATTCGCGTCGGCCGATCAAAAGAGGTACAGTATTATTGATACATTACTACCGAGCAAAAGAGCCCATAGCAGCGAATTTACAACTGAATTACAAATCTGTAGCAAGCACACTAAACACACAATCACGTTAAATCAATTGAAATGTCTCCCTCTCTTTCCAACCTCAGGAAAGCTAGCTTGTTAAAGGGAGACAAAGGATTTCGCTGTGTGCATTGGAAAGCGCTCATGGTTACGCCTACAAAACTTGTAGGGAAGGGAAAAAGCTTGTTTGTTCGGGGGCGTGTCCCGTCTCTACGACCCGAGGCGCAGTCGCTCGCGCGCCGTCGTCGCGAGCACACGTTGACACTGACGTTGACATTTCCATTCTGACAGCTGTCACTGTCATCCGACCCAGATACTAGTGCGTGAAAAAGAGCCCGATTAAGAAATCATGCTAATCGTCCGATTAATATTAATGTACTAGACGTGTCAAGCGTGTTTGACATTCAAATTGACAATGTTTTAATTTCAAATCGTGTATTGACTGTATAATTTGTTGGGACAGGCCATTGTGTTGTGAACGAACTTAAATCAAGACATTAAAGAAGGAAGATTATGGCTTTCGAAGATCGCTGCAGTCCGAACCAGGCGAACAGCCCGGGTCCTGTGACAGGACGGGTGCCTCCACCACATTCTGAAAACCCAGCTTTCACTCCTTCGAACCAATACACCTGTACAACAATAGATTCAAGGTACGAACGACCGAACATGACGATAGTCAAAGTCCAGCCTAACTCTCCACCACCGAGCCCCGAATACCAAAGCTACTACCGACCCGACACACCAGATGTCAAACCATCAATCAGCCAAGACTTCACACCACCGCTGACATTCTCAATCAGCAACATCTTACACCCTGAATTCGGTCTGAATGCTTTAAGAAAAACATCAAAAATCGAAGGTCCCAAACCCGTCGGGCCTAACCACAGTATCCTATACAAGCCTTATGATCTGTCAAAACAGACCGATTATTCGAAATACAGTTTTGATTATTTAAAATCTAAGGAGAGTGACATTAACCCTTTACCGCCGCTGGGTGGGTTACGTCAGACTGTGTCGCAAATCGGCGAGACTAAGGAAGACCGTCCAAAGATACAAGAGAGTCAGAAGAGGCCAGATTCAGCTAGTTCCATAGTTTCTTCGACGTCTAGTGGAGCGGTGTCCTGTGGGAGTGCAGATGCGAATAGTCAAAGCTCGCAAGGCAATGCAAGTCTGTGGCCGGCTTGGGTATACTGCACGAGGTACAGCGATCGGCCTAGCTCGGGTGAGTGGTCTTTCTATTTTTTGATTATTTTTTATCTATGTTAACCTAAACGGTATATTACAGTCATGTTTGTGGGAATGTGTTGTAGAGCTACCCATAGCTTTATGGTTGAGGTTCTCAATTCGTCGGAATCTTTTTTTATATAGTTACGTATGTTACCTTATTTATTGGAGACGTAGGAACCAAAATATAAAACCTTTTAGCGGTTTTTTTTTGGGAAAAGACTTTGGACTGTTTAGTAGATATACTCGTTTAGGTTTTTTTTTATGATTATTTAATTTGTCAATATATTTAGTTGTTATTTTGTTACCTCTTGTTGTAGGTACGGCAGTAGTTTTGAGTTTAATAGAATTGTACTTACTTTCATTGTATCTATGCCGAATACTTGATTACTGCGTTTTTACATAAATAAACAATAGGTATACTTGGCAATAATGTTTTATCATTATTTGCATACGAATACCTACCTATTGATTGACATTGATTTATATTATTACTTAAGGTTTATATTTTTTTCACAATTTTGATCCGAAAACTAGCTTTTTTACGTCTTCACACGGCTTTACCTTTTCCTATTGTTTTTAATGTGCTGAACTTATTTGATACTAACTTTTTTCATTTCAAAAGGTACCAGTAGATGGAGCAAAGGTAGGTCACTACTTTAACTAACTTTTTTAAATGGTTTAAAATTAATCGGTCAGTTATCAACGTCAGAATTGACTTACTCATTTGTACCAATGCCATAGATCTAAAATAATTCTATTGTCTATGGAAAATGCAATTCTTATTATTTTTTCTATTTAATTATGTTTAAAAAAATCTGTTTGGATTTTCTATTATACGTGCTTTATCACTGATTAAGGTGCAGATGTCATCTATAACAATTGAGGTCCTAAGAATTATGGAAAATATACTCAAACATTGCTTGGATTGGAACAATTTATATTGTTAAATTTTATTATGCCGACTAGCAGTAGGCTTAAATATAATTACAAATATAGCGGGGTTTATCAAAAACAAAGTGTTGCTAGAGTTCTATTGAGGCACATAATATAAATACTCTCTTGTACTGAGGTGAGGAACTATAGAGGTTTTCATCCCTGCATGAGATTCTATTGGGTACCTCTTTAATTAGGTGTTTAAATGTCATCTGCCTATATATTAGTCGGACACGTATCATCTCAGGCCACTTCATCAATTATCATCAATAGAGTTGAGGCCAAGCACTAGTCTATAGAGTATAACTCTAGTTTAGAGACTGATTTTCAATTAGAGCAACGCTGTTTGGAACGATAAAGGTTGCCTGGAAACAATCATTTTAGGCATATATTAAATGCCCTAGCACTTTTTTAATGTATCCTCTAGGTTTAAATCCACGGCATAATCTACTACAGTTTCTGACAGTATTCAGTTATTAGAGTAGCCGTGATTTATTTGCATTAAAGCCATGAATCTACATCTTCATTCTTCATCAGCCATTTAAGCGCGATAGGTAACCAGAAAGACGCAGGTTTAAAGTCTGCCTGTTATTTTAGACTGCTCTCTTATAAGTAGAAATCTATTTTCTTGCGAATATTTAGTCAAAAAAGCGTTAAAAATTACTCAACAAGCCCAAAATGATGTATCCACCCACCATGAACTGACAATAAACTTTTTATTTCCACGAATTTTGTTTTGTAACATTAGAACAAGACGACAACCCAAAAACATTGTCAAATGAACCGTGACTACGAATAATTGTACCAAAACGTGAGTCCAATCGCTTTGAAACAGAATGTATAATGTATAAATAGCAAATACAGTGACACCTGCTCAAGCGAGACTAAGGAAATGAAAATTCAGTTTCTGTTGAACTTTTTTCGACAACTTTGGCTGCATAATTTACTAGAAAGGACTAGAAAGTATTTTCAAACGACAGTATTTTTAAATTTTATTAAAATATGGTTTCATATTGTTAGTAATATCATACGTGAACGTTGCCAGAGTAATGTACAAAGTGAGTAAATATGAAAGAACCCCAACGAAGGTTTATTAAAGTTTGTGTAATAAAGATCTTGTTTTAATACGAAAACTGTTACAAGTTCACATTCATGCAGATACACTAGACATACTGTATCAATTGACCCATAACGCTGAACTCCTGGGCATGGTTTTCCTCTATGAAGAGGGTATAGATATATAGGCTATATATAGATCAACACGCAAGCATATACTAGAATCTACCTCTGCGTAAGCTTTCCATAAAAAATATCTAGCAAAAAGCTGCAGTTCAGTATTTCAGAGTAAAATAAAGACAAATAAATCAACAAACACACTTTATCATTTATAATAATATATGTGACGTTTGAAGACGTTTTTATCGACGTACTCGGGAAGCCCCAATTTACGCTTGACATTTTCACACACAATTCTCACTTATCCAAGTCTCACTCACAAAGGTCCGCATATATCAAGTAGAACCGTGACCGGAGCGTTGTTAAACAGTTTTGTTATTGTAATTGTTGTTGACACATGATAACAAGCCACACCTGAGCAACTGACGCTTTCGAGCGAAAATAATCTAAGCGTAATATTAGAAGCAGAAAAAATAAATATATGTTTGCTAAAGAGAAAAAATTACAGCCATAAAAAAAACTTTACTTACCAGCTTTGATGACGTAAACATAATATTAACCAATCTAGATAATATGCGCTAGGAAAAAAGAAACACAAAAAACTAGTTTATTTACTCGTAGTAGGTTTAAAGACATAATCGTAATGTACATATGTACTGAGAAAAAACGTAGTTGTAGAGAAAAAAAAGTTGCAGCCAAAAAAAACATATACCTACTTGCCTGCTTGCTTAGGTGTTAAAGAGTTGATATAATGTGACAGCAGAGTTAATTACCTTTTGTGTACACTTCTTATGCTTAAGTTTTTTAATTACTGGCTCTATCTATTATCTGTAATCATATTTTTTATTAAAGCATTAGTTTCTCTAGTAATATTCTTGCTTCAGTTTGCACAGCGTCTAAAGCTGTCTAGCATAAGTAGTAATAAAAGTGTTGTATTTCTTAAAAAAAAAAAAAAACTCTTTTAATAATTAGAATTAAAGTGTATTGCAACACAAAGTATGTGCCGTTAAAATTAAGAAGTTGTAAAATGAGTAAACTATTCCTGGTGTTGCAAAATCTTTTTTTATCCTGCACAGCTAGGCATTTGACCACGAGTTCGCACGACCGCACAGAAGTCAGCGATATAGTCTTAGATGAAGCATGCCTAGTCTGGAATACACTGGCTCCCAAGGACAGCTGCCGGAACACACCGTTTAGGTGTTTGGTGACAGATTTTACAGCTAGCCAGGCGAGATAGGAAACGCCCTACCACCATGCAATATTCACCATGTAATATAAATATTGCAAAGATAAATTCTAAATTGATCGTCCGTCTACCGCTTTTCATTCTTCTTTTTTATATCGATCACCATAACTTTAATAATGTTCAACTAAAGAATATTAAACAAATCTAATCATAAATAAATTTGAATTGAAATTAGGTTAAAGCTTATACTAAAGTAAATAAATAAAATAAATTTAATGTAAATGTAAGGTAAAAAGTTCACAGTTCAAAACGAAACTGGCTTCCTTGGTAGAATCTGCTGTCAGCTGTCAACGTCTTGTCACTGTCACTAGTGATGTGACATTACGAGTCGTGTCATGGCGAATAAGCACGGAAACGACTTTTCTGTGAGATTTGCAATTCTCTTTTGCGTGGTTTGTTTAGAAAATTGCATCGTTCGTGAGAAAAGTCGCAAATAGTGAAAAGAAAATGTGGCTTTTTGAGACGTTGTCACTGTTTGTTTTAACACTGATGTAAATCGAGGGTTAAATATTTGCTGTTATTTATTCCGTAATGTCATTCTACGATGTAGGCTTATAGCGACTTCGGCATTCTACAAATCGAACAGTGTACAACACAATACAATAATTCTTTATTCTCACCACAAAAGTACATCACAAAAAGAATAAAAAGCAATATAAAATGACACAAAAGGCGGTCTTATCGCTAAAAAGAGATCTCTTCCAGACAACCTTTAAGTACATACGATATGTCGTCGTTTATCATGAGTGGACATTTATACTAAACATTTTATTTTGAAATTAATTTTAGATACTTGTCGTATTCGAGAATCGAACGAACCATGGACCCTACGATTAAGAAGTTACCGCTAAAAGTTCGCTAAGAATCTAAGAAACGATTTTCTAATAATGTTTCTCTAATATATTACTTCAACTAAAATAAAAAAATAGATTTGAAATCAATTGAAATTAATTGAAATTTTTTCAAAATAATGCTTAAAACATAAAATTAAATCAGTTTTTTGCATTGAAAAAAAAAACACCAAGTAGGAATGTGGTAGTTTTGAAAACCTTAGTAAAATATATTTTTCAAAACTGCTAAAAGTCATCTGATACAAATGAATGAATCACACATTCACGTAAACATGAATAATTGACTGTCCACAATATGACTCCAAACGACAACGAAGGGCACTGACATCATACATAAACCATCAGAAAACACAAATATTAAAATGATTCGAAAACATCTCTTGAAAAACATTTTGCTCTAACATGTCTTAACAGATTTCAAAAAGCTACAGATGCTCAATTCATCAGAACCTTTTTGAACTGATTTCTCAAAAATAATGAGGCACCTACCTATTTCAATTAGATTTTTCTTAAATACCTATTTGTAAGCTGATGTCTAGGACACGGGTGAACAGTTTAGAAAAAATCCTTTTTTGATTGATGATACTTATATGCCTAGCAAGGCCCATAATTTTACAAAAACCGGTCAAGCAGTTTGGTTTCTCGAAGGAAATAACTTAAAAAAAAATGTATGGCCGCCTGCAGTTTTTTTTTTTAAATAACTTTTGTTTATGTATTATCTTTTTCAGTTATTTCGATTGATAACCAAACTGCTTGGCCGCGTTTGGTAAAATTATGGGACCAGTTCCTAGGCATATATCATCAAATAAAAAAATGTTTTTTTTCAAATCTTTTTACCCGTGTCTTAGCCGTGGGATGATTTGGTTTATTTTTATTTTGGGAATAACAATATATGCGAAATATTTGAGGTCCAGCAAAGTAAGCCAGTTAGTACTTTGTATATAGGAATTTGTAAGTGAGTGACTCAGTCGCAATTTTTGTCATCGCCCAGCCTACCTATAGCTTAATTAATTAGATATAGGTATATATTTATATATTAGACACTTTAATGGCGTAAAATGACCAACGGATAATCATCACATAAAATGAAAAACTGCATTATTAATATCCATAACAAGCCTACCAACCTACAGAACTTGCTGTGATAAAATACTGACAACATAATCACTAGACTTCCAATTATCGAAAAGTGACGATCACTCGTTTATCGACCTTATTATTAAAGCGATAAAAACCAAAATTTTACGTTAATTGGTAATATTTTTTCACACTTTGACACTTGCGTTATTCCCTTATAAAGTATACCAAAACGTTTTTGCCGTTGCTTCATTACACTTTACACCTTAACGCTGTTGAATAAAGTTTAAATTTGCAAGTTTAATATCTATAGTTGATTGAACAATTTTGTCGAAAATAATTTCTGCAAAGTTTAAACGTCCATTGGATTCTTTTTAATCGTCTTTAATTCAATTGAATAAGGTTTAAAATATATTTTAGTGGTGTCGTAGATAGTTGGTTTTAAAGTAGCTTGCAGCGGTACAGGTGGAGTAATGAAACAATTTAGTCGTAATTATTTCGCGCGGTTATCAGCTGTTTTTTACTCGGCCGCCATCTTGGCAGGGCACGCCCAGTGGCCAGTTTGAAAATGGAACGCTTTTGATGTTGTTAAAAAAAATTAATGTTTGCCGGCCAGTTATGTTAGCTAATGAGGCCGATTGAGAAAAATATCTATAACAAGACTACGTAAGAAGTTTTACTAGTATGATTTTGTACTTGCTTGATCTTTAGAAATATTAGGGTTTCCCCCGCGGTATAACTCTAGTCGCGGATGATTTTTGCAAAATCTCGTACACACATTTACACTACTACACATATTTGTGTTGGTGTTTAATTCCTTCGGATATTAAAAGTGTAAAATCGTTCAACGTATTCAAAAAGCGACTCGCTTAACATATTGTCGACGATCATTTATTAGCCATGTTCTCATGGAAGTGATGTAATGTCTTTATAAGAGAGTAAATGTCTTTAACCTAAACCTTTGATGTCTTCCCGGGGCTTTTGTGGATGGGTGTTAAAAGCCCTAACATTGACCACACTTAAGCTCAGAGGTCCTTTTTTAGTGTGCTCTTACTACACGTAGGTTATATGCGCCTCGGCAATGATGTGACTCACGCTGAAAATAAACTTTAATTCCCAAGATAGGTGAGAGAAAAATAAGTGCATGCGAGGGTTCCATTGCATACATTTTGAGATGCCGGAGTCTTCGTCAAGTAAGTAAAGTCTTTTTAGCGATGATGATCGAGTGGTTAGTGGGGTCGATTGCTGTACAAAAGGTACGAGGTTCGATCACACGAATCATTCAAAAAGAGCCTGAGCTACCGGTGAAGGAAAACATCATGATGAAACCATATAGCATGGTGGCAGAGCGTTTCCTATCGCTCGCCTTGCTAGCTACTACCCTCAAGTTGTAAAGTCTGTCGCTAAGCACCTAACGGTGTGTTCCGGCAGCATTCCCTGAGAGCCAGTGTACTCCAGACTACTCATGCTCCATCTAGGGCTACACTATCACTGACTTCCGTGTTCGTGCGAACTTGTGGTCAAATGTCTAGTTGTGTAGGATAAAAAAAAGAAAGTACCAGGACAGGCCACCGAGAGGGTTCAGACTTAGACTAGACTAGACTAGACTTACAGCCCAACCCGAAGACCGCAACAACACAATACAATAGAAAAATATTTATTGATCATAAAAATATTAACAATGTTTAAAATGTGTCTCTGAGTCTTAGATTATTTTGACATTGCAATATTTCGAGATCTCTTCAACAGGTTAACAAAGAATTGCAGATCCCCTAGCCTTTACTAATCTAAAATTCCGATGTCAAGTACGTTATGTCTGTTAACTTTAGTCAAAATCGTTTATCAGTTAGGTTTGGCCGTGTATGGTGGGCTTTATTACAGTTACCTTTAGGTACTGACTAGCGTATTAACAGGTATCAATCGACCGTTGCAGTTAGATTGATCAATTATCACGCGAACTATTAACAAACAAACGGCCGTGTTTAGTTTTTTGTAGCACTAGTGATGGGTAAGGAATGCCGGTGAGTGGAGGACGTTTAAGGATAAAAGGACTAAAGATTATTTGGGATTAAGACTTTTTGTGTGCAAGATATTCTATCAGAATTATTAAAAAGAAACATGTCAATTGGGTACTATTCATTTAAAATTTAAATGTGATGCCTAATGATAACTGCAGAAAACTACCTAATATTTGACAGATAAATACAAATTCATATATTAGTAGCGAAAGAAAACTAAAGCTTAAAATGAAAAATTAAATAATAAATATTAATTTAAAGTGGACAGATATTTAGTTAAAAGTTGAAAACGCAATCAGATTTCGATCAGAAGTTATTCAGCCGTTGCATACGAGTATGTATGTAGGTATAGTCAGAAACAGTCTACAAGTAAAGATATTTATAAGTAAGATTTATATTTTATATAATTCAAGTAAGATACGTAACAGAAACATCGTTATACACTTATAAGAATGGTTTATTTATATTTCTGCTAAGATTTAGATAGTTAGAAAATGCATTTCTCATTACTTACCTATTAAGCGTTCTTTAGGTAGGTACCTGTTACTTTCACAATTCAAAATTATTTGAGCCTCGTAGATCATGTTGTCTAGTCCAAAGAATAAAAAAAAAATTACTGGATTGGTTTTGATACAGTTTATAAGAGATGACATAGGAAGTACTAAAAAAAACAGTCAAAGAGTCTTTATAGAAAAATATTGATGGAAAAACTTTTCTTGAGGCCTATTGAAATAAGATCGATCAAGACCTAGACCAAGACTGTATACGAGGCACATCACTAGTGGAATTCTTAGAAACGTCATTACCGCAATGAGTGTATTCAAGCAGAGCGGTATCATTGGCAAGTAGGGCGGCGGGCGTTGCGGGACGAATCTAGTGAGGGTTCTGTATATTAATATTGTTACATAAAACTTCTTGTAATATTTGTAATATTGAAAGTTTTACAATAATCTATGGCTTATTAATTATTTGAAATGCAGTTCATTACTCTTGTCACACTAATATTTAAAAAAAAAATGCAGTTCATTACTCTTGTCACACTAATATTATAAAGGCCAAAGTTTGTATGTGTGAGTGTTAGTCTGTTCCTCCTTCAGGCTCAAACGGTTGAACGGATTTAGATGAAATTTGGCACCAGGATAGCTTACGTTCTTGATTAACACATAGATTACTTTTTGCCCCGGAAAAATAAAGTGTGCCCGTGGAATAGTTAGATTTGTCGGGTATCAACGCGGTGCACAGCTTCATAAACTTCTTTTTTATTTGTAAAATAAAATATACATTTTTAATATAATTTAGTTAATATTTTTACGTGATTAACATTAAGTTTAGAATTATTGAGATTTTGTTAAAATAAGTACAGTTTAAGTTATATTTTGTTTCTTGAATTAAGTACCCTACATTATATATTATTATAATATCTAATATATATATACATTATTTATATAACTCGTATTTAGTGCAAATAACTTGTCAATCGCATTCAGTTCTCATAGGAAAATTAATTAAATATGAAGTCGATTCTAATGACAATAATCAACGTTTAATTATTCTGTTATCAGTCACGATATTGTATTGAGTTATCAGTTAATTAGTTATGAGTAATTGTTTTAACAGCTAATGATTTAAATTCAATAATTATTTCAATGATAATTCCTAGCAAACATCTTGAACTGAGAGCAACGTTGTGAGGGAGTTTTCGCGCATATAGTTAGATAAGATAACACAACTCTTTTTTAAAGAAATCCGTTTTCAACACTATTTATAAGAAAATTATAATAAAACACATTTCTTATCGCTTAAAGCGATCTCTTCCTGGCAACCATGCACGTATAAAGATATCACAAAACTAAAGCGGCCTTAGCGAGCTAAACATAATAATATATAATAATCATAAATAATAGATAAAAAATTAACAAAATATGGAACAAAAACATACACAACGATATATAAGAACGAAGTTCCGTATCGCGCGTTGCTAAAGGAGGGTAGACGGAAAAAATTAGACCAAAAGTTGTAACGACTCTTTTTGCTATAGTTGTAAGGCGTGCGGCGTGCGCGTGTTTCTCTGTCTCTCGTAGAAAGAAAGCCAGTTATTTTCGTAACGTCTTTCTATTTGACACTGAACTTCGTTACAACCGTGTGTCCCTTGACACCTCTAAGTTTTTTACTATTGTAGAAATACATGTAATAATATAATACAATTCATAAAGTTATGGATATAATGAATTAGTGAAATTACTGATAAACTAAATTCACGATTGTTGAAGTGGACTTCATAGTGACGGTGGTGGGGTCGTGTCTTGACGAATACTTACTCTACTAATATCTCTCACACACAAAGATACTTAAAATACGTCATTACAACACCCAAGGTCATTGGTTCAAGTTATTTGTCCGTAATGTATGTAAATCTCGAGTTTTCCTATTGAAAACCAAGTCTTGTTAGTGCGTCCAGCGCTCTGTTTCCCGTTCATACGAGTACTTTGGGAAAATTATATCTCGCCAAACGCCAAAAGCGATCTCTTCATGGGCTTGTAATCTAAATAACAAACATGGTTGCCGTTCAAAAGCCGGCAGTCATTTTCTAACCGATTTCAAAAAAGTATTCAAGTTCTTGTGTTTATTTATTCATGTTATCCGATTTCTTAAAGATAATTGAACCGATCTGGAATAATCTTTTTTGTTTGTTTGTTTTTCGCTTTTCAGGTCGAGGTCAATTATGACCTTCAGCAGTTTGATTAAATGAAAATTAATCAAATAACTAACAAAATATATTTTTCAGTGTCACATAATTATGACATTAACTCTTTATAATTTATTTTAAAACTTTCTAAAATGGTTTCCTAGTTCACTCTGTTTCTCACGGAATCCTAACCATTGATCCATACAATGACTGTCCAAATTTGGCATCCTTTATAGCCCAAGTTGCAACTTACCTTACATTTCAATTCTAAGTAACCGACTAAGTTAGTATTAAGTGAGTACTAAGTAAGCAGCAATAACTCAGTTCCTTGAGGGTAGGTTACATCGCAGACTATCTTCTAATATTTTTTTTCTTTTTTCTAAAAGTGACAACGGCTTTTTTTTGAACAGGAGCTTATAAACCTAGTAATTTTCATGTAGGTACACATTTCATAATTTATCACACTAATATTATAAAGGCAAAAGTATGTATGTGTGTTTGTTTGTTTGTTTGTTCAAACAAACTGTTGCTGTTGTTTGTTGTTTTGGATTTCAATAAAATTTGGCACGAAGATAGCCAATGGTTTGACACTTTTTATCCCGGACATTAGACCGATTTTGAAAATTAATTTTTGTTTGAACAGGATATACCTACTTTCATTAAACAGGTTCTTAATTACATTGGTATCATTATTTTTTAAACATTTAATTTAAAAAAAAAAAACATAAGTAAATAATTACCTGTTTAATGAAAGTAGGTATATCCTGTTCAAACAAAAATGAATTTTCAAAATCGGTCTAAGCGACGTGTCGCAAAGAAATCGAAAAACATATAAGAAAAAGATACGGACGATGCAGAACCTCCTTTTTGTTTTAAAGTCGGTTTTAAATTAAGCTAAATGCTAATTAACCAAAATAAACAAAATTCTGGTCGTAGCTAGTAAATTGTCGGAGTTGCGACTTGACCTTAAGTACCTTCGAAGTATAGCCTATAACTTATTAGCTGAATTTGTAAAGGGCTATCTGGCTAATTATACTCATCATTACGATCAACTTTCACTATGGGACCGACCCAAAAATCCAGAAAAATAAAATTTCAGTGGTTTCATAGAAAAAAATTATCTGTCGTCGACAAAAAGTATGAAACAACCGATTTTCTTTTCTCGAATTCACAGTTGGTCCCATAACGAAGTTTAAGAGTTTAGTTCATTAGACTAAATAGGTTTAGTACCTCTTTATACTTGATTAGTATTAATTAAACCAGCCTAGGAAACAGTCTATTGACTTGTTCTGATCACCACCCTGAAGTAAAAAATTAGACGTGAAGCACGAGGCGTGTTCCGTAGAATTAATTTGCTATGCCATCTTTTAAAAATTAGCCGTATGTGATATTTGTAAACGTATGGGACTCATGTCTCTTAAGAAAATTAAATAATGCTTTATTAATTAATAATTTACATATTTTTTTTTTAACATGTCATTAGTAGTGGTGTACAACATAAGTCGATATCAATGGTCGATAAAAACATTCGATGCTTTACCCCATCTCTATGAACAATACACCTTTACTTTTAACGAGTTCCTTTATAGTTGCAATACAGAGAAGTAATAAATACCTTCTAAATGAGCAAGTGTTATAGTCGGGGAGCTGACTACCAAAACAAATTGATTAACTTAATTTTTTTTTTGTGTAAATATTCTACAGATTATATACTAGTAGTTCGTTATTAGAATTTTTCGATTAGCACGCATTAGCCAATTCAATTCTTATAAGAATATTGACACTTGATCAATATTAAATTGCGGCAACAAATAGGAACTTGACCTTGTATCATAGAGCACCGCGGACCTCCGCGCGTGCCCAGGTTGCTCTATGACTTGTATAGGTAACGGAATCCTTGTTGCGCTAGGACAAACGCCCTTATTGAGAAAAAATAAACAAAGGTAAAAGTAAGTACAACATAAAAATAGCAGATGTATTACTAATAGGAGTACTTCAGGTCTACAGATAATCTAAATGCTTTAACCCACCACCAGAGGGAAGCGTAGCATGCTGGTGTCAATACCACGCTTAATCGCAATGCTTATACATTGAGCCAGATAATTATCGGCACTCTGATCATGCGTCGCATCGATCAAACACCCTAATAAGTATTGGAAAATAAGATTTTATTATTTTTCATTTATTTCAATAAACACAGTAATAGCATCATGACATTAAAACCAAAGTGACGCTACACTCGCTAAGATGAGCTAGCGGTCGCATTTACTTGCATAGTTATTTTTATCATAAATAACCTTAGTAAAAGCATGGCAACCTCCCCGACTACAATAAGCAAACGGTATTAGCCAGTTTGCATGAGAGAATCAGGTGATGGATTCAATGAAGACCCCCCATTGTATGGGATTGTATCATTCCCACACATACATACAGACAATTTAATTTATATACACCGCGCCTTTTCTGATCGGCGCATCGGTTGTAGTGCGTAACAGAACGTCTCGATATGTTAATGTAATGTTAATTAATCTAATCTAAGAATAGTTATTGTAATAAATATTAAATTAATAATATTTATTCTAATAATATTAAATTAATAATATTTATTCTAATAATATTAAATTAATAATATTTATTCTAATAATATTAAATTAATAATATTTATTTGCAATACACTATTTATAGTCTCAAATTAGTCTCAGCAAATGCTCTCTGTCCCAAACCGGCTCCAACTCAACACAATGCTGCCCCTTTATCGGCTAAAATTACGCATGCAAGAGGAGAAAACAAGAGCAAGCAAATTTTATTCCGATTTGACAGCGTAAAAGCAATGTACTGTATAAGCGAAACCAAGTTTGCTAGCATTAGATTTCATCTTTTTCTAGCCGATAGAAGGGCTAGTTGAAACAACCAGCGTTGATCTTCCGTTGCACGGAGTTATCTGTCTCTTACAAGCAGGTTTCCTCACATTAAAATTCGCTAAATGCGCCTTCTTCCATTTCCTACGGCACATTGCTTAAGGCGTAAGAGCTAAAAAATTTTTATTCTTTTATCCTTTTCTTAAAAGGAAGTATCATTGTCTAGCAGGTTTCCTCACAATATTTTTTTACCCAAGTTATTTAGGGCGGTACATATTTCATTGAATATCAACGTGTTACAATCGAAACATGTTATTTCTTTTGGTAAATATATCGATAAATAATTCATATTGTAACTTGTTACATCACTAGTGACACAGAATAATGTATTGAACAGTAACTAAACTTATGTTTTTTTTAAATCGAAATTGTTCGAAAATCGAAAATCAATAAGTTTTGTGTATTATATAAAGACTTATAATTTACTTGTAACTGTCACCATCAAATATAAGTAAAAAAAATCGAAGTTTGAATTCTCATTTGACCCCCTTATGGGTTGAATTTTCAAAAATCCCTTTTTAGTACACCTCTACATCCTATAATTAATAGACCCTCCATATTTCATCTCTTTAGATTCAGTAGTTCTTGCCCTGCGTTGATTTCTTGCAAATGTCAGTCAGTCGGTCAGGATTTACTTTTTTCTAAACGAGTAAAAAGATATAGATGAGATCAATACCAAGATTTTCTTAATCACACTCGAAAAGAAGTGATGGCACTGAAACAGTTACCATGTTTTTACATTCCAAAAATATATTTCCTAGAATATTAATCACATATTTAAAAAAAAAAAAGTTATATTATTTACTTTTCGAAATTGTTTTTTTTTGCACCGTCTTAGTCCAATTGGGATTTGTCAAAGACACAGTAACAAGTATTGATGTCAGTATTTTTCCTAACTATCCCATTATGTCCAATAGATTGGGGAGATATAGAACATGTCTGGAAGAAATAAAATTAGATTTTTAATTCTTTTTTTTTAATTCGGAATAATCATTTATTTTTAAAAAATCAATTCCATAGCGTAACTAAACTATTTAGAATGTTCGCATAAAAAAAATTATGTAATTTATTTTGTGCAAAGTTAAGTAACTGCCGTTATTTTACACTGTGTCGTACCGGGAATCGGCCACCGAGTTGCTAAGTTTTTACTTAAAGGAATCCTTTAATAACTTGATTCCCTAAGTTAAGGGAACTTAAGACATATGTCTCGATGACTGTCGGTACCCAGAAATATGTGAATGGTTGTGAATTGGCTATAAATGTACAAAAAAAGTTTTGTAGTGCCAAAAAATCTGGTGCTTAAGTGCTAAGTTGAAGTTAAGTTGGTTTATTCTCAGGCTTTAGGTTATGTAGTTTAACATATTGCTGTCCTTTGAGGCAGTCGGGTAAAAAGTACATGATTCTTAAAATTACTTAATTATTTTTTAAAATGTTACACATTAACTTATGACATTAACACTTTTTTTAAAGTGAAAACCATTTATATACAATTTTTTATTTTATTTTGTTATGTTGATTTGTAAATCGAACTGCTCGACTGATTTGGATTTAATTTTTGTGAGACCAGTTGGGGTTACGAAAAAAATTCGGAATCGGTAGAGGACTATCTGTGTTTTGAATAATCGAGTAACACAGAAATAGCTAATATTTCGTAGAATTAATAACAAATGCTCTTGAAGTGTTATTGCAATTATAAGATTGAGTATTTTTTTTTAAATTAGATATATATATATATATATAAAAAATTTAAGTGCCATATTTTTTATTATTACTCGTATAATCCTAACTATAATATTATAAATACGAAAATAACTCTGTCTGTCTGTCTGTCTCGCTTTCACACCAAAACCTCTGAACCGATCTGGATGAAATTTGGTGCACAGGTAGATTGGACCCCGGGCAAGGACATAGGATACTTTTTAACCGAATTCAAAAAAGTAGTTCTCCATTGGATTATCTCGATAGTAAAATGGGGAATTACGCGGGTGGAACCGCGGAGCACAGCTAGTTACTTCATAAATTGAACTTTTAAAGTACAAAATATAAAGTAAAATAAATTTATAAAGAAAAGAAAAAAAAAACATACAAAATACAAACAACATTTATTTACAGAATAGAAACTCTTTCAATAAATGCTTTATAAGTAAAAATATCTAAAGTACAATCAAACTCAATGCCCACTGATTTTTATAACCTTCGAAGCCGAAAAGAGACGGATATACACAATCATTCCAAGTGTGAAAGAAACAAAGAATACATTACCGATACTTAGAAAGCACCCACCCTATAATTTTGTACTATTAAATTAAACCCACGAAAATCAAAGGAAATCAATGTTCTTGCCTACTCAAACACCATTAAAACAATACAACCGAATATACACTTTATTCCTTACGACATAAAGACGAAAAATCTCAGCTAGTACTTGTTAAGAAAACCAGAACTAACATTGACAGAATATTAGATCTTATTACACTACACCTTAGGTTGTTTTTCTTGTGTGGAACAAATAAAGTAGAAAATCATTTGTAATAGAAAAGCAAAGAAAATGTCTAATGGAATTTGAATCTTATCATTGAGCAAATAAAGTCGATTCTGTTTGTTTTTTTCCTGTCAAGGGGAAAAATACACGCATAGAATTCGTAATGATGTGTAAATAGGGAAGTAAATACGATTTACGAAAAAACAGATTTTTAGGCATTTTTAGGGTTGCGTAGAAAAATAAATGTTATTGTTTGACCGTGACAGTCTGACAGACCCACGTTTATCTATAGAACCCACAGGTTAGATACAGAGATACGGCCAGTCACCACCGGTACATGATAGTTTCCACGGATTTGGACGAAACGTTTTGCGTCTACTTTGATTGTGCCAACTGCCGGCTTCTCTATTTCTAATAGCTATAAAATATAGCTGGTCTTTTAATTTCACAAGTGAATCGGTTTCTTCGAGGCAAGCGTGCTTCATCTTAGACCGCATCGTCGCATCGCATCATGTGGGTTGTGGTCATGGTATGAACTGATTTATTTCAATGAAAAGAAAATTCTCAACTCGCCAGATTTATTTTTATCAGGCCTACACCCTTATCATGGGGAGATCCGTGCCCAGCGGGTTGATACGAATGTTTCCTATAAATCTAAGATCACTGGGCCGGTATAGAAAATGGCATACTTTACAGGTAATCTCTTTATACATTTTCAGTAAAGATAAGATCAGAATAGTTTAATTCGTAAATCAAAAAAACTGTAATATTAGGATAGGTTTCTGATAAATGTAAGTCAACCAAAGTCGACTTACATTAGTCTTATGTTATCTATTATCAATAACGAACGCACATAAATAAAAATAAAATTAAAAAACATACATAATACATAGTAAAAATAACAATAATATTAAATTAAATCACTTTGCTATTTAAAGAAATACGTAGTTACATATTTTGCCTTCTAAGCTAGGAATACCTAATATAGCACATACATTCATTATGTACTGCGTTATATCAAACGATTAAGGGTGCTTAAATAGCATTTATCAAGATAAGTAATGTTTAAGAAAAGTGCCGAAGGATTTAAATTTTTTGGTACCAATAAAAAAAAATCATATTTTTTATTTCTAAATCATTATCATCGAATTGTAAAAAAATTTTGGACAATATATATCAACTTAAACTAAAATAATTTTCAAAATTAGTTCAGGCGCTTTGAGGATTAATAATATAATGAAATAAAAACCTAAATTAAATCTCGTTTATATCGTTTAAGAAGACTGGTTTTCACTTGTACCTGATTGTTTGAAAGGTTCAGCTATAGTTTCACATTGGCTGAACTTCATCAGGGATGAATTGAGTCGTTCGTGTCTTCAACGATGACACGTGTCGCACCCCGTCTTCTTAAACAATATGAAACAAACACACGTTAGTTTTCTAAATAAATCTCATTAATCGCGAGTCTCTTGGTGACCATAATCTATTCGAATAACTCTGTATCTTATTATGTGTATATTTGTAATAAAAAAAAATCTTTACTAAACCAGATCTATAATGCCACATCCATCTGTAGTACATCGTAAAATTTTATTACGCCTAGTTTATAGAATATCGAGCACTGACCGCAACAACCGCATAAGTACAGTTTTATTAAAATTTATTATAAAACATTTGACACTTATTTTGCGAAGGTTGCTTTGATGTGTTTTATTAGTAGAGTTCATAAATTATCTTTTTGACGTTTATTTGTTGGCTTTGATGTGATATGTTTATTTCAATTTATTGTTCAATAAATTATGGTTGAAGGAGTTATATAAAAAAAGGTGAGAATATTGTATAATACTGTATGAAAATATTATTTATTATTGATAAAACATGTGTTCTTTTTGAAATAAAATTTTCTCTAACAATTACAAAACTAAAAAAAAAAATTTAACATTGCAAACTGTCTAACGAAGATTTACTTACATTTCTAAGTCCAGTGAACTTTAAATACGACTATTGTTTATGAGTGACTTTAAACTAACATATGCATAAAATAATATTGACATAATAATTTAGTAGATAAAATATATTTCTTTGATATTGACACGAATTACTCGATTACAAGATAAAGAATTTATTAATAACAAGGATAAATCTTTTATTGCACAAACTTATAAAACATGTTAAAAAAAATAACAAAACTATACAAAGCTATAAATTATATGTACAAAAGCAATAAAAAAAAATGTTTGAATAATTAATCACATCAATATCGCGCATTAAATTTACTTTGACTAAATAAAATAATAATCAATAATAGTTATGTATCTTAATAACACAATTCGTTTTGTTAAAATATTATATTATTATAAATAATAGGTTATATTTGACAAAGAAAACAATTAAAAAATATATTAATTAAACATAGCAATTCACCGCACACTTACATCAAAATTAATAGCGAATAAATAGATTTCACGAAAATAAAACCATATCTATCACTAAACCTATGAAGCCATATAACATCATTAAAAGTATCATAATAGTCGTTAAGAATCATATTAAAACTTATCAATTGAAAAAATATGCAAAACGACCACACTTGTTGATTGGCCAGTACCGGTTTTTCGGAAACTAGTTGTTTCTTTGTTGGTGTTATTATGTTCACGCTGTTGGCGCGTTATCTAGCAATCTGTTCCTTGGTTTCAAGAGCCGGCTGTCCAGGGTAGATTGTCGACAGTGTCGTAGCTACTGGAGGGTTAAAGGGCAAAAATACAGTACTTTTTTACATCAGGATTGGTTAGTTAGAAAACAAGTTTAACACAAGTGAAATTAAAATATAACTTTAAATGTTTTAATCAAGTAAAGTCTTCTAAAAGCTCCTTGCAAAAAAACTTCCAATCTACTTATTATTAGATGTTTCAAAAACCTTACACAAACACTTTTTTTATTTATATTGTTATTTTATTGCGGGTTTTTAACACAAAGATACCTGTTTTGTTCTGTAAATAATGGCGACTGTGATCGTCTAAGTAACTTAATTTGACGAGGTCGACGACTTTGTGGATTGTATCGTAAACGTAAGGCTTTCCGATTGGTAACAATTAGAATATATTCTATGGTTCTGTAGATATTTAATTAATAATCAAACGATCTGTCCTCAAAAATGGTTTTATTGTAAAAGAAATATTAAAATTGGTATAGTTTTATGACACGTTTAGCACGTTTGATTGCTATTTCGATAATACCTATTCAAATATTTTTTACACAATTCAATTTTGTAATTTTCTGAAACTTCTATTTATAATTATCTGACAACATAGTTTTTATTGGTTCTGTTGCAAGAAAATTTAGTCAGAATCTTGTACTAACTTTTTTCGATAAGCGTTAAACTAAAATTTTGCAATGTTGCGCACGTTTAAATTTGCGAGGATCTCTAATCGAGTTGTCTCAAATCACGTTTCGACATTAACTACTTAATCACGCCTTTTTGCTAAACCTTTTTACAACACGGTGTTTTTTGTTATCTTTCCTGTATCAAATCAGTAATTGTTTTGAATTGAACAATTAGTCATCTGTTACAATCTGTCAAAACACTGGTCGCATTTCAGCGCTGCCACAGCAGCTAGGGAATTGTTTGCTTAGAATAAATATAGCACTTGTTTATAACAATTTCAGTTAAGCCTCAAGGTTTGGAAGAATATTGGAGGGTAGATAGGTAGGAACCTATCTACCCTCTGGATACTGTTGAATGTTTTTTGTTCACCTTCGAGGACCAAATTATAAAAATCAAATACATATTTAAACAGTCGACAAAAAAATCAAGACTTTACTATTTTATTGCCATTGTAAATTGCTATTTCAAGTAATCCATATAAAATTTTTGAAATCCATTTCAACGAGATGAAACAGTCAAGACAGATCTACTGGTTGTTTCCAGAATCTATGCTCAGTTGCTAACTAAGTAGTGTTTCTGTTATCAGGTAATCAGCTAAAAACGTGTCAAGACATGGTAACGTTCAGTCTAGTTGAAATTGTGTTTTTTTATTAGTGGTTAATATAACTCACATTACCGTGCAAATTGTATTGGCGTATCTTTCCTAACCAAACCTAAAAACTAACAATTGATTACCTAAATACAGAAATAGATTCGTCTTCACGAATAGATAAATTACGATTTTGTCGAAATACACATCTATTTTGTCTCAGTATTATAATCATGATGCATTACCAAACAAACCAGACAAGGGTGCCACCAGCAAATATATACATATATATATATATATATTATGATTTGTCTATGCTTTATATATATAAAGCATAGACAAAAAATCATCAACCACGGCAACGACCCGAACCGCATAAACTAACAAAACAATTACGAATAAATACGTTTTTACTTAATATCCTGCGCAATTCTTAATTAAGAAGCTAAAATATTACATTTCATTATTTTTCAGAGTTAATTATAAAAGAAAATGGAAATAATGAATAAGTTGGTGTTGCCACACGCGATCTTACAATCACTGCGTGCGTGACACGTAATAATTATTATGTCAAGAAGTAATAATAGTATAGGCTTCCGTTCACACTACTTCGGTTACTTGTTCAGTTTTGGTAAGAAAACTAACATAATTATATTAATTATTTCGCGTAACTAAATGAATATGACAATTAATCGCATATATATTTCTCAATTATATTTCTCAGTTCTAATAAACAGTCAAAACTACATGAGAGAAAATTAATAATACTAAATAATAATAAAACAAGCCTTTACTTATGTCGAGAGCCTGTCCTGAGTAATTTAACTGAAAGCAAACTCAAAAAATCGTAATAATATCATATAAAATTTGAGGCATAATTAAAACAGCTTGGTAATTGTAAAACAGGACGTATTACGCATAAGATGTATGTTTTAGTAACAAAATTAATCTCCTTGATATTGAAGGTCAAGCTAAGCTTTTTACACAAATGTGATTGCCGACTAATAATAATAAGACTAATATCTCAAATATAATAAATAAACACATGAACTAATGACATGATATTTTTTGTAATATTTCACTTGTTCCATTATCCCATAGTCTGATCGATCTATAATGAATTCATCCTCTGTATAAATAAATTATCAAGCTCATTTGTCGCAGTGTCCGTTAGGGCTGCATCGAAATGTTTGCAGCATACTATTAGCAACCCACGGATTTGCCTTTAATTTCCTACTTTTCTTTTTAAGTGAAACGGAGAACGCAGATAAACAAGCGGTTTCAATAAAATCCAACAGCAAAAAATATAGACCACATAGTCTTTATATATGTAATCTTTGACGATAATCTTAACGTTTCAAACCATGAGATAAAAATCGATCGTATTATAAATTACACTGAAAGTGGACAATAATTTTATTTAATAACATAAACCGAGACCATCTGCAGATTAACAAGTGGTTAAAGGTGCCTTCAAAAACCCGTCTGCAAGAACTATAGAGCCACGTATCTTAACAAGTGAAATCGTGGAATGCAGCTATTACGGCCTATGACCATCTGCAGGTGAAGACGAATCTATTGACATCACTCACATAAAAATACGACAAGCCGTTTTTTAAGTTACATACATGCCTACCCTCGAAAAACATAACCTTCCTTCATACGCAGTCAGGTAAGACCTTAAACGTCAAATCTGTCTACCGGGTTTGGCTGTAAAGGAGAGGTTCACAATGAGTTAGACACATACGTACATAGAAATATGCAAATATATAAATATGTAAAAATTAATTACTTACCTTTGACTTCAATTTGACGGGCTTTACAATTTTCATGATTTTGATTTACAAGACCGATTTTAGAATCTCGCTCTAGAAAACCTATCAAACAAAAATAAATACTTTACAAATCAGTCAAGATATCAATAACCATCATCAAGACAAGAAACATGCTTTTAAAAAGAATAATTAAATGCTGAATTTTTTTGAACATGAACAAAAACGAATTCAATGAAATTATTAAATAAAAAACACAATCAGACAGACTCTCGCATTTATTATCTGTGTGATTCCTCTCATTTGTCCCACTGGCCGTTAGGGTTGCTTCGGTATGTTAATGTTCAAAGTTAGGGCTGTCACAAGCGAGTTATGCCTTTTTAGTTGCTTTATGTCTTCGTTAATTTATATTGTTAAGTTGTCTGCAATGTTAATTCGTTTTAGGATGGCTTGTTTCGAGTTTATATCTGTTTTGTTGGCAACTGGTTGTGGAAGTAAATTAACCAGTAATTCAACATTAATTTATGGCACGTACAGATAATGAGGAATCATCACATTTTGACCGATCGTCCCGTCTGAATTCTAAGTCTTGAATTCAAAAATAATCTCATACATTTTTGCTAAAATCAATCTTTGATTCCATTGCCTCGTTGAATGGCAATACTAATGCGCTGACCCAGGTAGAGACCAGCATTTTGTGTACTCTACCAACTGGCAGTGGTTTAGATTTAAGTTAGTTTTAATTTTTGGATATTGCTTTTGTACATATAGTTTATAACTTTGTATAGTTTCAGTTAAAATTTTATCATGTTTTATAAGTTTGTGCAATACAAGATATATCTTTGATTTAATAATTTATAAATGAAATTATAATGTCTAACTCATATTTTATTTTTGTAAAACGTCTAACTCATATTTTATTTTTGTAATGCGTCTAACTCATATTTTATTTTTGTAATGCGTCTAACTCATATTTTATTTTTGTAATGCGTCTAACTCATATTTTATTTTTGTAATGCGTCTAACTCTAATTTTATTTTTGTAATGCGTCTAACTCATATTTTATTTTTGTAATGCGTCTAACTCACATTTTATTTTTGTAATGCGTCTAACTCATATTTTATTTTTATTTTCATAAACAAAATGGCTAACTACAACAAAAAAAAATGTAGCAGAAAGATTACCTAAATACCATTATCATTATTATTATTATTAGATTCAACACCAGAGAACAGCGTGCCTAACATGCTAGCCGCATTACCACGCTGAATGGCAAAGCTAAAAAAACTCATATTTAGACTCAATTCAACAACCTTAACTAAAATTTATTAATCAAATATATAAAAGTTACTAAAAGAAAGACCCTACCGATTAAATAATTAAGAACGTAACCCGCCATGAGCCATGAGCCATGAGCGATGAGAAGGAGTAATTTAATTTAATAATGAATTAACAAAGTGGAATTATACAGACTGAGTCAATTGTAAATAGGAAGGGATACGGGTTGATGTTACATTGGACTAGATTAGAGACACTAATTAAATTATGTCGGCTGTTCGTTGGATGCGAGTTGACATATGCATTGAGAAAAATGACATATTGGCTACATTTTATATATTAGAATCCTAGCATGTCCGCTTAGGAACTGCCTACTTACCTAATAAGTTTTGCTGTCGTTCTTTATTTTGCTATGACATCATCAAAAAAGCTTCTGTCTCTCGCTTTAAGAGCTCGCGGTGCGAAATTTGACACGCTGTTTTCTTTTTCGCTGTCAAAATATAGCTCGTGCTCGGGGTGCAGGATTTCGGTATAAAGGGAGTGTTTGCCTTAAAATAAGTAAATGTTACGCTATATTTAAGTTATTGGTAGCCTAGTCGGGAAACCCCTTGCCTATATAGTAATCAAAAGGGCGCGGGTTCAATCCCAGTTTCAGTTATGCACGATGTGAAAAATATTAAGTATATGATAAAGCTTAAAAAGTAAAGAAAAACATCGTGCGGAAAACTGCGTGTTGGAGAAGGCTAATAAACAATTTTTAAAGATAAGTGAAGTCTCCAACTTGTAATTTAGCCAGCGCGGTAGACTATGGACTACACCCCATTCATAGAGGAGATCCGTGCCCAGCAGTAGAACGCAACGGGATAATACGATACGTTGTATTTAAAAATTAGTATAATCAGTAGTGGATTAAGTAAATAAATCAATATAATATTATCATGCTTGTCATTGTAAACATTGTATTTAAATTTTCTGTCTAAGCCACTGTCGAAATGAAGTTTGTTGTCGATTTTAAAGTAGGTACGAGTAGATATTAATTTTTATTAACTACAATAACAAAAAAAAATATACCAGAAAGATTACCTATATTTGTTTAATATTTAAAACTTAACACCACAATAAAACCTTCTCGAAAGATCAACTCAAATGCCAAATGGCCCAGGCATGTAACAATTTATAAGAAAAAAAAAACGTAGAAATACCAGAATGAAACAAACAACAGCTATTATTTCACACCACCGAGGGTGATTAGCCACAGGGGTGGCTCCACCCCTTGTGTAATAATAATTTACGTCTGTAAATGGGCTCGTATGTAATTAAGAGGTTTTTTATCAGCTTAAGTTATAGGGCGCCATTTTTGTTGCGCTCAGCTACTTTGTAAAGTTTGAGAACGATGTATTTTGAAAGCGTATTTTAGTAGACTTCAACGATGAATAGTTGTATTGCCTGTATTTCCTGATCATTGCCGATTTTCTCCCATTTCAGTATATAGTTTGCAGAAATGGAGCAATTTAATTTAATTAACATCATTTATGTTTAAAACTTTCCCGTTAATATTTATTTGCACTGGTATGATTTCAGTTGCCTACAATATTTTTTATTGCAAGATACATTGATACCTTTCTTCCAGACTACTTACTTAGCATAAATGAGAGCATTTACCAAATTGCATAAAGTTTTTAAAAAAAAAAAAACCGAGCCCATTTAACCATTTTATTTACACAAAACAGTTGAAGTACTATTAAATCACTACAATCTTAGTAAACCGATCGCGACGTTACATGCAACAAATACTCCATTTTACTTTATCAAACGGAAAACTAGGTATATAAAATAAACCTTTCCCTACCTTCCTGTGCTAAGTAACAGACGTTATCGGGGGATTTAACACTTTAACAGCAGTAAAATAGATTTCAAATCAGGAAAACGGCGATCTTGAGTTATTACCATTGTTCGTCGGGTGCGCGATGTGGTTGCAATTTAGCTTTTGCTTCTTGATAGTTGTGTTCAAGAATAGTTTTTGGTGTTAAAAAAATTTAAGTCATTAAAAATGTGTACTTATAGTGTGTAGTTTTCGGTATATAATAAGCGTGTGTGTTTGTTTGTATATTTCTTCCGTCATATCTTTGCTTTAGGTAACTAAATTGAGCGCAAGATACGACGAAATAGGTACTTCATCAAACTAACCGAAATATCTTCTGAAAATATGTAACCACCTGTAAAGTAAACGTCTTCTTAAATTATCATTATAAAAAAAAGGTTTTTTTTCTAAGAAATTATCTCTAGATCCATCATGTATCTGAACAGTGGATTTATTGAGATTGAACGAAAAAATACTTCTCCTTCGATCCACAATCAGTCTCTTGAGACCAAAAAAACTCACCAGGGACCAGGGACAGGGAATTTGATCGAAATACGAGTAAATAATAATTCAAATCGGTCAGCATCTATAAGAAATTGAAAAAAATACATTTAAAATTTGCCACTCGTACCTGATTGTTGTAAAGGTTATAGTTTCGTTCACACTCGGTGAACTTCATCAGGGATTAAATGAGTCGTTCGTGTCCACAACGATGTCAGCTCTCACACTGCACTTGGCCGCAATGTCTTCGTCGGCTGCTTGAAGGATGTTGCTGAAAAATTAATCAATCAAAATTTTCTAAATAATATTCGAAATTTTTTGACGAATTGAGCATCTTCTTTTTGATGTCGGTAAAAAAGTGCCTATAGATGTGACCAACGAGTGATTTCATAATTACCATGAAAAACTAGTTACGAAGTTCTTTGTAAAGTCCATCAGTGGATTTTGTCTTCAATTCACAATCCCAATTTACATTTACCCCACTGCGAAGAAACTCGCTGGAAAACCGTTTTAAAATTGTTAACAATTTCGTCCGCAATCAATTCTGACTTTTATCGCCTTAAGAATAGAACAGGAAATGGCGTTCACACAAATCTTTTTCGGTGTTTGAAAAATGTGGAACAAATTGCCTTCGGTTCACAAGCAATTTTACATCCTAAATCACACGACATAAAGTCTATTTCCGTGTGTTACGTTTTGTATAGCTTCACGGCAGTTTATCACCAAATAAAATGGCCAGTAACTTTTTTATTCGTGTTTTTAATTAAACAGGAGTTTTCCGCCAAAAACCGTTTGCCAGAGAGTTTTTTCGTAACGAGGCGGTCGCGACGGCTGAAGATATATCGTTCTTTAGCTTTTTGAAAAAGAATTTATTTCGAGTTAGTACACTTTTTACTTTTACCTCTTTGATAAGCTTTTTTTAGAGGTGTTTGTTAAAGCGGCTGTATGTAAAAATATTGTATTTGAATGTAAGACGTAAAAACAAGGTGTTATTAGTTTGACCACGATATGTCTATGAATTAGTGCCTAAAGCACAGTAGCTCCTTAACGGTTTTTAGGGTTCCGTACCCAACAAGTGAAATTATTGCCCCCTATTGCTTATGACTTCGCGGTCCGTCTGTCTGTTCGTCACCAGGCTGTATCTCATGAACCGTGGTAGCCAGCTGGACAGCAACAATTAATTAATTCATTAGCATTAAAATCAAATTTCATGTCTCTAGGCTCTTGTTTTATGGTCTGCATTAATTACTAGCAAATGTTCATTAGTCAGGACCTTTAAATATATAAATAAATTGGAGAATGGCTCTAGTATGTATTTTTATCACTCAGAAAGAAACTTCTCCCACAAGCAGGTTTCCTCACTATATTTTTCTCCACCGTTTAAGCATGTGGTAATTAATTGAAATATGCACATATGTGTGAAACACAGAGGTTCTTGCCTGAACCTGGATTTGAACCCGCTCCCTTTCTTGTAAGGCAACGGGTTTCCCGACTAGGCTACCACTAACTTTGTAGGTTTAAAGTATGCTAATATTATTCTCCCTTGTCCTCAGGTCCTCGAAGTAGAAGAATGAAGAAGAAGGCTACTCCAGAAGAGAAAAGACCAAGAACAGCATTCAGCGCTGCGCAGCTTGCTAGACTAAAGGTTTGTTGAACGAATCATCTTCATCTTGTTCTTTTCATTCTGATTTATTTCCATTTCTGTCTTAGGTACAGGAAGCATTAGGCCTAACTAAATAGGGAATATACAGCAATAGTGCTGCATAAAGTAGCTATATCATCATGTTAGTTTAGCCAGACTGACCAATACAAAAATGCTAGTTGTCTAGCAGCCCCCATCATACTCTACCCACTCTAACGCATCTCTATTTTTTTGTCTAGCGCGTGTTCGCCGAGAACCAATACCTAGAGTCTCTTTCTCTCCCCACTCTAACGCATCTCTATTCCTCTGTCCAGCACGAGTTCGCTGAGAACCGGTACCTAACGGAGCGGCGGCGGCAGGCACTGGCCGCAGAGCTGGGGCTCGCGGAGGCGCAAATCAAGATCTGGTTCCAAAACAAACGCGCCAAGATCAAGAAGGCCTCTGGGCAGAGGAACCCGCTCGCACTACAGCTCATGGCACAAGGCCTTTATAACCATAGCACGGTTACGGAGAGCGATGAGGAAGAAGAAATCAACGTCACTTAAACACAATATGTCACAGACATAAAATCATAGTGAATTGTTAAACCTAAAAAAAACAATGATATGGATGTAAATAGCATTCTAACAGCTTGATTCAACAAGCTTTCTTCTTGTCTTCCGTCTTCACAGTAATCTTTAAAAAGACGGAATAGTTTTCGAAGCTAATCGTCAATCTAAATGTGTCAGGTCATTGTCATTATGTCAATGTCAAAATGCTATGAAAATCCTTACGTCAAACTTTATAAGAATCACGATGCAATAAGATAAGTATCATGATGCAATACTGATGTAATAAGATAATTTTAGCTGAAATGAAACTAGAAAAAGAAGTAGTACTGTAAAACGTATTCATAAAGCGCTTTCGAATAAATAAGTTTTGTCCCTTTAATATTTAGTTATATTTTTTCGTAAAAATGTAAAAACAATCCGTTTCCGAATACAAAATACTGCGTCAACAGTTAAAAAAAACTGAAAAACGTTCCTGATACACAATAATGTTACTAAAGATGGAGATGAGTGACTTTGGACCTAAAACTGATCCTATCTAAATGTGATAAGTGATCACAGTCGAGCCGGTAATTGTCTCACAAACCAAAGAGCACGTTTTATTAAAATGGAAGTAACGAAGCTCATGATTTTCAGCTTTAAAGTTAGAACGTCACCTGTCTACCTGTATATAACTGTAGTTGCTGTAAAAAACAGGTGGAAGCGAGCGACATGCGACCAGAATGCTGGCTCTTATTTTGGACACACAATTAGCATTGCCATTCAACGTGGCAATCCTGCCAGCATCCTTGGAACTTTTTCTTCTACTGGGGGTTTATTATTAGATTAATTTTTAGAATGATTTTTTTTCATTTATGTTCGTGTTATTAAAATGTTGAATCAATAGCGGTATCGCATTTTGGATTCTACTTCAAATCCCAGTTATTTTAATTTTTCTACTATTTCTACTAATGAAGCTATTCTTAGGCTAAACAAAATAAGGCTTAGCAAATTTTTAAGACGATAGTTCCTGATATTGTATAAATAAAATATAGTTTTAGGTGTAAGTAATTTATTTTTAACGTATTCTTGTAAAATAAAAATAATAATTAGAATAATGAGGCACTTAGAAATATAACTGTAGATAATATAAATTAATACTATAGAATCACGTCAATATAAGATATTTCTAACAAAATTTACTTAATTTAAAAAACTGAAATCCATTCACTGTTTACGTCATTGCACTTTTTATTTAAGCAAAAAAATACCCTATTTTTCCATTATACAAAAGCTAATGTTTAATAGCAGATGTTTTTCTCCTATGTACTTTTAGATGATTCTGTGATGAAAAAAGCTTTGATATTTCTTATAAATCTTTTAAGATGCGATAAAATAACCAAATTAGATGTAGATGTACAAAGTATGGAGTTAAATCTTTTTCGTTTTTAATATGTAATGAATGCTAATAAGTTTTAAAATTCTTCAATTTTTTTTATACTATTAATTTGACTGCCATACTTTTTATTAACTGTAAATAACTTGTTTTTTTTACGTATAAAGGCATTTATTTATGTTCGTATAATTTTAGTCAATTTCTTCCATGTGATTTATGTAAAGTTTATATTGCATCACAGGAAATCAACTAGTATCTTCTTAAGGGTGGCTTCTGATCACCATGACCAATTATTTTTGAACTAAAACTTCGAAAAAAACAGATGTTCCATACATTTGGCCGCGCGTCAATAATTATTTTGTATGGAAATCATTTTTTTGTGAATTTTCATATGTCTTATAACAAAAGTTCTTACTAATGATTATCAGGAGCCACCCTTATGAGGTTGCTAGTTGATTACCAGTCACCCTGTATAGTTTTTTAATGTAAAATATTTGCTAATTTGTGCTATTCCTAGTTGGTAAAAAGAAATAAATTATAATTATGTTCACTGATTTAAAAACTGGTTTTATTTAAATATCTTACTGGGTCAGGTAGTCATTACTATAATTAGTAGGATATGTTTAATATCTTACTGGGTCAGGTTGTCATTACTATAATTAGTAGGATATCTTTAATATCTTACTGGATCAGGTAGTCATTACTATAATTAGTAGGATATCTTTAATATATTACTGGATCAGGTAGTCATTACTTTAATTAGTAGGATATCTTTAATATCTTACTGGATCAGGTAGTCATTACTATAATTAGTAGGATATTTTTAATATCTTACTGGATCAGGTAGTCATTACTATAATTAGTAGGATATCTTTAATATCTTACTGGATCAGGTAGTCATTACTATAATTAGTAGGATATCTTTAATATCTTACTGGATCAGGTAGTCATTACTATAATTAGTAGGATATCTTTAATATCTTACTGGATCAGGTAGTCATTACTATAATTAGTAGGATATCTTTAATATCTTACTGGATCAGGTAGTCATTACTATAATTAGTAGGATATCTTTAATATCTTACTGGATCATGTAGTCATTACTATAATTAGTAGGATATCTTTAATATCTTACTGGATCATGTAGTCATTACTATAATTAGTAGGATATCTTTAATATCTTACTGGATCATGTAGTCATTACTATAATTAGTAGGATATCTTTAATATCTTACTGGATCATGTAGTCATTACTATAATTAGTAGGATATCTTTAATATCTTACTGGATCATGTAGTCATTACTATAATTAGTAGGATATCTTTAATATCTTACTGGGCCAGGTATAGTCTTTATAGTAGAATATTATCCGGTGTAAGATTACAAAGAATTCTTTATAAAAGTGATTAATCGATCGAATCTTCGATTTAAAATTCAAATCTGGACAGATTTTGATAAAACTATCTTGCGTTAAAGGAGACCACCGAAGTAGTATACCAAGTATACCCCTTCAAACAAAAACAAATACATATCAGTTCATCTTAGAGAAATTATTCAACAAACATTTGAAAAAAAATCATACCAGTCAAATTGAATAATAAATACCTCTTCCTTTATTGGGAAGTCGGAAAAAAACCGACATTGCTATCTTGTGGTAACTGCCATCTTGCATTTGAAATTCATTATACCTACTGTTTAGTATTCTTTTGTTATTCTACTCTTTCATTTGTTACCTACCCATACTGAAGGAGTTTAAAAATAAATATGTAAGGACATGTTTCATTTTCAGCCAGGACGATGTACGTCTACCAAAATATGCCTAAAGATGTGGTTAATATAGTCTGCATCAGTTGCTTACTTTCTTGTGTACAAAAATATCTAAATTCTATGAATTTGAACGGAATTATGTCGTCAATGGAAGATTTTTGTATCTTGTATATAAATTGTATCACTCGTCAAAAATGTAAAAATGGTCACACCAAAAACGCACAAAACGCTTTTTTGCGTAAAGAACGTGGAAATATTTTGATTCGAAATAAGAATTGTACAATGCGATAAGTTACGTTATATTGAATTTGGTTGATAGATTAAAGATTAATAGTCCCTAACGTATTTATGATATCATACACTGGCCTGGCCGGAGCAAAAACCATATCTGGAATATCTCTTTTGCTATTTCATGGCGGTGGCCATCTTGGACCGATTTCCATCAAATGTACCTAAGAATGCTCCCAACTAACTCACCTATTAAACAAAAAACAAACAAATTCAAAACAGGTTTATCAGACACCCAAACACATCCAATTTCTAACACTCCATCGTTTTAGCGTCGGCGGTTAACGAGTGGTTAGAAGCGAGTTACACTACGAGTACTTAATTTTTTTTTATTTGATGTACTCAGTGTCACTCTCACGACTAGGACGAATCTATTGACACCACTCACATAAACATACGACAAACCGTTTAGACTCTAGGGCGTGCCAAAGATATATACATACATACACTTAAAATTATAACCCTTCTTCATTCGCAGTCTGATAAAAAGAGATTTTTGCTGTCTTTTGCTCGATATTAATAACGATTAACAAGCAAAAACTTTAGCTAATGTGGAATAGATTCGCATGATACAGAACATATTACTTTTCGTCAGTACAGAAAAGCACAATCACTATCTGACTTAAGCGACTCGTCTTTATTCGAAAGCACACAACTGACTTTGAATAACAATTCAATGAATGATACGCAGACTAACATAGAATTAAATGATGAAATACAAAAACTGAGAAATGAACTGTTATCGGCCAAATTGGTCATTGAAGAACGACCTAAAAAAAGGAAACTACATAATACTCCTTCCGATAATACCCACTGTAGCCATCAAGTAGAAGTGCAAAGCTCTTCAAGCACTACCACAATGTCTAACCATGATGATACCACAACATTGACAAGTAGCAGCAACGCGGCCAACAACACAGTAAATACAAACATTACACAAGAACAGAATACACAACTATTCCACATGATACTCAGAAGGATTCAGAAAATAATAACATAAGGCAGAACGCCGAACAACAAGAACAATTAACTCCTTTAGAGCAAACAAATTCCAGTGAATTGAACACATTGAAAATCAAACACATGGTTAAAAAAGTTTTGATTGTAGCTGATGAACAAGGGCGTAACATCAGACATAGGCTACAAAGACTGTTAGGCGAGAAGTTTAGCGTGAAAAGTATCTGGAAGTCTGGTGCACCTATAAGCAGCATCTTCGAATCTGCGGCCCAGGAGGTTTGCACTTATACAAAGGACGATTTTGTAATTGTCTTGGGTGGCATGAATGATGTAAAACCATACGAATTTCAGCTCAGTGTTAACCAGTGGCTTATGTATACCAAAAACACAAATGTCATAATATCTGAGATTCCATTTAACAAATATTTAAATGAAAAGAAACTGAACTATGAGCTCAAATTCATATGCGGAAAGTATTGTAATGCAAATTATTTAGACATGAAATATAACATGCATGTCCCTTCTCGTAGTTACTTTGCTACACATGTTAGTCAAACTTTACTTAGAGAAATATTGAAAGTCAATTATGCTATTGAATATGACAGGTACATAGAATAATAATTAATAATAATTCTGTTCGTCAGAACCGCAATAGTAAGCACTTGATAGACAAAAATACACAAACAGACTAATAACGATAATCAAGCCATCAATATCACATGTAACCAAGATCTCAATACCGAAAATTCGACAATTTATGCTGACCCTTCTATAAATGATAGTATTCTTGAAAATAATAACAATGACAATCAGAATAGCACAAGGACAAATCAAAACTTAATTAAATCGATCTATGTAATGCATCAAAATATTGATGGGCTGATTAACAAGGCAGATAAAGTTACAATATGCTTATCAAACTTAGACGCACAAGGCAAATACCTTGATGTTATAAGCTTTACAGAACACAACATAAAACTAAATACATAAAACATAATTTGCAATTGGCATCATGCTCTTGCAGAGCTCAGAGAAGCGGAGGTGCGTGTATTTTAGTAAGGAATTGTACAACTTTCAAAGAAATTACTGAAATTAATGACTATGCGCTACCTAATTTCTTGGAATGTTACGGGATAGAGCTCACGGAACATAAGATATACATAATTTGTTTGTACAGGGCACCAAAAAATAAAAAAGCAATTGTCAATATATTTTTTCAGTAATTCAAACAAATACTAGCACAATTCTGTCTCAAAACTGGTTACAAAGTGATAATATGTGGCGATTTCAACATAAACATACTGGAGCCAAAAAAAAAATGTGAAATTTTTTTGTAAACAAATATCTAAATACAACCTTAGATTTCAGTTCAACCAAATTACACGTTTACGCAGTGGCTCTTGCCTTGACAATATAATTTATAATGTACGCGGAGGAACTGGGAAAATCATTAAAATGGCATTATCTGATCACTCTGCACAAATTTTCAAATGCCCGGTTAAAAAAAGCTGTCGCCTAAAAGCATGGTATATTCTAAAGCGGGACTATAATCAAGATAATAAACGCAAATTTTATGAATGTATTAGCAAGCTTAGTTTTGAAGACATATTTGATAAAGATGACCCTAATGAATTGGTTGTATAACCAATTTCATGATACTTTTACACTTTTTTATAATCTGTGCTTTCCTGAAGTAAGAGTTAAATGCATCCATTTACAACAGTCAAAATGGGTATCCAAAGGAGTCAAAGCGTGCGTAAGAAGAAAATTGGTCTCCTTTGGAAAAATAGAATTTCTAAAACAGCTACTGCCAGAGACGAGTTTAAAATATACTCAAAAAGATTTAAAAGGCTAATAAAACTAAAGCAGAAATCACAGAATATTTATAACATTCAAAACGCAAAAATAAGTCTAAAGCCAGTTGGGACAAAAATGGACAAAAATAGACAAAAAGCTCGCTATCCTAGTCTAGACATATCGCAAGTAATAAATACAGTAGGGAAAATTGTCATAGAACCAGCTCAAATAGCAAACTGTTTTAACGATTATTTTGCAGGAGTAACAAAAACTAACTCAGATATTGACTATAGTTCAAATGACGTTCTTATTCAAAATCCTTACCATGACTTTTTTTTCTGACACCAACAACACCTTTTGAAATTCTAAAAATAATAAGTTCTTTAAAAAGTACGAGTAGTGTGGGTATAGATGGGATCACAACTACAATTGTAAAAGAAGTATCACTAGCTATAGCTGCAGTTCTTAGTCATATCATTAATATTTGTATGGAACAAGGTGTATTTCCCGATAAGTTAATGACATCAATAGTTAAGCCGCTTTTTAAAAAGGGTGATAAATCACAAGTGGGTAATTACCGACCTGTATCTCTTATACCCATATACTCAAAAGTGTTTGAGAAGGTCATCTACTATAGAATCAATAGCTATTTTGAAAGCCGCAAAATGTTTACAAATGATCAATACGGGTTTAGGAGAAATAAGTCCATAAATTTAGCTATTTTCAATTTCCTAAAGACTGTAATCACTAACGTAGACAAAGGAAAGAAAACGATGGCTATATATATGGACATGTCAAAGGCTTTTGACACTGTACATCATAATATATTGCTAAAAAAAATTTGAAATATGGAATTAGAGGGAATGCTCATAATCTCATACAGTCTTATCTTCAAAAAAGGACACAAGTCACACAAGTAAATAGCCTATGTCTAAAGACTACTACTATATTGACACATAATTCGGAAGAAAGACCAGTACGATACGGTGTTCCTCAGGGAAGTGTGTTGGGACCATTGCTATTTTTGATAAATATCAATGACTTTCCGCAAGCAACAAGCCATCCGATGACATTATTTGCAGATGATAGTAATATTTTATTTATAAATGACAAGCTTAGCGATTTAGAAACTGACATAAATAATACACTGACCTCCCTTATTAATTGGTTAAATAAAAATAACTTAAATTTGACAAAACTCATTTAATGTATTTTCGGAACAGACATAACGATTCATCAAGTTTTAATATAGAATATGATGGCAAAAATGTATCAGAAATTCAAGTAACACGTTTTCTTGGTCTAACAATAGATAATAAATTGACTTGGGAACCCCATGTAGAAAATATGATTAAACGCTTGAACCAATTTGCATATGCCCTATTTCAACTGCGCAAGGTAGTCAACGAAGCAGCACTGATGATGGCCTATCACGGACATGTAGCATCAATACTACGATATGGTATTATGTTTTGGGGTAACTGCACTAACCGCTTAAAAGTCCTTAAGGCTCAAAAACGTTGTGTGAGATCAATCTGTGGGCTTAGAAAATAAGATTCATGCCAAAGCCATTTTGCAAGATTAAAAATACTAACTTTCGCATGCTTATACATAAGTGAAATCGCTTTATTCGTTAAATCCAATCCTGAGCTTTTCAACGCATGGCCAGAAGGTAGCAGGCATGAGGGTATGGTGTATCATTTAGCTTCAAAAACAGCATATTTAAGAAAAAGTGCCTTCTGTATGGCATCATCGATATTTAATAAAATTCCACAAGACATCCGATCTGTACAAGAAATTCATATTTTTAGAGATAAATTAAATGAGATATTGATAAAAAAGCGACATTTTTATCGAATAGTATTATTCGATAAAAATGTTTCTAGAGGACAAAACTATCAAAAACTGACATTTTAATATTTAATTTTAATAAGTATTCCTATTATTAACATTGTCTTAATTTTCTATATGTACCTTGTTCTATTTATTATAAATGGTTTGGGTTACAATATTAGCATTATATATGTATGTTTCTGTAAACCCGTAGGGGTAGATGCTAGCGAACTACTATGTTATTTAAGATCTTTACTTGTACCTAGTTTCACAGACTAATAAATCATTCATTCATAGATTATGCTACTGAACCCTTAATGCGTGAGTCCAACTCGCACTTGACATGTTTTTAATAAGAATTATAGTATTGTATTACTGTCAACTTATAACTATGCCAAGTTCTCCTTCACACAGTCGGCTATAAAACAAAGAGGCGAACAATTAGTGCTTGTCTCCACACATTAAAGAGAACCCACATTATTCTCCTACTTTACTATTAACACCATAACTGTACAGGTTGTCGCTGCTAAGAATCTACTGGCATATCTACTGATACTCAGTAACCCATACACAAATACACACGAAAATACTTTTATGTATTTTTTTTTGCCTACACTAGGCATTTGACCACAAGTTCGCACGACCACGACAGTCAGCGATACTGTAGCACTAGATGGACATGCCTAGTCTGGAATACACTGACTCTCAAAGAAGGCTGCCGAAACACACCGTTACGTGCTTGACGACAGATTTATCAACATGAAGGTAGTAGCTAGCCAGGCAAGCGTTAGAAAAAATCGCACCAACATGCGACCAAGATTTACCAAAAAATACCACAGGTTCTTTGAAAAACAAATTATTTTTAAAAAAGGGACCGATTTTCATAACTACAAGCGGCGATAGAGTTTATTGAGTTATTGCGATTTAATTATAAAACCTCTGGAAAAAAACACAAAAATATAGACAAACAAAAATCGAACATGGTTAATTGAATACCTTCTCTTTTTTGGATATCCAATCTTCTTAAGCAGTTTCTCATTTGCGCCACCTCAAAAGCTAAAGTTCGCGGTATAGCTGTTAAATCATATTTGATTTACAGTCTCGGTTTAGATATGATTTGTAGACGTAATGTTGGTTCAGTTTAGCGACTAAATGCTCCTGTAGTTGTCTGGTATTAATTATTGTGTATTTTATTCTGGTTTGATTGGCTCGGTGGATTGTTTGATGGGAAATGTAAATAGTGTCTACAATTTTGGCAACATTTGAAAATATGTATTAACCCTGTTAAAAGGTGGGCAACCCTCGAGCGCGAAGCCTTAATGAGTATGACTGCTGGACTGATTAGGTATCTAAAGAGTTTCGCTGACGTTCTTTGTTATAAAATGTCTTGCTATGGCATCACACAAAACCATCTGTTATTTGTTTTAAGAACTCACGAAATTAGAAGCTGTTTTCCTTTTCGCTGTCAAAAGACAGCTCGTGCTCGGGAGGCGGACAGTAAGATATTCACAGAGCTGAGTTTTGGTAAAGACTTTGGGTACACTAGTGGTATTAAGGGCTAAAAACCCACATCGATCCCACGTGTGCTAAAAAATTCAAGGTCAGTTATTTCAAGGTCAAAGGTCTAAACTGTCGGGTATTTGGTTTTTTTTCAAAAACGGTAGGTTTTATCATAAATATTTATATATACCAGAGAAGAACTGTAGATACTAAAACTTACTTCAAAAATGCTCTCAATATCTTTTTCTTAAGAATCATCATAATTCTTAAGACATGGCCATTCTAAAAGTTTCAAGAGTTAGATTCTACATGATAAGCACCTTATCATCCTAAAATACGGATGCATCGAAAGTTCCAAGGTATTCATACTACGAATCTTATACGGCGTGCTTTTGCAAGCGAAAGGCTCGCTCCCAGTCAGCAGCACTATTTATAGTCTTTCCCATATTTTTGCACCAGTTTAGAGCAGATTGCACTAAAAAACCTACTCGTGCTACTTTACGTGAAACCAATTCAGCTATTTGATTCATCGCAAAACACGAGCTCCTCAACTTCGCGCAAATTTTCTTAATATAAATTAATTCCTTACAGCAAGGCCCTATATTATTTTCAATATACATTTCCAGCGTCAAGTTTAAATTTCATCAAGGTATAAAATAATCAAGCAAAAGTCAAATACGAAGTTCAAAGTCATCGTAGTTACATCAAGTTACGTGTAAGTAAAGCGTAAGACAGTTTATCTGAGTAAAAGTCAGAATATTACCTATCTACTTCCTTAGAACTGTCGTAGCTAGCAACACATATAATTGCAATCATCTAAAAATATCCTCAAAGTTATTTCCACGGCACATTAGCTGCAATAATGATCATTTAGCTAACTGCTCATTGATTTATAGCGTCCGAACTAATTGGGGGCCAATTATACGTGTCATAGCACGAGACATATGGCTGCAGGATGCTAAAGAGCCTGGTGACGATAATACCAACCTAATTAATTATTATAGTATATTAAACTTATATTTATAATAATAATTAAACTTGGATATGCACTTTAGATAAATATTTTGCGGAGCTATCGGCTAAAGCTAATTAGATGACCTATCAACTTTGGAGGTCTGGAGTGGTAAAAAGCTAGTCAAATGTACTTTAAAAAAGTGACGTCGACTTTTATTGCGCTTACTGCCAGGTTGTAGAATTCACTGCCGAGTACTCTATTTCCCGATAGATATAATCTCGGTGTTTTCAACTCGCGAGTGAATTGGTTTTTTCTACGTGAGCGTGCCACATCCTAGGCCGCATCGTCGCTTTACATCAAGAGAAAAATGATTTCTGTTCAGCAGGCGTTCAATTATTTTTATCTATAAAGCAAACTGTTCGATCTATTCTGATGAAATTTATATATTATCTAACTACTCGTATGATGAAAGTTTTGTTCATTTAGTAGAAAAAAAAGAATTTTTAAATCGATCGGGGCATGTCATCATGGCATCAAGAATAAAATAAAGTCCAATTGAAAACCTCCTCCTTACAAGTAAGTAAGTATAGAAAGTATAGCAGAAAGGTGTGACGTTACTTAAGGGTATTAATAATCAACCAGTCAAAGTGAACTGATTGTAGAAGAATAGGTCACGTGATGTTGTGTGGAGGACGCAACAATTTATTCTCTAATTTTACAAAATCTTGTTCTACTATGGGTACACTTTTATGAGTATAGAATTATCACACCTTTCTGTTACATGTTGTATAGCAATCACCTGACTATTACTAACGAAATAGTCAGGTGATTGCTAAAAAAATAAACAAATATGAAAAGTCAAGTTATCCGTAAGCACATGAAAACCCAAACTCCGTACCGTACCGTTTTATTTTAGGTAGGTACGTACTCTCTCGAGTAAATCTCAAAATAACTCTTGCACTCTACAAGACGTATGTGTCAGTATCGACAGATTTACTTACTGTATGGCTTTGCCATACGTCATCAACTCTGACTTATGGATGCGACTTGCTCTAGCGCGTGCGTTTGGATTTACTTGTAGTTACAAAACTTTGTGTAGCATTGTGTGGTTGTCTAGCTTAACTTCCTTTCAACGATACTCAAATAAGTTTTGGATTTTTTTTTTATTTCGCATTACCTGAAAGTTGTAAAATTATATTGTAAAAACACGACTGTTCCTTCAACAATCTTTGTCAGCGCGTCATCTGCCAATCAACTGTGACGTCACACAAGCAAATTGACATAAGACTGTGACGTTTATAAAAACTTACAAACTTTAAGTTTTTATAAAAACACTCCTAATTTCATATAGTAAAAATATGTATAAAATATAATAAATAACATATATTAACTTAATAAACGCAACAAATTTTTCTGCATTTTTAGATATTCCGACATAACGCACAGTCTTATGTCAATTTGCTAGTGTGACGTCACAGTTAACAAAAACTAAATGGTTTAATGTATGAACTAAAATAGTAGTTTAGTGTACGAACTTACGGACAAACAAAACAACAACCAGACAGTTTCGTTACTAGAAATCTTATATTTACAAGACAAGCAACGGACAGCGTCTGTCATTAAAACCCAATAAAAATGATATATTGAGTTTTTTGTTGTAATAATTTTGAGAAACATCGTCACTTTTAATTCGAGATAAGTTGGTGGTGATAGGTTTATTTACGCATCTTTGGGAGTAATGAACTTTTGCAAGTTTGACTTCGTACGGTTCATTTATTCATGCATTAGAAAAATTTAAACTTTTTACCTGTCTGTGAAAGAAGAAGGGTTACATTTATCGAGTGTATGTATGTATGTATATTTCTTTGGCACGCCCTAGAGCCTAAACGGCTATTAGTATTTTTATATGAATGGTGTTAATAGATTTGTGTCAGTTGTGAGAGTGACACCGGGAACATCAAAAAAAAAAAAAATAAGCATGATACACGGGTTTAACGAGCAGTCAGTCAGGTTTTTCGAACTCGCTTCTAACCACGTGTTTAGGTCTATTATTTGAATGATAATTAATGTAGAGCTACGCTTTTATTTTGCCATTGTTTTGTAACTGACTACAAAACAAGTAATAATTGAAATTATTTGATTTCCTCCATTTCACCATTTATTAGGCAAGCTTTGGCTTACTGACACTTTTTCACTTTTCACTTCCACTTTGCCACGGTTTGGTTGACAACATTTCAAATTGTTGACTCTCCACTTTTATATGCAATGGAAAGACAAATGAAAAATGACGTAGGTACTCCTATATTTTTTAATTAAAATGTAATAATAAAAAAACGTTAGACGTCACGTTTTTAGAAATTTTCGAAAATATAAGTAATGTTCAGTGTAAGCTAGTAAAAAATTATGTCATTAGTTATCTGTATTTTTGATGTTTGTTTTGGTGAACCGTACAGCTGACAGTTATAATAATATTTTTTATTAGAAATATTGACAGTGAATAAGGGTTCAGAAGGCTATTGAGTAGAGGCTGTACCGCGAATCGCCGCTACCTACACATATACACAAGCTAGCTACAAGGTATAGGTATGCAAGTGGAGCGCCGCATTACGACGGACCACACACGTAGCCCGCCGCGTGCGCCCGACCAATCAATACATTAGTGTGGATATGACTAATACACGACGAATTTTAATGATTAAGCTTTGATTATTGACTTGTATAAGTATTGTGCCGGCAACAGGGAAAATGTTGAACTCATGTTGAATATATAATATTACGATATCCTTCCTGGGTGTTTATTTTTTATCCAACACAGCTAGGCATTTGACCACAAGTTCGCACGACCACGTACTATAGCCCTGGATGGAGCATGCCTAGTCTGGAATACGCTGGCTCTCAAGGAACGCTGCCAGAACACAAAGTTAGGTGCTTGTCGACAGATTTTACAACTTGAGGGTGGTAAAGCCAGGCGAGCGATAGGAAACGCCCTACCACCATGCTATGGTTTCCTCACGATGTTTTCCTTCACCGGTAGCTCAGGCTCTTTTTGCATGTTTCGTGGGATCGAACCTCGTACCTTTTGCACGCCAATCGACCCCACTAACCACTCGACCTTCATCACTTCCTGCGTGAATCCGACATTTGGTGGATTTTGTTTAAAATTTTTTCTCAAAGAACTACAAAATGTTTAAATAAGTTTTTGCAAAAGACATCGTACTTCAATTCGACAGGCTCATATTATTTTCTTCAGCTATTTCGATTTATGAACTCAACAATTTATTAAATTTTGGTAAAATTTATTTTGGATCTCATGACATCTTAGAAAAATATACTATGACATGAAGTGAATTTCCCTTACCATTTAAACATAAAAAGTGTTTCCAAATCAATCCAGCTGTGTACATAAAAAAATAATTTAATCTTATATAATTAGATAGTATCGTTCTAGCGTTGTGCAGTTTTTTAAATCAACGAACATCATACATTATAAGAATAAAGACCTAATAATACTGACTATTGAAACAACAAAATATTACTAACAAATTTTTGTTTAGTTCATTCAAATAACTACGGTGTAATTCGTTCGCTCTTTGATTCATTCAACAACTTTGTCGCATCCACGCTAATCGAACATTTTCTTCGCCGCTGTAATCGAGCGGGGGCAATAAACGTATAGTATTAATAACAATAATAAGAGTCAGCCCGTGCGCACACTACTTACTGCCACCTATACTGTGACGACTCAGATGCATGCGATGTGAACGCTACTCGCTAAGTTGTGCCTTTTTACACATTCATCCTGGAGCTTAGGTTCTTAGCTCTTGCAGTTTTCACGCCTAGACGGCCAGTTCAGGCTGTAGAATTCATTTCATTTCATCATCAGCTTACTCTTGTCCACAGCTGGACATAAGCCTCTCCCATGACACGCCACTCGGCCCTAACCTGGGCTTCTCGTCTCCACCCCCTGCCTGCTATCTTCTGTCTTTGCTCCACCTAGTAGCAGGGCATCCTACACTACGTTTACCGGTTCGCGGTCTCCACTCAAGAACTCGTCTACCCCATCGGTTATCGGTTCTACGCCATGTATGACCGGCCTACAGCCACTTCAGCTTGCTAAGACGTAGAACTATGTCGGTGACTCTTTTAGGAGAATTCATTTAGCCCCAAAGAAATTGAAGTAACAGTAAACTGTGACGGCTCAGACGCATGCGATGTGAACTCTACTCGCAAATTTGTGCCTTTTTACACATTCATCCTGGAGCTTAGGTTCTTAGCTATTACAGTTATCACGCCTAGACGGTTAGTTCAGGCTTTATTTATTTATCTTAGTTTAACTGATAGCTTGGGAGAGATCGTTTATTACATAGATATCCTGTTAACCTCCATGTTCGATCTCAGGTTCAGGCTTTATCGCTTGAGTAAATTCTTTGAGGCGAGACGTAATATACTAACAGCTCCCTGAGCTATAGCTATCTATTGACAGCGAAAACGAAAACTGTTTGTCAAATTTTGAAGCGCGAGTGGCAGATGCTTTTTGAAGACGTCATAGCAAAACTTTATAAAACAAAACAGAACGATAGCAAACATTTTAAGTACGTAATAAGTACTTAAGCAGCAGTCAAGCTTATAAACATTCAGATACAGACCTCGTGCTTGTCCTGCCGATGGAACAAAATTTTGCCAGACTTGAAGAAAAAATGCTTCGTTGAATGAACGAATGAACGAACCAGTCTAATTAAATTTCAATAAACACACCTTCCAGACGTAAACCTATCTACCTATTGACATAAGCAATAAAAATTCTGATGTTGATGATGATAACAATATTTCTCGAGTAAACAATTTTTATTTTTGACTCGGTCTAATCATTTTACAGATATTCCGTATCATTATAAAACGATGTTTTTCTCGCCACTAAAACATCAGAAAATATATTTTTTTAACAAAAAACACAAAAAATGCCCTGTATCAGTCAAAAAACATCGTGATCCTCTCATAACGAGGGCACAAACATATCTAACCTTCTTACAATACATACACACAATAGTAATAACGAATACAAAGCTTTTATAACTTAAAAACTAATGTTTGAGCTTAAATCGCACTTACAAAATTAACTTTGCTGTCGAGTACCGAAAATCGCTTATATTCTGTACTACAATAGACACTACGCAAGCGCAACTTAAAGTTTGTTAAAGGACCTTTTGACAAAGTTATACTTTTCCGTCCCAAAAACATGATTTCCCACGAAATGTTGAAAGGTTATCGAATCGGACTGCATTATTAATTTGGTTTAGGGCACGTTACAAAAACCATTTTAACTATGTAGCTGATAAACTTAAATTTCCCATAAAGTTGTATGTGGAATAGCTGCAAAATTAACTTTGTATTAGGCACGTACCAAAACCAACTTACATTTGCAGTTAAGTTTTTAGAAATTGATGCGTTATTTTTGATGTTTTATACTTTTTTTGGTAATTTTCAGCAATAAACCAACAATTTTGGTAATATAGACTGTTATATTTATTAATTAAGAACTGTTTTACATTACCACTCCATTATTTAATTATAAATAGAGCTAAAAACGTCCCTGTTAATATTTCTAATGCTTAAACTAACGGCAAATCTAGTTGGTTACGTTTGATACGAAGTTCAAATATTGAATTTTTAAGTAAAGTAGATCATGATGGTCAAACTGGCTTGATCAAACATCAGGCGAGTTTGATGTTGATGATTGATGATAATTGTGAAACTGTAACGTTTATGAGTGTACTTAGCTTTTTAGTTAGTATATTGTTTGGGGTTATAATCAGTTCGTTTTCGATTGGTAAAAGGAATTCCGACATTTTATTGGATGCTCACGTATTGTATCTCTGTTGTTTATTTTAGTTTTTTTTTATTTGGGGATTTTTTTGTGTGTCTGTCCTTTCTTTCATCTTTTAAGGGGCGCATGTTACAATGCTAAATTAGCATTTAGAAATATGGGAAATTTGTAAAAGTTAAGCACTAGTGTTGGTGACAATACAATAAATAAGTAGGTACTTATACACTTGCTAAAAATACTGGTCTAAAGAGACGCGTTGAGCTTTGAGTAGATCTCTTTTCGAGAGAAAATCGTTTAAGTCATCAAATATTATGTCGAAATGTCGAAATTGAAGTATTAGAAAGTGTTGATTTGGACTTCAATGGGCAATTTTTTTTAACTAAAAACTTATTTTAGATTTATTTATCACTAAACCGTTTATATTTTTTAAAGTTTCAAGACGCATTTCAGTAGATGTTGATTCTTAAAGAAAAATAATTAATATTATAAAAAAATAAAGTTTATAAGTAAGTAAATTATAATAAAAAAACGGCCAATTGCGAGTCGGACTCGCGTACCGAGGGTTCCATACAAACCTGTAGTTATTACCTACATACCTACAGGTATGTCTAAAAATATTTGTATAATTCTAATTATTTGCTATAAGACATTTCATCGTACCAATTTACAAGATTTTGAGTTCACGGAAAATGCCCCGTAGGTGACTCCCTTGCGTTTGCTTAGAAGTTAGATTTTTTCACACCACCAAGGGACAGTAAGTAGACTTGAGTCTTTGATATAAGTTTGATTGCGGAACCCTAAAAAGTGTACATATATTCAAATTTATCATTGTTGACAGTAATGCTTCCTTTGTTGTACAAGGTTGTTTTTTTATGTAAAAAAAACTAGCGTTAGCTGTATTTAAATTTTATAGTGGGAAATTATGGTTTCTAAATTGTAGCGTATCTAATGACACCTCTAACTCATATTCTAAAATAGTCTAAATGATTATTTACGCTAAAACCAATGACGTTTTTTTCTGTTCTGTTCAACTGTATTTTTTATGTGCGTAATTTTTTTTTATAGTCAGCCTTTCAGAGTCGATTGTGAGAAATTCAAATTATGTTGCTGATGCCTTCTCATGAAGCTCCTAACGGTGTGTTCCGGCAGCTTTCCTTGAGAGCCGGTGTATTCCAGACTAGGCATGCTCCAACTAGGGCTGTAGTATCTCTGACTTCCGTGCGGTCGTGCGAACTTGTGGTCAAATGTCTAGCTGTGTTATGTTAAAAAAGAACAAGTCCCAAATAAATTGATAACGTTATGATAAGATGAGGTTGGTATCATATCGACAAACATATCAGTAGAATTAGTCATATATCGGATTTAAGAATAAGTATTATTCAGTTTTATTATAAATTTTTTTTTGAAACCACATGTGACAGTCTTTCAAACAAAATACGAATTTTAGTATTAGGTACATTGAGCATACATTCAAAAAAGATTCTAACGAGTTGAGAATCTGCCTTTTTTGTTGGTTAAAAGGACCACGTTGAAAACCTCAGAGTGGAAGTTATTTAACATCTCTCCCATAATAGATTTTCGATCACATCAACGGATTGATGTGGTGAACTTAAAGAAGGCACTTTACTAAACTTAATAACTACTTAAAGTACGCTATACAGCGTGTCACAATAGTTATTTTTCAAAAAGATCTTACTACTGCTTATTTAATGGCAGTCGACTTTTTCAGTTAAATCGATTAAAAATTTTTACTTTTCCAATGATTTTGATACAACTAAAATGGGACCAAGTGAAAGGTCTTTTCAAAAAAACTTTTTTTTAAATCTCTTTACTAGTCTTCAAGACATCAGGTAACAAACATTTAGAACCTCCTCTTTTTGGAAGTCAATAGTAAAGAAAAACAATTCCAAATCATTCTAGAAATCTTGCAATCGATCTTGAAATCTTGAAAATTTTATAAGAAAACATAAGTAATAAAAACTACTTACTGTCTCAGCGAGAACTTATTTTTTTAGTCTGTAAAATCAATTTGATCAGCTTTTATTTGATTTGAGAATGTTTTTCATAATTTTAGCTACATCCTACCTAACATAAACAAAATGACTAACAAAACAACAAAAAAATATAGCAGAAAGATTACCTATAGACCATTTATGTTCTACACATAATCCAAATGTTCCAACACACCACAGGGCAGCGTACCTATCCTACTGCATCGTTGCTTTCCAAGGCGAGTTGCCGTCAAGCGCCGCGCTATGTTCTCTAAAAATATTTAAAAATACAATAACTTAAATAGATTTTTATTAGAATCCGACCGAAACTGGTTCTCCTGCCGAGGTGTTCTGTCAGCCTTGCTCTCTGTTTCGGCCAAAACTGAAACCAAAATTTCGGTCGGTCACTACCTTTTATAACACCCTGTATTAAGTAGGTACTTCACTGTTTATGAAAATTGTTCGATCGGGAAGTAGGCAATAAGTGGGCGCGGCTCTTCTGTTTGCCTTAACGCTTCCGTTTGTTTAGTCTTTGATGTTTTTTGATAGTTTATTTTTTTATGGCAACCAATGTTTTACCTGTGGTTTGATGGTGGTAATTCTTTGTATAGATAAAACATCCTCACTACGTATCTATGGTTTCCTTTGACGCTTAACCGACTTCAAAATAAAAAGATTATGACAAATTCAAAACCTTCTCTAGGTCCCGAATACCTTAAATTCTCAGAGACTACTAAAGCAATTGGAATATTTTTTGTTTGATGTCGGAGTTTCCACGTCCCATATTAATTTTATAAAAATTAGTTTATAAGTTTCTTTGGTAAATTAACGAACGACAAATTGTAAACCTCCATCTTATTTGGAGTTTTATTAAAGAGATCGTTTTTACCACTTGAGTGTTTTATATTAAGTAGCACTAGCATTACATACTAAGCCTAGAAGTTTTGGAACGGGAAGTACTCGTTTTATTTAACAGATTTAATCAACAAATCGTTTAGGAATAAAGAATGGTTAAAAATGGATCAAAAACTTCACACTAGGGCTACCTAACGTCACTATTCAATAACCCAATTAGATTGAAGCCCCGTATATTATACTAAATGTGCTAATTCTGACGTTCCAAATTTGAAAATCCGTCAAAGAATAAAAGCCGGAAGCTAGAAGCCCAAACATTCGGTCCACTTATTGCCTACATCCCGCGTGAAAACACTCGGAAATCAACGGGTCATTCGAAATTTAAAGTGCTAGTCGAGTGTATACACGGATTGGTGTTACACGGAACGAAATTTCAAACAAAAACGCTGTAAAAGAGGTAGGGTCAGTTCACGATTTTTTTTGTTTGATCGACTTTGGTATATCTTGGAAGTTTATTGTATATGTATTACATTTAATATAAGTGCTATAAAAATCAAATTATTAGAAGTAGGTATAAAGCATTGGTTTACAGTAGGGACAAGATAATAGGTCACTTTTGACATTTCATCAAAATTCAACAACGTGATCTTGTAACGGCAGGCATAAAATAAGAACTGCACAATTGCTTAACTTTTTTCAATTACGTTTACATATTTATTGTAATAATGACCGATACGAGTAAAATTACGATTTGCTTTCACTAATAAACCATTATAAACATAATAAACAATTTCTGATCTAAAGAACTGAACGTCGTTACAATGTTGCGTCAGTCAACCCTTTTTCTTTTTAAACACTAGGGATAATGTTACTCTAAAAATCGAAAGCTGATAGGATTGTAAGTTGAATCGAATGCAATGATTACTTGTGAAGAAAAATCACCATAAATTTATAACCACGTTGTGATTATAGTAAAATCTAATTATACATATTTATTATTCTTTTAACTAACTATAAAAATACAAAAAAATAACTAAATAGAAAGGTCATTGATGTTGGGTGCAATTTAGGTGGATGTTGCTGGCAACACCAGTGCCTGTCGATGACGCATGTCATGTCGCCATAACATGATGATGACGCAGTCTTTTGTTGTTGTGCGAAGTGACTGTGCGTTTTTGGTGTGCTCTCTGTTATTTTCTTCTGATCCGGCTTTTTCATTGAACTGATCTTACTGACTACGTTTACCTGGCTATAAATTGGACTCCGATTGCTTAACGATTATTAAACAAGAAAAACATTACAGTCTTACTATGTCGAAACGGGGGAAAACTCTAAACAATCAATCTCGCGAACTAGTGCTGAAATTGTACAATTATTTTGGACGTGAATCAGTTAACGATGGGCCTCTTTTACCATTGAAACCACCAAGAGAACGCGTTGCCGAAGCATTGGGAATAGGGAAGAAGACAGTAACTCAAATTCTGAAAGATAAATACGGACCATCAGGCTCAGAAGATAATACTTTACGTACACCGAAAAACCGAAAGAGGGACAAGAAAATTGTTGACGTTGATAATTTTGATGCTACTGCAATTCGCAACCACATTTATGGATATTACTCGAGAAAAGAATATCCTACACGGGAAAAGCTATTGAGTTCGTTAAAAGGCGCAGGTTTATTTTTTGGAGGCAAATCGTCTCTATCAAAGGTTTTGAAATCGATTGGCTTTAGATTTAAAAATCCGACAAGCGGAAAATCCTGCTAGAACGCTACGATATTATTTTGAAGAGAATAACATTCTTACGTGAGGTAAATAAAATTACGGATTGGGACAATGTCGTGTTTATTGACGAAACATGGTTGAATGCGAACCATACGGTTGCGCGGACATGGACCGATGATACAGCGGCCTCCACCTCAAAAGTTCCATCGGGAAAAGGAGCCCGACTTATTATATGTCACGCGGGATCAGCTTCTCTAGGTTTTATTCCAGACTGCCTCCTCGCATTCGCCTCTAAAACTACAACAGATTACCATGAGGAAATGAACTTTGATGTTTTTAAAGAGTGGTTGGAGAAGCTGCTAGTTAGCTTAGAAAACCCATCGAAAATTATAATGGACAATGCTCCGTATCATTCTGTACAAGTTGATAAACCACCAACTCAAGCAAATAAAAAGCAAGAAAATGGTCTCGTGGCTGGTAAGAAATGGTGTGGAGGCAAGTCCAACTTTATTAAAAGTTGAGTTGTTAAATCTGGTAAAAGCAACTAAGCCGTCCAAGCTCCGCTATGTAATCGATGAACTAGCCCTAGAGCATGGACACGAAGTTATTCGATTGCCTCCCTACCATTGCCAGTATAACGCCATCGAGCTTATTTGGGCACAAATAAAGGGTCATGCAGCGCGGAACAATACTGAACCACCCTTCAGTACTGCTAAAATGATGACTCTGCTACAAACTGCATGTGCAGAAGTCACTACAGAAGACTGGCGAAAAGTCGTGGAGAAGACAAAGAAAATAATTTTACAAGATTTTGAACGAGATGTGAGAATAGACAATATTATTGAAAATGAATTAATAATATCTCTGAGTGCTGACAGCAGTGATGAAGATAGCAGTTCCGATAGTTCAAGTGAATAAAAGCAATTTTTTTGTTAAATTACGTAGGTACTTGTCTTATTTTGCTCCTTTAATTTATGAAAGAAAAAATAATAATGGGACAGGGATTCGCATGATCATTTTTAAAATTCACATATGTTTCAAGTCTGTATCGATTCATTCGATTCATTCATTTAATCGATGTTTTTAAGCAGGTCACCTCACTATGAATATAAAACTGACATCTGTCAAAAGTGACCTATTATCTTGTCCCTACTTTAGTATTACAGAACGTTTTGGCCAATGGTTATACGATAAATATAATTAACCAATACTCACCTGCAGATAAGTTTGAGCAATTCTAAGTATTTATCTTACGAAGCCATATCTAAAACTAAAAAAAAATAAAGCTGTTCTATAAGTATAGGTAATAATTATGTATTATTTTCTTAATTCAAAAAGGTATAGTCACCTGATTGGACAGGTGACCTCACTATTTTATCAAATAGACGTGCTTTCAAGGTGTGTAAGATCTTCACTTAGGCTATTTTGTCATTAGCAGATAACTCTTAGTAAAATTACTGTCCCGTATGTTTTCGTACTAAATCGTCAGAACGAACGAATGCAATCATTCGTTCAGATCAAAAAATGTATTGGCGCAAAGCTCTTGGACTATTAACTGGAGAGAGAAACGAACGGTTTTGATACTTTTACGTTGGAGTCGTAACACTGGCCTACGGCTAATGAATAAAAATCGTACGTAGGCTTCAGGCGACTGAGACCGCAATATAGTGGAACCGCGATCCCAGTTGCTGGATTTCTTAAACATAATTAATATTTTTCTTCAGGTGACAGGGACCTCCTATATATTTTTGTAACAAACGACTAGTAGCTGTCACTCGCGGCGTTGCAACGTAGCGAGTGACAGCTACTCGTTGGCCGCGACATAAAATGGAATATAGAGAAATTTCAAACTTTGAATTTCCAACTTTGAATATCCTTTCTTAGTACACCACTACACCCTCCAAATGTAATGTCTCTAGTTTTAGCGGTATAGGCTCTGTGTTGATTCCTAGCAAATCTCAATCAGCCAATCAGGACTTAATCTTTTTTATATATATATACATTGTTTAAACCATGAATACTGTTTTTGTATTACATTACACATAGTTTATACTACAAGATAATACTTTCAAAAAGTTGCAACCAAGTTTCAAAATCGGAACACGTGAAATCTCGAATATATCTTTGACGATTTATGTTATTTTAAAATTGGAACATTCATTAGACTTAAATACTACAAAAAAAGCCATTTATTTCTTAACACTTAAACTGCTTTAAATATACAAACCCTACCGCGTTTATTGTACCAAGATAACTGGGGGACTTTCGCTTCATTAGGTAATTAGCACCAAAGATTTATCTGACATATTAGTAAGTCATGTTATTGGTTTGTATAATTATCCTTTTTATCATTTTATCCAACTTATTCTAAGAAGTAGCTGCCCTTTTATGCGAATCCTCGGTGAGCTTTCTTAGTATTACACTTATAAAAATGTACACATCTACTATCATCTATTTTAATTTTAATGTAATAATATCATTACCAGAATTTGTTACAAACTGAAAACCCAAAGTAAAACGTCAATTAAGCTAAAATGAAACGAGTAGAGTCATTTAATTAATGCTTAATTAGTTTAATTAATCGTCTTGTATTACAAAATCAACAACATAAAACATAAGAATCATAATCGCAAGAATTTTCACACAAAAAAACACCCAATCAACAATCACAATCAAAATCGCGTATCAAAAAATACCTTTGCATAATGTTACAAGAAAAAAAATATTCGAAAATCGAATAAAAACATTCGAAAATTAAACTATCAAAACGTGGTGCGCGACTCTAAATGGCATTGTAGGAATACCAACTCAACTTGGGTGGTCCGAAAGTAGTATGTTGCTCTACCTCGCTTCAACATTAGGAGAGATGTAATGTCGTCTCTTTCGTGTGAGAATCGGCGGTCAAAGATTATATATGCAGATGAGAGTGATTGTGTGATAGAGTGATGAGATTTTATTAAGTGATTAAAACATTTAAGTATTACGGAATTAATTAACTTCTTTACTTATTAATGATGCGCATGGTAATTACTTTATTTTTTAGACCGTTCGCGTTGGCGGGCTTTTTGTATATTTCGTTTAATAATATTAACAAGCTATTTTTAAACGTTGTGGGTTCGTAGTAATCATCACAATAAGAGAAATAGAGAAAAATAATATCTATCTCCAAAATATATACACTTCTATATTTTTAATTTAAACTACCTGCAAGTCTCTAATGTAATTCACGTTTTTTTTTTCTAATATTACTTTAACGAAAAAAAAATACAATTCTGTTTTATACAAGACGCTTATATCAATAAACATTTCTTAAGTAGTCGACATGATTGAGTCTATAAACTATATCGATGCTAAACACTAACTAAAATTGAATAAATAATGTTATATTCGAGGTTATCTGTAAGGGGTGTACTGAGCCGAAAGGGGTTGATTATAGTCAACATTACGAACAGCTTTAATTATGAGACCAACCCTGAAATCGAGAAAAAAATTCAAGTGTTCAATAGAAAAAGTCTATCAGTCGTCGACAAAATGCAACAGCATATTTTTTTTCTCGAATTAAAGTTGGTCCCATGGTCAAAATTATTCATTAGAGTTTGTATAGTGACCACTTTTCGATTAAGTACACCCCTAGCCGATAACCCTGTATATAGGTTATAAATTAATAGCTGATTTCAAGTCGTTATATACAGACAAGGTGCCCAAAAAGAAAGCTAGCGACATTACCAGTTTGAATAGCCAAACTTAGGCACTGGCAGAGGTGTAATAGTTAGTAAATTTTATTATGGTCAAAAGAGCTAAATGGTCCAAATTTATTGCTAGGTAATTCTACTAATTACTAAAATAATAAATACCATCTGACGATAAAATAGAAATGCAATGCAATCTCTGTCCTCTTAATCTTTGAAATTTCACGAGCATTCGCGACAACTTCCAAATTACAGCCATCCCACTCAGTGCACTTGTGACCTCTACGTGTCCCGCTCTAATTTAGATTAAATCTATCACTCTCTCGCTTACACCACTGAAGGTATTTTCAAGCTTATCTTGTGATAGATTTGCAGTTCTGTACTGAATAGATTTTAATCTGTAATTTATCAGGATTATTTAATGGAGCAATTCATTTTGTTATTAATTATTTTATGTAATATGTAGTTACTTTTCTTATGATTTGCAAAGTGAATTAGGGACCAGGTAAGTTTACAAAGTGACTCATTAATGACCAAATTATTAAGTGACAATAAGATACGAAATTTTTTATTGTTCATTCAATTGTTCATTCATTTTTTTAATGAATGCTCACCTATTTACTGTATGTAATTCTTCAGAAACGCGTCGTAGAATTTAAAAAATAGTTAACAGCCGATACGTCGAATGACGTTACAAAAAACTTATAAATTAGTTAATAATATATATTAGTCTATTGAATCGCAATGCGATATTTTGAAATACTGTTTAATTAGTTTATGAAAAATAAAATAATTAAAGTCAAAAGCATCGTCATCGTAACTTACTAACAGTTCATTTACGATATTTTTGATGAAATTAAATAAGTTTAATTTTTTCTCTCAATAAAGACTTATTTAAAAAAAAAAACTGAACGTGTTTAGGCTAAATTTAAATTACTTTTAAAGAAAAGTAATATTTATTGAACGTTCTTTAAATAACGTTCGTTACATTCAAGTCTTATTACACTTGAATTAATTGTTACTTAAAAAAATAATATTATAAATTTTATTTATGTACCTACGAGTAGTTAATATTAGTTCTTAGTTTAACAGTTCTCATGACATATATTTATATTTACATTAAACTACATTAATTTGCAATATCACTAAGGTAAAATAAAAGGCTTAGTCCTTAAGATGTGGTTAGCCTGGCAAGAGCTATCATGATTTATCTTTGGGACTCCTAATCAATAGTTTTTTTTATAACTTGCATTCACAGACTCTAAAGAGCTCTATATTTCTATGCGCACGCCGCTGTCATGACATGTGTCAAAACTGTCAAACTGTAGTCACAACATTGACGGTATCGACTTAATTGATCTGAGAGCCATCAGAGATGGTCATTGATAACATTGTTTGTTATTGATATGACTTATGTAGTAATATGAAACAATCTAGACTAGTATTCTGTATTAGTCAACTTAAGGTTTTTATCCGTCTTTAAAAAGATAGAGGTTCTCATTTCGTCGGATTTTATTTAAATGTAGGTTACATAATTTCTCAAACTAAAAAAAAGACCTTAAATGTTATTATTTTGTTAGAATTCATTGATCGTTCAATATCCGCTGAGAATAGTTGTGTCTCGCCGTCGCGCGTACCAACAGTCAAAGTGCAAACGTATCATAACAAACGCCGTCGAGTCGGCCCACCGCGATGACCTAGATAGTTATTGCGTCAGACTGACGAGTGATCGTGATTTATGTTAAGGCGACTAAAGTGCTAATGTCTTAACAATGAATTCACCAACAGTTAAGTTCACCATCAAAACTGAAACCGAACAGCTTCTGTACAAACATTTATGTGCAGAGCAAGAAGAGCGAAAAAAGCTGTCAAGTCTTGTAAAAGATTTAATAAATCAAAATGAGATTCTGCAGCAACAGCTTAAATGCCTTGCAGAAACTAAACCAACAAAAACTGGAAACAAAAACATGGACATAACTCCTCCACGTGTAAACTACACCACTGATGAGGACGAACTAGCGCAAGAAACGGAGTGGATTAGGATGAAAAGCAGAAAAAAAAGGAAATTGAATACCTCGCCCTCCCAAGATGAAGATTTAAAAGAAGATAAAACGAAACCCAAAAAAGTGCCTCAACCACCGCCAATCTTAGTGGACGGTATAAATAATTATCAAAATTTTTATGATTTTTTATCGAAAGACAACGAAGATAGTGATTTCACAATGAAAATGCTCAGTGGAAATACTATTAAAATAAATGCCACCAATGAAAACTCGTACAGAGCTATTACAAAAGCACTCAATAATAATGATTGCAATTGGCACTCTTACGAAAACAAACAAGAAAGACCCATACGGGTTATAGTTAAAAAACTGCACTTTACTTGCAAGCCAGAAAGGATTGTGGAAGATTTAAAGCAAAAAGGATTTAAAATTATAGAAGCTGTAAACAAATTGAGCTGGAAAACAAAAGATCCGCTTAATATGTTTATGCTTACATTTGAAAATAAAGAAAACATAGATACAATTTTCAAAATCCAAACTATACTTGGATACAAAGTTGAAATACAGGCTCTTAAATCAACCAAATTGGTTCCCCAATGCAAAAAATGTCAAGCTTACGGCCACACTCAAAAATACTGCGCCAAAGAACCAAGATGCGTAAAATGCATAGGAAAACATCTTACCAAAGACTGTAAAAAACCAGAACAAGACAAGCCCAAATGCGTACACTGTGGTGCACCGCATCCAGCTAACTACAGGGGATGTGTGATTGCAAAAGAAATACAATTACTTAGAAATAAAAACTTAAAAAAACATATCACAGTCCGTCGTCATAATGAAATTTCTGAATTAAACGTTAGTTCTGTTCAACAAAAGCAAGTTAACGCAGCTGCAGCCAAAACCGTTACAAAAAATGTTACATATGCTCAAGCAACGTCTAAAGCTATAAAAAATGCTCACCAAGCTTCTCAAATTACAGAGGACAATGACAAAAAACTCGATGTCATCCTAAAACTAATGAAATCGTTCGATGAACGATTAAAAAAAATTGAAACTAGCAACAAAATCGCTACATCTACCATTTCTCATCAATAATGAATAGAACTTTAAAAATAATGACGTGGAATGCAAATGGACTACTGAATCATGAAAAGGAATTGCAGTTAGTCTTAGATACGAAAAATATTGATGTGTGTTTAATTTCAGAAACACACTTCACTAAACAATCGTTCGTCAGTTTTAAAGGATACAAAATTTACCATGCGCTTCATCCTGATAATACAGCTAAAGCCGGAAGCGCAGCTATTATAAAACAAAATATTAAACACTACGTGGATTCTAAATATGAAACGGCAGAAATCCAAGCCGTAGCAATACGGATCGAGACTAAAGGATCGTACCTAACTGTTTCTTCAGTGTACTGCCCTCCACGACACAACTTGAAACGAGAATCATATAAAAGTCTCTTGGATACTCTTGGAAACAGATATGTAATCGGAGGTGACTACAATGCAAAGAACACATACTGGGGCTCCAGACTTACGAATACGAAAGGAAGAGAATTACTACATGCCATACGAGAATCAAATGCTGATGCAATCTCAACTGGAAAACCAACAAACTGGCCTACAGATCCAAAAAAAATTCCTGACCTATTGGACTTTTTCGTTTACAAAAACTTGTCGTCTAGTCACCTGAAAATAAATGAAATATATGATTTAAATTCGGACCACTCTCCCGTATGCTTAGAAATAAGTGAGAGAGTCTTATTTATAGAGAAAACTCCAACTCTCGTCAACAAATTTACAGACTGGGAGAACTTCAAAATAGAGCTCGATAGCTTTATAGATCTGAAAGTTCCCTTGAAATCAAAAGAACATCTAGACAGTGAGGTCAACATATTTACGGAACAAATCCAACATGCTGCTTGGAACAACACACCTGCAATTAATCTAACAACAAAAGGCAAGATTTATCCGCATAAAATAAAAGAATTGGTTGCCGAAAAAAGGAAGCAAAGACGAACATGGCAGCACTCTAGAAGCCCTGCAGATAAAAGAACACTCAATAATATGACAAAACAGCTTAGTAGAATGATTCAAAGTTATAATGATGAGACTACAAACAAATACCTTCAAGGAATAACTGGTGACAGCAGTTCCGGATATTCACTTTGGAAAGTAACAAAAAAGCTAAAGAAGCCAATTGACCACTCTCCACCGATTAAAATCAGCCCTGGAGTTTGGGCAAAAAATAACGTGCAAAAAGCTAAGAGATTTGCAGATCATCTAGAAGCAATATTTCAACCAAATGAAAGCGAGTTTTACGAAATTCCCGTTCTCAAAGTATTTGACTCTTGCGACCGTAATAATATAAAACTAGTAACTCCAAAGGAAGTACTAGGTGAAATCAAAAGGAGTATAAACCCTCGTAAATCTCCCGGCTATGATTTAATATCCGGAGAAGTGCTAAAAAATTTACCGCGGAAAGCTATAGTCAAACTTACTACACTTATAAACGCTGTTATAAGGCTGAAATATGTGCCAGATTTATGGAAAGTTGCCGAGGTAATAATGATTGCCAAACCTGGTAAACCACCACATGAAACAACATCATATAGACCCATATCTCTCTTACCAATAATATCAAAATTATTTGAAAAACTGTTACTGAAAAGGCTCAAGCCAGTGATAGAAGATTTAAAACTTGTACCTGACCATCAGTTTGGATTTCGAGAAAAGCACTCAACAATAGACCAGGTGCACAGAATAACAACCATGATTGAGAAAAGCCTTGAGGAAGATAAAGTCTGCTCGTCAGTGTTTTTAGATGTGGCGCAAGCATTTGATAAAGTTTGGCACGAAGGTTTGATAGTGAAACTGCGAAACATGCTACCAAAATCGTACGTGGATATTCTGGAATCATATATAACAAATAGAGTATTTAGAATAAGACATGAAGATGCATATTCAGATCTAAAAAATATAAAAGCCGGTGTACCACAAGGAAGTGTATTAGGTCCGGTCCTGTACCTGTTATACACATGTGATATACCACAGCCAGAAAATAACACCATTGCAACTTTTGCTGACGATACTGCAATCATGGCCGTAGGGAATACTCATGAAGAAGCTGCAGAAAAAGTTCAAATGGCTGTGAATAAAGTCTATGACTGGACGAAGAAATGGAGGATAAAATTAAATGAATCCAAATCAATTCACATAGACTTTAGTAATAAACGACACAAGTATTCTCCGGTTTACATCAACAGTCAAGTAATACCATATGAGAATACAGCAAAATATCTAGGCATGACCCTTGACGTGAAGCTTCGCTGGAAAGAACACGTCAAGAAGAAAAAAGAGCAGCTGGATTTACGCTATAGAGAAATGTATTGGTTGCTTGGAAGAAATTCTCCGCTGTCAATACATAACAAACTGCTAGTGTATAAACAAGTCCTGATGCCAATATGGACTTATGGTATACAGCTGTGGGGCTGTACCGCTCAAAGTAATAGGCTCATGATTCAAAGATTCCAGAATAAAGTACTGAGGGATATTACCGATGCACCTTGGTACATAAGAAACAACGATCTTCACCAGGACTTAAAAGTAGAATTCGTTGAACAAGTGATAAAAAAATACGCCGAAGCTCACCAAAACCGGCTTCACCATCATGTCAATGTCGAGGCTATCCAGCTCCTCGACCACACTGACATAACTAGAAGACTAAAAAGAACTAAACCGTTTGAGTTAGTGTAGTGTTAAAAGTAAAATAGTGAAATATAATAGTGAAAGTGCTAAGACTTAAGAACACGTGAACAAAGTGTTTTCGCCTTAACAACTGTAATAAGAAAAGTGCCGATGGACAAATTCTTAGAGACATTATTTTGTAGAAGATTAAGTTAAACTAAAATTACTTATTAGCCTTAGACTTAGGCTAGATTGTAATATTATCAAGGAAAGTCTTTACGGGTTCTCCTTGTGCAATAGAAAAAAAAAAAAAAAAAAAAAATTTTGTTAGAAACGGTATATTTTCCGATAGGTCCTATACTTACTTACTTATTCAACATCGATTCAGTAGTTAGAGTTACTTTCCTCAATGCGTTGACTACTTTAATGACTTTCTGTTATGTTATGTAAGTTTCGCCAAATTAAAGTCGGATTTCTTTTTTTTTTTAAGTTTTTCTTTTTTTTTTCTAAAGCGTACACTTTTCGTTGTTCACATAGTTTTTTTTAAATATGTATATACATACTCGTATATAGATATTTTGACTGTAAATTAATGTATTTTTTCTTTGAATGTTTTTGACATTTTAATAATTGTTAGATAGATTAATTTTTTATTGCAAACATACAAAAAAAACAAGAGAAAAATTCTTACAAATACAGTGCTACAAGTGGCGGCCTTATCGATAAAAAGCGATATCTTCCAGGCACATGTTAAAAAAATTAACTAATTAAAAAGGTGCAAATAAAGGCCGGTGCACACGAGATGCGATCTGCGGTAAATTGATATATAGTGTCGGGGGCCACCCAGCGCGCGCGCGCATGTTTTGTTCTGTTTGGACTGTGATAGATAGGCGGCGCGCTGATTGGACGACTGGTTTAGGGTTGCCACTCGATGTAACAACTGTTACAAGTAGTAAGAAAGTAAGTTCTTTATATCATTATACCTAAGTATAACAAACCTATGGAAGACCCTGCCTTTTACAACACACCGTCTTATTAATAAACGCGTCTTAACTTAGAGCATCTTATGTCTTGTTTAATCCAATGGGGAACGTCACGACAAAGTAGATTAAAGTAAAGACGCGTTTATTAATAAGGCTGACAGTTTCTAACTAAAGTAAAAGGCAGAGCCCACACTATAGAATGTACAAAATTATCGGTTTACAATAAATGTTTATGTTTATTTAAGTTAAGCGAAGTTATTCTTTTCTACCACCTACTTCCAAAAAAGAAGAGGTTCTCAATTAGATTGTTTTTTTTCTCAAAGATGAGTGGATTTGAAAAACATTTTTTTATTTGGAAAGTACCTATAGTAGTCTCATATAAATTTTATCAAAGTCGGTAAAAAGGTTTCATTTTTATATTGAATAATTATTATTTCGTCAGTGTTGTATATACTTACTAACATTTTTAACTTATTCTGTCCCACTGTTTGTAAAAAGTCTCCCCCAAAGTCATATTTCTCTTTTTTTTCTGAGAAAAAGAGAATCTGACGGAATGAGAAACTCCTCCTTTTTGAAAAATAGATGGTGATGGATAACTCACAAAATCTAATAATTTTCATCCGTGCCAACCCTACATGGTGATTGGTCGGCGCCTCGCACAATCTATTTTCAAAATACCTCATTGTATTGAACCCGTTCGATTTTCAAACAAACTTAATTAAACATTCTTAAAATAAACACCTTATTATGAATGGCGCTGTCAGCGGATTTCAGAAACATCACTTCGTTCGGTCAAAAACAGTTTTTGCAATAACTTGGTAAGTAGTATCTTGCATTAAGTAATTAAAATTATACGTAATTATTATTCTTCGTCCTTTGTAAGACGTATGTACGTAATGCCTAAGTTATTTAACAAGTAAAAGCAAAGTGTTAAAATACTCTAGTGGTTTTATCCTCAATCTCCGCATTTACACGGGGAACAAACAACGTGTAAAAAAAATTTGGTTAAAAAAACATCTAAAATTCGTATGTAAAACGCCATTTTTTGCAATAATTTTTACAGTAAATAATAATAAACTAACTAATAAATAATATTTTGATTATTTTGATACATATATCTCGGATCAGGGGCCTCATTTTTGAAACGTTCGAAAGAATTCATTACTCGCTAATGACGTCACTACGAAAGATATGCAATAAGTCGCATTCTCGAAAATTCATATTCTTCGCTTACAATACAAAATGAAATTCACCGGTGATATCTTTCGCACGTGAATAAATGTATTCATACGAGCGATTTCAAAAATAGGGTCTCAGGACGTTTACGATTTACGTATTATCAGATTTTTTGTTACACGTAGTATTTTACTTCATAGCCGTCTAAAGAAGGTGGTTAAAACATCCATTTTGAAAATAGTTATCTGGAAGAGCATTTTTGCGATATAACCGTCTAATGTGTTTATTGATAGATCGAAGAGGCTCTCAATTTTGTACAGACTTGATGATTTATTGTATGTCTTACTCAAATATTTCGTCAATAACGATTGAATAAATTATGATGAATTTTTTTAATTTGGTAAGTCATACTTCAGAGTGACGTAGTTCCATATAACCTGTACCCAAAATCAAAATCAGTCAAGTTGTTTCGTTTCCAAACCAAAATCTATTATTTTTATACAAATTTGAAAAAAACGCAGTCCAATGTATACATACAGGCGTCTCTGAATAATCCTGAAACATATATATCATATTATATGAATAGATAAAAACTAATAGAAGTGGAATTGATTACCTCTTTCTTCGTTTTATGGAGTTGGTTAATAAATGACACATTCATTAATTCACTTTACTTTCACCACAACTGTGCGTGGTCAGAGATGTGGCGTGGACTAGCTTTTTAGTACTATTTTGTAATTCTAAATTACGTTTTATTAGTTTCGAGTCCCACATTTAGTTTCCTACGTTATGTGGCGGTTCTTTGCTTTTCGTCATAAAAAGATGCATTTATTTTGTAAGGTGTTGTGCCCATATTGAGTAAGTACTGAGTTGGGAACTGTGGAGCAGACGAGATACAAGCGAACAACTTTTAGCAGAAAGTTACGAAACAGTTTCAACTATTTACTTACAAGGCCCGTCCCGGCTTTGCACGGGTGGACACTTTTAGGGTTCCTTACCGAAAGGGTAAAAACTTTACCTACCCTATTGCTGAAAGTTTGCTGTCGGTGCGTCCGTCCGTCCGTGCGTCTATCTTCAGGCTGTATCTCTCCACTGTTCCTTTTTACAAAAAAATATGTACGTATGATTACTTATTAGTTATGTGTTGATATAAAGTGGAAGAGCTACCTTTAAACTCTGCATTTTACGTTCTTCGCTGACAAATAATATGTGAGTAAAATCAATTTTTACAAACTGTCCGTTGGGTTAATAAAAACTCTAAATCCTCTTTCGTTAATTATCATTACCATGATTAGCAGGTAAACGTCCACTGCTGAACACAGACTTCCCCTTATAACGTCATTTTCTACAAGAAAAGCTGTCAATTGGCTATTTGTGACTTTTACTGCACTACGTCACCTCGTCGTAAATCATATAAACTTTAAGTAAACCTACAGCTTACAAAAACCCTTCCTAACTATAACAGGAGAATAGAATAAACACAATTTATTATTACCGAAATATTATTTATGATGACAGCTACAACAACTTAAGATAAAATAAGATAAACATAAAACTAGACATTACTAATTGTGTGTAATTTATGTTTAGAATATTTATAATTTTCCTAGTTTCAGCTACAAGTCGCCAAACAAAACGTGTCCCGTCTGCCAAGCCCGCTAAGCCCGCGACGGGCCTACGACGTGGGTGGTCCGACATTTTTATTCACCCGTCAAAAGGTCGTTGACCCCGATTATCTGTGTCGTCACACTCTTGCCTTTTTTCCCCGTTTTTTCAATACATTACAGTTGTTTTCTTACATCTCGTTGATTCGATGTGGTTTTTTATGAAATTTGAGTACTTAATGAGGTATACGGATTGCTTTTGATTGATAGTTCGGTTAAAATGTGTCTTATGGATTAGTTATGAGTTTTGATGTGTTTATTTCGTTTTATTGTTTTGTCTTTAGTTAAGTAGGTAAGAGGTGTTTTGAGTCTTATAGATAATGGTTTTATCGAAGTGATTGTAGATTGTCAATATTTGCAAAAAAAAAACAAAAATCAATATAGTTGAGTATCCAGTATCCAATACTTTACTAAAAGTAACCTTCTTGAAGTTGGTTGTAATAAATTCTAGTAGTGCCAATTTTGATTATACAGGGTTATCGGTTAGGGGTGCACTAAGCCGAAAGGGGTTCCTAATTACTATACTCATTATACAAACACTTATTATGGCATCAAACCTGAATTCAAGAAAAATAATAGTACCTTTGCTGTTTTTAATGTTTCAGCGTTGTTCTTAAACCTTTCTATAATTTATTTTTATCTCTCTCACTCAAACTCAGTAAAAAGTGAATCGATGTTGCAATAAGGGGGTTGAATCAAGTGTGACATTCTCGACAATGTCCCGGTGAGGAATGTGAGGGCATCCCTCGTCTAAGGGTGGTCGGTTTACATGGAGCTAGGTAAAAATAGGGTGTGAAGAATTTTTTTACCTCCTCCTTTTTTTCCCCATAAAATTTATACTCACAAAATTTGAGTAAAATTTAGTCAATGAAATTTCAAACTAAAAAGAAGTGCAGGACCAATTTCGATAAGTCTGTGAAGAGTTTTAAAGTTGGTAATTCATTTTTTACCGATTCCCAAAACAGGAGGAGGTTCTCAATTCGACGGTTTTTTTTAGTAAAGTTTTGTTACCTGATGGCTAAATTGATTTGAATTGTTCTTTTTTTTTCGCTTTTTTTTTCAATCGAAATCGTTGCTGATATTTGATTATTAAATATAAATAACTGTAAGAATTCTGTCAGTACCTGATCACTTTTCTACCGAATTCCAAATTAAGATATTTACTCATTTTGACTTTATTTGTTTTATGTTAGATATCGGTTTTCTCGGAGACGGGTGGAATGATTTTAGTATTTATTTTTGTTTGAAGATGTACTTCCCATGTGGTCACATTTTAATTAGATCAAAATCGATCAAAAGGTTGAATTTTTGAATCGAAATAATTAAAAAAGGTCCAAACCGACACCTGTAGTTATCAAAAAAAAAACAATAAAAAAGTGACTCACTTTTTTTAAACGAATTATTTTTGATAAGAACTTGTTGATAACTGATAATTCTATTCCATTTCAGCTGAAATTCAAAATTTATTTTCAGTTATTTCAATTTTTTAGAGCAGAATGCTTATGGACTGAGTAGGCAGCATCTGCCACTCGCAATAAGAGCTCGCGGTGCGTTGACAAGAAATTTTCCTCTCCGCTGTCAGAAGATAACTAAATCATTCTCAGTCGAGGTTTCGTCAAATATCGGAAAACTTTCAGAAACAATAGGTTGTGATGAATGATGAGTTAGTTTCTCAAACTCATATTTTTAGAGTTGAAAAAGATAAGAAATACCTATATTTTTTTACATGACAAATTTATGGTAGTATGTAATTAGTGGTACTCGTTGCCTCGCAAACGAGAGGGCGCGGGTTCAATGCAAGGTACAGGCCTGTACCTTTGAGTTTTTCCTTCAAATGCATATTATAATTAATTTACACAAGCTTAAACGGTGAAGGACAACATCGTGAAAAAACTGCTTGTTGGAGAAGGTTAATAATAAGCTTTCGAAGATAAGTGAAGTCGTCAACCCGAAATTTGGCTAGGATGGTGGACCTTCGTTTACATTCCCTTCGTAGGGGAGACCCGAGAGCAGCAGTGACACGTTAGTTATTGAAATGTAAAAAAAAAACGTGTGTCACTCGGGGACTGCCGCGGTAAAGCTATTGCATACGCATACGTCTAGTCGCACGCACACAAACACCGTGCCGAAATCTGCCGAACTGAAACGACGTTAGACGAGTGTTAGGTTTATTTTCGTTACGGAATTTCTTGATTCGGTCGCCGCGCTCAAAGCCTCCGATAAAAGCTATGCAATAGCTTATATAAAAAATGATTCAAATAATGAAAGAGATAAATGTCAGATTTAAAATTGTCATCATGTAAGCTCACCCCAAGAAAGGAATGTGAACTCGCCCTTCGATATTGTAAATTAACTGTTTTTTCCGTTTTAACGGTTACAGTTACACTTTTTTTTTTAATTTAGATGTTAATAAAAATTCATTGTTATTTTAACCAAATGTAAAAAGGAGGTTCTCAATTTGTCGCAATCTTTTTTTTATATTCGATTTTTCAGACAACTATTACAAAAATTAAATTATAGCTATTTATTCGATTTGAAAAATATTTAAATATTTATATTTAGATTGTATCAAAATGAAGTCATGGATAGCTGAAATAAATGGTCTGCAGAATTGGGTAAATGTATCAAAAATCTCGTACTATGCTGATTTCAGAAACATTTAGAGATTTGATATTTTTAAAACCATTTTTCATACTTTGGTCTTTTGTTATCGCTTGACTGCGTTTATATTTACATTTTTGTAAACAAGCTTGACTTGACATTCAAATGACTACTACACAAATTTAAAAAAAAATTTAGATCGTGTTTTCAAGAGTATTTATGAAAATACTAGCTGTGCCTCGCGGTTTCACCCGCGTAGTTCTACAAAAACTAAAACAAACTATAACTAACTTCGAACTACTTTTATTTGAAGTTGGTTAAAAAGTATCCTATGTCCGTCTCCTGGTTCTAAGCTACCTCCCCAACAATTTTCAGCCAAAACGGTTCAGCCGTTCTTTAGTTATAGTAAATAGTGTAACTAACACGACTTTCTTTTATATATATACTAGCTGTCCCGGCGAACTTCGTACCGCCTAACAGTTGTGTATGTTTCTCATCGTTTAAACCTTCCCTGGAGTACGACAAACATTCCAAGACCAAAATCAGCTAAATCGATCCAGCCGTTCCCGAGTTTTAGCGAGACAAACGAACAGCATTTGATTTTTATATATAAGATATATATATTTAAGTAAGTATGTACCCGGACAGGTCAAACATTTGTGTGCATGAACATGTCTGTTTGACCTGTGTCTGGGTGTTTATTATATATATAAGTATGTGTGTATGTATATAAGTAGGTATGTATATCTGTCATCAGGTTACCATAGCACAGGCTTAGGAACCTGATGACCTTTGTGTGGATGTTGTCCCATATTATTATTATTACCTACTAAACAGAATATGAAAAAAAATATGAATTGAATTTCATAAAATGGCATGAACTCTAAGAAATAAAAGAATACCGATACAAAATAGTACCAAATTAAAGTCTGTTGTTTTTTTTTGACTTTTTTAAAAAAGGTTATATTTATTTCTTCCCCCATTATAACAACCCCATTGCAATTGACGTCAGAGTTGAACAGTGACGTCGCGAATCAGGAATGCGGGTTGGATTCCGTACGACTTTTAATTTAGTTTTTGACACTTTGTTTTAGGGGAGCGAGAAATAGATTTTTTTTCTGTTCTAATTCAATCGTTTTTTTTTTAATTCAACGACATAAATAAATATAGTAATAATAATTATAGTTAATAATATAATAGTTTATTATTTCTTGAGAGTGACTTTATTGAACGGTATTAATTAAATGTTTCACAGGGCTATTGGCTTGGTGTTTACCGAACCGAAAGGAGGTCATTATACACACCCTAATGAACAACTTTCACTATGGGACCAACTCTGAATTCGAGAAAAAAAATCAGCTGCTTCATACATTTTGTCGTTGACCGATAAACTTTTTCTATGGATCAGCTGATTTTTTTTCTCGAGTTCAGGGTTGGTCCCATAGTGAAAGTTTTTCGTACGGATGAGTATACCCCCTTTCGGCTTAGTACACGATAACCTTGTACGTATACGTACATATTAACTCAAAGACCACCACACTGCTGCTGTTGGGCACAGGTCTCCCTTGCAAGGTGTTTAATTCTAAACTCAATATCAGTACGCCATAACTATGTAGGTATTATTCTTTCTGTCTTATAAGTAATTGCCTAAGCAAATTATATTAAAGATATATAAACGAAATTAAATAAACAAGAATAAGAGAGCTGGCTCATTCCTTGCTCAATGAATTTCTGTGGCAATTCAACGCGGGAATGCTGCCAGCATTCTTGGCACTTTGCCACAGGAACATCATTTTTTAATAAATACTAAAATTGGCATAAGTCTTTATTTGTCTGTATTTCTTTTGAAATAAAGTTGAATATAATTATATTTAGGATGATTTCTTTTAAATAAATGATAACCTATTTACTGTTTGATATTAAAATAAAATATAGTTATTTTACATATAAAAAAGGCTTTTAACTGTAAAGTAAATAAAACAAATCGAATTTTGACACTTCTTTTTAATCAGATTTTTTTCTATAAATTGCTACTTTCTTTCAAATAAAAATATTGACAACACATTGAATTTGTCTCTCATCTCGGGGTGAGATTGAATTAGCTGGGGATCCTATTACATTGTATTCACGGTTACCATGATCAATTTCTACAAAAGACCTACTATTTTTATTCCGCTGATCACGGCAATAAATATATATTAATTATATTATTTATTTACGAAATAAACTTATAATTGTCATTAAATATAAGTGTAAAAAAAAATGTACCTAGTGGTTAAAAAATATGTTTTTCTTGAGTTAGTTAAATATAGTTTAAAAATGGTGCCCTGTAATTACATTTTCTATTTTTATTTATTTATGTGTATTTAATTTCAATATGTTGTCTATATTTTCCGATAATAATACTGCTACCATTGCACAATAAATAACTTATAATAATATTTTAATATTAATAATAATAATTAATTATTAACCAATAAACTATTTACAAAAACAATTGCAATAGATATTTGTAATTACAGATCGAGTGGGACAACCTTTATAATTTTATTTAATTTAATACAGGGTTATCGGTTAGGGGAGTACTAAGCCAAGAGGGGGTCACTATATTCATCATTACGAATAACTGTTGATATGGGACCAAACCACGAAATCGAGAATAAACTCAGCTATCCTATAGAAAAAATATATCGGTTGTTGACAAAATACAATTTGATAAAACGCACTCTTTGGTTTATATACCAACTTATGGCTTAACTGTGAGAGCTGGCACACTTTGATAGGATCAGCTTTAGGTTAAATGGCACTCGTCTCTTTTTGTGGAGCTGTCATTGATGAAATTTATGCTTTTATTTCTCCATTTTAGATGTGGTCTCATAGTAAAAGTTGTTTATTAGAACGATGATTAGTGACTGTATTTCGGCTTAGTACCACGCTATTCAATAACCCTGTATAAACTGGGTTATTTGTTATGGGTGTGATTAAAACCACTACTGATTCAAAAAAACTTTGACTCGAAGAGTGTAACGGAAAAGCTAATATTTTCCTAGATTGAATTATCATATTAATAGTTCATTCATTATATTTATAGATTCAATAGCTCATTATTAGTTTTTTTTTTTTGACTAAACACCACCAGAACAAACCCTCTGTAGTTACATTTTAAACTAGAATTTATTTTTTACTAAAGATATTTTGTATGCAAATGTATTTTCTGTGAAAGTTGAATTTTTGAAAGTTGTTGCTTTCACTATATTTTTAAGACAAAAAAACGTACTACAGGGTTATCGGTAACAGTACACTTAGCCAAAAGGGGGTCATAGTACTCAATATAACAATCAACTTTCACAATGGACCAACCTGAAATTTGAGGAATAAACAGCTGTTTCATAGAAAATGTTTATCCCCGACGACATAATGTAAGGAATAGTTTTTCTTGAATTTTTATTTGGTCCCATACTTAAAAAGTTCATTTACATGGGTACAATTACTCCCTTCCGGCTTGGTACACTCCAAACCAATAATCCTGTACGAGTATACAGAATAGTTTTTAGAATATTTTACTGTAAGTAGATCAAAGTAAGTATTTATTTTGTTGACTCCAAAACATAAAAATCTAAAATTTCTAGGACGTTAATTATATTATTTAATGTCTAAAGTAACTTTACTAGTTAATATTACAATAATTATATGATACAAAACATTATATTTTAATAGTTATTTTTATTTACAAAGTAGCTCTTCAAAGAACTTAGCGATTTATTTTACAATAAAATTTAACGCAGAATTTGAGGGTAGACAGAACAAAAAGCAATCTGAGCTTTGAACTACAATAAAGTTGATATTCATCCTCCTTTCCAATATTTTTAACCTTCTCATACGGTCTGAATTACTTTCGTTTATAAAATTTAAAATTGTATCTTGTATCACGTTTTTGAAATAATAAAGATACAGGTTTAAACTATCTCTATGATACTATTTAACTGATACCGAACCTAGTTGCCCAAAATCATATCTTAAAATCATACAGGTGATTCTTGCTGATAGTGTAACCATACAAATTATTGCAATCCATAACAAAAAGAATTTCAAAATCAAAAACTAAGCTCTATTCTGCTGTTCCCTTTCCCTAGCCTTCATCTCTAATTCCTCTTCTTCCTTGGTCAAAGGCACCGTACTGTGATTGTAGAGGCCTTGTGCCATGAGTTGTAGTGCAAGCGGGTTCCTCTGCCCGGAGGCCTTCTTGATCTTGGCGCGTTTGTTTTGGAACCAGATCTTGATCTGCGCCTCCGCGAGCCCCAGCTCAGCGGCCAGCGCCTGCCGCCGCCGCTCTGTCAGGTACCGGTTCTCGGCGAACTCGTGCTGGACAGTGAAATAGAGATGCGTTAGAGTGGGGAGAGAAAAGGACTCTAAGTACCGATTCTCGGCAAACTCGTGCTGGAGAGATAACGAGATATGCGTTAGAATGGGGAGAGAAAGAAAGTTTAGGTATTGGTTCTCGGCGAACTCGTGCTAGACAGAGAAAGAGAGATCCGTTAAAGTGGGAGAGAAAAGTACTCTAAATTAAATCAAATCATTTATTTGCTGGAAACACGGTATACAGGTCTTACAGAGTTTTGATTTAGATCATTCGTGTATTGGCCTAGTATGGCATGCAAATATTATGTACGAGTACAAATGGGAAAATTAAAACAAGTTTATAAGTATCGGTCTTCAGCGAGCTCGTGCTAGACAGACAGGACGAGATGCGTCAGACAGGGGAAATAAAGAGAATTAGTAAATATGCTTTCTTGCTAGGCAGAGAAGGAGAGATGCTTTAGAATCAAGCGAGAAAGAGAACAAGCAAGCTATCAGCACATTCAAGAGAGAAAGTGGTGTAACGTAGCAGTTATCCACTCAGTCTCTGTGTCTCTCGACTCTCGGAAAACAGGTTTTTAGGCCTATATTGAGTGGAACTAAGACTCGTTGCTCTTTTTTCGACGTATTTAGTTCAATAGAGATATAGAGATGAGTTAGAGTGGGGACAGAGATAGACTTAGTAGATAAGCATTCGTAATGTGAAAGAGACGAGCAGATGAGTAAAAACGGAGAGAGACTTGGTAGGTTAGGGGCGGGCTGATAAGTTAAAATGGAGGGAGGAAGATACTTAGTAGATACTTAGGCCTACCTTTAATCTAGCCAGCTGTGGTCCCGAGAAGGCTGTCCGTGGTCGTTTCTCATCTGTAGGGGTTCCTTCCCCGGGGGGTTTCTTAGGACGTCTGGTGCGGGGACCTGGAATGAGGAATACGTGGAGAAATACGGTACTAGCTTCACCCATGAACGAGTTTTAAAAGTAAATATATCATCACCTGTAAAGTACACATGTGCTCTTAAGTAAATATTCATATTTCTGGACGGATTACAATACGTGATCCGTCCAGAAATATGAATATTTACTTAAGAGCACATGTGTACTTTATAAAAAAAATATTCATATTTCTGGACGGATTACAATACGTAATCCGTCCAGAAATATGAATATTTACTTAAGAGCACATGTGTACTTTACAGGTGATGATATATTTCTTATCTGTCATAAGGAAAATACTAATTTTCCAAATCAGTTAAAAAAGTTTCAAAGTAGTTGAGGTGACTGAATCCCAATTCACAATAAGTTTGTCATTGGATTCGAGCTTTGCAAAACGGACGCAAGACTAATTACAAAATCAATAATAATGTTAAAGTTATTATTTTTTAATTTAGATTTTCATTTTTTTTTTAAATATTAATATCGTATTTTAGTTTTTTTAACAAGTTTTGACGTGATTTGTGTGCAAAGTTTTCGTATCTGACTGGAAGCTTGAATCAGTCAATCGGACTACAGATATCACTGAAAAATCGGAAAACATAAAAATAACTGATTCTAACGTTGTGCTTAAAGCCGGTTGAGCTCATGAGACGTATAGTAATTTTTAGAGAGATTTTACGATTGTTTCGCATAGAGTTAGGTGTAAGTAGCAGTACCTATCTACTTTATTACATTTTTTAATTCTTGGTAAATAGAGTTGAATTTATAATAAGCATAAAATATCTGTTGCAATATGATTATTTCAAGTATATTACCGTAGTTTTTATTTACATTTTCATTTCATTTCAGTTGCCAATGAAACTGAAAACAGTTATCAAACTAAGTACATAACATAACTTATACGGTACTCGCATATGATGACTTATATTTTGCAACGCGAAATTCAAATTCAAAATTTACTAAATGTCTTTTTTGTTACAACTTTTGTAAATATTATAATATTCATAAAATAAATGAGATGGTTAAATAAACCTACAGTAATAGGGCCAATTTAATAGGTCACATTTGACACATTATTATAAAATCGACAACGTAACCTTGTAACGGCGGGCATAAAATATTATTTATATTTTCGAAGTTAGTACAACTGCACATTTGCTTAACTTTTTTTCAAATAATAATATATATATATATATATATATATATATATGAACAAAAAATGCAATTTACGATTTACTTTTACTAATAAACCGTTTTAAATATAAAAAACAATGTTTGTTTAAAAGAACTGAACGTCATTTCAATGTTGCGTCAGTGTACCCTTTTTCTTTTTAATTTTAAGTGATGTGACTCTGAAATCGACTGTTAATAAGTAGAATCGAATGCAATGATTACATGTAAAGGAATATTTCATCATAAAAAACATTGTGATTAAAATAAAATAAACGTATTATTATCCTTTTAACTAAAAACGATTGAGTGCTGACAGCAGCGCAGTGATAAAGATGACAAGACTAGTTATAATTCATTATAAGATGTTAGCATCTTACAAATAAGAATGTCAATATTTATATGATGGTAACATTACTCATAACGAATCTACTGTTAGGCGGTACGAAGTTCGCCGGGTCAACTAGTCTTCTTATATATAAAAATCAATTGATGTTTGTTTGTCTCGCAAACAACCAAGAACGGAGAATGGGAAGATTTAGCTCATTTTAGTCTAGAAGTGTTTGTCGTACTCCAGGGAAGGTTTAAAAGGTGAGAAACATAAATAATTGTTAGGCGGTAAGAAGTTCGCCGATTGAGCCCGAAAATTGAGCCCGCCGAAGACGTTCGCCGGGCTCAATTTCAAATTCAGAAAATATAAATAGGTAGATAAAGGATTATAATGTCAATTTTTAAAACAAAATAATAGTACGTACCTATATGTAACTTTATATTAATAACTGAATTCAATACACATAGAAGTCCGTATCAATTTATTCGCTTTAATCGATGTTTTTAAGCATGTCACCTTACTATGAAGTTAAACTGACAGATGTCAAATGTGATCTATATAGTTGGCCCTATTATAAGTACATAGTGTAAGTTCACAAATAAGAGCTACATAAATTACTTAATTTTAAATGAGTTTTAAAAAAGTCCCAAACACAAAGCATCGTAAAATACACAAATTTAAGCATTTTTTTTACAAATATATATTTTTTTCTAAAAATAAATTTAAATATACAGCGTTACTGGTAGGTAAATTTTAAGCATTCTCTTTAGAATAACATATAAAATGACCTTTAGTAACAACATTTGTTTTAAGAATCAAGAAAATTCGCAAAAAAAAAATAGATGTTTCATACATCAGACCACGTATCATTACTCTTTTTGGAAAGAACAGTCATATTTTACTAAAGTTTCAAAAAGTTCTAGCACAAATGTGGTCGCTTATGGTCATCAAAAGCCACTCTTAAAGCGATACCTATTAATTACCAATAACCCTGTAGAAAGATACACAAACACAAGACAAAGTTACGATTAAAAAAAAATGCAGCAAGCAATACAATGTTACAAAACACACACAAACATTTACAAAACTAATTTAACATTAAGAAAAACAACACAGAAGCATCTTCAAACAGGATTCAGCAGTGATCTTCTTAATAAACCCCATCGAAATCGATCCATCGCAGAAAGCCATACGAGAGGACGATGCAATATCTTAACCAATTCACTTGCGCGTATCAACGCGTGAGGGTAGCTATAAAATTGGTCAAAATATTCCACCGCCCCCCTGTAGGGCGGGGAGCTGTACTTATTGGAAACTATGAAATTAGAAAGTTAAAGGACAGATTTCTTTACAGCCAATATTTTGTACATTAGGTATATAGATAGAAGAGCATTTCTTGGCTCTTCATCAATTGATAAGATTCGACAATTAGAAATGCGTTGGACGAAAATTTCCCCATTAGTTCATTAAAAATTCAAGATGTTTGTCGAGAACTGTAAGTGAATTAACGTCATTTGTGATGATCAGTTTTTTAGTACATGTTGTAAACACGATACGATGTCGTGTATCATGGGGTACGTCAAATCGTGGGACGAGCGAGCGACACGACATCGCAACGTGCCACGCCATCGCCAGTGTCGCATCCAATATTTATTTAAAATTCAAAGATGACGAACGACATTGAGGCTGATCATTTAATAACCCTAGTCGAGAGCGTACCGTGCATGAGACAAAACATCAGAAGAATTCAAAGAAAGAAATGAAAAAACAACAGCATGGAAAGAGGGTTTCAAGATAAACTGCGACAGTCCACACAATCGTCGCACGTTGCGATATCGTGTCGCTCGCTCGTCCCACGATACGACGTACCGTGGAACGATGTCGTTGCACGTTGCGACATCGGATCGTGCTTATGTGAACGAGCCCAGGACCTTAGGAACACGTTGAGATGTCGATTGATATTATCGCTAATAGTAATGTCTTTAACCTAGGTTGGCACATCAGCTAAATCAAATTATCGTGCAAAGACAGTATTTAAAATAACAAACCATGCGCACACAAAATAATACAGAACAGCGCATAACTGATTACTTAAAAATAAGACGTGAATGATTTTTATTTCAGACAATAATCGATTAATTGATAATTTGTAGACCTTTGATACTTACAATAGATGCTTAAATTCTGTAGTGCTTTTAGTAAATTAGAGAAGTTAAAATATAATATAAAGTTTTGTACTATTATTAATACAAACTTGCTTCTATCTATCTATGTATATATATATATTGGCCTATCTGGTGTCAACATTAAACTTGTTAAAATCATATTGCAACAGTAAAATAGCCTTCACAAGATATAGTTAAAAATTTGAAAAACCCTCGACAAAAATTAGTAATTTGTCATTTTAGGCGGAGGCCACTTTGACTTTGTTTTTTTTTTGAATCGTAATGTACCTTACTATTCTACTAGTTAATCTCTTTCATTTGATTCACATATGCAGGGAGATGTGTTAAAAATTGTAATACGCCATTTTGTAGCAGCGGCCATCCTTCACACAAATAAAGAAACATTTTTAAAATCCTTTTATCCGTACAGATACGAGTAGACACTCACTAACACACACATGAAACTTATAACACCCCGTCGCTTTTGCGTCGGTGGTTAATAAATTATACTTGTCGAGTTAGGCTCGCCTTTATATAAAGATATTTTGATAAGTAAAAATATCGATATTTTGCTGAAGTAAGGACTTCGGATTATTAGATACATCTCTAACATATAACCGTGCACAAGAACAAATCCAGTAATAATATCATATTAATAAGCTTAAAAATAAAATGGATTAATCTCACGCATCGTCAGCCGTGAGCGCGCCTCGTACTTACTTCGTCCTAGAACAAAAGAAAACAAAATGTTAGAAAACAAGCCGCAAATTAGCACAAAAATACACACAACACTAAAATCTGAAAAATATGTTACGTAAATTTAGCGAAAATATCAAAGAAAATTAATTAAATAAGACATCGGTGACTAGTTTTATGAGAAGTGAATTTATTAGTTTTATGAGAGTACCAGTTAATTATGGTGGAAGTATACTGTTACAGATGCTAAGATAATAAATAATAAAATAGATCTATCGATAGTATCGATACTATCGACAGCGTAATCGATAGTACATATTTTTTAGGTGAAAACTATCGATAGTTCGCCATCACTACTTTTTTCCGTCTCACATGAAACATCGTTTTTCGTTATATTTTACTTTTGAAGAGGCGAACTGAAATAAATAAATACCTACTAATGTAATATGTACATATTTCAAAAAAATTTTGAACATAATAATAACCTTTTTATTAATTAACTGGAACATTTTGATTCGAATTTATTTTTAAACACGGCGTAAAGCCGGACCTATATTGAGCCATCAATGGAGCCGCGGCCAATACTGAGAGGTCCATAACAATAAATATGTATCATCATCATCGTCATCCACAGCCTTCCTTATCCGACTGCTGGGTATAGGCCTCTCTCATATGAAGCCATTTTCCTCGGTCCTGTGCCAATCGTGTCCAGGCTGGACTCGTGACAGTTTAGTTTAGTTTAAAAATGTATAAAAATAAAATAAATAAATAAATATAGATTCGTATTATTATTGTGAATATGACGTATGTATGTATGTAGATGCCTATATGTTTAATATTACTAACTTTTTATTTTTTTATTTTGTGGTATGGTATTTGAGTCATCTCTTTTACTTTTTAATTGGTACACCACCGACGACATTGTTTAGACTTAGTCCAGTTAAAAGGTTGTCTGGAAGAAATCGCTTTAGGCACTTATTTGTATATGATAATTTTACTTTAGGCACTTATTTGTTGGAGTGCAACATATGTTTGGAGGCATATTGCATTTATGTTGAACAAAATTTCGGATATATAAAAGCCTAACTATACTTGTGCATTTATAATATAAAACAATAGCTCACAGCGCAGTGGTTAGTACCCCTGACTTCGGCGCTGAAGGTCGTGGGTTCGATTCCCACTCTGGACAAACATTTGTGTGATGAACTCGGGTGTTTGTTCTGTGTCTGGGTGTTCATTATGTATAATAAGTATGTATTTAAAAATAGTATATGTAGTATATATCAACCATCTGGTTCCCATAGTACAAGCTCTGCTTAGTTTGGGGCTAGATGGCGCGGCGCTGTGTGAAAAATGTCCGACAATATTTATATTTATTTATTTATTTATTTTAATAATATAATAAAAATAATTTGTTTTTAATGCGAAAGTAACTCTGTCTGTCTGTCTCGCTATCGCACCAATACCACTAAACCGATCTGGATGAAATTTGGTGCACAGGTAGATTGGACCCCGGGAAAGGACATAGGATACTTTTTTATCGATTTCAAAAGTTGTTCCCCATTTTCTCGATAAACGCAAGTGAATCCGTGGGGCACGGCTAGTTATAAAATAAATGATACGAACACAAAGCCTTAGTAAAACTAAACGTCTGAAATCACAAAGTCCTCGACCACCCATACAGCACTAATTAAGACATAACAAAGTAATTACTAAGATTATAATCTTAAGACTTTGCATGCGTGTGGAGCGGAGTATATGACTCATAGTCATCCATATATCTAAACAAGTAAATCTTAACTGACTGACAGTTCATTGGGAATTTCTTTAGGAGTATTTACCCGACTGATAAAGAAGGAGGGTTATATTTTTCGAGCGTATGTATGTATATTTCGTTGGCTCGCTCTAGAGCCTAAACAGCTTGTCGTATTTTTATGTGAGTGGTGTCAATAGATTTGTCTTAGTTGTGAGAGTGACACTGAGTACATCAATATTAAAAAAAATATATATTTAAGGATGATACACAGGTCTAACGATATAGCAGTCGGGTTTATTGGAACTCGCTTCTAACCACTGGTTTTAAAACGTTTTTTAATATTATATATAAAAATACGAAATATTGTTGGAAATGGCGCCGTAGCAAACTTCCCTATCTTTAGAGGGATTTGGAAAATGTATTGTTTCGTCGTTTTACACTCACAGCTCTTCACTGTGTCGGGGAAGCCATTCAAAACACATGTCGTGAAAATATTCGTTATGTACCGGCCAAACCCGATTTTAAGATAAACTAGTTTCTTCTAAGCCAAATAAGACCTTCCTTCATACTGGAACAGTGCCCAGCAGTGGGATCGATGCGATAATTATATTTTTTTTTTTTACAAAATATGTAAGTATAGCGACAAAGTATAAACACTAAAATATGATAAACATCTTAACCCATTACTTTAATTGCCGTTATTAAACCACCGGAACTTAACCATAGTTTAAAGACTCAAGTTTTATAGTTTGCGGTCGAACTAAAACTTACAAAGTATACGGCTTCCGTATGAAACGGAACCTCTTTGATCGGACCGCTTTTATGAACAAAAAAAAAACATAAGATAAATAAACAACAAGCCATAATTGCCACTAAAATTCCGTAATTAACAACAATAAACGCAATGTAAAATAAACCTAATAGCTCTTGTCATAAAGTAACAAATAAGTCAAGCAGATCTATAACAGAAACATCGTTTGAAAAAGAGTTTTATAGCGAATCAACGTAGAGATTTAATTCGTTCAATACTGGCAGCTAACAACAAAATTTTAAAAAAGAATTTGTATATTTCTGCGATCGTGTGTCGAATTTATAATTTTTAAATGCTACGCCGCTTTTGGCAACGTACGTAAGGCCTATAATGCCATGTTTTTAATTAGGTTCTTTATTTGTAACGATATCATGATTGTTGTACGCGAAATGTCTTCATTATTTAGCTTCGTTGGTGGCGCCGGCATTAAAAAGAACCCAGCGGGAATGGAGTAGAGGTTACTTTTTTAATTGTCGTTGTAAACGTTTTTTTTATACAATCAGATAAAGTTTTTAATTGTTATGCTAAAAGCTAATTGTCGTTGTTATAAAGTTATTAAGCGTGTGTAAAACAAACTTGTGCAAAAAATAATTTAAGCATTGTCTATGCTATAATGTAACTTTTGTAATATTTTTAATTTTTCTTAAAACATACTAAAAAGGTATAATGTTCAGTTTTAGATTACATGCCTACTAATGTAATTTATTGCGAATTTATCTAAGTAATCGGGATTTTTGTAAAATATATTCCTTTTAATATACCTCCTTATGTATAAAAGAGTAGGTATGTCCTCCTGACTGACTGATATTCATTAGAAATTTTTTTTTATCCTACAAAGCTAGGCATTTGACTACAAGTTTGCACGACCACTGAAGTCAGCGAAACTGTAGCCCTAGATGAAGCTTGCCTAGTCTGGAATACACTGGCTCTCAAGGAAGGCTGCCGGAACACACCGTTAGGTGCTTGGCGACAGATTTTACAACTTGAGGGTGGTAAACCAGGCGAGCGATAGGAAACGCCCTACCATGCTTTGGTTTCCTTACGTGTTTTCCTTCACCGGCAGCTCAGGCTCTTTTTGCATGTTTCGTGGGATCGAACCTCGTACTCTTTGTACGGCAATCGACCTCACTAACCACTCGACCATCATCGCTACAATATATCTAATACTCGTATCTATGCAGAGAATGAATCCACTGAACCTAGTGACATGAAATTTAGAGAATGTATTCATTATAATATGGTCTTAAGAAATTAAGATTTTTTGAAATTCAACTTTTCATAGAGTCAAATGAGGGTTAAATAACTTCATTCAATTTTATTTAGTCGAAGGCAACGCCGCGGGTGACAGCCACTTGTTAGACATAAAAATATATATATTATATTTAGAAAACTAACGCTTGTTTGATTCATGTTGTTTGAGTGCGAGACGTGTCATCGTTGAAAATACGAACGGCTCATTTCATCCCTGATGAAGTTCACCGAATATGAACAAAACTATAGTTGGACCTTTCCAACAATCAGGTACAAGTGAAAACCCGTTTTCTTAAACAATATATATTATATATTATAATATAATATATAGACATAATATACATAGGATAGAGATATAGACATTAACTTGATTTCCATTAGCTAGTTATTTCCTTACTCGTATCCCAGACCACCCACAAGGAAATCGATCCTATTAATGTCCTAATAATAATATAAGTTTTATTAATTAATCTTAATCAGATCTGAACGTTTAATGAGTTAGCTTCGACATGCAATAACTTAAATTAACAAATATTTGAACGGTGGTTTGTTACTCGTGTTACACACGGATAGGTAGTTTAACGAGCAAATTGGTAGATACTACAAATATTCTTTCAACCTATGCGAGCATGTACACAGAGAGATACTTGCGATGAATATTTAAATAAAAAGTGAAATTTATCATATTAAAAAATTATAGGGACATTAAATACTATGAAGGAAAGCTATGAAAAGAAACATTGTGAGCAATAAGGCGTGGAGCAGCCCACCTGGCCAGGAGCATTATGGAAAATGACACACCAAACGCACGATGCTGTCCAACGCCGCGCAACTATGCGCTTTACTATACGTCAAAGCAGACTACGTCACAACGCGCTTAGACGTGCAACGATGTTTGACACTTGTCTTTTTATTCCATTTCTAAGGAAAATGGTAGATGTCCAGAACGTTGCAGCTCTGGATAATATAGTTTATCCCCAACGGCTACTACAGGTGGCTGTTAGGATAACTTATTAAACAAAAAATTTCACTGGCGGACATAATTAATAAATTTATTTTTAATATATTTTTAATGTAACTAACTGATCTGTTAGAAAGAAAGCACAGTTTCTTTCTAACAGATCAGTTAGTTACATTGATCTTATATAAAAATAAACAAATGAACAACTGTAAACCCCTAGGGGTATATACTAACGAACAACCATGTTATTTAAGATCTGCACTTGTACCTAGTTTCACAGACTAATAAATCATTAATTTCGTATATAAAAATGGAACGTGAATAAATATTTTTTTGATTTTGGATAGCAGAAACAAATAAGCACCGCAGAGACAAGAGCACATTGCAGGAACAGATAAGCGTGAATGAATTGAGCATCGCAGGAACAAAAAAGCTAGAAGGAAAATTAATTTTGTTCTGGATTTGATCGCAAGAAAACTAATAAATTTATTCATTAGTCTTCGCGATAAATAATTCCAATAATAATTTACGTTTAAAATCAAAGGACTAATAGAGTAATCGCTAAAATACTCCTTGTATATTAGCGATTACTAGTGGGAGAATTAGCTACTACAAAAACAAGCACAATAGAAATAGAAATGTCATCCGGTCTGCTCCACGCTCTTTATTCATCCGACTTACTTTTCTTACTTTTTAAGTGATACACACTCACTGAACACACTTCTAGATCTAATGAACCTAATTTTAAAGAGAGATTTATTTTGCTAGCTCGCAGAATATGTGACTAAATTTATTTAACCTCTGGATTTTTTGCTACAGTCAAGTGGATGGAATGTCACATCACAATCGTAAAAATATGAAAATTCTACTGTCAAAAGTAACCAGTTAATTGAACTGTATGTGTTGTTTAAAAAACGAAAATATTTTCCTGCACTGTCAGTCATAGATTGAACATAATACACAATCTTTCTCCCCGTGTGTCACAAACGGGAAAATTTCTTAAAAAGCAAACCTCGCATATCCAAAATGCCGTTTACTTAAATAATATGCTAATACGACTACTGACCAGAAATTAATAAATTATTTCCACTTGGACGTTAATAGCTTCATTACGATGGCGCACTTTTAATGAGACGCCATGTTGATTTTTTGACAGTTGACTTTTTCTAAAGGTTATAATTCTTGTCGATTAATGAGGATGTTAAATATTTATTAGCCTTTTGATGGATAAATACGTTTTTCGCGTGTGAATTAGGAAGACGGAAAGTTTCTTATAAGCCAATATTTTTGTTCCGGTTAATATTTTTAGTTGACGTTGTATTTTATTTTGGCTTAGTTCGATAGTTGCATTAAGCCTAATAATATCAGTCATAATTAAAGCTATTTTTTTTGAAAAAAGTAGAGAATTCTCAGTTTCCTTGTATTTTTAATGTTTGTCACTCAAGTTATCAGAAACTTTTTTTTTATCATGGAAAGATTGTACTCCCAATATGCTCCTACATAATTTATATTAAAATCAGTCCAGTTCTTTTAAATCAAAATAATCGAAAGTTTCCGCCAGGCGAATTAAAGTTTTATTAGCTTTGCACTTATCTATGTATTTATGCAATTTCATCTCTGAACGTGATTTTCACCCTCCTAATAAATTCAGATTGATTTGAAACTTTACACATATCAAGAAGCGATGACAATGCAGTTAGACTAGGAGTTATATTTTAATAAAATAATAATAAAATAGTTAATTTAAACTAATCAGTCATTATTGCATTGCAGCTATTTAAATAGCTCGTCCCATTACATACATAGTTACATACAAACTGAAATTATTGAGTACTGAAGTTTAATTTTTTGACAACATAAGACCAGCGTTTATACAACTGAGTGATCCTTAAACTTTTTTCAGCATTCGTTAATAAAACGATTAAACTATATAATTGCTAATTAAGCTGGAATTCGGAACGGCATGTAAGGAATGGTACCTTTAATAAGCATAAAGTTTATACACCAATGAGTTCTTTAAAGACCTATTTGAATTTCAAAATAAGTATGTTTGTTTATTAACAAGTAACAGCTTAGTAAATTGGTCAAGTGCGTGCCTTAACACGCATGTTGTAGGGTGTCGTGGCATTATATTCGAGATAATTTTTATATATTTTTTTGAGTTCATACAAATTACAGTTTTAAATTTTTTATTTATCTACTATTTTATTTTTAAGTTTAGGGTCCTTTTTCGTTGAAAAAAATTTTCCTAAAGTTCTTATTCTAAAAGGTCTTTCAGCCCAAAAAATATATTTCTATAAATAGATTAATCATTCTATAGGTACTTACTCGTATTACGCTCACGGCAGCTTACTAGTAACATATTTAAGTAATTATTAGTTGTAAGTACTAAAAAAATGAATCATTAATTGTTGTCCGAAATAAATGTATTTTGATTTTTATTTATGCAAAAAAAAACGTAAACTAAGCCAAATAATTGAGCCAAATTTCGCAAAGTTTGGTTCACGAGTGTGAAAGTAAGAACCTATTTATTTGCGAATAGAACAAAGCTATAAAGGTTCTTTTGCAACCTCCTTCTAGTTCCATATAATTTTTCAGACGTAGTACGTAACGTGTGCACGTAAGTCTTGGTGTTAGTGTAAATGTTGTCCATAGAGTAAGTATAGTATAGTGTATAGATAGGATTAGAGTCCGCGCGCCTAATTCGAAAGGCACAAACAGATGCTCCGAGCGACTACGGGTGGTCCGGCCACCCAGTCGGCACACAAACCTATGGAGACTCTTCGATGATTTACTTTTGTATAAGACTTGGACAGTCTCGAGTTATCATACGTCAATAAAAAAAATTACCATACGTCAATAAAAAAAAATGTTTGATACTCATACTTCACAATGCCGTGTAACATTTACAAAGACACCCAGACTCGTAGACAGATGATGTTCAAACTAATCGTTCGAATAACTGACACGACCGGGAATCGAACCCAGAACCGACAGAGCTCGAAGCAAACATGCTAGCATCTAGACAAATACTACTAAATAAATATACTATATATTGTAACACTTGGACAATTTCGAGCTATATATAATACTTACTTAGGTACTTGTAAGAATGCTAGATTCATGAAACACAAACACAATTTTAAAAGATAGTTCAAAAGAAAGAAAAGAACATATTTTATTCTTGTAATTTTTAAAAAACTTGACTTTATTATCAATCGGTCAGTTATTCGTTTTAGAGAATCATATGATTTGCTAATAATCTTCAATTACATACTGGATTTATTTAAACGGTTTTGTTACCTAGTTAGCTTAGGTATATCTGCCAAATATTTTAGAAATCTGCTGATAATATGTGACGCCGTAGCAAATTTTCTCATTTCTCGCTCCATCAAAAATCCTCAACAACGAAATATCAAAAAAAATTTAAAACCTGCATACTAAGTTTTGCTATGATATGCTGCTAACTACAACCTATGCGCGATTATTGACCTCTATTATTGTTCTGCACAAACTTTTAGATGTGGGCTTATTCCACAAATCCCCTCAGACGATCCAGAAATCCTCTGCTATATTGCGTAACGGGATTTCTTGACATTTTATCTGTGTTCGTATACATGTACAAGCCGTGTTCGTGTACATGTGGATGTGTGCGTGCACTAGTAAAGGTTCACTAAATACACTATCTATGGAAAAATACTTCGTTAAATTACGATAAATTTCTAAGGCTCGCGTGCGCTCGAGTTTAGCAACTATTATGCTGACATCTAAACATACTGAAATATAAGAAAGACGCTTATTTCGCTTAGTCGAAAATATATATTCAATAAGATTACAAAATAGTTACAAAAAATATTTTATCCACGCAATAAAAATAATTCTAATTCGACTCCATGCGTACTTTAATCCGGCTTGCTTGCTCATGTCACCAAAACATTTTCAAGCTTGACTGGTCTACCATAGCATCTCATACAACATCCTGCCAATCTAAAATCGACTTTAACCACTTGTCACAAGATATGAGAATTCCTTGTATTACATTTGCAGATATGTGAACGATAGCCTACAATAGAAATGTTACCTTATAATTTACACTTTAGAGTTGATTTTTAATTGAAAGTAATCTTCTTGGAATTTCTTATAAGAATTGTTGTAACAATGTTACGAGCTTTGTTCTCTGTGTGGTAAAGGTGATTTTTGTTTGATTTTTGTATGGTTATTTAAAGATTGACCCTGTATGAACTAATTGAGACGTCTTCCGTTCGTTTTTATGTTTTTTTTTTGTTTGTCTGTCTGTCTTCATGTCTTCTCAATGTTTGCTTCTATGTATTATTTTAGATGTTTGTCCAGGGGTCACTTATGACAATATGGTCTAAAAAATTGCCTCTAATTCGCAATGGAGATTATAAAATTGCTATTTAAATTGAGCTACGAGCGCTATTTTGGAATCAACCCAAAAAGCGACCCACTGCTGGGTACGGATCTCCCCTGTGAAGTGGGTGTAGGACATAGTCAACCAGAGAATGTTACGAGATGAGAATTCGACTTGTTTTTGCTGTTTTTAATTTTTATGAAAAATGGGCTAGTGCTGGGCCGCAACTCGCCTGATGTAAAACGATGACGTCCTCACAAAATTTTTCCTTCACCGTTATGGTAAAGAGAAAACTTCGGAGGAGCATACCTTGAGATCGGACCCGTGCCTTCTCGCTTGTAAGGCAAAGGATTCACCGACTAAGTAACCACTAACAGCTCTATAGATTTTATTGTTTTTTGTTATTTATATTCTCAATACTTTCTTTGTCCAAATTTTAAATTTGCGATTTTTAAGACACTATATCAACCTTATGCTGTATTTATGTAAAATGTTTTGCTCCAAAAAGAAACAGCTTTATTTCGTTTCGATTAAAATAACCATGAATTAAGAATATTGAATCATCAAATAACTACCACGGAGAATTGTAATTAAGCAATTATAGAGGTTATAGTTTAAGAGACAGCGGTCAGTTTGAAATGATCACTTTATAATAAATGTTAAAAAAAATAAAATATTTATTGCACCCAAAATATATATTATAATAAGTAAGTGCATAGTTTCATATTTAATTAGCAAGAAATACTTAAAAGATTAATAAATTAATAATAAAATTACAGCTTTAGGGTACAGCAGTTTAGATAATAGTAATATTTATTAACAACGGCACTAGATTTTAGCTACTGGCTTTGATTATTTTAACCAGAATTTTGCTGGTTTGTGACAGAAAGCACTTATAATAAGAATTCAAAAGAAATATGAAAAAAAGGCTATTTTTAAATTTGTGTTATAAATTTTTTTTAATCACAAGACAACTCTTGTTAAGTACTGCTTTAAAAAAGTGACTAAGATTATTGACTTCAAAATTATATTATTTTGATTTAACAACAAATTGACTGGTTGTTGAATCGTCTGTTGAAACCCCACTGGTTTACTCGTATTTGTTAGTTAAAACTGCCCTTAGTAAAAGTAACATCTAGCTCTTCAACTATAAGAACGAACTCGCAAAATGGAACATTCCACCTGCATTAGTCACACACACCTACGTTTTTGAATTAAATTAGTTTCAATTTTATAATACACTAGCTTTTCCCCGTGGTGTTACCCGCGGAGACTTGACTGTCCCACGAAGATACAATTTTTTTTTAATCTAATTTAATTTTGGGACTATGTTCTAAACATGGCAGTCCCATCGTATATGTACAAACACTAGTTTTTTACATTTTCGGTGATAAAAGTGACATTTACGTTAATCCTGGTTATTAGATGTCCTGGTGCCCATACAAATTATTTTCTTCCATTCAGCAGTTTTTGAGTGAAAGAGTACAAAACAAACAAGCATACGTAAAAACTTACGCGTTTATAATATTATTATTATGATCAGTATTGCGATGCCTTATCAAAAAAAGTGTAACGAAAAGTCGGTTTACTGACGATAGTTGAACGTGACAACGTCATAAGAAAATACTGATGGAATGGTTACATTTTTCAAAAGAAAATTTTAATTTTATTTGTTTGATACACATTTTGTATCGAAAGAATCATTACCTTTATCGCCGCAATGATCGTTGCTATAAATAATTGACACCACATTCACTTTTCACTGCACTTCATACTTGACGGAAACATGTAAATATATTATTGTATAGCAGCTGTCCAGCAGAGGACGCATCGCTCACTCGAGTAGGAGAGAGACAGATGTAGAACGCTGCCGAACGCGGAGGCCGATTGTGCCTCTTTGTCACTCGTTCCGCGCTCACGCTTACACTTCAAGCCTTAAATGGAACGCCTCAGAGCGAGGTAACGCCGCTAATGAGTCATGTTTTTTGTGCGTTCAGCCGGCTCCATCGAATTACAAGACGTTGTCACGTCAAAAGATTAGGACATAACTATTGAACAAATGTTTCGGTTAATTTCCTTATACACAAATACAAAAGTATTTATTTAGTTTTTTTTTTCGATAATCCAGAGATTCCAGAACAAAGTACTAAGGGTTATTACTAATGCACTTTGGTACGTAAGAAACGATGATATCCATCGAGACCTAAGAGTGGAGTTTGTTGAATTCGTTATAGGTACAAAAGTATGCAGACGCCCATCACCAGCGGCTTCACCATCATGTGAATGTCGAGGCCATCCAACTCCTCGACCACATGGCGATTGTCAGAAGACTTAAAAGAACGAGGCCTAATTTTGTGCAATTGCAAAGTCTAAAGTAAAGAACACGTGAACAAAGTGTCTTCCCCAAAATGGATATTATAAGATACGTGTTAATGGACACCTTCTTAGAGACACTATTTTTGTAGAAGTTTAAGCTAAATTAAAATTACTTATTAGCCTTAGGCTAGATCATATTTTTTTTAGGAGGTTGATATGCCCTTAATAAACAGAAAAAGTTTTTATAACTGTAAATGTTTTTTTTCTTTATTTTTGTGTTTTATTTAGTAATTTGTTCTAGTTTTTTTGAAGGGTGCTCAATTTTTTGCAATTCCGTGGCAAAATAATACTTTAAACTGTTATGTTTGTAAATATTTTTGTGATTATCATGATGATGTTTCATTGCGAAATGAAGTTAGAGTAATATAACAATAGAAACGTATTACGTAGTAAAAGACTACTTTTTTGGTTGCCACTAACTATAGTGGCAACCAACTTCAATTCGGTAGAGACTTATAAGTATTTGCAGTCATCATGATTTTAAAACTAAGCTAGAGGACTGATTTTCATAAAGTTTATCACGGGTCAATCTCTAAATAATATAATCAATATCACAAATAAACATATTAGAATTGAACATCAAACAATTAAAAATACCTCCTTATTTTTGCACAAAGCAAAAACGCAAAGTAAAGTAATATTTATTGATCTTTAAATACGAACGTTATTTTTATTACAGACAAGTCTTATTACATTTGAATTAATAATTACTTAAAAAATATAGTTATTAATCTTATTTATATACCTACGAGTAGTTAATATTAGTTGTTAATTCAATAGTTCTCATGACATATATTTACTAGTCTGACATATACGAGTATATTCTTTACTAAGCCAAGCTTGGCGCTCTCTATAAAACCTCTTAAACATTTTAAGGATTAAAAACGAAATCCATTGAAGATATTTCGCTTCAAAAAAACTATTATGCAACACAATATAAATTAACAATAGTTTTACGAGCTAAACGTGAGCACCTTACAAAGCCTGTACTTACCTCCCACACTATAATAAATGTTCACATATAAGTTGATTTAACATAATTTATTATCAATACTACCCCTTTTTATTAGGCTATAGAAAAGATGTAAAATACCTACTCGTCGGGTGGCCTAAGATGTTTGACTAAATTATTTTAGTGAGAAAAATTATATATAGGTATTTACAAAATATTTTAATATAAATTAGAGAGGTACAAGAAAAGATTTTTGGAAATTCAACCCCTAATGGGATTGAATTTAGGGTTCAAAATATTATATGTCAGTTACTACACTCCACAAGTCATTGACATTGATGACTGTCATAAAATTTTGAACCCTTAATTTTGTCTCTTTGGGGGTTGAATTTCCAAACATCTTTTCTTAGCACAACTCTGCACTTTATAATGTAGACACCCTCCATAATTCATGTCTCTAGGTTCAACGGTTTAGGTTTTGTATTAACTGTAACCTGTCAGTCGGTCAGTCAAGACTCAAGGTTTCACCCGCGTATTGAACTACTTTTTTGAAGTCGGTTAACATGTATCCTATGTTTTTTCCTGGGGTCTAATCTAAATTTCATCCAGATCAGTTCTGCGGTTTTGGCGTGAAAGCGAGACAGACAGAGTAACTTTCGCATTTATAATATTAGTTAGGATAGATAAATAAGACTAAACTACATTTTTTTTCTATTGGTATAAATCGTTCATCAAACCATAGAACACCAATAACATTGGGAATGGGCATGTGAACACAGTCGGTGCGCTTACAGTGTAGTTAGTGTTTACTAATCTGTGTCGCGGTCGTGTGGTGATCCCCTGTGACACGGGGATTGAATAACAGAGCCACGCCGCGCCGCAGGGTGAAGTGGTATAAGTAAGCGAGATCAACATCTACATTGCATAACACTTAGGGTCGGTGTGGTACTTCCAATTGCGGGGCAAATCCACGACTTACAAGGAATTGAGGGCTAGCGCGAGTAGAGTACGAGGAATTGAACAAATTGGGAATGGACAACATTTCAAATTTTGACCTCAGATTTTTTATAAAGATAGATGAATGAAAAAAAACTCGGTCCTATTTTTTATTTTTTACAGAATGTAATGATTACGTTTGCAGAGTTTTTTATAAAATATTACAAAACTTCAGCATTATGTTATTCTTGTCATAAGCTCGTAAAAAAATTATGTCATTAATTATTTGTGTTTCTATTATTTGTTTTGGTATGTTTCACAGCTGATGACAGATATATCTAATAATAGTTTTATTGGTGGCATCTGAAGGTTTTTACATAAATAACCGAGTTAGGTAAGGAACGGATTCAGGAGATACCGTCCGTTAAGGTGTCATAGCAAGTAGGCGTTAGTGGGTTTGTTAGTGAACACGGGCGTAAGATATCTGTCGAACGAAACGATCCAGTTCTTCCAGCGGTAGTACCAGCGTCCGCTCCGCGGTGGTTCTAAAAATTAAGTCATCACTCACCGACTCGTTTTGTTGCTTATTTTTTTTAAATACCGGCCAGGATGGGCTTGTGCAATATGAGTCATTTACTCAAACAAAGACATTATTGGCTGTATACGGCTTACTTACTAAGTCTGATCAAATGTACTATTATTTTCTAAAAATTTTATATCTGTGTGCAAGAACATGCTATAAGCGTAACTTATGACACTTTGTAACTGAAAAAGAAAAACTTCTCAATTCGTCTTATTCAATTTTTTTTACGTAGGTACTTATTTTCTCCGATTTCCCAAAGCCTATCCAATACACATATAGGACCAATTTAAGAAAATAAGTTTGAACGAGTCCTGCTGCTGCCCGGTCAGCTAGTCCAAATAATATTTTCGATGTAGGTATATATTTTGTTTGTAACTTTCACGCAAAAACTTCAAAACAGATTTGGATGATATTTGACAGCTAGTTAGCTTATGTTCTAGACTAACATATGTAATACTTTTCATCCAGGAAAAATGCAGTGTTCCCGTAGGTAATCAAATCTCTGTAGTAAACACGGAAGAAATTTGATAATTGTTAGTTTGTTTGTAAGTCAAAACACTTAAAATTATCTAGTAATTCACACTATTTTCTTTTAACTGCAAAGAATTAAACTCTAAACGTGGTCTCAGGATATCCTGTGTTCAATATTTTGACATACCTACATTTATCTTCGTCTTTTAATCCGGTCTACATAAATATCGTACGCTCCAAAACCGGATATGTATTTCCTTCTGTATGTCATTAGCAAATCGCATATTTTTACTACAATCACACTTATTGCATAATCCTATCCACACTCTTTTCTAATCCTTATTTTGACAGCCAACCTCTGAATGGGTATAAAAAGCTAAAAGAAGCGAGACAGTGCTATACAAAAGAGGGAGATAAGAATAGCTTCGACTCTTTGGGTGGTATGGTGAATCACTGGACGCTTATGGATAGCCTCGGAGATGGATTAAAAAAGTTATAGGTAGATTTCAGTTAGAAATTTGAAGTATTTCCAGCTTTTTATTTTTTGCTTTTTGTAAACGTTAGCCACAGTTAGGCAAAAATCAAATATATGAATGAAAATTAATAATTTGAATGTGTTAAATTTATATTTAAAAAATAAAATTCGTTAAATAAACTTATAAAGTAAGTTTGTAGAATTAAAGTAAATAGTTAAAAAAATGACCTGTAACATAATACGTAAAACATATATAAAAACGAAAGTCGATATACTCTTTAATAAAGAAACTATATAGATATTAAAATATTTCATTCAATCTTTAGTTTAAGCCTTTATAACCTAATCGATATAAATTTTGAATCAATATTATCTTATTTTGAGTTATAATTTGTAACTAGAAACTAAATAAATATACTAAAATCTACTCAGCCGATTTCCTAAAACTGCATCGGATACACTCAAAAAATGCCCAAAGATGTGTTAACTTTCTATGATGCTCTAATGTCATTTTTTGTCTATTCTAAAGTAGATTAGTACAGAAAAAATGTTTGTCTATGGTTAAGAGTGTAAACAAGAAATAATAGAGCAGGGCAAAGATGACACTTTTTTTTGTTGTAACTTGCGAAAGAGGTTGCGTTGAGATTTATTATTTGAAATATTATGCTAAAGGATTAAAATTCGTAAATGTTCAGCTCATAAGTGTGTACGTATATAGACACAATGTTGTACTTATATTGAGTTTAAGGTTATTATAAGGATTTAAAGGTTATTATAAATAATGTTATCTTAGTGACCAAAAACAAACTAACTAACTACAGCAACAAAAAATATATAGCAGAAAGAATACCTATAGACCATTTATGATCTACAGATAATCCAAATGCTTAGTTTACCATACACAAAATTTCTACTATTAAATTAAACTAACATGAAGGAAGTCACTCAACTCCACAGCATAGGACTTATTCTAGTGTGGATTTCAGTGTTCATCTTAATAAGGGAGTACCAAAGTCGACACTATAAGAATGGTCTCGATTGCGTCATCATGGGTGATGCTAACATAGACCTCTTGGAAAGCTCAAGCGCCCAAAAAGAGCTAGTAGATATCTTAGAGAGCTTTAATTTTAGACAATTAGTCGAACATCCCACGCGAGACGATGTAGGCGGCCGCAAGTCACTGCTGGACCACGTATACACTAATCTATCGGCGAAACGTTTGACCGGCATCTCATGCGTCGACACCCGGCCTTTAAGCGACCACACCGCGCAGCGCCTCACCCTGGCGCGGAACATCGCCGCCGCGCCCACGCCCGCACACCGCGCCTGCCGCAGCTTCTCTGCCTTCAACGAGCTAAATTTCAGGTGCTCCCTGGAGTCTGTCGATTGGGACCTGATAATTAGTAAGTCAAATGGCTACTGCGACGCATTGGCCAATAGTATAGTGACGATACTCTCAGACAAATTTAATACATGTTTCCCGGTTAAGAAACAGCTCGTGCACAAGAATCATTGGGTAGACGATGAAATACATAACTTCAGATACATATTGTATGAGACTGAAAGACTTAAGAAAATCTTTTCATCGAACGATTGCTTGCGTAGTAAGTGCGAGGAACTTAGGATTACGTATCATTCTAAACTGAAGGAGAAACGCGTAGGATATTACTCGAATATAATAAAAGCGAATCCAAGGCGCATGTGGCGCGTCATCAACACCGAGCTAGGCCGCGGTACACGAGAGAAAGTCGACTTTACTGACTTAGTAAGAGATGCAAACGGCCAAGTTTACAATACAAGAAAAGAGGTAGTTGACGCCCTCAATACCGAATTTGTAACAGCGGCTAGGAGGTGCGGAGCCCCTGCGGCAGACGACGTCAGTGCACTGGCTACGCTCTCTAACGAGGCATCTGCGAGCGACGTCTCTATAAGGTTAGAACCGTTTTCCATGGAGGAGATAATAACGATAGTGACCAAGCGCATCGCTCCAAAAAAGAGTACGGACCTATACGGGCTATCTCCTAGCATCTTAAAACTCACAATAGAGACAATAGCAGTTGTTATAACCCATCTCTTCTGTTCATGTATTAGGAAAGGCATATATCCCGCAGCACTAAAAAAAGTCAAGATTTGTCCACTGTATAAGGGGAAAGGGAAAAAAGCGGATCCAAAGTCTTACCGTCCCATATCTCTCGTACCTGCAGTTAGCAAAGTGTTCGAAGTTGGCCTCAACAGAAGGATTTTGAACTTTGTGACCGACCGCAACATTTTGTCACAAAGGCAGTATGCATATCGAGCCGGCCGCGCGACTACTGACTTGGTGAGGGAGGTAGTGCGGCGAGTGTTAGACGCGCGTGAGGCGAGGCAGCAAGTTGCTCTACTGTGCTGCGACTTGTCGCGAGCTTTTGACACTGCTGACCACAGCCTCATCGCTACCAAGCTAGCCTTTTATGGTATCCGCGGACCGGCGCTTGCCCTGCTGACCTCTTTTATGTCCAAACGGACACAAGTCGTAGTAGGAGACAAAGGCCGCGTTATGTCTTCCGAATTAGAGAATGTCATGGGTGTTCCGCAGGGTTCGTGCTTGTCCAATACCCTATTCAGCCTCCTCTTGAACGATCTCCCTGACGCCTTCGACGATGCTGAGATCTACATGTATGCAGATGACGTCGCCGCGGTTATCGAAGCGCCGACGCACGCCCTCTTAGAGTCGAAGCTAAACTCGGTGGCGAGCAAACTCGAAAGGTGGTTCAGGCTGAACGGGTTGGCGCTGAACAGGGACAAGACCTGCTTCCTGGCATTTAACCTGAACGGTCACACGACAAGAACGTATGCGGTGGCAGTCGGCGAGTCCGCGCTCCAACAAGTTCAATGTACGAAACTGTTAGGGTTTCACATCGACAGCGCGTTGACGTGGGAGACGCACATAAAAGAGTTATGCGGGAAGCTGTCGAGCTCGTGTTTCGCCCTCCGGCGTCTCGCGAGCACTGCCACCCGTGACGTTGTGCGCTCCTGCTATTTCGCGACCGTCCACAGTGTCATCACGTACGGATTGGAGCTGTGGGGCCGCGCTGCCGATCGTGACAGAGCTTTCACAATGCAGAAACGAGCCGTACGCGCCATATTTGGGGTCCGGGACGACATTTCATGCGTAGATCTTTTTCGGGAAAGCAAAATTCTTCCCTTACCCTGCGAACTGATCTATCAGGTAGCATTGTTCACCTATTTGCACCTTGATATTTTTCAACAAAAAGGTGTAAACTGTAATTGGAATTTGCGAAGCAACAAGCGCAAAGACAAATGGGTAACGCCGTTTCACCGTCTAGCCAAATCTGAGAGATCAGCGTACATACTTGGTCCAGCTGTGTACAACCGCATCCCTGTAGCCGTGCGTAGTGCACCTTCCACCACCGTTTTCAAGAACAGGCTGAGAGCCTGGCTGCAAGACCAGTTGTTTTATAACATTGACGACTACTTAAAATTGGATATTTGATTGTAATTGTAATTATATTATGTAATGGTAATTTATTTGGTTGCAATGTTTTTTATGCAATTTAATTTTATATTGACTGACTTGTAGCGTATGTTCTATAAATAAATAATTTGTATTTGTATTTGTAATGTACATTTTAATTGTATCTCAAATATCATGTACTTTCTAAAATACTTTCTTTAGTTCTAAGTTTTTTTTTTTGGTCAAATACAGCTAATTATTATTATCTTTCATTTATTTTAGAAAGTTAAAGTTTTGTTTATTGTTATTTAATAATCGTTTTTTGTTAATATATTCTATCATTTGGGCACCTGGGCACATTCTTGCATAATTTATTAATTGACGGTTCTGTATATATTCAGTATTGGGAATGTAATTGACACTTTCTAGATCAGGTGTTTGAAGATTATGCGATGTTATTTGCTTACTAGATCATTTGCTTTAAAAAAACATCATACATCACAATGTACCTATCTATCCCTAAAACACCATTAACGCCCACCTATTGTTCCCGTGAACGGATAACCTTAAAAGTGGCGGCCATCTTGACATTAATGTGACAGCTGTCAAAATAGCGTTTACCTTTGCCGCCATGATGGATTGGATAAATCGTTAGCTTTCGGACAATTAAGGAAAGGCTACTGTTAGTTTTTATAAATGTTTTGAAATTATTTAGTCCCGGGTCAGTGGGTCACGTTTGACGCAGCGTAAAAATTAAGATTTTTATTGTCAGTTACAAATTAATAACCTGAGACATATGGTATAACGGCGCTGTTCATTTTAATAAATGATAAAGGTAATTTGTTTTTTGTTTGCATACTCAAGTAGGTAATTGCTGAATTAATACGATTAATATCTACTTACCTGCAAATAGGTATCATAATACCTAACTATGTTTGGAGAAGTTTCATTGGATTTTATAGCAACTCTCTTATAATAGTATAACCATAGTAAGGTAGATATTATGTTTCAAGAAAGTTGCTTTATCTAGCGTCAGAGTAGTGAAGATATTAGTACTAAGCTGAAGGTAGATACTTCATAATGTGCATTCACATAGATTCTTAGTGTTGACCACCACAGTGCTTCTGATGCCTCATTAGAGATCCGGTTTGGAAATATAGTCATTAAAAATTATAATTGTCCATAAACTAATATAAATATATTTTACGTTGTAGCTATCGTTATACTAAAACTATTACTTACACATAAATAAACCATTTAGTTACCTTCCTACATAACAATATTACCTATTACATTGACAGAGTTATTTCCAGGACCCGAAAACATACCCCAATTACGTACTTCACAAAACTATAATTTTCTGACACTACAAATAACCAATTAACCCAAGACAGAAAACTTTTAACAGAAAATTACTCAACGCGCTACGTGAAACGGAACGCAACCCCACAAATATGCCTTTTATTACTGTGTAATTGAGTCAAAAATAGCCCCCAACGACAACTTAAGGACGTATCGGCCGTGTAAATACGTCGACAACGACATTACAGTGCACTAATCACATATTAAAACGCTAAATGCTTCCAGAATTAAACGTCTCCGAACCACTGAAGCGTTAAACGGAACGCAGCGCTTGACAGCTGTTTTATTTCTTTCGATCTTGGCGCCGAATTCTCTGTCACTCTGACAGCCGCGTATGATTTACGCGCTAAGAAAAATAAATACGTCGAGATTGGCCCAATAAAAAATGTTGTGAATTAATAAAATCTAATTTAGTGTGGTCGACCACACACGTTAGATTGAAAGGAGTGTTGTTTTTTTTGTTCTTGATAATAATAGTGCGTTAATTGGTGATGAATTTAATAGGTGGCAGCTAAAAATACAAGCAGTCATTATATTTGAAGCTTCTGATGTAATGCATACGTTAAGGTTGTTATTTTTGTCAAAGAAGGATGAATAATTACTAATAGCGCGCGTTGAACTCTTTTCTTTTATAAATTTAATAATAAATAGATTTTATAGATTGCATAACACTTTACTGAGTTATAGAATTGTCCGAGTGAAGCGAAGGTTTCAGTTTGTATGTTTATTGATTTACAGTACTGTCACAAAATAGAAACAAATATTTTTCAAACTGTGATCCTCAATTTTATCCTCTCACAAAACTTCAAAAAACCTTTCTTTCAGAAACTCATACACCCTATCCTTACTAATATTATAAATGTGAAAGGAACTCTGTCTGTTTAGCTATCACGCCAAAACCACTGAATCGATCTGGATGAAATTTAGTACACAGGTAGGTTGGACCCCGGGAACGGACATGAGATACTTTTTAACCGACTTCAAGAAAAGTAGTTCCCCAGTATCTCGATAATCCATGGAGAAATACGCGGGCGAAAACGCAAGGCACTGCTAGTAATAAATATAGCCTGCAAATAACATGTCTCGAGGTTAAGATAAGATAAGACACCTCTTTATTTAAAAACCACCAACAATACATAAAATATGATGAAAGAAAACCTTATACCAGCTATTAAATGGCGGTCTTATCGCTTAAAGCGATCTCTTCCAGGCAACCATGCACGTAAATAGTAGGTAGGTTCAGCAGTTTGGGCTCTGTGTTGATTGTGATCAGTCAGTCAGTCAGTCAGTCAATCAGGACTTACTCTTTTATATGCACTGGGATTTGAATCCACGATTTACCGCTTGAAAGTAGAGTATCTGAATTTTCTGGTAAGTACGCTAGGAAAATTCGTATCAAACAAAAAAATCTCTATGTACAAGTTAGCTATAGTAATAAGTATCTTTATATATTTTTTTTATTTTATTATTCAAGCTTTATGTAACTTGTTCATTTCACGGGCAAAATCAACCAGTAAATTCCTAAAATACGGATCGTCAATTAACTTCTTAAATGTCACTCAATCTGGTTACAAAAAATTGTCAGTGAGTGGTAGTAGGGAGTGACAAATCGTACTACTTTGGAGGTATTTTTACACGGTCAAGCCTAAGAGGTACAGGGTGTACCGCAACATTGGTCTACTCTGAAGCTTTAAACCAAAAGAGATCGCGTCCCGCGGTGGGCTCTATGCAACCTTTCATGTACGCAGAAAGCGGCAGATTGCATCGCTAAAAAGCCGGATGTTATACGTTTGATATCTCCCACAAGAATTAAATGATTTCCGATTTTGTTTTTATTTTTGTTTAAAAGATAAATTAGTTGGAAATGTTCTTAACTGTATTTGATAAATCGGTCCAAAATGGCGAATTACATCATCGGGGGTTTTAAATTTTACATGTTGTAAACGAAGTTAAATGTTTTAATCGTAAACTTTTTTCAATATGTTTTTAACTCATACTTGGCGATAGAGTTAATTTAATTCTTTACTTTATTTATTACTATAAAAAAAATGAGTGTACGTACATAACATTTTTATAACACTCTGTATACATAGGTAGATAAGTCAAGAGCTGACGGACGGAACTTAATAGCACAATTAATATAAGTCTAAGTAAGATAAATCTTAGTTTTTTTACTGTTTTAAAGCGTTTAAAACTTTATCGAATTGAATTGCTTGGGATCCGTCATGATTTTAGAACGAAGATAAAATGGTTCTGAGTGCTATCGAGATGGGTTTTTGAACGAAGTGTGACTTTGATTACTTTTTATGTTATTTTTATAGGCGAGCATAGTTACGTAGTATTACTATTCAGTGTGATAATGCCGCTAGACTGCTCGTTACGCTGCCTCCTATATTTATTACGAATTTAACGAATAAATTACTTTATCTTTTGGTAATAGGTCTAGGTAAATTTGCTTAACTGTAGACCTTTATAATCTAAGTAATTATGATCAAGTTGTGTTATTAATTTGCTGATATTAGTACATATTAACCATACGTATAGTTATATATAGAGTTTTTTTATAATTTAACTAGCTGTCCCGGCGAACTTCGTACCGCCTAACAGTTATATATGTTTAAACCTTCCCTGAACTTTCACAATCATTAAAAAACGAAAATCAGCTAAATCGGCTCAGCCGTTCTCGCGTTGTTGCGAGACAAACGAACAGTAATTAATTTTTATTTAATACCGCTTTAATCACTCGTTAAAATATCATGGATCAAAGATTTCGCAGGGATTTATTTAATGTCGCTTCTAAGCACTGCTTATCGTTACGTATGGAGTAATGATTGGTTATTAACTATTAATGTTTTGCGGATGAGTTTATTGATAATAACATTTTTATTTCGTCAATTTGTTTGTTTGTTATCACACTAATATTATCAAGGTGAAAGTTTGTATTTGTGTGAGTGTGTTTGTGTGTTTTTCCTTCACGCTCGAACGGCTCAACGTATTTTGATAAAATTTGGCACAAAGATAGCTTTTATTCCGGATTAACACATAGGCAATTTTTTATCCCGGAAAACTGTAGTTTTCCCATGGGAGCAATAAATATCTACCACGGCGCGCAGCTAGTTACTAACATATTACTGGTTCAAGTGATATAATATGAGAATAATTTAGTTTTCGTGTTCACGAGAAATATAAATCTATACAATAAAGAAATTTTTATACAAGCCTCGTCTCAACAACTTTACGCAGGATTTATATTTGACTGGTATTCAAAGTCGGGGTAATTCTTCGTGTGTGGTCCTATAAAGCCATCCAAGCCCACGCGTGGGCATGCTGTAAACACTTTTATCCACACTTGCCCACAGATTAATGTAACAGTTATTGCTTTTGTTGTGCTCGCTGCTAGATTTTGGAAACAGATGCCGACGCGCTGTGTTTAATAATTATCAAGGTATTTTTGAATTTAATCAAGTTATTGTTAAAATTTGCATACCGAATACTTAGATACGCTTATGGACGCGAGTACTAACTTTCAGACAAATGGTGGTTAGTAGATTTTCATAGGGTTTTTTTGTTAAAGGTAAATAGTTAATTAACTCATTTTCTTTTTCGAGCTACTTTTTTTATTCTACACATATAGGCATTTGACCACAAGCTCGTACGACTCGGAGGTCAGCGATACTGTAGCCCTAGATGGAGCATGCCTAGTCTGGAATACAGTGACTCTCAAGGGATGCTGCCGGAACACACCTTTAGGTGCTTGGCGACAGATTTTACAACTTGAGGGTTGTAGCTAACCCACGAGCGATAAGGAACGTCCTACCACAGTGCTATGGTTTCTTTACGATGTTTTCCTTCACCGGTAGCTCAGGCTCTTTTTGCATGTTTCGGGACACGCCTTTCGGCCAGAAGTCTGGAGAGAACCGTGTCTTTGTACTTCACTGGATTAAAGAATAGTTCCTTATTTAATATATAATAATATGGGACAACATCTACAATCCACAAAGACGCAAAGGCCTTCGGGTCCCAAACTAGGCAAAGTCTGTGTACATACTTATATACATAAATAAATACTTATATATATAATAAACACGTAGACACGGGTCAAACAGACATGTTCATGCACACAAATGTTTGAACTGTCCGGAGATCGAACCCGGGACCAGCGGCGCAGAAGGCAGGGTTGCTACCAGCTGCGCCAACCGCGGCCAGACAAATAATCATAATAATAATAGTGTATGTAATATATTAGTGCATGTATAATAAATAGCTAGTGGATTAACGTGACGGAGTTTGAACGCCGTATCTCGCGTGGGTCGAATGACTCTATAGACCTCACACGAACTCACAATATAGTTGTCAATCGATACCAGCTTTATACAGGATGTTATAATTAGATAGGTAGATCACACTATTATTAGTTAGTAAAAAAATATATGCTATAAAAAACGAGGATTTTTGAAAGATTTTTCTGATCAGTCCAACCGTCCCCTGTAATCAGGTGAGTAACAAAAGTTGGAAAATTGCGTCAAATTGAGTACCTACCTCCCAACTTGTTTGAGATGTCATTAAAAAGAGTACAATCGCCGGCAAACTACTTGAACCAAAGAGTAATAAAAAAAGTGATGATTCTTATGTCACCTCTACAAGTTTATTGGTTCAAATGGTATGTCACTTAGTCAAGTTTATTGGTTCAATTGGTATGTCACTTCGTCAAGTTTATTGGTTCAATTGGTATGTCCCTTAGTCAAGTCTATTGGATAAGTTGGTATGTCACTTCGTCAAGTATATTGCTTCAATTGGTATGTCTCTCCGTCAAGTTTGTTGGTTGAATTGGTATGTCTCTTAGTCAAGTTTATTGGTTCAATTGGTATGTCTCTTCTTCAAGTTAATTGGTTCAGTTGGTATGTCTCTTCGTCAAGTTTATTGGTTCAATTGGTATGTCTCTTCGTCAAGTTAATTGGTTCAGTTAGTATGTCTCTTCGTCAAGTTTATTGGTTCAATTGGTATGTCCCTTAGTCAAGTCTATTGGATAAGTTGGTATGTCACTTCGTCAAGTATATTGCTTCAATTGGTATGTCTCTCCGTCAAGTTTGTTGGTTGAATTGGTATGTCTCTTCGTCAAGTTTATTGGTTCAATTGGTATGTCTCTTCGTCAAGTATATTGCTTCAATTGGTATGTCTATCCGTCAAGTTTGTTGGTTGAATTGGTATGTCTCTTCATCAAGTTTATTGGTTCAATTGGTATGTCTCTCCGTCAAGTTTGTTGGTTGAATTGGTATGTCTCTTCATCAAGTTTATTGGTTCAATTGGTATGTCTCTTCTTCAAGTTAATTGGTTCAGTTAGTATGTCTCTTCGTCAAGTTTATTGGTTCAATTGGTATGTCCCTTAGTCAAGTCTATTGGATAAGTTGGTATGTCACTTCGTCAAGTATATTGCTTCAATTGGTATGTCTCTCCATCAAGTTTGTTGGTTGAATTGGTATGTCTCTTCGTCAAGTTAATTGGTTCAGTTGGTATGTCTCTTTGTCAAGTTTATTGGTTTAATTGGTATGTCTCTTCGTCAAGTTTATTGGTTCAATTGGTATGTCTCTTCGTCAAGTTAATTGGTTCAGTAAGTACCTATGTCTCTTCGTCACTGTACTCGTCGAGAAGTGACCACTGTCCGTCAATACACATGCGCCAAATTACAAATACAAATAACATGCAGACAGATTAAATATTTGTGTGCATGAACATGTCTGTTTGACTTGTGTCGGGGTGTTTATTATGTATATATAGGTATGTATTAATATATAAAAGTATGTATAAATGTATGTCAGTCATCAGGTTACCATAGCATAGGCTTTACCTAGTTTGGGACCTGAAGACCTTAGTGTGGATGTTATTTATTGATATATTCTATTCCTATAAAGGTTTTCTGAAAGAAATCGCCTTTTGTGCCATGTTATTTGTTTATTGTTTTTATGGCGACAATAAAAAAATATTGTATTATATTGTAATGTCGTTTTGAGTTCAAGAAGTTTGCCGAATATAACAGGAAATGTATAAAAACTGGCAAAACTAATCGCCCTGTGCGCTATTGTAAAGTTATCTTCCTATACGGCGCCCACGCGCATGTAGTTTGCAACAGTACTAAACGTTCACGTACAGAGATATAGCAGTAGATCAACTGTCTTATTACCCGACTGCGAAAGAAGCAGGGTTAGGTTTTTCGAGTGTATGTATGTATATTTCTTTATGTGAGTGGTGTCAGTGTGACATAAGTCTATTAAATTAAACAAAACAAAAAACAGTAATAGTTGAGAATGGTTTATTAATAAGGCAATCATTTGCGAATTTCGATAAAACTCAGACGTATACAAAGGAAACTTAACGATGTAGTAGTGTAAGAGATAGCGTCAGATAAATCTTAGTCTCTTTCGCACTTAAGCTTTTAACAACGTGTCGTAGAAAAAAGTATTTCGTTCATTTTATTATTCAATATTTGAATTGTGCAAAATCAAGTATTTTATACAGAATCCTATAGTTTAGAAATACTATATTTTTCTAAAACTTACACGAGTATCTAACAAGGTTTCGGGTTTTCTTACGAACATATTTATGTATAACGTAAAGAAGTTGTTCAGTAGCTTGATAGGTAAAACTTACAACTACGCGCCTCTAGCGGCAAAAATCCGCAACTCTACACTGTATAGAGTTCCCTTACTGTCTTTCTTATTTGAGACTACGCTATTTATCATTGCATGTAAGGTGCGCACTTCAAATAAAAAGGTATTTAAGAGTGCTTGGTGAATAACTCCTTTTATTTATTTACTTTTATTGTCAAAGGTTCGTGGGAACCGAGCGGAATTGTTGGTTTGCGTGAAATAAGGAAGTTGTTTTGGTTTAATTGTTTTTTACACACTTTATATAGCCTTAAAAACATGTTTAGCTCTATCAGAGTTATTAAAAACGCGTCTTTTAACTTTAATCTCCATTTGTCTTGTTATGGCGCGTGACGTTCTCCATTGGACAGAACAAGACGAAAGATGCTGTTATGACGCGTTTATTAATAAGACAGTATTAGTTGTGTATGGTTGTCTAAAAGAAATGGCTTAAAGCTATAAGGCCGCCCAGTATTTCTTTTAGTTGTTTTTTAAACGATCAAAATGGAGAATGTTCAAATTTTTTTGGCACTTTTGTCTTATTTTACCATTTGCCCAAATTATGATAGACGCCTGTATTAAATAAAAAAATATATTCGTTATTATCCCATATAACCTGTATCAAAATAAGTCGAGTTATTCGCCTTATACTTCAAAATTACCTGCTGAATAACCTAAGGTTATTACTTTAATTGATTAATAATAATAATATGCGACAACATCCACACAAAGGTGTTCAGGTCCCAAACTAGGCGAAGCCTGTGCTATAGTATGGTAACCTGATGACTGAATGAATTAAATGTTTATTTCGTCAAGCTCACAGAAACAATAAAAACTTATACACTATTTTGTTTCATTATGATAGATATGTAATACATGTCCTCTGCAATATCGTCCCCTTGCTTCGGCTGCTGAGCTACGGTCGTCAAAATCAAAAATTTCTTATCAAAGCTATCAATAACTCTATAGAGGTATTTACCGTGTGTCGCGTTGTTAATGCTCCGACGGACGTACATTTTACCCAACTTTACTAAAAGATGGAGGTTGAATTCAACTGTATACTGTGTAATTTACTGTTTTGTAACCTTACTTTTCGAAGAAGATTATAGTCCGATTTTTTTTCTCATGTAATAATATTCTTATATTTTTTTTCACAATTACCCCTATGGTTTAAATCAAAATCGAAGTCAATTGTCACCTTTTTTAAATAATTATCGCTAGCTCCGTCTGCTGAGCTACGGTCGCTAAAATCAGAATTACTTATCAAAGCTAGTATATCACTGTAGAAGTAATTCAACATAAGATCGTATTTATGTTACAATGTGTCGCGTTGTTAATGCTCTGACGTATGTTTTAGCCAACTTTATTAAAAAGAAAGAGGTTCTCTATTTAAGTTTTTTTGGTGTTGTTACCTTATTTTTCAAAGACGCCTCTAGACTGGTTCGTAAAGTTATAGTTTTTTATATCCTACACAACTATTTCGACCACAAGTTCGCACGACCACGGAAATCGGCGATACTGAGGCCCTAGATAGAGCATGCCTAGTCTAGAATTATTATTATAGGGGACCTTTCACATAGTCCGTTATTAATTTTATCAAAGTTTTAAAATCAAAGTCAAAGTCTATTACTTATTTAAAATAATTAAAAACTTAGCATTGCCATTCAACGTGGCAATGCTGCCAGTATTCTTGGAACTTTCCCATCTACTGGGGGTTTATTATTAGATTAGCTTTTGTAACTAACTTAGTATTTACTTATCGAGTGAAAATATAATTTAAATATATTCCATCAGACGAGAAATATCAAAACGTCTAGAGGAAGCAACATGTGACCAGAATGCTGGCTCTTATTAAGGTAAAAAAAATCAGCATTGCCATTCAACTTGGCAATGCTGCCAGCATTATTGGAACTTTTCCTTCTACTGGGGGTTTATTATTAGATTAGCTTTTGTAACTGTGACTGTTTTTTTTCCTATGTTTTGTGTTTTAATACAATATACATAGTATTAATAGTAAATTTTATTAAACATGCCTTTTGCTATATTTTTTAATTATGCGCCTTAAACTGACGGCCGTCAAAATCAGAATCTCTTATCAAAGCTATCAATAACACTGTAGAGGTAATTCCACATAAGATTGTGTTTCTCTTACCGTGTGTCGCGTTATTAATGCTCCGACGGACGTATGTTTTGACAAATTAATTCTGCGAGCAGTTTACTGATAATTATATTTTATGGAATAGGGTTGTTGAACATAATTGTCATCATTTGTGGAAATATTTGTAAGTAATTTGTAGTCGTACGAGTGTCTAAGACTTGTCGTAGTTTTATGTGTATATATAATTTAGTTCGGTTTATTTCTGTTTATCACCCCAATCTGTCCCTGCAAGGTGACAAACAGGAATAAAAATTCCTTTCTGTCCTCCTGTGACAAAAACGAAGACAGAGAGGAATTATTTATTCCTGTTTGTCACTATGCGATATAGTTAGAGTCATTAACAAGAAAAAAAAATTTAGTCTCTCCCCTCTCGACTAAAAAGGGGACAGAAATTAATTTTTATTCCTATTTGTCACATTGCGGGGACAGATTGGGGTGACTAATAGGAATAAACCTGCAGTTTTATAATTCAGTTTCCATAAAACGTTTTTTTTTAATAGAGATATATTCCCCGTAATGTATCTGATATAAAATTGATAGGCTAGCCACTTTTCAAACATGCTCACGGCTAAAACATTTCCTAAATATCTTTTAACTCTCCTTTCGACAGAGTCCAACGCTTCAAGCTGATATTCCAAAGCATTTCCACATTTGGTTAAATAATAATGTTATTTTATTTTTTATACTTATTCAGGCGACAATTAATGTGTGTATGTTCGCGTGAAAACCCGTTTTATGAAACATAATCAATCATATATATTTTTAGACTGGTCCAGTTTCGCTCAATACAGACAATTCACTATATGACAAGAGAGAGAGGCACTAATTGGACAAAAAATTATTAATATATAATAATAACAAAATAGTTAATTCTTCTATAAATACCTCGTCTCTGAGATATTTCACAAAAATCACTGTATTTTTGATGGTAATATTATAAGTAATATTTCTGCTATATTTCCATTTGTTTTTGTAGATAGTCATTTCGTTGTTGTTAATAAACAGGCACTTGCCCAGTTAATGTAGTATTATGTGACAACCCTAGATCGCCGTCTGGGTGGCCCCGCGTCTGATGCCGCGCAGCCAACATAACAAAACCAACAAAAACACCGCGAGATCGAGCGGGACGGACTATACCTGTGACGTCACAATGTACCTCTCTTTCACACGTTAAAGATTTCGCGGGAAGGATTTTGTAGGACTTTTTTTGGTATGAATTGTCGAAAGTATTTCTAGCTTTTACGTCACCTAATTAATTATTTTGTTTAATTTTTATGAGATTTGTTTAATGAACATGTAAGTGTAAGTACTCTGTAATAAAACTAAAACTTTTATTTCGTCATAATACATGACGAAATAAAAGTTTTAATTACATACATACAAAGCTTTATATAAAATATGCGATCGTATTAGGTTTCTTCGTTCTGTTTTGGAAAGTTGCTAAAAATATAGACCTCAGCTGAGCTGAGCTTGAGGAGCTGAGCTTGAGCTGGGCTCAGCTGAGCTGAGCTTGAGCCCAGCTCAAGGCCGAGGTGGTTCCATTATATTTTTTTCCAAAAACGGTCCAGCAATTTTTGCTTTATTTATTTATGATGGAAGTTTATTTGTTCGTAGTATTTGTTGCACATCATTTTTATCATATACTAGCTGTCCCGGCGAACTTCGTACCGCCTAACAGTTGTGTATGTTTCTCATCGTTTAAACCTTCCCTGGAGTACGACAAACATTCCAAGACCAAAATCAGCTAAATCGGCCCAGCCGTTCCCGAGTTTTAGCGAGACAAACGAACAGCAATTGATTTTTATATATAAGATTTATGTTTGATGTTATGTGCTATATTCTGGTATATTTTTAAGCCATTGTCAATAACTTACTCCGTTTAATTAATTCTTCTATGTTAGTAACTCGAAAAATAAAACGATTTAGGTAACTGAGTTACTTATACAGGGTTATCGGTTAGGATTGTTCTAAGCCGAAAAAGAGTCACTATACTCATCCTAAGGAACAGCTTTCACTATGAGATTTACTCTGAATTTGAGAAAAAATAACAGCTGCTCCATACAAAAATCGACAAAATATATGAAACAATTGATTTTTTTCTCGAATTCAGAGTTAGTCCCATAGTGAAAGTTATTCCTTAGGATGAGTATAGTGACTCCCTTCCGCCTTAGTACAACTCTAGCCGAGAACATGTACATTTAACTTTTTGTACTTAATTCTAATATATTTAAAAAAACTCAAATTAAGTTCTCGTGATACTTCCATTGAAGTGAACTCTCTTTACAAGTGTACGCCAGGACTGGGTCATATATCGCAACTTCTTATATTTATGTACCTATATTGCACACAGTTACCCATTAAATAAATATTTCATTCTATTCTTCGATATTATATTATTTGCTAAGTTTGCAAATTATTCATTTATTTATTGTTCTAAGAGCAAGTGGTTAGAAGTGTTTTTTTAGCAGTCAGTTTTTATCGAACCTGAACTTGGAAATCTTTTTTTTTTAATTCTGATGTACCCAGTGTCACTTTCACGATTAAGACGAATCTATTGAGACCACTCAAAATACGACAAGCTGAGGCTCTAGGGCGTGCTAAATAAATATACATACATATATATATTCGAAAAACATAACCCTCCTTCTTTCGCAGTCGGGTGAAAATTGGTTAATAAATCCGACTTGGAACTTTAGACCACTTTATCGTAAGGAGTGAAAACGCGGCATCTAACTAGTAGGTACTGCATACAAGCATGTGCAGATAAAAAAAAACAATGACACCTCGAACATCAAAATCGGTCTACCGGTTTAAGTTATAGAGGGTCAAGACATAGTACAAACAAATTTACATACAAAATATGTAGGTTTCTGTATTCACATACAATCGAAAAACATTACTCTCTTTATATGCAGTCGGGTTAAAATTCGACATTAAAACTTTTTTTTTGATAGTCATTAAATAAAAGTTTCGAACATGCAGTGAGGGGAGAAATCCGAATAGTCACAATCTGCTGCTCACAGTTTAGCATTTATACAGCGTGTTCTCGACCCTCGGTTTAGCATACAGTATACAGGGTGTTTGTAAAGTGGCTGCTTGTAATAAACTAAGCGATCGCACCCCTGAGATGATTCGGAGTTTTATTGGACAGTGGCCATGATTTTTGGAAAAATGGGGATAAACAAGTAATTCTTACTACATAAGTTATGTATAAATTTTAAATTGTTTCTTGATGTCATGATCATGTACCTTTTTATACATTAATACTTTCGTATAAGATTTATTATTGTTTCATTATTTTTGCCTTAGTTTTCTAATTTGTTACTATTTATGCTTTATATCTTAATATATATAAATCTCGTGTCACAATGTTTGTCCTCAATGGACTCCTAAACCACTTAACCGATTATAATAAAATTCGCACACCATGTGCAGTTCGATACAACTTTAGAGATAGGATAGTTTAAATCTCAAATTATAGTCGCAATTTTAATTTATTGCTAATTATTTGTCTGTTATTATTTGACAGTCACAATTATCTGTTAACTCCAAATGATTCTAACAGATGTCGATACCTTTCGACTTGGTTGAGTAAGTAATCAATAGATGGCGCTGCTATGGTAAATAATATAATAAAAACTTTAGCCACAGCAACGCGTGGCCGGGTCAGCTAGTGTATTTATATGTTTATAGTTATTAATGACGAGTGTCTTTGCCAATTTTTTTTAAATTTGTACTTACGCTTAATTAGGCTAAATATAGCGAACTATGTGTTGCCCAACCATCTGCTGACCACCTATACTTAATGATAATGATTTTGATTTGATGTGTCGAATATTACAGACACCTTAACTATATTACAGGCAGGGTTGCTACCAACTGGCCGGTTGGCGCAGTTGGTAGCAACCCTACCTTCTGCGCTGCCGGTCCCGGGTTCGATCTCCGGACAGGTCAAACATTTGTGTGCATGAACATGTCTGTTTGACCTGTGTCTGGGTGTAATATTATATATATATATATAAGTATGTATATCAGTCATCAGGTTACCATAGCACAGATTCTGCCTAGTTTTGGAACTGAACACCTTGGTGTGGATGTTGTAAAAAAAAATATTTTGAATAATTTGTCATTAATAACAATGTGTTAATATGTAATGTTAGTTATTTAGAATAAAATTCTGCAGATCTTTTTCTCATTAATAGAGTCTTTTAAAAAAAAGTTTTAGTTACCCGACTGCGGAAACTCCTGCTGAGTTACAAAAGTGTCACGCACTAGAGCCTAAACGGTTTGTTGAATATCTATGTGAGTGTTGTCAATAGATTCGTCTTCACCTGCAGGTTTTCATAGTCTATACTAGCTGCATCCCGCGATTTCATTTGTTAAGATACGTTGGTCTAAAGTTCTTTAAAGGATTTTTAAGCCGCTTTTAATCACTTATTGGATAACGCGTTCTAAAGTACCTACAAGTTAATGACAGTTATATATTGTTTTTTAAGTTTTTTTTTAATGATTACGATATGGTTATCTGAGCCCTTATTCATCTATGTACTTACATTTCAACACGTAACGCGGCCGCGAAATGTTTAGGCGCGTAGAAAATACGTGTTTCAATGTTATATCGTTACCTGGCACGGAACGCGCTCGTTTAACATCATCAGTATAACGTATAGCCTCAACATAACGTTAAACACGACACATGTTTTCATCGTTATTCGCTAAAACATAAGGGCCCTTATGTCTTCAAGTTTTGTTTTTGGCAATAAAAATATTCTGCAAAAGAGATGTTTCAATAATGTATGAGGCTCCGGCCAGGGCAGCGAACATGATAATATAAATACTTTAGGGATTATTAATCATTAATCTATCAACTAAATTCAAAATAACGTAACGTATTGCAGTGTACTAAATTAATTTAGATTTAAAATATTTCCAACTTATTTCTGCAAAAGTGTGATTTTCGCGTTATTAATGTGTCAATTTTGATATTTGGGACGTGTGGTACAATTGATAGACCGATGTGACCATTGGAGTCAATCTAGTAATATAAAACTATTCTAGAGATGCCATAATTTCAATATAATTCATAGAAATTACATATAATCTTGTACACTATGAGGTAGACAACATTTTAAGACATTTTTAATAGACTTACACCGTCTTGACCGAAAATTGAAACAAGTCCTTTCCAATTGATGGTCACCCTTTGATAACTAATGGCGTGTAAAGTTGGTTTTATCTCCCCCGCCAGACAACCACCCCGAGGGAGGGAGGGAGGGAGGGTGGCTACATTCTATACTTTGTTTATATCATTGTGCGTGCTTTGAATTACTAATGCCTCGACACCTTTCTTTTGAATAAACAACTAGCGGTCTCCCACGACGGTGTCCGCGACTTAAAGTGGATTATAATTTTTTTTTAATTTGGACCTCTTGACATGGGGGTCAAGTCAAGTCAAGTCAAGGAGTTGAATTTACAAAAACGATGTCTTATTATTATTAATACATTATAATGAATACACCCTCCAGATTTAATATCTCTAGGTTTAGTGTTTCGTTAACGTTGGTTCTTAGGTAGATATGTGATGCAATCTCAGTTATTAAAGTACTAAACAAAGTGTGCCATATTTGAAGATAGCTCAAACAGCGCGAATACTAATAGGATATTGACTTCGTGACGATAACCTTAGACTCCCCCCCCCCCTTGTCCCAAGCTTCCCCTTCCCTAACCACAAGTTCCCACAAGTTCCCCTTGTGTCCAAGCGTGGTATTTTGAATTCCTCTTTCCCCACTTGAATGGGGAATATGGTATAGGTATGTTCCAATACCTATAAATCTAAAAAAACTGTATATTCCCATCCGGCCCAGGATGTGCCCCGTCAATGAGGGAATTTTTATTCCCATCTGCCCCAGTGGCCACAACAAACGTTACCATAATTATAAAAAAATCAAAATTACATTCTAACGGAAATCTATATTAATAATAACACACATAACTGTAACTAAACCATAATTACAAAACAATTACAAGTTACTGTGTAACCTTACATAATTAAGTACTAAGTATTGGTATAATTACTAAGTAAGGCTAAGTAATAACTGTGTAAAAATAACTTAACACAATCACTTCACACGTACAGAACCAAGTTACTTATTATGTACCTATTATTAAGTTAATGCGGATATCGGTAAAAAGTTGTTTTAGGGATGAACGCTATCAGACTTGTTTATGATATTTTATGCCGATTGCAATCATGTCGGGATATGCCGGATCTAATAGATAATTAGTATATCGAAAGGACCTATCTCTAGGTTGGCGTTGGCTTCGTGGGGAAATACTACATCTTACTAGTTTAAGGTTATTTTTATACTTACCTGAAAATATGCTCTCATATACTACTACGGAATCTAAAATATTAAACTGTAATGAATTCAGACAGTCACTGCTCGTTATTCAACTGCTAAGTAGGTAATACTGCGCAAATATTTTCTACTTACTTTGGTTCAAAGTGCATTAATTTCAGTGAAATTACAAGACAGTATGGAAGTTTAATATTTACTATCTCAGGATAACAAGTTCAATATGATGCTACGCCATTTGGAGTTTGTGGAACTTTTGTGGCAGGCTGACATAAACTATTTATGCCGGATTTGGTTTGATGTTAGTACTGCGGTTTCCAGCAAAAATTATGACAATGACGTAAAATATTTGTGCATTTGTGCCTAATTGTTTATGATATTAAAAAAAAACTAGTAACATGGTTGCTAGTTGTAAGCTTTTTAGCTTGATATAACGATGATATGAATATGCTATACGTTAATTGAATACAATTTAATGAAGAAAAAATTTACAAATTCTAACATTTAATTCAATGACATAAAATTTATAATCACATGACGAGTAAAAGAAATTTCTCATCCGGCATAATTCGTAATATATATATCCGACAAAAGTATTCTCTAGTCATCTCTATCCAAAGGCGATGACAGGCTTCGTAGTTATAATTACATAGATCGTGTTAGTCCTACATTATTAATGGTGTAAATTAAATTTTAAAGTTTTTTTTACTAATGTGATATTGTTTTTTAGTGAATTATTTGAAGCAGAAATTGATATTATGTTTAGACGGATGTGTGGGTTTTTTAAGTGATATGATTTATATTAGAGTTTGATTTTGAATTAATAAAAATCTACATATTAGGCATATTTACTATGGCTCTGATATGTGCAATGTTCAGTTTTACGTTATTTTATACCTACCTGTTATAAGAAAAACCTCTGTTATAATCCTACGAGACCCTTAAATAAGTGTATCGACAAGCACTTGACACATTTAATATTTCCTTATTCATAATTTTTATGTATTTATATATATATTATTACAAATTGTATGTATATAGTATTCTGCTGTGAAAACCTCTCGTTTGATACCCATATTTATTGATGATTATATATATCAATCGTACCACTAAAAACAGCGTGCCCAGAATGCTAGCCGCATTACCACGCTAAATAGCAATGCTGATACGTTGGGCCAGATAAAATTATATATAGTATACATAAAAATATATAAAAACTGCATGTTGGTATTGTTTGTTTGTCTGCATACTGAGTAACAAACGTCTAAGTAATTAAGGAAGAGGGCTCAACTGGACCCATTACCTTTACATTCCACTAAGAAAGAGCGTCTATTACACTGTAGCGTAACATTGTTACAAAATTTTTTTCAAAACTTTATTTATTTAGAGACTTGTAATCGAAAAAGATCATGTCAGCCCCATAGGGTTCCAGATTGTAACAGCTGATAGAGATCAGCTACAGTAACTTTATGGGGCTCTATTTTTGAACCACTCGTATGAATTATCACATGCTAATGACGTTACAAAAGTATATTCAAAAATTCGCATTCTTGAAAAATTCATACCCGTTGGCGAACTTATGTAAGAAAGTTTGACAGATTGTATCAACCGTAGAAAAAATGTGAAAAGATTACTTATTTTTCAGTTATTATGATTTGTAAAGAAACTATTTTGCTTGACATATTTTGATATAATTTACATGGGACCGACCGAAAAGTAGATTTAAACACATATATATATGCCCTTTCCAACAAAAACTAACTTTTGATATAGCTCAAGGTGAATCTGAGCAATCGGGATACATGTTCAAAAAAAATTGATTCCGACGAATGGAGTACATCCTCCTTTTTGAAGTAAATAGTTTATTTGCGTCAACAAAGTTAAGTACTAAAACATTATAACGAAAGGTGTACAAACATTGACAGCCTTATTAAAAAACGCGTCTGAACTTTAATCGTCATTTGTCTTGTATTGGCGCGTGACGATCTCCATTGGATAGAACAAGACAAAATATGCTCTAAGTTTCTAAGTTAAGATGCGTTTATTAATAAGGCAGTTAGTATAAAGTAACTATAGTAGAAGCTCTTGTACTCTGGACTCCATACTAGGCAAGACCCGTGTCGTGGAGTACCGGCTAGTCGGTAAAAAAGTTATATCTGTGCGCGACCGAAGCTTACAAAAAGCTTAAACAATGAAAGTGTTACATATCGGTGTAAACAATCCTCCAAGTAAAACGTCTTGACTAATCGCTAAAGTAATTACAGGCGTTATTGAGAGTTGGCGGGACTCTTCCAAGATGGCGGCCTGTCAGATTTGACAGCTCGCAGCTCGCGCCCTTTCTCGACTCGTTCGAAAATTGATGGCATGCTAATGTCTTACTAGGAAACTAGATGAACTTTAATAATTACTGTGGATTTTTTCAGTTTTTTGTATGATTTTTCTGGATACGAGTAAACAGCACTGATCTGAACAAAGATAAAGCATGGCAACCTTATTGTTTAAGAAGACGGGTTTTCGTGAGACACGTGTCATCGCTGAGGACACGAAAGACTCATTTCATTCCTGATCAAGTTCACCGAATGTGAACGATACTATAGTTGGACCTTTCCAAAAATCAGGTACGCGACAAAAACCCGTCTTCTTAAACAATATCAATCAAACACGCGTTAGTTTTCTAAATAACATGGCAACCTTTTATTCAGTAGTTAGATACTACCGTCTTTGGGCCTGAGTTACACAAGTACGCTGGACTTCAAATTGTCAAAGTGACAATGAATCCATTTGATGTCCGCCATATTGTCGCTGACGTGTGCGTGTCCAGTGTGATCACATGGAACTAATATTAGTGATGGGATAATGTCAAGTTCAGTTCCCTCTGCTTACACCAGGCGCTTCAAATCGACATAACAAACAATTGTCATTTCCTAGTGAATATTTAGTCCATATGATATATTAGGTCATTACATATGAAATTGGCGTTTTGTAAGGGAGGAACATAAAGTATTTTTTTATAATAATATAATTATTTAATCTAAGTATGTACCATTACTATCAATGCACTTTTGCCATCTCATAGGTAGTTCATTGACCCCTTTACTAAAAAAACCATTAGGACGAGAATCAATGAAATCTTTGAAGGCGCTTTGGACTGCCCCATCGGAGTTGAATTTTTTCCCTTGCAAGAAGTTATCCAAATTTCGAAAAAAATGGTAATCTGTTGGAGCCAGGTCCGGGGAGTACGGTGGATGTCTTAGATATTCGAATTGAAGCTCCTCTAATTTGGCAGCCGTCTGTTTTTTCAGCCGTCAGCTTTTTCACCTTTCTAATTTGCTTCAATTTGCATTATAACAGTTTTATCACTAACACCGCAGCCTGCAGCTAATTCGGACGTGGTTTGCGATGGATTTGCTTCCACAATAACTTTCAATTCTTCATTAGCAACTTTAGTCTCCGGCCGTCCACGGGGCTTGTTCTGCAGGTCGAAATTTCCAGAATAAAAACGTTGGAACCAAAAACGCAATGTGTTTTCTTTTGCGACACCGCCGCCATACACATCATTAATCCTTCGATCCGTTTCTGCAGCACTGGTACCACGGTGGAACTCGTACTCGTAAATAACGCGATATTTCAAGTTTTCCATTTTGTAAACTGCGTGACGCAAAGAAAAAATCAAACGAGGACAAAACAAATGAATTACGGTTTTCGAAATACAAATGTATGAATAAATAGCTGTATAAATTTGAAATTGGAAACCCTAACCAAGGAAGAGATATTTGAGATCAAAGTGGCCAGTACGACAAAACGGCAATTTCATATGTAAGGACCTAATATAATAACATGTCAGTGGTACGAGTAAGCACAAAATAATAAGGTAGCTCTTCTATTCTAGATGTACAATAATACCTATTTTTTTAAAGCAACATCTGACTTGTATAATTGCGATCAAATATTAATTGAGTTATTTTTATTAAATATCAAAACTACTATAACGATTTATAAAATATAAGGCCCACTTGCGATGTCCCCTTCAAGCGAATTATTATTTTGAATAAATCCATCCAAGCGTGCCTAGCTAACAAGTATATAATAATTGCTTCTATAGTAAAAAGTAACTGAGCAATAACTGCATAACAGAAGCGTGAAAATTTGTGCATATTACTAGTAGAAAGAGATGCTATTGACGATAGTTATAATCACTTTTTTATGTGACTATCAACTTCCATTAGGCACCTACTCGCAAAAAAATTTCAGATATTTTACGATTAAAATAATCAAATCTTTAGACTGATTTAGTTTAAATTAAACTGAGACAACATGAAAGGATAAAAAAAAAATATAAAAAAAAAACTAATCTAAAATAAAAATAAAAACCGTCTCCAAGAAATCAGGTAACTAACAAACAAACAATATAATAGAATGGAGTGAGTACATCCTCTTTCTAGAAGTCTCACTACTAATACTACTTACTTATTTCGCAATAAAACAAAATAAACACACCAAAAAATCTCTTTAACCCTTCTCAACGCCATCTCGTGACAACCGTTACAAACTTAAACTGTCACAGATTCGAATTAGGAATTCCAATTATTCCGTGCCTAATAAAGCGATGGCGGGAAAGTACTAGAGACATTGACGTACTTTTAATTGCTAAAGTTCGAAATTCAAGTTTAAAAGGGGTGGAATAAAGCCGGTCTGGTAGACTGCGCTGACATGACATCGAACATTTATCCTACTTACTGATATTATAAACGCGAAAGATTGTAAGAATGTATGTGTGTATGTTTGTTACTGTTTTACGCAAAAACTTCTGAACGGATTTTGATGAAGTTTGGTACCAGGATAGCTTATGACCTGGATTAACACATAGGATACTTTTCATTTCTCGAAAAATGCAGTGTTCCCGTGGGATAATCAAATCTCCGCGGGTAACACCGCGGGGCACAGCTACTGTTTAATATGTAAGTACAATCTAAGCTGTTATTACTTGCCTTCTTTAGTAAGTAAGAAGTAAGAAAAAAAGTAAGCTTTTTTCATCTTAATTTACTGGACATCACACTGTGTATTGGGCCAAATAGGACAAAACTAAGGCTTATATTTGGCCTCGCAAATAAGACCACGTCACCGAGTATCGCAATTTATAGTAAAGCTGGTTAAAATAAAAAACATTGTTCTTAAATTAAACAAACTTTAGAAAAGAGATGACTTACCAATTAATGTCATAGTATTTTTTACGAAGGAGGAAGAGTTTACGAAGCTATGCGTTGATTCAAAGCCTGCTGAATCAGGCTGCTGAGCTCGTTCACATGGAATACCAGAATGTAAAAGTATATTATTGTGGAACAATCTTCCCACTGACATCAGACGTGCTCCTTCTCTAAACGTTTTCAAGCATCGAGTCATAGCACATTACCTATCACTCCAACAATCCTGTATGTAATTTATCAGTAATTTCATTAATTTATTATATCCATAACTTTATAAATTATATATATATACATATTTATATTATATTAATATATGGTTGTGTAGGTATTTGTTATATATGTTGTATTTTTATGTTTCTAGTTATGATTATTATATATTATTATGTTTATCTCGCTAAGGTCGCTCTAGTTTTGTGATATCTTGTACGTGCATGGTTGCCAGGAAGAGATCGCTCTATGCGATAAGTTGTCTTATCTTATCTTATAATATACATATTATATACCTACCAACCTAAACATACTGTGACTGGCCTCACAGCGCAGTGGTTAGTACCCCTGACTTCGGCGCTGAAGGTCGTGGGTTCGATTCCCACTCTGGACAAACATTTGTGTGATGAACTCGGGTGTTTGTTCTGTGTCTGGGTGTTCATTATGTATAATAAGTATGTATTTAAAAATAGTATATTATGTAGTATATATCAACCATCTGGTTCCCATAGTACAAGCTCTGCTTAGTTTGGGGCTAGATGGCGCGGCGCTGTGTGAAAAATGTCCGCCGATATTTATTTATTTATTTATTTATAAATTATTGTATGATTTTATCGTCTTAATCGTTACATTATTACGAAATAAATAAAAAGATAAATCAATAAACAAAGTAAACAATATGGCGGTCACGGTAACATTTTCGAATTAGTTTTGGTAGAGCTCTTTTAATTATTTTTTTTTGCTTAGCTGTAACACGTAATTATAATTAAGTTAACATCGTTAATTCATTAAAAGACAGGTGTTATGTTTCGCACCTACATCCGACGCCTCCATTGCGATGCGAACGATAATAGCACGTTAGCAGTTTATCATTCACAATAATTAGCAGTTAGCAGGTTGCTATTTCGTTATAATGAATATAGTGGAATTGTTATGTGGATGGAATATGAAATTATAATCATGAAAGTAATAAAATAATTTATATATTAAAGCAAATTATCTATGTATCTAATACTACATAATTGTTTAATAACTATTCGTAGTTTTTTTAGGTCATTTATGCTAATATAGGCTTTTGTACCAATTGGCAACTTTAACAAGATTTACACAGGAACCGTTAGCGACTGTTGTACTTTCTAACCGACATCAAAAAGTAAAAGTTTCTCGATCTTTAAGATTTTTTTTAATTATGAAGCCCAATTTCTCAGTGGGGCTGAACCGAATTCGATAATTTTAGTTAAGGTCATACTTACTAAAAACTTGACGAGCTCTAACACATTTTTCTCTCAAACGTTCGCTTCACAAAATTCAATTTTAAAATCTATTTCACGCTTCTACATCGGTAGTGAGGAGAAAAAATCGTGAAGACATCGCGGCTTAATGGCTCGGAAGAATCGCGACCAGTGATGCGAAATGCGATATCGATAAAATGATGTATTGGAATAGGTTTTTGAACGTGCTGAATGCTTGACCATTTAATTTATTGTGTTTTGTAGAAATTTTTAAAAAGAAAGCGGTATTCATTTTGTCGGTTTTTAATGTATGTTTCAAGATATCCTAAATACGTCTAAACAGTTTTTTTTTTTTTTTTGTTTCAATGAATTTTCAAGATAGATTTGTATTTTTTTTTCATGAAACTAGCCCATAAAGTGGCCTTTAAAATACCAAGTAGGTTTTTAAAAGGTTTATATTATTCTTTACAGCACGTTTTGTTTTTTAATACAGATTTGTACTTGTTTCTAACCTAACGTACCTACATACTTCATATTATTGTTTACATATTTTTCTAACGATAACATTAATTCGATTAATAAAACAATATCAATCGAACATTAAGTTTTTCATCTGCACAAATTTTCACAGAATCTTTCCCCCTTAATAATGAATAGACATTCGAGAGTGTATCATTCGATAGGCGCTAAGTTATTGAGTTAGGGAGACCGTGAAGGCATATGTTTAGTTAAGATCATAGGGGGACTAGAGATGTGATATTTAAATAAAGTTATCGATGTTTTTGGTAAACGTCAAGTCTTTGATATAAATGGGTATCGAGCGGTTTACTGTTTACTAAAGTTTAATATACACAACTGAAGTATAGTAAAACTTTACAAAATACAGAAATAAAATTACTTATTTTATTCGTTTTGGTAATACCTATGTTCTTATGAATTTCACTTTATTTTCATATTAATCAGTTACTTGTCGACAAATACCTATTTTAAATCTTAACTAAAAATCAAATTGGTCATACATATTCTCGCAAATGAAACCACGATAAACACATAAACAATTACCAACCTTACTAAGCACTGTAAATAATTATAATTTTACAGTTAAATCTGTTATTTAAAACTAACTCTTAATGTAACGTGCAAAAGGTCCTTTTGAAATTTATTAACCGATAATAATTAGCTTGCAACAAAGATATAGATCTGTAGTCATGTGCAACAATTAGTGCTGGAAACAATAATCGTGTTTTTTATCGATAAACGATAGGCGTATTTGTTTCTAATAGATTTCTCTATTACTGCACAGGTGTGCTCAAGCAAAAAAAATAGGCCCGCATAGATGATTTTAGGATCATAGTTAGGTAAAACATTTTATTTTTAATTAATTTATAAATATCTATATCAGCATTTGGATTATAATTAAATACATATATATATATATATATATATATATATATAATATATATATATGTATTTAATTATTTAGTGTTGTAAGAGTAGGTGCCTGTTACATACAATTTAAATACGAGCGCGACAAAAATACCATGTAATTTTGACAATAAATAATAATAACGTACCTATTGTCGTGACATGGTTATAACAATAGTGTCCCAAAAATTTAAAGAAAATGAATGAATGAATTTGTCTACACAATTATTTTCTTAAAACAATGTATGAATCAATAATTTATTTACTTAATTAAGTATGAAACCTAAGTATCGCTAAATAGACGCCATAAAGTCTGAACTAGGCGTACCACATATTTCTAACTCGCGTGGCGATGAGCAGCATATCATCGGAGATAACGTTCTCTTGTTTTGGAGGTCAAGACCCACTTCGGTTCACTACGCCAGCAGAATAAGTACAGTAGAATCTCACTAATCCAGCATCATCGGCGTCATCGTCGTCAAAATAATGCCAAAATAGGTTACAGTTATAAAAAAACCGTGTATAACACGAATCCATTAATCGGAACATTCCAATAATCCGGAATTCTCTGGTTTTTAATATTGCTGAATTAGTGAGATTTTACTGCAGTAACCAAAATTCAAGCTAATATTGCATAAAATATCTAGGGGATCGGCAAATCTCAATATAACCCGAGTAGGCCACGAGTTGAGAATAAGTGTTGCAGATGATAACTGTATTTACGCTATTATTCAATCAGTAGTATCTCTGCGTGCAATCTCAAGTCGTCAATTATAGTAGTTGCAACGCCGCATTGTGCGTGATAAAGTACATGTTGGTTTAGATATAATAGACTTTTTTATTTATGTTAAGCCCCTGTTATAATAAATGCCGCTTGGGAAATCCTTTGATTTATCTTTTCTTTTTTAATTTATCCACAAAAGACTTGTGTTTATCTATTTATTATGTATATCAAAGATACTTACAGGAGTAAGTGTTGCCTGATTAACAGGTTACAATTCAAGCTGAGCTTGAACCGCTGAATCTAGAGACATGAAATTTGGAGGGTATATTCGTTATAGCGTGAAGAAAAGAATTTCGTTTTTTTTTAATAATATTTTATTTTATGTCGAATCGATATATTTTTCTTTACGAGTATATGGATGTACTTTCAGGATAGGTACCTAGTTTTGTAATGATCTGTCCAGATGTTTGATTTTACCAACATTTCCCTGCAAAATTGAAGACGGTATTATATCTACGTAACGGAATCTTTCAACGTGATTATCACCCTCTTAACAAGTGGTTAAAAGTAGTTTCAAATAACCCGACTGCAAAAACTTTAGACCCACTTATCTTTACAAGTGAAATCGTGGGATGCAGTTAGTATAAAGACGAATCTATTGACACCACACACATAAAAATACGTCAAGCCGGTTAGGCTCTAGAGCGTGCCAAAGAACATATATACACTCAAAATACATAACCCTCCTTTTTTCGCAGTCGGTTACAAACTTCGGACATTTTGCACACTTTCTAGGCCTAATGAAGGCTTTATGAAGAAAATTTGTCTGCTAAACGTGTTTATTAGATGTTTAAACATATTATTCTAAGGAAAGATTCACTTATTACAGACTAACGCACTGACAAAACTAAACTCAATAATACATAATTATTTTCCTGTCAGAGACGTCACAACGAACCTAATCGAATATAAGTTTTTAATTAGCATCTCATTCAATAAAGTAGTTGTTTGCCCTTTTCACAATCCTTAAGTATCAACTTCAGCACATATCATATGACACGATGCGCATACGCATGACTGAGTTACATCTTGCGTCGAGTCTTACATAAGGCTGTCTCTCCACCAGCGGTGCTAGCATTGGCAGATATTATTGGATTTGTAGTAAAAAAAATTGTGTTTGTTATGTGTTTTTTAAGCTATTGCATAGCTTTTATCGCGGGCTTTGAGCGCGGTGACCGAATCATGAAATTCCGTTACGGAAATAAACCTAACACTCGTCTAACATCGTTTCAGTTTGGCAGAATCAGCACGTTGTTTGTATACGTGTGACTAGACGTATGCAATAGCTTTACCTCAGCAGTCCCCGAGTGCCACACGTATTTATTTTACTATTATTTTTATCCTACACAGCTGGGCATTTGACCTCAAGTTCGCACGACGGCACATGACAGCGATACTGTATTCCTAGATGGAGTATGCCTAGTCTGGAATACACTGACTCTCAAGGAAGGCTGCCGGAATACATCGTTAAATGCTTGGCGACAGATTTTACAACTTGAGGATAAGATAAGAGTATATAGTAACGGTTAATTCACTTGCTGTTATTTAGTCAAAGCATTGCACTACAATAACTCGTAAGGTTCAATTATTTTAAGTGTTCTTAGAAAGTTTGTTTATAAAAAATATAAACCCTATTTAAAAAAAAAATTATAAATACTTCATGCATAACCCAAAAGGATCAAATAAGAGCTCAAAGTCTGAAATTTATTTATATTTCATTTAAAGGTACAGCTTCTAGTTTTTTTTTTAAAGTAAAGAAAATTTAAAAGGCATGCTTATTACTCAATAGAGATTATTTGAACGATGAATTATTAAGCCAGTAAATAAATATAGTTTTGTTTTCTGTTGGAAAGTTTAAATAGAAAGTATAATAACATACAGGTACTGAACATAACAGTAGTAATCATTATCATTGATGAGAAAACTTGAAAATAATTTATTTGTTGTTATTTTCGTTTTGTCGATCTTTGACTTTTACTAGTAGCATAGTTTATGACACTGACAGAAGTAACTCTGCGGATTGTGACGTGCGTGACGTTGCGTCCCGGTTCCAACGGAAGATCAACGCTGGCTTCAGCCGGCACTGTGTTGAGTTTGGACCGGTTTGTGACAGAGAGCACTTCGTAATGTTTACATGTTAGATATTTTGTTTAAGTTGAGTTTTCTGTGGCAAATGAATATATTTCTATTTTTATTTCTATATTATATAAAATAAATAGGCATCACATTATACAAATCGTCAAATAAAATAAAATCACAATTAAATGCACGTCAGCAAATAAATAGCCCGCCTTTGATTGTACCTGGTGCAAAAGTAACCAGTAAAAAAATATATCTCAGTATCCGACTTCCTCGACACGTGTTTCGCCTTAGCACAAGGCATCCTCAAGAGATGTTGATTCTTCAAGCGCTCGCTCGAAAGCTCAATTATCGTTGGTAGATATAGCCTGTTTCTAAATTAAAAAATAAAACTGTTGTTTATGTCGTAGTGGTCGTATTAGTGAACTAAATTCACCAGGTTCAACAACCATGGAGAAAACTATGAAGTACTGTTGTATAAAAATGTACTAAGCCTCATTATTTTAAAAAAAGTTTATCGATTACATTAGGTATTCTTTTGTATTATTAAGTATTATTATTATGTCACAAGATAATAACATACTGCCTAATTAATAAACGCGTATTAACTTTAATCGTCATTTGTTGTGTTTTAGCGCGTGACGTTCTCCATTTGATGGAACAAGACAAACGATGCTGTAAGTTTAAACGCGTTTATTAATAAGGCAGTATGTTATTATATTGTGACATAAAAAATAATAATGGTAGCTTATAATATATAAAATATTAATAAGCTTAGTTTTGCAATATTATATATACATTTTATCGACAATGTCACATCTCTAAAAACCAATTTTTCCCACCCCTCCAGGAATTCCGTATAAATATTTATCGCGGGTTCTGTTCACGGCTACGGAACCCTAATTTGATTAGTTTCCTGTCTGTTTGTTTGAATTAATGTACTGGCACTTACCTACTTCATTTTATTAGTTTTATCAACATTGATCCAGCGTACATTTAAGGCGTAAGTCAGCGTTCGTAGCAAATCGGCAGCCCTATTGTAGACAATTATGAAACTTTATTTTATTACAAACTTTCATAAAAGTGGAGGTACTAAAATCAACAGCATGCTTTGTGTATTAATTGACGGAATCAGGCGTTACTTTGCGGAAATCTATTTATAATAAGATGGTATATACAAGATATTTAGTGTTTTCCGCCGCGTCTTGATGTCAGCGTGAGAAATGGAAAAATATTTTTCGAAAAATATTTTTTATAAAACACTAAATATTTTGTATATACCATCCGATTATTATTATTTCTTTGATTTTTTTTTAACCCTAAATACTATAAAATCTATATTTATTGCGCAAACTTATAAAACATGATACAATTTTAACTAAAACTATACAAAGTTATAAACTATGTGTACAAAAGTGTATTTTTTTTGTTGCAAAGCACTATATGTTCCTTCGCAGTGGTCCCATGTTAATTTTACTAAACTTGCTCCAGTGGTACGGTTTAAAAAAAAAGCAACAACTTATCAAAATTAAACATGTGCAACCCGGTCACAATATCTGTGCACCTGAGCTCGTGACGTCATATCGGCGGTCTGGGTACGGTGTGCTAACCGTACTGTCGCACCGGGGAGTGCGCGGAGAGGTGACAGGGGAAGCGGGAGAGGCGCCGCATTCCAGCGAGGTGCACAGATATTCTGACCGGGTTATAAAGGTTATATCTATATATATATATATATATTATATATCTATCGAATAGGCTATTACGTACGTACTCGCAGTACGTGTTATAAATCATACTCTGACTTCTAGACTTCACGATTCTGTCTTTGCAAAAGTCAATGCCATTTTTCAAACGTCCAATAAATTAATTAACTCTGATATAAATAAACAAATGACGTCGTCCACATAATTTTATATTTCTTATTATATTAAATCATTACTACAATTGGAAGGAAGTCTGAGAAGCTTTCGAAGCCTGTGTGTGTAGTGAAGGATAAGTTTAGTATGGCCTAAAAAAAGATACAAGTCTTTTTTGTCTTTTTACCAAACTGCGAAAGAAGGAGAATTATGTTGTTTTGAATGTATGTATGTATATATATTTCTTTGGCATCCACTCTTGTCGTACTTTTATGCGAGTGGTGTCAATATATTCGTCTTATTCGTGATTCTGACACTGGGTACATAAAAAATTTAATAACATAAAATGAAGCAAGATTATGCAGTGGGGTTTTTTGGAAATCGCATCTGAGCAATTATTATTACGTCTTGTTATATCAATAATTAACTGTAATAAGTTTAATTTATATATTTTTTTTATTTCTAAACAGGGGATTTAAGTAAACGCTAAGTAAGTATTAGACAAGATTTAATAAAACATAATGATGTAAGTACTCGATAAGCCTTTGACAATTGAACAATGTTTCCGAGGGTGACCACCCTACCAACGAAGCTTACACTAATAATTTGATAAGTACCCCTTTGGGGATGTTTTGTAACGATAAGTCCTCTCCAAGGGTTGTTTTATGGATGCTGCGGTGGAGATTAATGTTTTTTTTATTGTCAAAGTTTATTAGGAGTTACAAACTAGGTAGTAACAAACAGTAATAGGTAGGCTAAGCCCTATCTATACCTCTTCATGGGAAATACCTTGTATAAAATTGTGAAATATGCGTTTTGGTTTCACGATTTTCCCAAAGTAATAAGGGGGATTGTTGATTTGGGTAATGGATGAGAAAAAAAATGTTCTCTTCTTAATTTAAGCCCGATCTAATGGTATCCTATATCAAGAATTGGGGTACATATCAGTAGCGTTTTCAAAAAAGTAACCATTTTCATATGGCGAGCGCGCGCTCTGATTTTTTTTTTTATTTTCAAAACTCCTTGAGCGTATTTTATAAAAAAAAAATATGGAACTACGAGTATCTAAGGAGTACCTGTACCTTTTTAAATAAAATATCTATATAGGTCCAAACGTATGTGAAAAAAGATTCCGGGAAATAAAAAGTTTTTAGGCATCTCTTTAACTAGATTTATGAATTAAGTACATTATTGCATATTTTATACTATCTGGCTTTTTCTGCGTATCTTCCTCCTTAGATTCGGTCAAAGACACGAAATTTTAGTATTATTTCACGGTTTCACCCTTATTAAAGCTAAGAGGGTGTGTATTTGAGATAAGAGAGGCGTAACCTCCCTCGGGGCTATATCGTTTATGATGCGCTCCGTGGCCGCCAGGGGTTTGATTTGGCAAATTGTTTATGAAGAGGAGGGATGTTCTGAAGATTAGTTGTATTAAGGGCTTGTTAGGGAGACCTTGTTCATTTAACGTTATTTGCAATAGTTGATATTAGGGAAATTGACAGAAATTGTATCCATGGAGAAAAAAAATTGTTAGTTTCTTGTGTAGTTTACAGAGTATTGAAGTCACAGTATTTTTTTTCTTTACCTATCCTACACAGCTAGACATTTGACCACAAGTTCGCACGATCATGAAAGCCAGCGATACTGTAGCCTAAGATGGAATAAGTATGTAGTACAAATTATATTTAACCCGGGCACCATATCTTTTATATCTTTAGGTATATGTTAGAAGATATTCTGACATATTTTAGAATTCTTCCGCTTGTTAGCAAAAAACTGCCCACATCAGGTTTACTGCAAGACTATCATATTATATAGGGTTAATAAACACTTACCTGAGCTTGGTCGATCGCTGTATCTGGTGCAGTACACCCAGGCCGGCCACACCATGTTGCTGTCGCCGGAACCCGCTAAAATTACACAAAACCGCATATTTAATGAATGAATTAAATGTTTAAATTATTTATTTGTTCACACACAAGAACATATGTATCTATATTATAAAAATTAATGGCTAAATGTGTTGCTAAGCGCTAATCTCGAGAGCGGCTGAATTGATTTTGCTAATTCTTTCAATAGAATATTCCATGAAGGACGAGGATGGTACTTACGGAGAGAAAAATTTAGAAAATTGTTTGTTATGGTCTAAAAATAACACTTTTCTGTACTCGCATACAATCGATTCGTAATAAAACTTACAAGTCAATTTGAACTTTAATACCATACCATAAAGTTTAAGTGTTAGTGAAGAGGTTACGGGTAGGCAAAACAATTGAGTGACGTTAGTATCGTATAAATATTAATGTCAATATTTATATGATGGTAACATTGCTCTTAAAGAATCGGCTGTTAGGCGGTACGAAGTTCGCCGCGTCAGCTAGAATGTAGTAATAAATAATAGGTAATCAAGTCTACGAGAGAAACAATAAGATTAAAAAAGTGTTGAGTTTGTGTTTCGTTACTAATACCCACACTTATTATAACTGCGAGAGTGTTTGTTGGTTCGTTTGTTCGTCTTCTCAATAACTCAGCATCAGATCGACTTATATTATCACGAATGTGAAATGTAAATCGTTTGTTACGCTCTCACGCAAAAACTACTTATAACCGATCATCATTCAACTTTGTAATATACTAAAATATATTTTTTCACATATATTTATATTTTTACGAACTATAATAGTTATTTGTTATACAAGAGTGCAAGGTTGCTTTTTAACCGCGTGCTCACTTTTGATGACCGAGCAAGAGAAGGATTCTAAAATTGTTAGCGAGTGAATTAAAAGAGCACAAGGTGAAAAATCTTTGCACTCGAGTGCAACACGTAACGTTTCATCCCACCTCAGCGAGGAAACTTACACACAAAAAAAATAAAAATAATTAATCACTCATTTTAGTTTCTTTACTTATTTTAACATAAGGTTTTAACAATATGACGTGAAAAGATAATGGCGCGCGCAAAACAAATTTTAAAAAAAGTACAGCAAAAAGGTTCCGAGTCTGACTTTTTAACAAAATAAAAAAGGTTGTATGATGAATTCGGCACCATAGAGGTGAGAAGAGAGAGAGAGAGAAGTAAATAGGTTAAATGAGCATTTTAATTCACAAACTTAGTGAACACAATATTCTAAATTCAAATTTACTTTATCCTCTAGCGGATAAAAACGGCTTTTGCGCTCAGATATCGAATAGCAAAAATACTATTTCCGAGATGGCGGGATGAAAAAAAAAAATCCACGCGGACGAAGTTCGTGGGTAACAGCTAGTAGGTTTACTTACAAATTAGTGGTTGACTTTGACTACTCAGCGAATTATGTTCTGTAATGTCTGTATTCTGTATGTAAATCCTATACATGAGCATTCGCTCATGATGATTATGCTTGTATAATAATTTCTGATACATTGTTTAAATAAGTCATATAGCGTTAGTTTAATATAAATGAGTAAATAGAAACTATCTCACCAGGTGCAGAGGAATTGCTTCCACTATCGTCAGATTTGGACAAATCTATCGCCCCTTTATCACTTGGCTTCACTTCAGGTATCCTAGACTCTTCAGGCTTCGTCACGGGTAAAGGTTCCTTAACACTCACAGCTTTAGCCTCAAAATGCCTTGCTTTATCTCTCGCCTTCCTCTTATTAAGAGGATCAGTAATTCTTCTACCGAAATCTGCTTTGAGGATATTATCTATACTGAACTTCAGACTCTGGTTCATAAAGTCTCTTTCAGATTCGTTTTCAGGAGATTGGGGCATGAAATTTAATCTTCTATTCTCATCTGTTCTAGTGCTTCGTAGGTCTTTTCGAAAACCGAAATTTAGACCGAATTGCGACGGGCTTAGTCCCATATTCGCTTGAGGTATCGGCATTCTTGGCACTCCAGTCTTCAAATCGTGGTTGATTAATGGATTTTGAAATAGTAATGGCTGATTTAGGAACATTAAAGGGTTTGGGGTTATAGGACTTGGCCTCAATAGCATTGGCTGGTTCATAGTAATATTTTGACTTAACTGCGATATTGCATTTAGATGTGTCTGTATATGTTTGAAGGAGGTTAAGCCTTGATTTCCTGGTCTTTCTGGATGTTCAAAATTAGATACAGGAGCCTCATTTCCTACGGATAAAACTGTATCGTCACTCGAACATGAATTCTCGTCGTCAACACTAATTTCTGCTCTCGACACGTCCTCCTCGTTCAAAGGACTAACGCTTTCTGAGTTCCTACTATCTTCAAAACCTGGCGTGTTCTGAAGCAGCTTGTCCGTTGAAAATACATTTTCAGGACTATGGCTTTCTCTCTCTTTTTTTAGGACGTTGTGAATGGAGAAAGAGGATGCATGTAAGGGTTGTTTTTCTTCTTCTTGAAAGTCGGGAGTTGTAATGTCTCTTGTGTTGGGGGAATAGGGTTCATCATCGCTTGTTTCTTGGATTTTGATGGTCGGATCTTGGATGTGAGTGGAGACTGCCGCCATCTTGAATATTGGTGGTTACGCCATCTGTTGGGAAAAAAACATGGTATTAAAATGCGAATATAGAGTATCTAAACTTGCATGAAAGTAATTAGATTAGAGAGAGTAGAGAGGCAGCCTTCCTTGAGAGCCAGTGTATTCCAGACTAGGCATGCTCCATCTAGGGCTACAGTATCGCTGACTTCCTTGGTCGTGCGAACTTGTGGTCAAATGCCTAGCTGTGTAGGATAATAAAAATAGATTGCGTAAACGTAATAAAATCTAATAGTTGAGCGATAAGCGTTTACTTAATTTAAAAAATATTTGTGATGTGAAAGATGCAGGAAGGATTATTGGAAAGCTCTACATGACTATTAGTTATTAATATGTAGGTGTCCGTACCGTAATTACTTAAAGCAATTTGTCGTTTCAATTTGACGTATCAAGAATTTTGAGGAAGAGTCTAAACTTCTTCAATATTTTCACGGTACGTCGATCTGAAAAGATACATGAAGTAAGAAGCTCAATGTTAAAAAAATCTCCGTGTAATAGTTATAGAGAGTAAATGACTCGCGTTAAGGTTTGCACGGTACCAGATCTAGTTAGCATTCTGCTGTCACCGATCTGACCATCGATTGTCAGTCAAAAAAGTATAAAAAACGCTACTAAATAATGAATACCTATCCCTTGAAATTTAATATAAATCGAAATATAAAAATAACAACCTTTGACTAAATCATTGCATCAAAATTTTCCCATCAAGTGCAAATGAAATTCGACCCTAATGCCCTAAAATTTTACATATATAAAACATACTCATAAAACTTAGTGCATAACACCTAAATTTGCCTGAATTTCATGCCCATATTATGCCCCAATTACGCTCAAAAAATATAATAACAACTTGCACCTCGAAAATTGCGAAAACGTGACACGAAAATAAGACCATATCTGCCACACTTTAACACATTAACGATGTGGGAAACTGCTAAACCAAAAACAGACTCTAACTCCAATATAATAAGATCTAAATCACCTTTCACACTTTTGAACGAGACTGTACTCACCAACATAAATTTTCAGCTCAATAACTCTTATTTGTATAAACGTAAGATTGGATTTGGTTCGTGCTGTTGTAAATTTAGAGCAAGAAGCGATTCTGTTTGACCAATTTCAGTGTTTACTCGATAAAGATCTAAACCCAATAAATTTAAGGTTGATTTTGGTTTGTGTTTCGGTTCAAGTTAAAGTGGTCGGGATATTAAACGAAATGTCTGGCTGCGCTCGCGCCGCGATGTGTGTGGTCTTGTAGTGGCTATGGCTTGAGAAATGCTCTACTTTAGTTTGTTTTATAGTATTTTTATGTACAAGCTCCGGCTGCTGGATGAGTATGAAAATTTCTTTGTAGGGTTCCGTACTACAAAGGTAAAAACGGAACCCCTAAATGATCAATTTGTTATTCGTCTGCTGTCAAGACCCAATTTCTCAGGAACTCGTGAAGTTTACTGTCTCTTGGAGCTGTGAAAAAATTAAACTTCAAAAGGAACCTACAGCTATTTATGCTGCAAATTTTTGATACTCACAAGGGAATCAAAACCTTACTCTCCGTCACTCAGAATCTTGAAATTTCGTACAATGTCCAAAATATAGCACAGATAAAGCAAAAATTGCGAAAAGAATAAATTTTCAGTTACATCATTAGTAAAAACATTTTTTAATAATTTCAAACTTATTACCCCCTTCCTCATAAATGCGCAGAGGTATTAAATTGAAATTCATATCAAGAAATAAAAAAATCATAACTTTTCCTTTTGTACGGAACCCTCAGTGCACGAGTCCAATTCGCACTTGGCCGGTTTTTTTGTAAATATATACTATCTATTAAAAGTTTAGTTTTGTATTGTAATTCAAAACAAATTCCAAAGAACGGTTTCCGCTTTATTTTAAGGATTAATTCATATAGGTATCTTTTTATTTTCGTTTATTCGATTTAGAATCAAACAAGATGAGCACAAAACTAATCTTTTTTTGTAATTAAGTACTTTCATAGCCTGACAGTACTAATTCTAATTTAATTATTAATTAAATTTTAAGAGGGAAAACGTTATTTTTCCTTCAAAATCTTTTTCCTTTTTACTTTTATGTAGGTTTTTGTAAGTTTATTTTCTTATTATGTATGTATCTCACCATTTTATTATCGAGTTTTAGAGACACAAACGAACAGCAATTAATTTTCATATAAGTAGAAAGATTGCTAAAAGATGTCGAGAAACTTCCACAGAATTAGCCAATTCGGTCCAGTTATTCTCGAGTTCTTGCGTGACAAACTAACAGCAATTCATTTTTACCCGATTGCGAAAGAGGGGAGGGTTATGTTTCGAGTGTATGTATGTATATTTTTTTGGCACGCCCTAGAGAATAAACGGTTTTCCGTATTTTTAGTGAGTGAGTGGTGTCAATAGATTCGTCTGAGTTGTGAGAGTGACACTGGGTACGCTAAAATAAAATAATAAAATAAATAAAGGATGATACATAGGTTTAACGATTTAGCATTCAGGTTTTTCGAACTCACTTCTAACCTTCTTCCCTTCTTTCGCAGTCGGGTAAATAGCTGATAAATGTGTTGTCGAATTCCACCTTTATTCTTTATTCTTTATTTTGTTTTCACTTATTTTTACTTGTTAAAGTAGAGCATCTTCCTTTCCATATCGTCCTGCATTCGGTTGCATCGTATCGTGCATATGTTGCAGTCAAGTGAAGTGATTACCGCTATCTATATGTAGATGTAGCATGCAAATTGTAAAATCCGCCATTATGCTAAATAACTAGACGAAATAAAATATGTACCTATCAATACATAATTTAAAAAAAATACAATGAAACATATTTAGACTATAGTTGCAGGCTGCAACGGAAAGACCTACATTGGGAGTCTTTGCGCGATAGAATCTGTAATGAGGATATTCGCCGAAGAACTGGAGTTGCCGACATAGCTCTTACGATTAGCAAGCTGAAGTGGCAGTGGGCTGGTCGCATCGCTCAAAGAACCGATAACCGATGGGGAAGAAAAGTTCTGGAGTGGCGACCATGAACTGGAAGACGCGTAGGTAGGCCTTCCACTAGGTGGACCGACGACATAGTGAAATTCACAAGTAACCACTGATACATCCATTGGCAGCTTGTCGTTCGGAATGGCGTTCTAAGGGAGAGGCCTGTGTTTAGCAGTGGCCGTTTTCTGGCTGATGATTACTTCTGTTTTTTAACCTACTTCAAAAATGTATGTTTTTGTTTTTCATTGTTTTTGTTTTGTTTTTAACTTAAGTATGGTCAGCGATGCCTGGACCGACTTAAAGAATTTTTTTTGTACGTTAGGGTTCACAGGTCACATATAATGCTTGTCAAAATCAATCCAGTACTTTGGTTCATAAATCAAATTAACAGTAAACCTTAGTCGCCGAGTTCTTTAATGTAGGTTTTACTTATTAAAGTGTTACCTACTTGGTACCTGAAGTTGATTTTTTTGCGGTGGTAATAAAAAGTTATATAATTGTAATATTAATAATTGACAACTGTGGCAAAAGTAATTAAGCATTACTATTTTGGAAAAAACAATTAAATAAAATTTGGTGAGACTACAAAAAAAATATAGGTAAGAACTTGAGAACTGGCACAATACACAGAGTGTCGTGGCCAATCAAGAAAGAATAAAAAAAAAATATAGGTATAAATGCCAAAACGACTGCTCTGCGAAGACACGTTGAGTTTCTTTAAATGGATATATTATTAAGACAAAAATATATTGGGTAAAAATGAATGAAGAAATGTTAAAATGCCGAAATTAACCTTTTAGCAAGTGCCGATTTCAACGGACAATCTAATATTTTAATGCAATAAAAAAAAGTGTTCAAAAAATATCTCATATTCTTTAATAACAATAATCTATTACATAAACGTGTAACTATGAGTTTTGTCATTCGATGTGCCGAGTCTTATATTTTTACGACGTTCTATTATGAATTTTAGTAGACGCATCCCTTAAGTGATCGTTTTGAACCCGGGATCAAACTGCCAGGTCTGTACTTTACGAAAATGTACAGAGTAGATTTTACTAAGAGATGTTCTAGATCATGACCTAGCGATGCCTTCATTTTTTGACAGTTGACAGATTTAACTCATTTCAGAATGTAAAAAATCTGTTGGCGTAATTCTTAGTAATATGAAATTGGGGACATTAGAAATGTCTTTTTTATGTTTTTTTTTTAATTTAGGACATTTATTAAGGAAGTAGGACATAGACTCAAAGTTAAGACTGGTGACTCCCGCTCCGGTTCGTTCCTGGTGCAGAGGATGGCCATTGCTATTCAAGGCGGCAATGCTGCGAGTGTAATGGGTACTTTTGCACCAGGAACGGTCAGGGGTGGGTTATTTGATTAGAGGTAATTAATTGTGACGTAATGAATTATTTGAGACATATATTATGTTAATTATTAATTATCTTTTTTATTTAGGCATTCCAATTAATTAATATAGAGTCAATAATTGCTCAAAAGTACATTTATAAAAAAAAATATTTTTCACGTCCACTTTTTTATTACTTGATTGAGAGACACTGATTGAAGTTGACACATATGGAGAATTGATGATATTTTGTGAATAAGCTTATAATTAAATGAATTCTTACCAGACTAAATTTTTTTTTATTTGTAAACTCTTAGTAAATATTATTTTTAATCGACATACATCTTTCAGTAGTTAATTATGTAGTGTTATTTTACAGGTTTAATGGTGATTAGATAAATACAGTAGTTAAGTAAAGTAAAGGTTTATTATTCAAGAAATAGTTAAAATAAATACAGTACATTAGGTATATTAAATATCAATATTATGGGCAAGTGACTTTATAAAGAAAAACTAAATGTGTCGGTAACTACAATTGAAACAATATTGCAGTTATTTACGTATAGTGGTCTATAGGAATCTAAAGATTAGCAGGTAATCTAAATGTTTCAACTCACCAGCAGAGTGTAGCGTGCCCAGTATGCTAGCAGCATTACCACGCTGAATAGCAATGGTATACTTAAAAAATTGTCTGTCGACTTAAACATGTATTTTTACTTCTTTATAACTATCTCTTGTTATTTATTTAACATTTATGTTCATAATTAATTTCTAAAATTTAACACTTTATGGGAAGTCACCTTGCGACTGAAAAAGGGACAGAAAGGTTTTTTTATTCCCATTTGTCACCTTGCGGGTTCAAATTGATTTGACAAACAGAAATAAATCCCAAACATCCGACTTACTATATAGGAAGGTACTTAGAGACCTTAGAGACTGCGTTCTGAACGGTTTCACCACATAAAACAATAAAACGGCTTCAAAGAAACCCGACTGCTAAATCTTTAAACCCGTGTTTCCAAACTACAATAAAAATTCATTTTTTTTATTAATTTTTGTTGCTAAATATCCTTAATATATTTTATATTAATAAAACTCGCATAAAATACAACAAACAGTTTAAGCTCTTCATAGGGCGTGTCAATGAAAAATACATACATAGGTACACTAGAAAAACATAACCCTATTTCTATCGCAGTCGCGCAAAAAAATTATGAAAAAAGGTTAATTGAACATTTCAAAAAAATATACTATTAGAATCAAATACTTACTAGAGTTCGAACGATTATTAGACACTGGTGAAACACGGTTAGGTATGTGGTTGCATAAAAATTAAACGAGTGCTTATATCTAAATAAGTTATAGCCATGGATTTGTATGAAAAAATGAGCCGAAACATCTGTTCAATAGGCATGTCCTAATCTTTTGCAGTAAGACGCTAAATATTCTTTATAGCATAGAGTAAAAATGATTACAATAGTCATAGCCTCCTAACGCCATCTAGCGGGAGGCGAAGGAACTAATAATAATTGATTTTATATTGCCTACGAAATCGATTACAAATTGATGTTTATTAAGATTGCCTATTGCAAGCTCATTACGAATATAATAGGTATTAAGTCTAAGGTATCTTTTTGAGCGATAATGCTGCTAATAAAAAACTAGGTTAAAATTTTATTTATAAGATTTTCCATCGTCTTCAAATAAAGAGGAGGTCCTACTCATCTCTGTTTTTTTTTTTTATATTTGACACCTGTTTTTTTTTGGTTTGTTGGTATTTGTTACCGATTTGAAAATTCCTTTTTTGTTTAAAATATAGGTACCTCCCGTGGTCACATTTTTGTTTTTTTTAAATCGGTCCTTCAGTGCAAGCACGGTTTTGTATCGATCGTTAGTTTTGAAATTCGAGCCGCCATAAACGCTTATTCCGATATTTTTAGGGCTAAATAAAATACACTTGATATAAATATCGAACGCAAGAACTCAAAAACCGTTAAACTGACGTTTGATGTCAAATGGATTAAATAGATTTCTTATCAAATTGACATCAATCAGTTATGGATGGTAAGATACATAATGGGAAAAAACATAATAGCATAACGTTTAATACCGGCTGTTGTAAATGTGCCTATAGAACTGTACTTGCACTGCTTAGCTATTATTTTTAAATCGAATAAACTAAGAAAGATCCTGAGCTATCGGTGAAAGAAAACATCGTGAGGAAACCATAGCATGCAAGGTGGTAGGACGTTTCCTTGTCTTTATGAGCATGCTCTATCTAGGGCTACAGTACACGCAACCACGGAAGACAGCGATACAGTAGCTCTAGATGGAGCATGGTTAGTCTGCAATAAACTGGCTCTCAAGGAAGGCTGCCGGAACACACCGTTAAGTGCTTGGCAACAGGTTTTACAATTTGAGGGTAGTAGCTCTCCAGGCGAGCGATAAGAAACGCCCCACCACCATGCAATATAGTTCAATCATAAAAAAGATTCTGACGACATTTCGTCGAAATCCCTGTCCTTATTTTGTACTCGGTTAACAAAAGAAATTGAATATTAAATTAAATAAGAATGTTCATCACACTAACCACTGAATGTCTTGTCACCTAAATAAATAAAAGTTAATTTATTCCAGTACCTTTTTACTTAATCGATTTAATTTTATTCGATTTTTTTATTATTTATAATTCATAATTTATTAATTTTTAACAATGGTGATTTATGAGATCACATGTGTGACAATATAATTAAAGTTATTATCTTCTATATAGCTATATGTATATATAATAAAGTCTTAACAGTAGTGGGTGTGTTTGTACATCTGGTTAAATATTAGAATGACTAGCCGTCACCTGCAGCGTTGCTCGTGACATACTTATAGAATACTAGCTGCCTCGGCGAACTTCGTACCGCCTAACAGCAACGTATGTTTCTCACCGTTTAAACCTTCCCTGAACTTTCACTACCATTTCAAAACCAAAATCAGCTAAATCGGTTCAGCCGTTCTCGAATTTTAGTGAGACAAACGAACAGTAATTGATTTTTATTTATAAGGGACTAGTTGACCCGGCGAACTTCGTACCGCCTAACAGTTATTTAAGTTTCACAACTTTTAAACGTTCCCTGGAGTACGACAAACCTTACAAGACCAAAATCAGCTAAATCGGCCCAGCGGTTCTCGAGTTTTTGCGAGACTAACGAACAGCAATTGATTTTTATATATAAGATAAAGGAGCTCCAATCTTTGAATCCACTTTTGATCCTCTAAAGGCCTGAATTACGAAAAATCCTTTTTTTAATACAACCCATAACATAATGAATTACTCTCTCCAAGTTTAATGTCTCTAGGTTCAGAGGTTAAGACTATACGTAATTTTATTATTATATTCCATTCCTATAAAAGTTTTCTGGAAGAGATTGCTTTTTAGCGATAAGACCGCCGTTTTGTGCCATGTTATTGGTTTTTTATTCTTTTTGTATTGTATTTTTGTGTTGACAATAAAGAATTAATGTATTGTAAGTTGATTCTAAGTAAATATCAGTCAGTCAGTCAGGCAGGACTTACTACTTTATATAAATGTAAGTATTTGATATAATATGTAAGTATTTTTGCATATTCAACAGGTGCAAGCGAGCGAAGCTTTCATGATTCGACTCTGGCAAACTTTTCTTACGACTGTCAATTTTATATATGTATCATTTCGTAATTTCTAGCTAATGACAACATTACCTATACTGACTCTACGGATGCGAGAAACTTTTGAATTAAATTTATAACGCTTAATATTTACCCTAAAAATAGGGAAGTGTGCTGTACTGGGCAATACCAATAATATTTAGCAAGGAATACTACAACTGATATATATACAACGTGCAACAGAAAGGTGTGACAATACTTTAGGGTGTTAGTCTACATAATAACGTGAAACCTTTGCAGAACAAATAAAAAAAAATAGGTTCTCCATACAAAAACTTGTCACGCAATCGGCCAAGTTGTATAAAAGACCCTTAGGTATTGCCGCACTTTTCTGTTACACGTTGTACAATAAATACAACCTAGGTAGATATTACCGACATATTTGGGTAGGCCTCTTGTGTGGAATACGACATGCGTTGACACATTAGCGCCGTCTCATCTTCCTTTGACACAGAGTAGGGTAGGGGCGGCGGCTTATTCAGCCGAACAGCACAAACGGCGAAAATATGCTAGCCTCGGTAGAGGTTATATATTTCAGCCATTTAAAGTCGAGAGTTTAAGAACGTGAATACTTTTAAATGAGTAAGTCAAGACTGATATTCTCTAGGAATTAATGTAGATACCTAAACTGCTGAACATAGAGACATGGCAATTGGAAGGTGTATCCATTATAAATACACCCTTTATTTTTCGGTAACGAGGGGGAAATCTTTTACAAGATACCCGACTACATTAAGGTGCATCTGGGTTATGTAGGATTGTACCTACTCCTACTAGAACCCCCCGGTGGCCTGCCTCAGTGCTTTATGGAGGGCTCCGGGATCTCTAGACGAACTCACCGGTGCCCTCCCTGCACAATGCTTCAGCATCTCCCTGGACAGCTAGCTGTCTCGTCCTTAACGTCAACGCGAGCCACGCGCGTTGACATCGTTCCGGGGTTTAATGCATCTCTAGGTGTATTAAGAAGGGATTTCCTGAAAATCACCCCCTGTAGTTTCATAACTCTTTATATTATTTTATGTCGCTTGCAACAGTCACAGGGTAACTTAGCTACTAGTCAAAATAATAAATATAAAAACTACGAAAAATAAGATATTTCATTAATCAAAGAATTAATTAATTATCAAACGAAATCTTTGATGCTTAAATTTTCTGGGTTATTATGTAAATTTTTAATATTTTTCCACATTGCTTCTACTACAATTAACTACTTATAATCAACCAGTTAGCTAAAATAAAATAAAAAATCTAATAACAGGCTGTTATGCAATAGCGCCAAGTTGCTTTTTAATCACTAGCTCGATTTTGATGACCGAGCAAGCGAAAGGTTCTTTCACAAGTTTGAATTCTAAGCGTTAGTAAAGGAATCAAGAGTGCACGACTTGAAAAATCTTTGCACTCGCATAAAAGAAATGCCAAGAGGCAAGGGCTTCATCTTCTTGCTACCGATAACTTACATCTATATAGCAGTTATTTATGTTTGGAATAATAGGAAGCTTTTACAGATATGCTAACTTTAAAAGCTCTGTAACGCTATAATCACGCTTTAAAAGTAATTCACAAAGTCACCACCAATGTGAACTCGTGCCTGACAAATAACAATTCATCATTTGTTTTCATTCAAAAACTAAACCACTGGAGCGATTTTGATGATTTATATGAGACCATATTTTTGTACTACTTACTTAATAATCGATTGTAAACTACCTCACCTACTTCTATTTTCTACTAACTTCCAAATATAAGGAGGTACTTACCCAATGCTAATGTATTTTTTTGTTAGTTAACTTGACTGTTTATCCGAGAGGGGTGGAATTGAAAGATTCTTTTTTTTAATTTAAATCTGTATATATATACCTCCCATGTAATTCTGATAAAGTTTTATCAAATTCGCTCTAAAGTTTTGAAGGTTAAAAGGGAAAAAATCTATTTTCATTAATAAGTAATTAAGTACAGCCGCAGCCGTAACGGGAGTAGGTATTGGTCACTAAATAAATAATAATTTTAGGCAGCTCTAGTTTTGTGAGTACGCGCACGGTTGCCTGGATGATATCACTTTAAGCGATAAGGCCGCCATTAGAAAGCAAGCATGTTTTTTGTATTGTTTGTTTTTAAATAGAGTTTTAAGCTGATTTTTTTTAGTAAAGAGCTGTCTTATCTTATCTTATTTTTGATATTGTAACGACAAACATCCTTCCGCATTGACACTTTTGAAAATGAAAAAATAATATAATTATTTTAGTAACTTTTTACATTTTTGTCACATACGGTCCGGGATTCTTCTTGAGCAAATACTCGTATGAGCCTGTGTTAAGAATCCCTTTTTTGTGTGAGTAACTTTGAATCAGATTAAAACTTGAAATTTTATGTGATAGCAATCTTTTAGTCTTTCTGATCTAGGTATATATATATATATATATATATATAAATGAATCCCTATAATCCCTTGGTCACGCCATCACGCGTGAACGGCTGCAACGATTTCACAAAAAAATATTTGTTGTCTTTGTTATTGTCAGGAGAAGGTTATTATGACAGAAATATATATATATATATATAAATGAATCCGTTTGTTTCACTAAAACTCGAGAACGGCTGGGCCGATATAGCTGATTTTAGTCTTGAAATTTTTATCGTACTCTAGGGAAGGTTTAAAAGGCGAGAAACATACATAACTGTTAGGCGGTACGAAGTTCGGCGGGTCAGCTAGTAAGCCAAAACTTATTGTTTAAAAAACTGTACAAAATAGCGTTTGGGGGACTTTTTATTGATAAATGACATAAACTACGAATTACAAAGATTATGCTGAGGTAGTCGTACGGTGCAAGGAAATTGTAATAATGATGTAATGTATTGTAGTAATTGGGATGGTGGCAAGTTAATGAAAAAACTGACAGCCGATGGCGTAAGGAAAAGAGAGTCTAGCTAATATACTTACCCAGGGGTGATGAAAATGTAAGAAAAACAGTCATAGACGTGCATATCTACACATATCAGTAAGCGCGGTGTAATAAAAACCATATTATTATTATGAAATAAATTTTCATTTTTACACCTACTAGCTGACTCGGTGAACTTCGTACCGCCTAACAGTTATATTAGTTTTAAATCTTCCCTGAACCTTCGCAAACATTTTAAAACCAAAATCAGCTAAATCAGCCCAGCCGTTCTCTAGTTTTTGCGAGACAAACGAACAGCAATTGATTTTTGTAAATTAAGCAGATAGATAAGTACCTAGATGACAGAAATAATTTATGTGTCAGCTAAAATATTTATAGTCTGGTTATTCCCCCTTACCGGCTAGAGTTAGGCTTGAAAGAGGTGAAAACCAGAGTAAGCAAAGTAATGCATGCTGAGCACGCAGCGCCCTGGTGGTGGGTTGGAGCATTTATATTATCTGCAGATATTAAATGTTCTATAGGTAATCTTTCTGCTATATTTTTTTTTGTTGTACTTACTTAGTCATTTCGTTTTTGGTAATAAAGCAAACTTCAGCGCTGTGTAAATGAGACTAATATTGCTTGCTCATGTTTTCACCTCTTTCATGCCTACCTCTAACCAAAAAGAGGGTAGCCGTACGGTTATCTACTTTTGATAGATATACCTAGAGGTAGTAATTAATAATTAGTATGTATATTTTGACAATTTAATACAAAATAATCTACTTATACCTAACGTTGTTTTTGAAAATCATAGAATGTAGCTTATATATGTATTGCATCAATGAATTAATCTCGTGTATAATAAACGTCATAAATGCATGTAAGTATATCTATAGCTACGTAGATTAAAAACAAAATACTTTTTCCATTAAAAACCTTGGATAAAATACCTACTCATTACCTGCCATGGGTAACTAGGATAAGATATCTATATATTTATATATTTACATTCACCTAAGGTAAATTAACTAAACATAATTATTTGATTGAATCTCTTATAGTTTTTGAGAAATTTCTAAATTAATATGTACCTATAATTTAGAACTTAATAAAAAAAAATAACCGCCTTCTAATTGATATGAGCGCTCTAACATAGATTAACATTAATATAAATTTATGAGTCTACTAGAAAGTATTTAATATTTGAATTTTATGTAAGAACCTTTTTTAATCAATACTACTTACTACTGAACCCACATGTTAATGTCACACAGTTAAAGTCCACTTTTTAATAATCCATAAGCCTAAACAAAAATCTCCCCCTTTTTTATTCAGTTATATACCAAACTATATAATATATTAACAATTAGTTGCTACTTTTTATTGAACTATTTTAATCCTCGGCACCATAAAACTATATTTCAATACGCCAATCCAATTTTGTAGAGCTGGGTATTAGGCCAAACATCCACAACATCAATTAGACAAGCAATTGCGGGAACTCCTAAAATCCAGATCAATTACCAATCCTAACAAACATAGGTAATTAATTAACCTCTTCCTCTTTCGAATCTCATTATCAAAAGCTAAAAAAACATTCATACCTCGTTTTACAATTCCGTAATAAAAAGCACTTAACACTTCACATCGCTTTCAATTAACGCATTGAACCTTTTTACACGAAACACTCACTCACAGAAAAAAAAACAACAGCGGAAAAAACTTACTGTCAAAAACAAATCAATTGTCAAAACGGCGCGCGGGAAATGGTAAAAATCGTTAGGAAACACGTAGAAACAAGACAGATTGATTGAAAATTTAAAAGAGGTTTTAATATGGAGACGAAAAGCGTGGTACGCGATCTGCGAATGCTAGTACAGACTGGCGAATAAACGCTTCGCCCCTCTCTCGGCAAGGCGTGGCCTACACAGGCCCACTAGAAGGCGGGGCGACATGCCATCATTCTGTTATACACTTTTTTCCGTCCCTATTTATACCTCACCATTATACATTATGCTTTATACGTTCGAAAATGTGCCGGCATGGTTTTATTATTCGTAAGTTTATTATATTGTAATGTCTGTGTGTTTGTTTGTTGGATTTAAATAAAAGAGGAGTTGTTTCGTCATTGTAGTCGCGTCTTGCTTGAATGTTGTCTTAATTGAAGGTTTTTGAGGAATGTTGGCAGCATTGCGTTCGACTGGATTCGGTGAAGAGTTTTTATGTCATAATTTTCGTAATTAGACCTTCGCGGAAATGTTTATGTGGCAATTTTTTTTTAGTTCCGTGGAAAGTGTATTAATAATTAGAACTTTTATATTTAAAGATTTATCAATATTTTTTTTTAAAAATATTTATAGTTTTTGTAGAACGTATCATTTGTTATTATCATATTTTCATCTTAATAAATTAATATGATATGCTTCTATTATTTTTTTTTATTATTCTCAATTCGTACTTTGTATCTACATATTTTAATATACTTAATATATATTTTAATATAAGTAGGTATTTTATTGCTAAGGTTAAGTACAATAATTTTTTTTTTAATTACTTACTTACTCATTCGGATATTGGTAGATATATTTCGATTGACATATAAAAAAAAACCAGGTAGGTATTTATAATTTTGATAGATACCCACTTAAAGCTAATAAAGTGATTAATATTTTTCTATACCACTAGCTGACTCGGGGAACTTCGTACCGCCTAATAGTCGTTTTTTTTAAATACTTGTCTTTTACTATTAATAATTATAACGTATTGATTGTATGGGAGTATAGAAAAGTGTTTTATTAGACCTCAGCAGGCAATTAAAAAAAATACTCTACGTAAGAACCATCCTCGTACTTCAAGGATAATTCTAAAAAAATAATTAGCAAAATCGCTTCAGTTGCTCTCGAGATTTGCGCTCAGCAACACATTCAGCGATTCATTCTTATAATATAGATTACTATGCCTAGTACTGGTATTATAGCTATTGTTTAATTTCTAAGTAAGTACTTCATATATTAGCTAATCTTTTAATTAAAGCCTCTTGCAATAATTATTTTATTTACTTTCGTACTTAATTAATCTTCTACCTAATTACAATAGCAAATCTAATTACTGATTAAAATCCAAATTACTATTCCATTACAGTTAGATTACCTATTAGGAATTCAATTAAAAATATTCCGCAAACAATAAACCAATAAACTTAAACAAATAAATACGATTTCTAATAGAAATAATTGTGAGCGGAGTTATTTATACAGTAATAACCTATTATTTTATTAATAATAATTAATCAGTTATTTATCTGTCTATAATACCTAATAATAACTAAAAATATATTTAGGGTTACCACGAATAGTTTTATACATGTGTTTATTTAAGTTCTCGTACGAGGGCGGCACTGAAAATTTCAGGAATCTCGTACTTTTCTTATACATAGGAAAAATTTGTATTTTTATGTACCTAACGAATAAACTAAAAACTACTGAAGCGATTACAAAAAAATATATATTAAAAAAGCTGCATTATCATTGAGTAACATAGGCTGTATTTATAGGTAAGTAGTTAGTTACTAGAAAATATTAGAGATTTAATTAATTTATTCTTATTTATTTATTTTATCTCAGATGAAAATACGTGATTGAAGGAATCATTGAATCATTAATTGTAACAAACATACTACGAATAAACATAAGAACATATACCAACATTTGTGTGCATTTGTTAACATAAACAAAATTATTAAAAACGTCAACAAAAAAATCATAGCAGATAGATTACCTATAGACCATTTAAGATCTACAGACAATCCAAATGCTCTAACCCACCACCAGAGGGCAGCGTGAATAGCGTGCTAGTGGAAAAAGCCCGGCGAATGATATCATTCAGGCTAGCGTGGCGACCTAATCTGCCAGCACTTTTAGAACAAGACAGACATATTATTATTATATTATATATCATCCTATCTATCATATCATATCATATACCTATCTTATATTGAATATACCTATAGTTATGTACAGGATAAGAAAGATATATAATGGGTTAATAAATAAATGTTAAAAATCAATGCGATCCACATTTAGGTACAGTCGCGCCAAGGCGTTAAAAGTTTTGTCAACATATTATTATTAGTATTAAAAATTGGCCAAGTGCGTGTCGGACCGCTCACGAAGGATTCCGTAACAGATACCTTTTTTAATACAACATTAGTTCAAGTTTCTAAATATTGTATGTATATCAGTGATCAGGTTACCATAGCACAGGCTTCGCCTAGTTTAGGACCTGAAGACCTTTGTGTGGATGTTGTCCCATATTATTATTATTCCATATTCATTTAATATTTTAAGTGTAAGTTAATTACAATAAAAATTCAAAACAATAAATATTATAAAACTTAAACCGTAGAGTGCCGCCAGCAGCGGAGTAGGAGCCAAGCTACCGTTGGTGGGGACTACAGAGAGAGGAACAATACGTGCTGTATCGAGGATCACCGCTCTCTGTATCTGACCCTTGATCCAACCATCTAGCGAGAGTCTGTTAAAGTGATGCTTGAGGCTTCTCGAAGGCTTCTTTTTTAAGCTTCTTCTTCTTATTATTATAATTAATATCGAGGAAAAAACGGCATAAATTACATTTGTTGTATTTTGTTCCTTTATTATTTATTCTATTTTGATTGATTTATCTATTGATTTAGAAACTGACTATAAGTACAACTACATAATCTGTGATTTCACGCCGCCGTTATTAAAATCGAGCAAATAACAGCAAGAAATACGTTTAGTTTTATCGGAGTCCACTATAAATATGTATTTTATTCTGTTTTTTGTATTTATTCTTATGGCGGCAACATAAATAGATCATCTGTGAAAATTTCAACTGTCTAGCTATCATGGTTCATGTGATACAGCCTGCTGACAGACAGACGGACGGATGGACAGCGACGTCTTAGTAATAGAGTCCCGTTTTTACCCTTTGGGTATGGAACCCTAAAACCAATTTTTGAAATAGTTTTCAAACCATCAGACTTGCTTCATTTTTAAACTACGTTTTAAATTAAGATTTTACTTATGAATCTATGTATTTATGTTATTCTATAACCAACTTCATATATTATGAACATACTTCAGGAATAAGAAGATTATTTACAATAGATACCATCGTAAAAATAACTTAGCTAAACCGTTTAAGGTAAAACTACAAAGGTAACAAACAGACCTGTACAAAAAAAAACAAACACCCAAGTGTTGTATCATCGTTGTAATTTCACCCCTGGACGGGGGTGGAAATAAAATAAAAAAGCCACCCCTCTTTTAAAGGGTGTTTTTTAATTACTTGCCATTTTTAAGTGTTACTTTAAGACGAATGTTTCGTTTAGACTGAGCAAGGTTACCTTATCGGTTTAGTCGCTCGCTCCAGTTACTATTTTCCAACGTAGCTGGAAAAAAACAAAAACGAATTTCGTACCTAATTATCGTATCATCCCACAGAAGAAATAAAAGATTCCCCTATATATATTGTAGCGTAGGCCTCACTGACCAAATAGAGGACCAGGGACAACTTATGTGTGAAAGCTATTTTCTTCACCACCAAGCAATTGTGACCACCAAGATGTTGAGAGAAAACGTCGAGAGGAAATCATCTCGACGTTTTCTCTCAACATCAAAGTAAGTGATAAATTAAAAATAAATTTAATCATGGGCAAAGTATTTAGAAGTTTTTTAACTTAACTAAGCCTTGCACTGACTAAATGACTAGGCTATCACTAACTTGTAATGTTAGTATAGATAGAATTTATTTTATACTAGAGAATAAATTCATATCGGTTCAGTTTATGTTAAACTCATAAAAAAAACAATTGAGTAGAATACCTCCTCCTGTTCGAAGTAGGTTAACAAATGGTTAGAAGCAAGTTCGAAAAATCTCGACTGCTAAATTGTAGAACCTGTGTATTATCCTTAATTTCTTTTTACTTAATGTTTTTCTTTTCTATCTTTAATTCTTAATTTCACTCTCTCAACTAAGACAAATCTTTTAACACCCCTCACATCAATATACGACAAGCCTATTAGATTCTAGGGCATGCCAAAGAAATATACATATATACATTTATACATACATACACTCGAAAACCATAATATTCCTCTTTCGCAGTCGTGTAAAAAATAAATTAATATTAGCTTTCCTAATGTAAACACATCTTAGTAACTAACATCTTTACAAAATAAGACTTTGTTGAGTAAAACAAAGATAACCTACGTAGCATCACGTCTCGAACGTTTGAGACTTACAGGAGTGGATTTAGGATAAGAGAGAATGACTCATTCCCCCCCTCGCTTACTAATAAGTTAGAGTGGATTTAATGAGACACTATTAGAATTGTGTCTTATTAAATCCACACTAACTAGACACTCTAGATAGATAGATCAACGCTTTATTGTAGACACACAAAACTTTACAATACAAAAATATAATTTTACATGTAGTGCCACAAGTGGCGGGATTATCTCTAAAAGCAATCTCTTCTAAGCAACCTTTGGATGGATGCTTTTGAAAAAAAAATGTATAATACGCCCCAGTCCTTACAGCTGACTTACAATAAAGAAAGTAAATTATTCTTTATTCTTCAAACAGATACTTATCTATCATCATCACCAGCCAGAAGACGTCCTCTACTGAACATAGGTCTCCCTCTTTAGAACGCCATTTCGAACGACAAGTTGCCAATTGCATCTATAGGTTATTTGAGAAGTCGTTGGTCCGCCAGATACTTAAACACGCCTTAAATAGAGATATTTTAAATCCTTTTCTTATTTTTAAGTTGCAACCGTTTTTATTTCGGCAAGTTGCTCATTGATTTTTTCAGTTAAGTAAGTAATTCAGCTCGACACTACAGTTCTGGAGCGATTTAATCAGAATTGATCTATAAATCATATAAAAGTATATCTATAACTTATATATCCTTTCAACTCACGATTCATTTCATCCCTGATGAAGTTCACCGAAGTTGAACGAAACTATAGTTGGACCTTTACAACAATCAGGTACAAGTGAAAACGCGTCTTCTTAAACAAAATTAATGAAAACGCGTTAGTTTTCTAAATATAATATCCTGTCAAACTAAAACTATATTATAACAGGGCGTGTACGACGTGTTTATAAGCAGTCATGCTTAGGTACTGATTAGGTACCTACCTACCTAAAAAGTTTTGCTGTCATTCTTTATTTTGTTATAAAAAGTCTGGCTATGACGCCATTAAAAAAGCGTCTGTCACTCGCTTTAAGAGCAAATTTAACACGCACGTGTCTTTTTTGTTGTAAAAAGATAACTCTTGCTCGCCTTGCAGGTGTCTTAGATATCGCTTTCATGCTTTCTTCATATTTGTCGCCTCTACCTACCCATCTTATTGCAAACTTGATCCGACCCTGAAATAAAAGTGGATACTTTTTAATTAAACTTTTTTACAAGTCACTTTTGAGTTCTCTTATTTCTTTTAATGACGAGTCATTTGTCTTTTGACTCCCCTTTGTTCCTGTGACAATGACACTGGAATAATTTTAGGAGCTGCGAAGATCTACCATTTTGACTGACAAAGCTAAAATGGCTTACGTTTCAAATTATTATGTACGTAGGTACCTACGAAATGGTAAGTATAGTATTAACACATTGAGTTCCGCTGTTGGGCACGGGTTTCCCCTAAAAGGAGCCCGTCCTGCAATTTATCCAAATTGCGTGTTTGAGACTTCAATTATATTCGAAAGCTTTATTACCTAATATATAAATGCTTATATAAACTTTTTAATGTTTCTTTTCCAATCTCCGACGAGTAAGTGTCCACGATTTTTTCCTTTCCCGTTAAAGCTAGTGGCAATTAAAATACGTTCTTATTATGCACGTGAATGAAAAGCTGCCTGAAAAGACTTGCCTGGAACTGGAATCGAACCGCTGTAGATGGCATCAACGATACAGGAGAAGTCCTAGTGATGAGCTATGAGTGTGACAAATTTTCTTTGTGAATTTTGGAAAACTCTTCTTCATATGATGATTGGGCTGTCCATAAGTAAGTAAGTAGATACAGAAATATTAACAGGTCTTTAATGGTATAATCTATAATGGTCTATGATTCTGACGAGTTTATAGAATTAAAATTATTGCGACGACTATAATGAAATATTTTTAATTTAATATTCTAAATAATAACTTTTTTTTTTTATTGAATTTATTTTTAAGAAAATGCTTAGGAATATATGTTTATTTTATATTTTATTATTATACACTAATTGTAACCTGACTTGTTAATAACAATTACTTACCTATAAATAAATATGAATACGAATAACCTTCATTCAGAACGCAGTTTAAAATCTATAGATATTAAAATCTACATATATTAAAGAGTAGGTACCTGACTGACTGAAATTTGGCAATGAAATGAAATTTGAAAATTGAATCAAGGCAGAGCCTAAACTGCTAAACCGATTGATATGAAATTTAGAGTGTGTTCATTATAGGGTGTAGAGGTGTATTAAGAAAGGATTTATGGAAATTAAACACCTGTATCAGTAAGGGTATAAGCGGAAATTCAAAGCTTAAAACTTAAACTATTTTATATCGCGGGCATCGCCGCGGGTGACAGCTACTAGTAGGTGATATTATATAAAAATTTAAGTATCTCTTTCGTCTAGTAGTGACGTATCTCAAATTTAAATACATTAAAATTTGAGATACATACATAATACATTTACTCATAAGCATACCGGAAGAAATCCAATGAAAGTGCCAAAATTACACAAAACATCGCACTACAAAACAATTCATATCCAAACGTATACTTTCGTCAACAAAGAACTAAAAATTACAACCAAATTTCTTCCTTTCCCCAAAAACTATCGGTAATAAGCGGTTGAAAATAAGAACAGCACAAAATACTCGTAATAAAGATCGCGTATCAACAGTAATTGTATATCTCAATGAATAAACTAGTGAAATGTTTTGCCTTTGAGATTTCAATCTTTGCGCCCATAACTCAAGATAAAATCTAGTGGTTTTATGAGAGAATTGTTAATTTTAGAACATATAGCGACATCTATTGGTAAGAAGAGTACTTATTCAAAGAAAACGTTCACCTCATTAATCGTTGGAATCTTATGGTTCACTTGGGGTTACGACATCTAGTAGTAAGTAGCAGAACTAACAAACTGTTTCTAATAGCAACTGACAGATAGCAGTAAAATGTAGCGGAGCAGCATCTGTAAGTATTTTTTTGTCGTGTTGATATAAAATAAGTTGCCAGTATCCGGTAGGTATATGTATTTTATAGAATTCTACAGTATTTCTATAGAGTGTACAGAAAAAACGTGAAACTTAACATGCTCAGCGCAAATTACAGAGCAACGCAGTACATGTATTTCAGGAATAACAGTATGAAAAACAGAAAATTTAACTTGAACACTACATAATAATTCCAACCACCAATGCCAAGAGTTTATTGACTCGTTCCGTGAATTTTCTTAGCGCATCGAACAAAACGCATGCGCGCCAAACGCAACGCAGCGACCTCTGCAGTGAACTTTGAACAACATAACAAGCGCCGCCGTTTTGACATTTGCTTGGCTTTTGTGTTCTACAATAAAAATTATCATGTAATTTTGCAATTCAAGTGCATATTCTTCTTTTTCCGTGATTAAAACCCTTCGTCATAATGTCGGAGAAAAACTTATCCGTATGACAGCGAGAAGCGCATTCGTAACGCAGCTAAAAAATCGATAATGTTTGAGTGCCGCTCTTTTCTTTTCGCGTCGCCAGTTTCTATATTATTTTAAATATAAAAGTGTAGAACTCAGTTTTAATTTCTCCTAATATATTTTTAACGTACTTTGATGTACTTTTTCTTTATGATAACTGATTGGCATACGTGAAAATTCGCCATAAAAAAAGGCGCGAATCGGTGTTGCGGCAATCTGATTTTGGGAAGAAAATAAAACTATTGCAGTGAGACAAAGAAATTGTTTGTTTGCGTTATGCCGGGCCGACGCCGTGGTTGATTTGTTTAGTTTTCCGTGTATGTAACACACATCATAATGAAGTAATTACCAAACTTTCTAATCCGCCTATTGAGTTCATGTAAGTACTTGCCTACATACCTATGTATATTAATATGTTTATACTCTATTTATAGTCCAAGTTTTGATTTGTATACAAACAACCGTAAGCGTTTTTACTGTTGATAATAATATTTTCTCTTTATGTATTTTCTAGGTACATATTTTTTTTTATTCATTATTTTGGTTCTAGTTTCATGGTAGTGATATTTTATGTTACAGTGAGCTATCGCAGATTTTTAGGTACTGCTATTTTTTTCTTGATTAAGAAGCAGTATTATCTAAGTGTAAAGTAGACTTCGTTGACATTTCCAAAAATTTTACTAAATTGATTTTGATACAGTTATAATGGTACTACATTGGAAGTATTTACTCTTTCAAATATGAAATAACTCTTGTTTAAATCACTCTGAAATCATCTTTGATCATCTCTGAGTAACTAGGTAACATACAAATTTTTTAGGAAGTGGGTAATTTTTTTAGAAAATGAGTAAAATGATCCAGTCATCAGCTACCTATATTATAAGTCTCTGTTCCAGGCTCTGTACTATTCTGAACTTGCAATGCGGTTAAGAAGTAGAAAGCGGGAGCCCGTCCTCTCCAAACGCACCAGCAGAGTCTCTAAGATCACCAAATCCCCCTCCAAACCCGTGTCTCGCAACCTGACAACTTGGAAGAAAGTTGTCAAGCGGGACATCAAAAATGTACTATCAGACCCACAAATCTGCATCACACGAGCACAGAAACTAAAAAATCTGAAAACTAGACCAGCTAGAACAAAACCCGTCAAAATGGAGAAACCTATTGAAACTCCTAAGAGTAAAGCAAAACATAATGATCGCACTAAGAAGCCTATCTTCCAAACTGTGGTACGCAGCTCAAATAAGGATTCCGTATCGTCCACAACGTCATCCAAAAAGCAAGAGAAAGCCAAACCTAAAGATGTCCGAAAGCTTCCAGTGCGTCACTCATCTCTAAACCGAGATGTAAAGAAATCAGAAGTGGCATCCGCTATGAACTCTCCGAGAAAGACTCGTCGTTTAGACAAGACTGATAAGGCAGCTTCGTTAAATAGCTCTCCCATACGTAAAGTACGTCAAATCGGTGTCACTGCCAAACCAGCCGTTAGCTCAACGAATGAAAGTCCTAAGAAAAAGACTCGGCTGGAGTCTAAGAAGTCTGAATCGGAACAGTCTAGTCCGACTTGGCCCATAGAGCAAACGGAAGATGACGTCACAATGTACGAGCCACATACAACAACATTTGATTTCCCAACTCCAAAATCCGAAGAATCCGATTCAGATGGCCAAGTAGAGTCATCGGAACTGTGTCTTCCAAATGACTGTATTAATGATTTTATTCCATTGCCCAATGTTTTGCCAAATGGTGACGAAGATATTAATTTCCTAGCGGATAAGGCAGCTAGAGTCATGACAACGGACAGGGAGGACCGTATTTCTAGAAACAGTTTGGCAGATAAAAGACTAGCTAAAAGACGTAAGTCCAGCAATGATTTGGAGATGTATCAACCAACGTCTACTACGGATGATTTGGACGTTTGTGCAGATTTCTTGCCCGGTGGGGAGAAATATGTTGTACAGGTAAGCTGAAATTACTTTCAGAACCACAAGTTCAATTTAAAAAATTTTATATGTTGTTTCATTAGATTTGTTTTTATTATATAGATGCGAGGTCTAAAGTTTTTGCTAAACTTTTAAAGTAACTTCTTTTTTTTCCTATTGTGCAAGGAAAACCCCGTAAAAGCCATTCTTTGATATTTTTAGAATCTAGCCTAAGCCTAGGGCTAATAAGTAATTTTAGTTTAACTATATCGTCTACAAAATAAAATCTATGAATATCTCTTATTGGAATTTTATTAAGAAAACGAACGCGTGTTTGATTCATACTGTTTAAGAAAACGGATTTTCACACGTACTTGATTTTAGGAAAGGTCCAACTATAGTTAACATTTGGTGAAGTACATCAGGGATGAAATGAGTTGTTTCTCTCTTCAACAATGACAAGTCTTAAGTCTTAATAGAGTTGTTAAGGCATTGAAGTGACTTCTGATCATTTGTTTATTATATATCCTCCCTTTGAATTCATACATCCATCTCTTTCCCCCAGGGTGACGTAGTTTCCATACTAGAGCAGGACAGCTACGTTCGTGACTCTGAATGCGAGATATCCTCCACATGTGACCAGGGGACTGCTATAGAGAGCTTAGAGGCTTTGTCTGCACGGAGTCCGAGTAGTGGCTTCCTGGCTGAGATCAGTCAGAGTTTGGCTGCAGAGGCAGCTGGATGGGTGAGTTTAGTGTGAAATGTTGACCTTGAGACGGCAAACTTAGCTCTAGAGCTCTCTTTATTTTTATAGAGCTCATAGCTCTGCATTATTTAAATATGATGTAACATCAAACAACAAAAAAGGTGAATTTGCGTACAAGATAACACAAAAATAGGTTGAGAAATGCCAACTGATCGAATTCATAAAATTATCATCTACCCATCTACAGATTTAGATCGGGGGTATTGTTTAATCTACCCTCATAGCTCCACCATTTTTTAAATTTACGTATAATATAACATCAAACAACAAAAGACCATTGAATGTGCTTACTAAAATAAGTTGAGAAATGCCAACTGATCGTAATTGTAAAGTTTTCCAAACATATTAAGCGAAACCTGTCATAACAAAAGATTATTACACTGAAAATTAAAAGTTTAAGATATTTAAATTAGTTTTAAAAATTTATCCCCATGGTAAAGCCAATCAATGGCATCATAGATTAAAATACTAGTATATTTCTATAACATTGTTATATGTTCATTAAATGAGTAAACATTAAATGGGATTTGTCCCAACAGAATGGTGTGGACCTCACTACAGATGAATCTCTAAACTGCCACGATGAACCATCACCAGCAGAGCTTGAAGTGAGTAAACAACAATACATGCTGTTCAATAATAATCCTGATCCTAACTTCCTGACTAATATTATAAATGCAAAAGTAATTCTGCCTGTCTCGCTTTCATGCCAAAACCACTGAACCAATCTGGATGACATTAGGTACACAGGTGGACCCCGGGACAGGACATATACTTTTTAACTGACTTCAAGAAAAGTAGTTTATCCTCTTTAGTAAAATGGGGATCTACGCGGGTGAAACCGCGGAGCACAGCTAGTAAATAATAAATAAACTTATGGATCACAAAAAGATACATTAAGATTAAATTAAATTATTATACAGTGTGGAATAAATAGTGATCACTCTCCAATAACTCTAACAGGTTCATGATTATTCAATAGCTGACGCAGCTCAGTGGGGCTTGGGTCGATTAGTGGATGATGTAGGTCTTTAACATTTTTGAAATCTGCAGACATACATCTAAAAGTGATATTTTTGTGAATTTGGTTTTAATATTTTTGATAATTTTTTTACTTGGGTTGGTCTTACTGTTTACTGTAGATTATTTGAGCTGTTTGTTTAAACACAGCTGTTTGCTACAAAACTTACGTTTATTGTAAAACTTCTAAGTGTTTACTTATAAAATTATTAACTGGTCACTTGAAAACATCCAGTTGCTTACTTAAAAACAACCAACTCTGTTTGCTTACATGCCTATAACTGTTTACTTAATATCTCCAAACTGTTTACTTAAAAACGTGCAATTACTTAAAATCTTCAAACTGTGTATTTAATAACTACCAACTGTTTACTTAAAAACGTGCAATTGCTTAGAATCTTTAAACTGTTTATTTAAATAGTACCAGTACTGTTTACTTAAAATCTGCCAACTGTTTACTTAAAAACGTGCAATTACTTAGAATCTTAAACTGTTTATTTAAATACTACCAGTACTGTTTACTTAAAATCTGCTAACTGTTTACTCAGGAGGAGGCTGCCGAGGTGATATCGTCCTGCAGTAACCGCGCCGACTGCGACCAGATGTGGGTGGACGCTTTCGATCCGTACCTCTTTATAAAACAGGTAAATACAACACAATACAATTCAGTTTGAGTTTCAAATGGATCAGTCACATTAAGATATATTTATTTAAGACGACAGGGTTTTAATAGAATGAATAAATTGACTATTGCATATTCACACATCAACCGTCTTATTAATAAACGCGTCTTAACTTTAAACGTATTTTCTCTATGTTTGATGTTTTCTCCGATGGAAAACGTAACGCGTCAAAACAAGACAAAAAACGTTTAAATTTAAGGCGCGTTTATTAATAAAACCGCAAATATACAGGAGAAATCTTACATAATAGTGTTACAAGTGATAGATGATAAATGAGCTGGTTTTAAGGAGTCTAGGCTGGGTTTAAAGGTTCCGTCGGAATATTAATTTGTGCATTTAGTTTTAAACTTAATTTAAATAATTTAGGAGGTGATACCACAAGCGTGATATTTTGCCGTATTTTTCTCGATAACAATAACAGAATCTTGAACTAATGTCGTATAGTAAGCTGGTATTAAAGGGTCCGTCAGAATATACTGTATTCACTTTTGCAGTTAGTTAAAATAGATATTTAGGAGGTGACCCATACAACAAACGTGATATTTTGCATTGCATTGGACAACTTATGAATTCAACACCATATGATGTAGGCACATCAATTCAATTAATTAAATATTAAAAACGACAACAGTTAGAATGTTGAACTAATTTTGTATAGATAATGGTACGGAACCCTTAGTGCTGTAGTCCGACTCGCACACGGCCGATTTTATAATAAATCATTTTCGTATGTTTGTATTTTACCAGCTGCCACCGCTGGAGACAGTTGCGACGGGCGCATTGAGAGCTAGATATCCAGCATTACCACTCAAAACTAGGACCAGCCCTGATTTCAGTCTGGTGAGTATTTAATACAATTTTAAATGAATATTTCCATTTTAAATAAAATATTTAAATTTTAAATGAAATATTTAAATTTTAAATGAAATATTTAACTTATCAACGAAATATTTAAATTTTAAATGAAATATTTAAATTTTAAATGAAATGTTTAAATTTTAAATGAAACATTTACATTTTAAATGAAATATTTAACTTATCAATGAAATATTAATTGAACACTGCGTAAAAAAAATACAAAATGACAATGACTAATAACACCAGTCACATTAAAATACTACAAGCCGTTTAGGCTCTAGGGCGCGCCAAAGAAATATACATATATACATACACTCGAAAAACATTACCCTCTTACTTTCGCAGTCGGGTAATAAGTATTTAAATTGTTTTACATCTCTCATGTTCGGTAAGTAGGTCCTTATTACCCCCAAATGGGGCTTGTAGGTGACCAATTAGCGCTCTAGGGTAATAATAGCTAGAAAAGCCCTAGGGCGGTAAGTAATTAAAAAAATACTTCACTTTTTCAAAAAGTGCGCGTATATCTAACCATCATACTGGCAATAGACATCATGCATTAAGCCCAAAGACAAAAGAGGTCGCTTCGCTATTCAGCCTTGACTTCGTATGAGTATAATAGTCATCGATTTTAAATATCGAACGGCTAAGCTCAATTATTATATCGTTCTTGAAAAAAATAATTTAAAAAAAGATGAAATAGGCGGGAATAGAAAACTTTTACTTTAAATATTGTTTGTTTTAGGGATTTTTTTATAATTACGTGTTAATAAGGAAAAAAACATGAGTTCTGCAAGTGAAGATATAAGCTGCTCTCCCGATTCAATGAAAATGGAAGCTGAAGCAGCAATTAAAATGTTTTATTATTGTATTGTCGGTTTTTTTCTACTTACCTCACAATCGAGATGTAAAGCAGAGTAGTTAGCTCGGGTGTAAGCATTAATTGCACCCTCGAACTATAGGCGCCCTCGCTGCGCTCGTGCGCCTAAATATCTCGGGCTGCAATTGATGCCTTACAGCCCTTGGCTACTAATATACTATTAACTAAGGCTGTACATATTATGATATTGTTTTTAGGTGTTGGATTTAGATGAGACGTTGGTCCACTGTTCCCTTCAAGAGCTGCCCGATGCCAGCTTCCACTTCCCAGTGCTCTTCCAGGACTTCAAATATACGGTAATTGTTACTTTTACACATTGAAATTATTTATTTTAAGTATTAATAATTAATTAATTATTATTATATAATTATTAATTAATTATGAATTTACTAATTAATAATAATTATTTATTAATTTACTAATTAATAATTATTAATTAATCATTTATTAATTATTAGTAACTTATTGATGAATTATTTATTTATTTTAGTTATTAATTATAACTGCCTTATTAATAAACGCATCTAACTTAGAGCAACTTTTGTCTTGTTCTATCCAATGGAGAACGTGACGCGCCAATACAAGACAAATGACGATTAAAGTTAAGACGCGTTTATTTATAAGTCTGTAATTAGTCATTAATTAATTATTTAGAACTAATTAAATAATAATTAATTATTTATTCATTATTAATTAATTGTTATGTATTTATTAAACCATCCTACAAGTACCTACACTTCTCTTTTCCGGAATCAAACGTAGCCTATGTTTATTACCATACGCATCCTTCTCGCCAAATTTCATCCAAAGCAAGTTTCCTCCCGATGTTTTCCTACACCGTTGGCCGCGTCCGACTCGCTCTTGGCTAATTTCTTAAATCAAATTTCCACCGAATTGGAAGTCGGTTGATACTTTTTTTTTAGTGTATTTTTTTTTCTAGGTGTTCGTTCGCACTCGTCCACACTTCGCCGAGTTCCTGTCGCGCGTGTCTCGCCGTTACGAAGTATGTACATATTTTTGCTGATTTTTTTTTGAAATTAAAATAACAATTGACAATATTTAAAATTTTCCCTCCCCATTTTTATTAAAATAATGTAAAAACAAATGAAAATTAATGTACGCCTATTTTTTTTTTATTGTATTCAGAATGTAATAATTTCGTTGTTGAGATTTTTGAAAATATCTATTAGAAAAGTTCAGCATAATGTTATTCTCGTCAAAAGCTCGTTTAAAAATGATGTCCTTAATTATCTGTAATTTTCGTTGTTTGTTTTTGAACGGTTCACAGATGACAGATAGAATTAATGTTTTTTATTGGTGGCATCTGACGGTCGTAACATAAATACGAGAAGTTTTTTTTTATCAGTTTCTTGTAAATAACTCGGATAAAATTGGATATAAAAATCTGGTATTTTTAGTATGAACTCTTCATGACATTATCTCGGAATGGTTTTCGAATTTTCATCACTTTGCAAAGATGAAATGTTGTCAATTTGCGGTAATTTTGATGAACATACCCAAAATACGAACATCTTGCTTTTTACCCGACTACGAATGAAGGAGGGTTATGTTTTTCGAGTGTATGTATGTATATTTGTTTGCCCTAGAGCCCAATCGGCTTGTCGTATGTTTATGTGAGTGGTGTCAATAGATTCGTCCTAGTCGTGAGAGTGACACTGGGTACATCAAAATTAAAAAAAAAAGGAAATTAAGTACGATACACAGGTTTAATGATTTAACAGTCGGGTATTTTCGAACTCGCTTCTAAACACTTGTTTTAATTTGTTTTTTATACAGGTAATTCTGTTCACGGCATCTAAGCGAGTGTACGCCGACAGACTCCTCAACTTGCTGGACCCGCAACGTCGATGGATTAAATACAGGTATTTATATCATTAAAAAAATAAATACAAAAATTCCAAACTAATATTATAAATACGAAAGTAACTCTGTCTGTCTGTGTCGCTTTCACGCCAAAACAACTAAATCGATCTGAATGAAATTTGGTGCACAGGTAGATTGGACCCCGGGAAAGGACATAGGATACTTTTTAACCGACTTCAAAAAAGTAGTTCCCCCATTATCTCGACAGTCCAATGGGGAACTACGCGGGTGATACCGCGGGGCACAGCTATTAATTAATATCTGTAAAAAAAAGAAATAAACATGATACTTATATATTTTTATAGAATGATATAGTGAGGGTAGTGAGGTCAAAATAAATTATTAGGCAGTTAGGACATAGAATTGGTGAAGGATGCGGTGACTCCCGCTCCGGTTCGTTTCTCGTGAAAATAATAAAATAAATAGAAAAGAATATTTTTTAATTGTAACTGAAAACAGTAGAATAATAAAACTATATTTAACCTTAATAACTGCTTCCTGCCATAAACCAAACCCAACTCAACATAATTAATGCTGGCTGAAACAACCAGCGCTGATCTCTCGTTAGAACCGGGTGGTGACGTCACACACCTTAGAAGAAGGGTAAATTGTCGAAATTGAGTACGACGCTGGCAAACACAGACCACATGAGGTGCTATAAAAAAAGAAAAAGTTTAACTTTGGCACTTTGACAAGATGAGCAGTACGCTCATCATGCCAATGTCAAACGTGATATTAATGACATAATTAAACAAAATAAAAACACTACATAATTCAAAAGGAACATAATTTTTTTGATAAACAAAGTATTAAATTAGATCTCTGTGAGAATGAATCAAAGGTTAGCGATCGCCATTCAGCGCGGTGACGTAGCTAGGACGTCATGGGCACATTTGCACCAGGTTCGAATCGGGCCGGATTGTTCGACTGAATTTGTATTCCAAATGTCTTACTATTACTGTCTGACTTCATTTTACTGTATAAGTTAGGATCATTGTATAAGATAAATAGATACGAGTAGATCAACGCTTTATAGTAGTCACACGAAACGTAACCTTTTTTTTTAAACTGTTGAATTGAAAGTTGTTTTTTATTTGTAATTTTAAAAAATTTTTTTTTTAAATATTTTATGTATTATCACACTTTTCTGTTACACTTTGTTGTGTATATATATATATATATATATATATACACACAACAAAAAAACAAATTTTTATTTTATATATATATATATATATATACATACACAAAGTGTAACAGAAAAGTGTGATAATACATAAAATATTTAAAAAAAAAACGCAAGAAACAAAAAAACAAATTTTTATTTTATATATATATATATATATATACATACACAAAGTGTAACAGAAAAGTGTGATAATACATAAAATATTTAAAAAAAACCGCAAGAAACAAAAAAACAATTTTTTTTATATTTATATAACCTTGTATATATATATATATATATATATATATATATATATATATATACACACAACAAAAAAACAAATTTTTATTTTATATATATATATATATATATACATACACAAAGTGTAACAGAAAAGTGTGATAATACATAAAATATTTAAAAAAAAAACGCAAGAAACAAAAAAACAAATTTTTATTTTATATATATATATATATATATACATACACAAAGTGTAACAGAAAAGTGTGATAATACATAAAATATTTAAAAAAAACCGCAAGAAACAAAAAAACAATTTTTTTTATATTTATATAACCTTGTATATATATATATATATATATATATATATATATATATATATACACACAACAAAAAAACAAATTTTTATTTTATATATATATATATATATATACATACACAAAGTGTAACAGAAAAGTGTGATAATACATAAAATATTTAAAAAAAAAACGCAAGAAACAAAAAAACAAATTTTTATTTTATATATATATATATATATATACATACACAAAGTGTAACAGAAAAGTGTGATAATACATAAAATATTTAAAAAAAACCGCAAGAAACAAAAAAACAATTTTTTTTATATTTATATAACCTTGTATATATATATATATATATATAAATATATATATATATATATATATATATATATATATATAAATATATATATATATATATATATACAAGGTTATCGGCTAGGGGTGTACTAAGCTGAAAGAAGGTCACTGTAACCATCCTAAGGAACAGCTTTCACTATGGGACCAACTCTGAATTAGAGAAAAAAACAGGAGTTTCATACATTTTGTCATACATCAACTTTTTGTATGGAACAAGTTTTTTTTTCTCAAATTTGTTTTGTTGGAGTCGGTCCCATAGTGAAAGTTGTTCCTTATGATAGGTACAGTGACCCCTTTTCGGCTTATCACACCCCTAGCCGATAACCCTGTATATATATATATATAAAATTAATGAAGTTTTGTTTGTTATTTTTTGCAGATTATTCCGCGAGCACTGCTTACTAGTGAACGGCAACTACGTGAAGGATCTCTCCATATTGGGACGGGACTTGAGGAAGACTGTCATAGTGGACAACAGCCCGCAGGTAACGGTTTGCGGCTACTTTTACTGTGCTACATGTCAGTGAAACGATATTATAAGTGCTGAATTATTTTTTGTGAATACAAGTATACATCGATATTGATTCAGATTCTGTCAGGCCTAAATTACTAAACTGGCTTATCCCACAAATCCCCTTAGACGATCCCCACAAATCCCCTGCGCAGGGGGAGCAGGGGATTTGTGGAATATTTGACCAGAAAGGGGGATTTTTTGGACTTTTTGTCCCATCCCCTTATATTGAATAATCTTCATGTGTTTGTTTCTTCTTCACGTTCAAACGGCTGAACAGATTTGGATGGAACTCGGTGCCAGAACAGCTTATACCCTAGATTAGCACACTGCTCATTTTTATCCCGGAATATTGAAGTGATCCCATGGGATAATCAAATATATACCCCCGGGGCGAGCGGCTAGTTTGTGATAATATTAATAAATTTTTGTTTTATTTATTTATTTATTTTCATTTATAAGGTTTGTTCGCTTCTTATTTATCAATTTTTTTTTTATTCATAAATTGTGTTGGTGTTTTTTTTGTACTGTAAAATACTTGGATATGTCTAAACCAAATACATTTATACATTTTATTTTTTTATTAAATAAAGTTTTTTTTAAATTGAATGAATGAATGAACGATATTTGTTGACAGGCGTTCGGCTATCAGCTCGAGAACGGCATCCCCATAGACAGCTGGTTCGTGGACCGCGGAGACAACGAACTGCTAAAGCTGGTGCCGTTCCTAGAACAACTCGCCACCGTGAGTCACATTAGATAATAGAATTAAATTGCTCGTGTGTGTGAGACAAGGCAGAAGTACGCAGCGATGGAGCCGCGATATTATTTTGTTCCTATTGCCGTGGAGACCCTGGGCTGTTGGGGCTCTGAAGCAAAAACTTTAATTAGGGAGATAGGGCGTAGAATTAGCGACTTACTGGCGACTCTCGCTCCGGATCTTACTTGGTGCAAAGGCTGGCCATTGGCATTCAACGCGGTAACACGACCAGTGTAATGGGTACCTTTGCTCCAGGTACGATTCGGGGTGGGTTGTTCCACTAATTTATTTAACCGTGTATTAATATAATGATAATTTATGACATTTGTATTTGTCCTATAAGGAATTTGGAAATTAAAAATTGTTTCTATTCCATTAACTCACGGTTACAAATAGTCTACCTTCCCATTGGTCACGGTTATTTTTTTTAATCCGACCGCGAATGAAGGAGGGCTATGTTTTTTGTATGTATGTATATTTCTTTGGCATGCCCTGGAGTCTAAACGGCTTGTCGTATGTTTATGTGAGTGGTGTCAATAGATTCGTCTTAGCCGTGAGAGAGACACTGGGTACAGAAAATTAAAAAAAAAATGAGGATGATACACAGGTTTAACGATTTAGCAGTCGTGTTTTTTTTTTATTCGCTTCTAACCACTTGTTGTCCTACACAGCTAGGCATTTGACCACAAGTTCGCACGACCACGGAAGTCAGCGATACTGTAGTCCTAGATGGAGCATACCTAGTCTGGAATACACTGGCTCTCAAGGAAGGCTGCCGGAATACACCGTTAGGTGCTTGGCGACAGATTTTACAACTTGGTAGTAGGTAGGGTGGTAGCTAAAACCCATACACAGTACGCGACTACTAAATTTCCTATAAACATAAACATAGTAAATGACACTGACTGTACAAAAGAAAAATGACCAGACCCGAAGCAGAAACGCTTCGCTCGCTCGGTCAATTAAATAATTATAAAAAAAATCATACACTTAGTTTCGTCATGATTGGTTAGAAACTTCGACAGGTACGCGAGTACTCAAATTTCCTAAAACTATGAACATTAAAACTTTATTAACTGACAGACGAGAAAAAAATGACTAGATCCGAAGCAGAGACGCGTCGCTCGTTCTAACAAATAATTAATATAAAAAAAACGTATTTGTATGTATGTATTTAATTGTTATTTTTTTGATTATCTTCACAGAAAGACGACGTGCGTCCCTACATCAGAGAAAAATACAAGCTCTTCAGCTACTTGCCCCCTGATTAAACAATAATAATATTATTATTATATTTAATTAATTTATTAATTAAATTTTTTATGCACTATTCAAACGTAAAACTTATCATAGATAATCGACATTGCGCCTAAAATATTATTTTTAAGTTAATTGGACATTAAAAAGAGATATTTAATTAAAAAATATATTCTTTATTATGAATTTAAAATATATTTTTATGTAACTAGTTTTTAAGATGTGTTCTTTAAAAAAATCACGTCTTATTTATTATAATTTATTTTTATGATATACATATAATTTTAATGTTAGTCTTTTGTTTTTTGTACTGTAAATTATATCTAAATCAGATACATTTTTTTTTAATAAATTAAATTTTATTCTTTAGTGACGCGTTTTTTGGTTGCCTATTAAAAAATCATGATGAAAATAGATAGTAGGTTAGTAAGTATGTGAAATATAATATAAATATAAGGTAAGACGTTTCACGTTTAATAAAAAAAAAATATATATATAAAAATATGAGAGGTTTATGATCTGTACCTAACAGAAAATTATTAACAAATTTTTTTTGAAAAAATAAAACTGGTTTTATCATATTATTTTGTGAATAAAACGCGTAATATCCTATAATATTACTTAATTTAAAGTTATTTAACTTTTGTTCGTCTTTTTATAGGCCTTTTTACCTGACTGCGAGAGAAGGATATTTCTTTGGCACGCCATTGAGCTTAAACGGCTTGTCGTATTTTTATGTGAGTGGTGTCAATAGATTAGTCTTAATCCTGATAGTGACACTGGCTATATCAAAATTAAAAAAAAGGAAATTATGTATGATACACAGGTTTGACGATTTAGTTGTCGGGTTTTTTCGAACTCGCTTATAACCACTTGTTACAGGCCTTTTTTCATAAACTTTTATTTGAAACGTCTTGCCTTATATTTGCTATCTTTAGTAATAAGTCCACACATTAAATCAACACTTACATAACTAAACATTGTGAATCGGCAATTTTTTAGAATTTAAGTGTTAATTACATATAAGTTTTGGTATGATTTTTCTACATGGTTTTTGGCTGGGGGTGTACTAAGCCGAAAGGGGGTCTCTATACTCAACGTAAGGAACAACTTTTACTATGGGACCAACTCTAAAATGTAGGAAAAATCAGCTATTGTATAAGTCGTCGACAAAACGTTAGAAGCAGCTGATTTTTTTCTCGTATTCTGAGTTGATGCCATAGTAAAAGTTGTTCTTTACGATGAGTATAGTGACCCCCTTTCGGCTTAGTAAGCCCCTGTAAATCCAGTATATTATTTTACGTGTAAAGGACTCCCTTTACACGTGTATATCTATCTGTATTTGACATGTTTTTTTTTTCAATTAATGATAACCTTCATAATTTTTTCGGTAAATTTGAGTTTTCTCACAAAGTATGTATGAAATTTCGAATCAAATTTTGGAATGTGTTGTTGTTGGTTTTTTTTCGCAAATAAGTTCGAAATGTTGCGCATTTTTTAGGAATATTACCTATTTATTAATTTTATTAATTAATGTAAGCTTATGCATTACATACATTCTATAATAAAATTACAATCAAGATCTCAATTCGACGGAATATTATTTTTTTGTTTCTTCCCCGAGTTCTCATAGACGCATCGACTGATTAGATCCTTTTTATTTTTGCAGTAGGTCACATAAACATATTATCAAAATATGCTCAGTGGTTTGGTTTTTATAAGAGAAAAATATATGGGCGCCTTCCGAACTGAAGTCAATGATTTTTACTACATCTAACTAATGATGTTAATATTGATTATCACATTGTGACTTTAATATTAATAATCATACATGATGTTAGTATTGATTATCACATTGTGATGTTAATATTGATAATCATACATGATGTTAATATTTATTATCATATTGTGATGTTAATATTGATAATCATACACGATGTTAATATTGATTAACACACATGATGTTAATATTGATAATCATACATGTTAATAAATAATTTTCATCGTGCAATTCGTTAAAATAATGGATATAATATTGAACGTTCTCGCTATTTTATATAAAATATATTTTAATTTTTTGTAAATACTTGACTACGCTGTAAAAGAAAAATGATCAACTCATTATGAGTAATGAAATTATTATATTATTAAAAAATGTATATAATAATAATAATCAGTGATGTTTTGTTATAATAAGATTGATTTATGAAGCCTGCGAATATTTTCTATTATGGTTTTTGTATTGACAATTTATGACATTTGTATGTATATATATATATATATATATGTATGTATGTATGTATATCCAGTGTAATGAGTTATTAATTAATTTATAATAACATAATTTTGCATTGTTATTCAATAAAATATGTTAATAATTTTTACATAGTTATAAAATAGTATTTTAGTTTTGTTTTATAGTTTTCTCTATAAGACGTACAAAAACATGTTAATAGCACAAAGACTTTTTTTAAAGGTGATACGTTCTCTGTCTAGTATTCAAACAACAATATATTTAATGGTTATAAACTTGATGGGATGAACCCGGGATTCCTTTTTTTTTTATTCAAAAATGGTCTGTTTTTAAACCTACCCTAAGCGATGAACATGTACATAGGGTTATTGTTTAGGAGTGTACTAAACCGAAAGGGGGTCACTATACACACCATAATTAACAACTTTCATCATGGGACGGACTCCCAAATTCGTATAAAAAAAAAAACAGGCATTTCATACATTATGTCGACGATCAATACAATAACTCATTCTGTGGAACAGCCGATTTGTTCACTTTATTTCAGTCCGGGTTGGTCCTGTAATTAAAGTTAATCGATGTGTTGAATATGGTCTCGCCTCGGCTTAGTACACCCCTGACCAATACCTTATATCCTATATATGTATATATATATATATTATATATATATATATATATATATATTATATATATATATATATATATATATAATATATATATATATATATATATATATTATATATGTATATATATATATATATATATATATATATATATATATATATATTATATATATATATATATATATAATATATATATATATATATATATTATATATATATATATATATATATATATATATATATATTATATATATATATATATATATATATATATATATATATATATATATATATATATATATATATATATAATATATATATATATATATATATATATATATTAGAAATAGTTTTACCTTAAAATAAAATAATTTTATTTTATAACAACTCTTTATAGGTGCTATTTTTTTTTAAATCTTTTATCGTGTACTTAGTTTATAGTGTTTTGTGAGATGCTCTTGGCCGAATGATTGGTTTTGAACGGTGAACTTCATCAGGAATGAAATGAGTCGTTCGTGTCTCCAACGATGACACAACTTAATGCTCGGAAGTTTTTTATGATTAATATTCTATTGTTAGGTTTGTCTGTATATCAAATTTCGTATTGGTCTCTATTTTGTATACCGCCTATATCATTGTATGTTTGGTTTTCTTTCAATTTTTAGTAATGAAGTTACGGGATTTTTTAATAAATTGCCTCCAGTTCCCCGAGTGAGATTGGGTTTGGTTCCATGGTAAAAGTCGTTCCTTAGGATGAATATAGTGACCCCTTTTCGACTTAGTGCACTCTTCACCGATAATTCTGTGTATGGGTTACAGAGTCTAAGCTATCTTTGCAAAAGAAAAAAAATTGTATACTCGTCTCCGAGAAATCTGGTAACAAAAAAAAACCGTCGAATTTACTACCTCCTTAATTTTTTTGGAAAGTCGGTAAATTACTACGAATCCTTTTGTTTCAATGATAGTGTGTACTCGCGTACTTTTATCAGCCGCTTGCTTTATGAAGCAATATTGTAAAACATTGTTTTTATTATTTGATGTCGTCGATTAGATATATATTAATTGATGCGATAAAATCTTATGTCCTATTTGTTGAAATATGATTAGATATAAAATATAAAAGTATCTAGACAGCTTGTCGGAGAAGGTTTTAATAGCTTTCGAAGATAAAAGTAGACCTCAACATGCACCGCCTTCGCAGGGGAGATCCGTGCCCAGCATGGGGACGCTATGGGTCGTTACTTTGTTGTTTATTTTTAACATATAACAATGTATGCTAAAACGGGGTCTATGTACTTTAGATTGCGATAAAGTTTTACTATGATGTTTTGGCTTTAATATTAGTTAATGGTCCATAATATTGAATCTCGGACTTTTTAATCTAATTTATTAAAAAAAAATCCCGATTACTCTCCGTATAATTTTTTTTTTACTATTAAGTAAGTTGTCTTTTATATAGTATGTATAATTACAACATTTTAGGTATATCAATGTTTTCTTTTCGGTTTTTCATTCGTTGGTAGTGAAATTTAGAATTTTTGAGATTCCATTACCTAACTATCAATTTTTTTTTGGAATGAGTAAATGTATGTAGCCTGAAGTCTTCGCGGTTGTATGTATATATTAATCATAAAATTAATTCAGTTATATCGTTCTCTGTAAATTATTTTAATCCTCCTAAAGAATTTACAGTGGAATTTAAGTTTATAATGTTTTGGAAGCGTGCGCCCTCGTAGTTTTATTAATATATACTTATATATATTCAGTTATTTTAACCCCTGGATGTCATAATAAATGTATAAGTAGTATTTTTTCATACCACCATCTCGGAAAGAGTATTTTTGCTTTCGATATCTGAGTGAAAAATCCGTTTTTATCTGCTAGAGGATAAAGAAAATTTGAATTTAGAATATCGTGTGCACTAAGTTTGTGAATTAAAAAGCTCATTCAACCTATTTATTTCTACCTCTATGATGCCGAATTCATCATACAACCTTTTTTATTTTGTTAAAAACTTTTTGCTTGTTTCAATTTGGTTTTGCGCGTGCCATTATCATTTCACGTCATATTGTTAAAACCTTATGTTAAAAATAAGTAAAAAAACTAAAATGTGTGATACAATTTTTAATCGTGTGTAGTCATTTCCTCGCTGAGGTGGGATGAAAAGTTACGTGTTGCACTCGAGTGCAAGGATTCTAATTTTTAAAGAATCCTTCGCTTGCTCGTTCATCAAAAGTGAGCACGCGGTTAAAAAGCAACTTTGCACTCTTGTATAACAAATAACTATTATCATTCAATAAAGTTTGACGTGTCTCTGTGTGTCTGTCTGTGGGCATCGTAGCTCCCGATAAGATGAACCGATGGCTGACGCAACAAAATGGCGATGTCTTATTTAAATTTAATAAGTGATGAAGAAACAAAAGTACATTAAAACACGTAGCACATGATGGCGATGTCTTATTTAAATTTAATAAGTGATGAAGAAACAAAAGTACATTAAAACACGTAGCACATGTTTAATGAAAAGATCAAATTATTACAAATCATAAAAAAATGTACTTATTTAATATTTCGGCCCGTGCACCCACTGGCTTCACCTATCGATGGGTGTAGGGTAATTCCCATTTACCCTTGTACCTTGTAGAATTTATATAAAAGTAACGATTCATTTTGTTAATGTTTAAATGAAAGATAAAACAGAAAACCTTGACGCAGTGGGTACACGGGTTAATAGGATTTATCCCAACACAAACCATTGGGTGAAGTCAATGGGTGCACGGATCGCGAACTGTTAATTTTACTAGGCCGGAGCTCGAGTTGTAGCTGATAATTATGATTTTATTATTGATTTTTTTTAATATTTTTATCTTAATAAAACAAAAATGGTGTACGCCTTCAATTAAATAAGAAAAATAAGATAAAATTATAAATTCTCATGTATATTATAAGTATTCGGTAAATTACTTTAATATTAATTCGTTAAGTTATGTTATAAACGAACTCAGCTATTGATTGATAACTTGTATAATTAGATATGTGAAAATTATAAGTATAGATTTTAATAATTAAATCGTATAGTATTAAGTATAGAGTTAGCGATCAAATCTTCAGAATTTAACTGTAGGTTAAGTTGTAAGTCGTAATTATTGTTTAATCTATTAAAGTTATATGACGAATTTAATTTGTTTTATTTTTGAAGCCTGTTTCGGGAACGTAACCATAAAATCGTCTGTCTCTACGTAGACTGTCGAAACTAATAATTGCCAATGTACAGCAGATCAGTTAAAAGATTTGGGCTCGTGTTTAAACACCGCCCAAAAAAGTCCTATTTCACTACAAAAAAAATTCTAAACGGTTACCAAAATAGATAAATGGTCACCAAAAACGAAAAGTATGTACCTATGTATTTGAATTGTCATAAAAAATTACCTGAACCTACCTACTGCGGACCTTGTTGCCGGAAGTATTCGGAATGTCATTAAAAAAAATTACCTGAACCTACCTACTGCGGACCTTGTTGCCGGAAGTATTCGGAATGTCATTAAAAAAAATTACCTGAACCTACCTACTGCGGACCTTGTTGCCGGAAGTATTCGGAATGTCATTAAAAAAAATTACCTGAACCTACCTACTGCGGACCTTGTTGCCGGAAGTATTCAGAATGTCATTAAAAAAATTACCTGAACCTACTGAGGACCTTGTTGTGGAAAGTATTCGGATTGCCATAAAAAAATTACCTGAAGCTACTGCGGACCTTGTTGCCGAAAGTATTCAGAGTGTCATTATTTAGTGACCGTTAAGCCATTTTTATAACCAACAAAAAAATATTTTTGGTGACCGTCTAAATTGTACAAAAGATTTGTTCGACTCATATTTTAATTAATTTTTAGTGCATAAACATCGACAATACCTACGTACAGATCTTAAAATAAAACAATAAAGGTATGGTGCGGTGAATGTCACATAAAACTCACCATTATTATCGTTTTTTGTAATTTTTTGAGAATTTTTTTGCTATCTATATCTCACGCAGTTCGGATTCCACGTAGATTTTTCTACATTAAAATACGATTTATGTAAGTAACAATTTGCGCTAATAATTAGAAAAAAACACTTTTTTTGAGTACCGATAGTCTCTATAGAGACACTTATATGTGACTGAAAACTTTAAACCAATTAAAAAGTAAAACCGCGGGATTCAATGCAGAATAACTTTTGACAATCTGCAGATAAATAGTATTAATAATTTTATTAGTAGAGAATTTGTCTATTTATTTCCATGCATAGTATATAGTACCTACTTATATGTATCTGTGTAGTCATATAAGTACCTACAGGTTTGGATGTGGACGTTTGGACGAGGGACTGATATAGGTTTAGATTTTTGACTATATCATGCCATTGTAACATATTTGTTATATAATTTTAATTTTGACATGTTTGACTAATCATATATCTGAATAATAAATTAATTTGTTAATGGGAAATAAAAAGAAAGTACCTACTGATTGTATTTATTATTATTTTTTACAGCTGTTTAGTTGATAGTGTGATTTATTCCTGTTTGTCACCCCAATCTGTCCCCGCAAGGTGACAAACAAAACATTGCAGCTCCAAATAGCTAGCTCAATGTTGTAATTTCCGCGATTTACTATAGTATTTTCTTTTATATAGTAGGTATGTGATATAGTTTGACTCGCTACTATATTTACATGCGTAGGGTGATGGCACCAATAATGGACACTTTAAGGGCAGTGTGTGAAAATATTGCCTATTACTTTTTTATGACTTCTTATACACACGCAATGATTAGTGATATCTCAAGACAATATACAAAGTCAATATAAAACTGACATAAACCAGGGTTTATGTCAGTTTTATAATTGTAAAACTAAAAACAAAAATACTTGAATTCTCCAGTAATGGACAGCAAAAATCCAGTAATTAACCCCCAGTAATCGATCAATTACCAATAATAGACACCCAGTTATTGACACTTACCCAATAAAAGACATCCAGTAAGGGGCATATTTGCAAACGTATTTAATCATGAAAAAAGTAAACAGCAAGCTACTTATGCCATAATTCAGTTTTGTCTTTTAAAAGCAGGAACATTTGACTAAAAACCTTTTTTTATTACACGTAACTATGCCATCTAGAACAAAACATGTGGGGATCAGTTGAGGACAGTTATTTTACCCAATGATCGACACATTGATCTTTACTGGAACTAGTTTTTTTATTATCATTAAAAGTATAAGTAATTGATCATCGTAAAATTGTGCACCAATTCCAATGAAGAACGGCATAAGTCAATAAAAAAATAACAATGGACAGCTGTCCATTACTGGACAAAGTTAACACAAAGAAAAAAATTACAAGTGCACAAAATCTATTTTAAATATCAATATCGTTTCAGAAAATCAACCCATAAACAATTACCTATTATAATAAGTGAACTATGACTAAAAATAGAAATTTACTGTCTTAGCGATTTCCGTAAGATAAACTGATTTTTTTGTAACGGCGCGACGGCACATACTTATTTAATTTGGCGCCATCTTGAGACAAAATAGTAGAGTCATGTGATGTGAATCAGAAGTATCAAACGAATGTATATTGTCTATGGATCTGTATCGCCTTTTCAGAAAAAAAAATATCGTAGACCTTATATTGAATCAAAAAAGAAAAGGTGTTATTTACTTCCTTATATTACTGTCCTTGTCCGTCACTGGTGCCTTCACCCTACTTGTTTTGTGAAAATAAAGGATTTTCTTTTTCCTATTGCACAAAGATAACCCGTAAAAAACTTTCCTTGATATCATTACAATTTAGCCTATTTTTTTTTTATTTTTTTTAGAAAGGACTGAGCTGCTGGTCGAACGCGACCTCGGACAGCTTGACCGGACGTTTGGCAAGCGCAAGTGCGCTGGGCCACGGTTTGGTTTTGGGGCGACAAGCACAAGGGCGCCTCAGACGGCACGAACCTCGACTTGAGCCGTCGCCCAGAGTTGGACTAACGAACTGCCCTGGCAACCCAGACGGGGAGCGCCTAGGGCCCTAGCCACTGGTGGCATCCTAGCTAAAACTTTTTAGAGCGAATTTGCCCAGACCTCCCTGAGGGGGAGGACAAATGAGCCCTATGAATCTGAGTGACTATTTGACCTACAATTTAGCCTAAGCCTAATAAGTAATTTTAGTTTAACTTAATCGTCTACAAAATAATGTCTCTAAGAATTTGTCCATCGGCACTTTTCTTATTACAGTTGTTAAGGCGAAAACACTTTGTTCGTGTCTTAGCACTTTCACTATTATAGTTCACTATTTTACTTTTAACACTACACTAACTCGAACGGTTTAGTTATTTTTAGTTTTCTAGGTATGTCTGAGTAATTGTGTACCAATTTGGTTGATTTAAGAGCCCGTACTTATATCAACTTTGTTTCCATGTATGGTTTGGAATTTGAAAATTTTATCTATGTTTTCTTTCTTTTCAAATGTAAGCATAAACATATTAAATAGCTCTTTTGATTTCCAGCTCCATTTGTTTACAGTTTCCATAATTTTAAGTCCTTTCTGTTTTAAATCTTCCACAATTCATTCTGGCTTGCAAGTAAAGCGAAGTTTTTTGACTATAACCTACCTATTTCGTTATCATCATCTTCACTTGAAAATGACATCCAAGTCGCAAGGAATGCTCACTTGTTTTCTGACATGTTCATTTGTTTCTAAGATGTTCACTTGTTTCTGCCTGTTTATTCGTTTTCAACGATTTTTGCTTAAGTCTGCGATGTTCATATGTTTTCAGCTTCTTTTTGATATTTTCATTTGTTTTCGCGATTTTTATTTGTTTCTGCGATTATCAATTGCGTGTGGTGTTCACTTGTTAAAAATATAGGAACATATTGAAGCTCTGGCTAATTTGAGTATTGGTTTAGTAAGTAACGCGGGTATTTTTTAATTGCTGTTCTAACAACTTTCCATTGGAGTAGTAGAAGGGTTATTAATTTACTATTTGTATCGTCCGTCCGTAAGATTGGTAGTGACACTGGTAATAAACAGAATAATTCTATAACTTCACCGCCAAGATAAACTTGCTGTGTGTGTCATCTTATAAAACTAGAAAATAAAACAACTAGAGACAAAGTCTGCTTCCTAATGTAGCCCCGAATCGTAGCCCTCGTAACAGAGGGTCAGGATAACGCTTTACCTTTTCCTTTGTCCGCAACAAGAGAAAATCGCTTTTAGGATTTTATTTTATCTATAATAATTGCAAAGGGACAAAGAGGAAAATCAATTCCTGTTTGTCACCTGAAAAATATCGCATGGTGACAAACAGGAAAAAAAAAATTTTAACTGTCACCTTTTTAGTCATAGGGTGACAGAAAGGAATTTTTATTCCTGTTTGTCACTTTGCGGGGACAGATTGGGGTGACAAACAGTAATAAATCGATAGTGTTATGTTTTAAGGCCTCTTTAATATAAGTCATTATCATTTACGTGCTTGGTTGCCTGGAAGAGATTGCTTTAAGCGATAAGGCCGCCATTTAAAAGCTTTTATAAGCTTTTCTTTAGTTATATTTTATGTATTGTTGCTGGTTTTTAAATAATGAGTTATCTAATAAAGACCAATAAGTATGGTATCTAATCGAACGCAGCGAGACCAATCATATAGGTATCTAAGGACCAGTCTAATGTCGCAGCGCACATCAAAATCGGTCCGTCAGTTTAGGCTGTAGAAGGTACATACAAATGTACCTACACTTTTTTATTAGTAAATATTTACACTCCACAGACGCTTTGTTTCGTGCCATTTACGAAGTTATAAAATTATTTGTGAATTTGATTACATTTCTTGAATTTCTAGGCTATATACCTACACTACCTTTTTTCAGAATAATCAGACCAAAACCTAAATTTGTCACGTACTTGATTCGTCAAGTTCCTAAAAGTCTAATTATTTGTTCGTCAAATAAGCTTTTAGTCAAGCATACTTTGGGACAGTCGAGATGAAAATAAATTCTATGATCGTAAGTATTAATTATATTATTGGGATGATATAAATTTAAAAAAATATAACTTATCAAAAACAATGAACTTCACATCTTATTTTAAAAAGAAATGCCATTTACGACAATTATATAGGACATCAATCTCCGAACTGGTGAACGAAAATAACATGGAAATATTTTACACAGCCATCAAAACCCCACGTCCACTAAGCCTGAAGCTAATAAACTTTAAAAATATAAATAAGTAAACCTTTTTTTCCACTTATATTTTAACGTTCGTATTAGGCACGTACCTAATCTCTTAAGGTTTTGTTAAAGGTGAAACAGTTTAGTGTCCGATCACAAAAGGACTAGATAAATTACGTATTTGACGTAAATAAGTTACAACAAATAATTGAATTGACTAATTGCGAAATTACCAAATTAAGCTTATGCGTTACGTAGCATATGATTAATGAAGAATTTAAAGAATTAAGTAATTAACAAATTAAGCTTATGACTTGTATAGGATATGGTCAAACAATTATTTGACGAATGTCTGTGTAATCCCTGGAGCTTAGGTTCTTGGCTCTTGCGTTTTCCATCCCTGGACGGCCAATTAAGGCAAGTCAGGGGGAGGGGTCTAATTTATTTAGTTGAATTGATTGCTAGAATAATAATTAATGCATTGTCATCATCATCATCATCTTGACATTATCCCACTACGTGGGGTCGGCACAGCATGTCTTCTTCTTCCATTCTACTCTATCAGCCGTCATCTCTTCATTCACTCCCTTTTCATACGATACATCCACATCTTCTTAGTTCGCCCCCTCCCAGCCCTTCCATCTACAGTCATTCTCATGGTCCTCTTTGTGATTTATTCCTGTTTGTCGCTCCACTCTGTCCCCGCAGGGTGACAAACAGGAATAAAAATTCCTTTCTGTCACCTTCGTAGTCATGAGGGGACAGACCGGAACATTTGTCACATGACTTTCGTCTCTACGCATAACATGTCCATACCATCCTAGCCTACCACTTTTTAACTGAATAAATCAAATGTATTTGATATTTGACATGTAACTTTATTTGTTATCAATAAATTACTATGACTATTACAAGTGGCGGCCTTATCGCTAAAATCTATCTCTTGCAGGCTACCTTACAAAATAAATACAGTACCTATAGGACGGATTATGGGTACAATAAAGAATATTAAGTAATAAAAATTTATAATATTCTAAATAAACGACTAATAATAAATAACAAATAAAAGCTTACAAATATAAACTTGGTTTTAATGGCGACCTTTTCGCTCAAAGCGATCTCTTCCAGGCATTCTACATAATATTGGTAACTACGTAGTAATCTACTCGTACCTACATGAATCATACAAATGATTATCTTGATAAATACGTCCATAAAGATATGTTAATAGCAGTTTACATCAAATCAAAGCAATTTTATAACACCGCGTAGTTCCAACACACCTTTATCTATATAAACAATCAAATACACGGAAATAATTGCAAGTAATCTTGTCACCAATAAACATTTTATACTTTTACATTGATCGAATTAAAAGGCTACATTTTTTGCTGACAAAAAAAGGCCAAGTTTCCGTTGCTATCTTACTTAGATACTTATTTCTATCAATATGGGCCCAAGTCTGGCATTTTAATTATTTCAGAATTGCAATTGCATTGCGTCATAATAGTCGTTTTAGTCAGATTCGCTAGTCTTAACTCTGACCTATTGTCAAAAAGACCATTATGACTTGGGCCCTTGAATTATCGGTGGGATCCGAGCCAATGCCTGGTGCTTGCACGCTTTTTTGCAGATACAGAAAACATAATTTCACATGTAACTCCACAAGTGGGGGGCTTATCGCTAAAAGCGATCTCTTCCAGGCAACCTTTGGATGAAATGTCACCTACAATACCTTCAATTGGATAACTAACACCTACAATTGGATGGTTTAAACACCTGGTGGTGGTTAAACCATCCAAGGTGGTTAAACCATCCAAGGTGGTTAAACCATCCAAGGCATGACTGGCTGAGCATTGTTTATCATCAGTATTTGAGCGCAAATTTACAACTAGCACCTTGGGACGGATCAGCTAAATCTTGCAAGCTTCAAGCGTTCGATTCTGGCGCGAGGCGATCAAAAAGACTATAGGCAAACTGGTTTCCTAAGTGTCATTTTTTAACTTCAAAGTAACTGATTTCGTCAGAATTTTTTTAAGGGGTTACGTGGCTAAAAGCTAAATCGGGACCCTACCACTAACACTTCGCTGTCTGTCACAGGCTGTATCTCATGAGCCGTGATAGCTGGACAGTTGAAATTTTCACAGTTGATGTATTTCTGTTGCCTTTATAACAATAAATACCAAAAATTTAGTAAAATTAGCATTTAATAAGAGCTCACATACAACAAATGTAATTTTTTTGCTGTTTCTTACTCGTTGTTTATAACGGTAATAGGTAGACGTTCGAAATATTCACAGAATATTTAGTTGTATATTTACTTTAGAATTAATAATTAAATCAAAATAAAATAAACTTAAGCTACGATAAACGTACCTATTTTATTCGGATTTGGCTTGTTATTAATGTAGGTTTAGATAAGCGAACGGGACCCTTCACGCTCGAGTCCGACTTGCTCCGCACTTGGCCGATTTTTTATTTGTAATTCCAAGTAACTGGGTCTCTTTTAAATCTTTTATGTAAAAATATTTAATAATAATGACCTATTAGTGAAAATATATCGCCTGTCATGAAACGCCATGTATCAGATTATGCCACAATCGCACGATTGCCACGAGATTTCTTATACATATAGGGCTTCTTTAACATCACATACAGAATACCACATTCAGTATGTGATGTTAAAGAAGCCCTTCACGAGGCTTTACGATTAAACGACGAGGATTAAACGAAATTTAATGATTTGTATTTTTGTATAAAATTTAACTTAACAAGTACTGAAACGATTTCAAAACATCTTTTGCAGTTAGAAATCTACATTGACACTGAGTAACATATAGGCTATATTTATTACTTGAAATAATAGAGATGTTTAGAAATCTGTACCAAAACCAACCCAAGATGTAAAAAAACCCATAAAATGTCGATCCGCGCGAAGCCGGGACTGGCCGCTAGTTATTTTACGAAACATTGACTCAACTAAACAGATTTTGAGAAATCTTGATCAAAACTACCATCATCTTGAAAGGTTTGGCATAGCCGTATAAGTAATACATCGTTTCATCATCATCATTAACCTTTACCTACCCATTGCTGAGTATAGGTCTCCTCTTGCGCGTGCCATCCTTTCCGGTTCTGTGCTAATGTCGTCCACCTATGTCCACCGCAAGGGCGGTCCTTGCCACATCTTTATATAGTTTCACTGGCATAAAATGAAAGTGTAAATTTTATAGAAAATTTGATCAAAGAGACTAAGGTTACCAATATTTTTAAAAGCAACTGCAAAATAAGTAGGTAAGCCCATTTGTCTTAATTTTCGCACGACCACTGAAGTCAGCGATACTGTAGCCCTAGATAGAGCATGCCTAGTCTGGAATATACTGGCTCTCAAGGAAGGATGACGGAACTCACCGTTAGGTGCTTGGAGACAGATTTTACAATGAAAAAAATTAAAGATGTATGTTGTTACTGGTTTTACTAAAAACTGCTGAACTAATTTTGATGAAATTTGGCACCAGGATAGTTTGTGTCCTAGATTAACACATAGTTTACTTTTCATCCCGGAAAAATGCAGTGTTCTCGTGAGATGATTAAAATTTCCATGGGTAATTCCCCGGGGCACAGCTACAGTGGCTACTAGCTACATAAATCTAGGTACTTTATGATATCTTTACATATATAATTCTACTTTACGTGTGTATGTCACTGAAATCCTAAACGGCTGGATAGATTTGAATGTTTTTTTTTGTAGGGTGGCACCCTAGATGGTTAAGATTCACAAGTCAGGCCGGCAGATGGCGCTGCAGTCGATATCTAAGTTTTTGCAGGACATCGTCTGTCGAGTCCGCTAGTGTGAGTAGGTATATAATTTAAGTAGGTACGAATACGATTTTCGGCACTTTCATTATCATTTTATTAGTTAGATTCTTGTAGTAGATAAATGCGGTTCCGGTTATTGCGAGTATTTATTACAGAAACACCGATTTTGATGGAATTACAATTAAGGAACATGTTTCTTAGTAAGTATCATCATTGAGTTAAGGCGATAATTTTAAGTTATTTGTTAAGGCGACATAACAGATCTGACCACCTGCAAATTACAAATCACGCTGCAAATCGTGGAGCGTAGGTAAGCAGGATCTCGCTAATCACGCTACGGTACCTACGACCCAATCAAACGTCAAGCCCTGTCAGCCTGTCACTAGTAAAAATACACGGCAATTAGAAACACAAGATGTACCTAACAATAAATTAATTTATTACACAATTTATGGCGTTATTAGTTTAGATTTAATACAAACAATGGAAAAATAATATGGGATGAATTAAACAAAGCCATAGACTGGTTATACAAGGTTATCGGTTAGGGGTGTACTTAACTACTAAGACGGGGTCACTATAACTATTAGAAAGAAAGAAAGAAGACGTTTATTAAGACACTCGAGACACTACAACAATAACAATAAAGATAAGACAAACAAATACATAATGACATTAACAAATACCTAATATATTGTCAAAACATTTAATTTTTACTATGGCACCAAAATATTAGAAAAATGTAATGAGTCCTATTTCCTACTAAGTAAATCCTACTAACTAAATGAAATGAGTCCTATTTCCTACTAAGTAAATCCTACTAACTAAATGAAATGAGTAAAGTAAAGTAAAGTAATATTTATTGACCTTTAAATAACGTTCGTTACAGGCAAGTCTTATTACATTTGAATTAAGAATTACTTAATAAATTTAACTTACAAATCTCATTCATATACGATTACTTAATATTAGTTCCTAGTTTAACAGTTCTCTTGACAAATATTTACATTATGATTGCTTTGTTTAGTTATTAGTGATATTTTATTATGGTTGTTCCTATTTCCTACTAAGTAAATCCTACTAACTAAATGAAACGAGTCCTATTTCCTACTAAGTAAATCCTACTAACTAAATAAACGCGAAAGTTTGTATGTAGGTACGTAAGTATGTTTGTTACTATTTCACGCAAGAAACCCCTGAACGGAATTGGATGAAATTTTACATTAAGATAGCTCGTGTCCTGGATTAACACAAAATACTTTTCATTCCGGAAAAATGCAGTGTTCCCGTGGGATAATCAAATTACCACAGGGAGTTCGGGGCACAGCTAGTATAATGATAAAGTAGTTCCATGCTAACTGTTGACCTCGTGATAGAAAAAAATAGCGGAGCGGTTCCGCTTTATTTTTGTTCTTTCTTTTTCAATCAGTTTGTCGCAAAAGATATTTTTTAATGTCTAACGTTGTTAGGTATCGTAATTAATGATAGAAAAACACGTCTGATTTTTAAAATGATAATTCGAGAAAAAAATTGTATCAACCACAAAATGTATGGAACCCTACACCCTACTGTTTAAGAAGACGGGTTTTCACTTGTACCTGATTGTTGTAAAGGTCCAACTATAGTTTCGTTCACATTCGGTGAACTTCATCAGGAATGAAATGTATGGAACCCTACACCCTACTGTTTAAGAAGACGGGTTTTCACTTGTACCTGATTGTTGTAAAGGTCCAACTATAGTTTCTTTCACATTCGGTGAACTTCATCAGGAATGAAATGTATGGAACCCTACACCCTACTGTTTAAGAAGACGGGTTTTCACTTGTACCTGATTGTTGTAAAGGTCCAACTATAGTTTCGTTCACATTCGGTGAACTTCATCAGGGATGAAATAAATAAATAAATATTGGCGGACATTTTTCACACAGCGCCATCTAGCCCCAAACTAAGCAGAGCTTGTACTATGGGAACCAGATGGTTGATATATACTACATATACTATTTTTAAATACATACTTATTATACATAATGAACACCCAGACACAGAACAAACACCCGAGTTCATCACACAAATGTTTGTCAAGAGTGGGAATCGAACCCACGACCTTCAGCGCCGAAGTCAGGGGTACTAATCACTGCGCTGTGAGGCCAGTCGTTCGTCCAGCCAGTAAATGAGTCGTTCGTGTTGTCAACGATGGCACTTCACGTACTGCGCTTGGCCGCTCGCCGCGCGCGCGATGTCTTCGTCGGCTGCCAGGGTGGGAGGGTTGGTAGGTTGTTGGCGGGACTGCTACGTCGGTTACACGCGCTAGTTTTCTAAATAAAAACGTGAGGAACCGATATTTTTTTATTGAGATGTTCCTATATTTAAAATGATTCCTGATGATCCGTTTTAGGCTTAGTACACTCCTAGCCGATAACCCTGTAGGAACAGATTAACAGTAGACTTAGCTACTATTACGATAAGAGGTATTAGAGATTTACAACATTTAATGATAGTTACTGAGTTATGAATTAGAATCAGTAAATATAAGATTATTGTCTTAATAGAATTCGTATCAAAGCTAAATAAGAGCATAAGTCGCATGTGCTATTAATTTCTCCTGGCAATTCTTATACCTATGAAAAACAAATTCAATTTCACTTTCGAATTATCTAAAGTAAACGCTGTTATTTTTATAAAATTTAAATAAGAATTAAAAAAATAAGTGGGTAGGTAATATTAATTTTTGTAACATATTTTCCAAATCCGTGCACGTTTTGGTGCTGAGAAATTAGGGAACATAAAAAAATATGACGAATGAATAACCTACTTTTTTGGATTAGGTTAAAATAAGCCTACATATCGTATATATTTATTAACATCATCATCGTTTCGACGCGTGACCAGAATGCCAGTTTTTATCTGGCCTAACGTATAAGCATTGCCATTCAGCGTGGTAATGCGGCTAGCATGCTCGGCACGCTGCCTTCTGGTGGTGCGTTGGAGCATTTGGATTATCTGTAGGTTTTAAATGGTGTATAGGTAATCTTTTTGCTATAATTTTTTGTTGTCGCAGTTAGTAATGTTAATAAAGGCACTTGCCACATTATCTTTTCACATCATTATATTTAATTAATCATATTTTTGCGGTAAGCTAAGTACTTACTAGCTTTTCTCAAAGAGAGATATTATTACCTATTTTAATTGCTTTTGCTCGTGGCTTTGCCCTCGTTATATTTTTTATCGAACTATCTCTGTGCAAAAAAACAGGTCGATCCGTCATTCAATTGCCGAGGAGAAAAAACAACAACCCACATTCGCATATAAGTATAATATGTGAGAGATATATTGAATATTAAAAAAAAATCTCAACTAAGCTAGAGCCCCTTAACCTAGAGCGTCTCAAATCAAAGAGTACAAGTTTACAACGATGACATGATTAATAAAATTACTATTGTACCTTTTATCGCTAGATAAAGCAGTTTAATACTCTTCCTCAAAGTTATCAAGAAACGACTTTATGATATTGGCAACCAAACAAATGATTACAATTCCTTATTTTCAAGAGCACAAAGCTGAAAATAGACTGAAAATTTCTTTGCAAACGGTAAAAGGATGTGTTTAGTATAGTTTTTAGAATTTCTATATAATGTTAGGTTCGAAATGTAATCTTCAGACGATTTTAAACAGCTAGCCTGTGTAGTAACGTCCAGTGACATCTATTGTTTTAAATAACAATTTAATATTCTTGTTAAATTCTAACACAGGCTAAATAAATTTCAATTATGATTGGTAAGTGATCCTTGCTTTACTTATTTTTTAATCAATAATAAAAAAGTATTTTAGGTAACCAGTTACTTAGAAGTTTGAAAAGCCCTTTAGAAAAGCAGTTACTTAGATAACCAGTTATTTGGAAGTTTATAAAATCCATTTAGGAAACCAGTTGCGAAATCCCGGTCTCCTTAACAGCCGTAGCGGCTAAATCAGTTAAAAAGTTTTCAATTCTAAATTACCCGATTTGTCAGAGATGATATTTTTTTCGGTTGCACGCATTAATTTTCTAGGTGGCCACATAAACTCATATACATTCCAACTTATTCCAAGCCGTTGCAACTATTTATTCTAAAGTAATACCTTTTTCCCTTTGGGGTAGGCATTGTGGGGTACATATAATCGAGACATTTTTATCCCTTCTTCCCCCTTTAGGTTGGGTTGTTCCATACTGTCCAATGACATATCATTCAGAATTAAAAAAAATCTTAACTTATCGTTGTCCATATTAACTCATCCTACTAGAGTCAAATCAAATCAAGTATCAAAAACATCATCATTGGACATTTATTTCATATTATCATACCAATTTTAAGTTATAAAAGTTAAATATGTCAGTTATATGTTTTATCAGCTAATAATTTTGACATCTACACATTCTCCACCCTCGAGTTCCAGCTCTTTTGGCGTATTTTTACCTGTAAACACAAAAATTAAAGATTATATTATGATACAAACTATATGACGCCAATGCAGCAATATAGACAATGGCGAAACTGTCTATTTAGGCGGAGTGGGTCACTCTAGTCAGTTTCTGGTCACCCTAGTCAGTTTCTGGTCACCCTATTCAGTTTCTAGTCACCTTAGTAAGCTTCTAGTCACCCTAGTCAGTTTCTAGTCACCCTAGTCAGTTTCTAGTCACCCTATTCAGTTTCTAGTCACCTTAGTAAGCTTCTAGTCACCCTAGTCAGTTTCTAGTCACCCTAGTCAGTTTCTAGTCACCCTAGTCAGTTTCTAGTCACCCTAGTCAGTTTCTGGTCACCCTAGTCAGTTTCTAGTCACCCCAGTCAGTTTCTAGTCACCCTAGTCAGTTTCTAGTCACCCCAGTCAGTTTCTAGTCACCCTAGTCAGTTTCTAGTCACCCTAGTCAGTTTCTGGACAACCTGAATGCCTCTAACCATAGATGAAATGATTGTTTTGGTGCTTAGTTGACATGGCCTATTTAAGTTTTCATACATAAAAATGGTAGAAAATTTAATACATTTAATGTAGGTATCACAATTTTTTATTTAATATTATTATAAATATAATTTATATCTGTTATTTCCAACGTGATATCTGAAGTTATTTCTGCAGATAGAGCTTGTGCTTTTAGAGGCATCAAGAATAGATATCTTATAGAGTAAATTTAGATGAATAAATCAATTTTTAAATCTCATATGACATTGCTTGGAATGTTTCCATATTTTAATCAAGAGTATCTTACTTTGCTTTTAAGTTATAACTATTTTTAATTTTAATTTTAAATATGTCATATATTAGTGTATTGAAATACTTCTCCTAAATATCACTGGAACCTAAACAATTTGAAGATAATCAACGATATTTTTTAAATAATTTTAAACTCATTATGACCACCACTACTAATGCAAAATACTTTAAGAAATAGCAAATATTATGTACCTGTAATAAAATCTCCGTCAAATATAAACTTAAGTTTTTCTAATGGCTTCTCTAAATGCTCTGCACACTGAATCATAGCCGCGGTCAATTTCTCTTCAGGTTTAACATAGAGTTCAAAAGGTTTTTTTACATTTTGGCACTGGAATTTCAGCTTGATCCCTTCTTTAACAGTAATATGATTATTTCTGAATAGAATAGTTGACATACTTTGGTTTACGATACCTCCATCTATGAATTTAACAATACTGTATGTTATGGAATCTGGAGTATCATCTTGCTTGAGTATTTTATCGTTATACATGAAAAGCAACTTATCTTGACTTACTTTTTCTCTTTCCGAGAAAAAGTTGAATATCGGTTGTAGTTTCTGAAACCGCCTTATTGTGAATCTGACGCATTCTCGGCTCTGCCAGTACACTTTGACGGATAACTCTTCATTTTCATCTAATGAGTCATTCAAATCCATTTCGTGTTCAGCTACAATCGCAACCTCATCCTTTTTAGTTGTCTGGTTAGTGAAAAGAGGTTGATTATAGCTTTCGTCGGGATATTCATCCGTGTTGCCAACACTGTATGTAGGGAAGGATTGAGAACTGCTACCATGATGATTAGGCAAGCCAGTCATAGTCGTTAACGTTCCCTGTGGCAGAATTCGATTGCTTTGTCTTGACGATATGTTACCCTGTCTGCCTCTGCGACGTCTCCTTGAGGTGTTAAATGGAGATCGAGTTGAAGTAATCGGATTATTACTTGGAATATTAGAAGAGATTATGCTATTTGATGTGGTATTAGGGTTGGTAGTGGAATTAATTATGATCCTGCCTCCACGACTTGCAGCGTTTTTTCTACCTCGACCTCTACCTCTAGCAATTACATTCAAACTTGTATTTTCTTCAATATTGGATGTGTCCAATAAGCTTGGTAATTCACATGTATTTTTATCCGAGACATCTAAATCAATGGTTAGGGTGCTATTGTCAGTATTTTCAGAGGCTTTAAAACGTTTTCTCGTGCACATAGACACCACAATTTCAGTAGAAACACCAGCAATACGTTTTGAACTTCGCGTAGCTTTCTTCTTCGAGTTCGCAGCTATTATTGTGTCTAATGATATATCTTCGCAATCAGAGTCATCTTTTATAAGTTCGCAAGCAATTTGAACACTAGTTTCGGTTATTTTAGCAGTTTTATCGACAGTTTTTGGGGTATCTTGCTGCGAATCATCAAGTAAGTTGGATGTTTGTATTTTATCGTCGCTGTATTTGTTTTTCATTAACTGTAGTTTCTGCGCTAAGTTACCGTAGCAGTCGTCTTCAGAGTCTGACGACATAATCTCGGCGATAATTGATTTAAATAAAAAATATTTCCTATATCCTCCAAATTACGTAAATTTATAGTAAATTCAAAGAACAGCCAGCCAGTAAAATAATGCTACAATCAAATTCAATCAATTTATCAATCAGTCAGTCAGACGTCGTCAGTATTGTGTGACATTGACAGTCTCAATTATGTAATTTTTGTAGCTTCGTACGACATACTACATTATTATATCATATCATTGTTAGTAAGTTAAGTTACAAAATACAGATTTTAGTTAGAAGTTAAAAATTATATTTAGTAATATTTTACAATCGTGAAAGTTGTACAAGATAAATGTAATAAATATACAAAATTGAGTAGGTATATTTTTTTGTAGGTAACATATTTTTATCCAATTGCGTCTGCATTTAAATTATACACAAAAATTTACTTAATTATTAAATTATCGTTGGTAAATAGATATAATTGATTTCAATGAATATTATAGAAAAGATTTCGTTGCGATCAAAATTTCTACAGAGTCCACGCAAGGACGATATTAGCTCGGAGGTTGGTCCTCATAAAAAGCAGGTAGGTGTATAATTATTTAACTTAATTTTAAACTATAAAAACATTACGCAGTTTACTGCACATGTTTATATTTGTCGACGAATTAATGCCGGTTACACATAATAAAACTACCTACTGAAATTTATTGTGCCCATCATCAGACGATATTATTTATAAAACCGCTTGTCGCCGAATAGCGCTTAGATATAACTGAAACCTGTTTTGTACTATAACCATGTTATTGATACATGTAGGTACCAATATAAACTAGCAATTTTGGGGAGTGTTGACCTCACAACTACTTGTCAATATATATTTTTTGTTTATATAAATCAACAACCACTTGACTGATTTTTCCCATACCCATTAAAATATTATCTTTGGCTTGGTTTCACATGTTTCTGCTTAATTTTATTGTGATCAGCTGGCTTAGCAAACTTATCCCTTTTTTTAGGGAAATACTCCATTAATGGAGAATAGCCGACCCCTAAAAAATAATAATAAAAGAACTATATATTAACCAAGTTTTGTCAAGTTTGATTTGAAACTAGAAACTGTACATACGAAACAAATTAGTTTTAAATCGTTATTATGTTTATTCCGCAGGCAAAATTATCTCATTCCTCGCCGTAGTGGCCGTAGCAGTATCAGCGTCAGCAATATGGGAGGACCTCAAGCCTATGGAAGGCGTAGACCCTAACAAAGTGTCCTGTGATTCCCGGGGAAAAGTAAGCTTAACCTTACCTAACTTTATTTACGAGACAAAAACTTGTTGACCGATTAAGTGAAGGAATATAGAAAGTTTGATACGGCGACATTTAGTGGCCGATATTTAGTAAATAAGTAATATTCGGTGAAGACTTATGGAGCTACCAGATTTACTAAGATTCCTGAATGTTTAGAATGTGGTTGTAGTTATCGTAAAAAATATTGAGGTCGTGATTTCGACAGTTTGCGGAACTATTAGTAATAAGTTCAATGGCCTCATAGTCAAAACATTGCGATGTCTACTTAGGGGGCAAACCAGGCAAGTAATGAGTGCTTTACTTAAATGTTGATGTGTTTTTTTTCTCAGGAATTCCTGCTTCTTCCCCACTACAAAAACTGCAGTAGATTCTACATGTGCAATCACGGTGCGGAGGTGGAGTTTGAGTGCGCACCCGGAGGTCTCGTCTTCGATTTTGAACGTCAGGTAAGTGTTGACTATACCATCTTTGTATATAAAAGACTAACTTCTGACTGACTGACTGATTTACTCTTGCAATCAACCTATAGCCTTAACCGCTGAACCTAGAGACATGAACACAAAGTGATGCCAAATTCTTATTTTTTTTCATGGATTTCTTACATAACGGCACGCAGTACTAATAGTTATACTAATATCACTCACATGCTTTCCTGTTTCCGTTTAGACATGCAACTGGGCTTGGGCTATTGACTGCGTACTCCGCGACATCGTAGAAGTAGAAGAAGACGGATCTGGAGACGACGAAGCCGAATTCTCAGTCATCGGTGAATCGGCAGTCAAAAATGGACCCGTTGGTATGTAACTTTCAAAGTTACATTGAATCATCAGTATTGTCATCAGTATTATCAATAAATTAATTACTGGATCTACGTTTAATGACCTACAGCACTATGTTAAAAGGACTGGCCTATTGTAATATATTTTTATATTTTGTATAGTAATAAAGAATTTCAGATTATATACCTGTTTTTCTACTTTTATGAAAACTTCATTAATTAGGGTATTCAGATGAAAGGTGGAAGTTGATGTAGGGATTTTTAACATCTTTAGGGCTTTTTAAGAGCATAATCTAGTTTGAAATTCTTGTAATGATATCACTGTGACCTCTTAAGTATAATATTTGCTGTTCATCTATACGCTCAGTAGAAACAAAAAACCTAAATAAACGTAAAAATGTAGGACCAGATATGAGTTAGTTAGTACTATTTATCAGGCAGAATATATAGAATTAGTTAAGAGAAAATAATTATACTCGAAGTAAAAAAAAATTTAGTAGAATAAATACAAAAGTATTAATTACATATTCGGTCCATCAGCCCTATAAAATATAATAATCTTTACATATATCCACAAGCCACCCGTCACAATGTTTCTTTATAAGAACCCAAGCAACCAAATGCTCTCAGTTGAATTTTTTAAAATTCTCTCGGATAGTAAAAGTTTCAACCTTGTCATCAACTTAAAAAAAGTAAATTTTAATTAATTGTACCTAGGTCCATATATGTTTTACAATAATTTAGCCGTGAAATGCACGCTCTTAAAATGCACCATAAAGAAATAAATTAGAAAACCTTAAAAATAGTCAGACGATGCTTTCTGCTTCTACTTTTTTTGTCAAAAATTATTGCCGTCTTTTAACGGTCTAGGACATAAATTAGTCATGTCAGTCATTTACACATAATACCCAACCAATGACCCAACACACTTGAATATGAAAAAAAATATTATTCAGACTACCTAAAACATAATGAAAAATTACCTGTAATCCAACTAAGTGTCACAAGGTCATTAAAGTTTAAGAGTTATTTTAGATTTAAGGCAACCTGGTACTGACTGACTGGTGATTAGATAGAAAGAATAGAGTAATTCGGGCACGGTGTGACCCTTAATAAGATAGAATTAATAGATATTTCCCTGTCGACCAGGTTACTTGACTGCTGAATCAAGTGGTGCGGTCCGTCCTATGGCTGCTTTGAGTGCGCGCCAGACTTACAACGCAATATCTCTCAGCTGTGAGAACGCCATGTCTTCTGCGATACGGATACCTTACAAGTTAGTATTAAGTCTCTGGACTTCTGATACGCGATAAAATCTGGTATTTAGTAGCTCAACTCTCCCTCTCTAATCTTCCAATTACGATGACACTGATTTTCGACGAGAAAAAAATGTTATATTTTATTAAGTACATCATTCACATCATCTCTTCCAAGCAGGGTCTTAGGGCTCGGATTGTGGAATCAAGCTGCTTAGTCAAGACCACCCTGAGTATGCGTGAGACTATTAGCACAATATATGGATTGCTAAGACAAAGTTGTTAAATCTGCAGCGCTATGATTTATATACAGTACATTTTATAAGATACGGCGAGAACGCGCATTATCAGTTAAAAATCCTGCCCGCCGTAATATTTTCGTTAGTTTTAATTTATGTTTTTAACCTTTCTGTTAATCTTATTTTTACAGTGGCGACTGTCAAAGGTATTGGAAATGTGAAAAAGGCCTTCCCCAAACCTTCTACTGTACCGACGGCCTCTTTTTCAACCCGGCCTCCTTGCAATGTGACTTCGAAGCTAACGTGAGATGCTCCGTCGAAATAGGCGAAGAGCTTAACGGAGAATTCATGGTTTACAAAGAATAATAAGTAACCTAAACTTTACAAGTACTTGTCGATTTGTAAAAAAAATCTACAGGTACTTGTAAACTTGGATATTTTTACAAGCTCATGTTACCTTGGTATGTGTTTTATATAAGAATTTATCATTACGGTGCACAGTTAGGTTGGCGTAACTTGTAGTATTATATTCCTCAAGCCCTCGAAGACTCGTGGATGACTTTATCAAGTACTTACCTACCTAGTGAGTTATGAACACATAATTTTTAATTTGGTCAGAGCTTGTAAAAACGACTTATTAAGGCAAACAAACTTGGTCAACACGAATATTAATAAAAAAAAAGTATTAATGGAGCAAAATCAGTATTGTGTATTTAATATTATAATTCGTCTATAAATAAATGTCACTGGAAAATAATAAAAATATTAAAATTACCTATGAAATTTTTATTTTTACATAGAAAATAGCACGACCGATTCGTTGTTATACTAGACAATTACAGTAAATGTGACTAATATAATATAGATACATTATACAATTTGAATTAATAATATACTTATAAGCCTACTACATACTGTTATTACATAAACAATAAAGAATTTTATGAATGGTGATATTAAAATACGTTACAATATGCAAACTATATGTAATGATTCGATATACATAACGTCATAGGTATAAAACCCTGAACTGCACTGAAATCTAAAACAGGTTCCATAAGTTGCAGTATTTTTGTTTACACTTAATAAAGTGACCAAATAGGGGCAAACAGCCCCTGATAGCACTGAATACGTTCCTGTTGACAGTACTCTACATCAAAAATATTTTTCTCTTGAAATAAAGCTTCATACGGTAACTATATTTAGCCAAAAATATTAAAATTAACGCTACATTTAATGATGATGAAAAAAACTTTAACTAAGGCTTTCTATCTCCAATACGGTTGCTAAGCGTCATATATAATACAATATACTTTTTAATCATTTTATTTCAATAATATATATACCCTTATAAAGAACTTAATAGCCGTATTATTTGCTACTGTTTGTTTTGAGGTGCAAAAAGGTCAACGTCCGGAACTTCTTTCTTCTCAAAGGGGTAGTATGGGTGATCTTGCCAGAAGCTAGGATGGACCACACGATAGTCCTTGTTATATTTACCTGTCAATTGATAAAAACAAATATATTTTTAATTTAAAACTAGGACCATTGTTGTGTACTTATACAAAAGTTCTTGTTAATAAGAAATGAGATTATCAACTTACATTACCTACATAGAACTTATTCAGTTATTTAAATATCAAACATCCGAAACGATTTTGATTTTGATATTGACGCTTTAAAAAAAACACAGTCCAGGCATTACTGATTAATCTGGAAACGTAGCGATATGAAAAAAAAAATCGACGAATTGAGAACTCTTTAAAGTAGGTTGTAAATACTTCAATGCATAGATTTAAATATAATTTAAATTAAATTATATATATATTTCTCAATGCTTCAATAAACAAACATAATATTTGTAAAAATTAACAACATATACCTACAGCATTTTTTACTCACCAAGTTCTTTCATATCTTCTTCTGACAATTCGAAGTCAAAAATATCGATATTTTCCTCCAGACGATGTTTTTTGACAGACTTGGGAATCGGCACCACTCCTCGTTGTACCTTAAATATTTAAAACACATATTAAACAAGTGGTTAGAAACAAGTAAAAAAAACCCGACTGCAATATTCTTAAACCTGTCTTAACATCTTTATTATTTCTTTTAATTTTTATGTAGCCAGTGTCACTCTCACGACTAAGACGAATCTATTGACACCACTCACATAAAAATACGACAAGCCGTTTAAGCTCTAGGGCATGCCAAAAAAATATACAAAGATAGACACATGCACTTGAAAAACATAATCCTCTTCTTTCGCAGTCAGGTAGAAACATTTAAAAAACTTACCAAGTATCTCAACACGATCTGCGGCACGGTTTTTTTATATTTAGCGCTGATTATTCCCATGTTATAATCATTGACTCTCGGCGGCGGCGCTGTAGAGTTCAAGTCGAACAACGAACCGAACGGCGAATACGCCATTATAGTAATGTTTTGTGACTTGCAGAAATCTATTAGTTTGTTTTGAGCCAGATTTAGGTTCACCTGTAAATAGTAAGCTGTAATAAGTGTTTTTAATCACCGACGCAAAAATACGGTGTGTGACGTGTCTCTGTAGAAATAGCAATAAAAATATGTTTTTTTGAAACAGAATACAAACTTAATTACACAATTTATAATCAGACTAAAGTTAAAAATTACTGCTTTCTGTCACAACGCGGTCCCAACTCAACATAATGCTGGTTGCAACAACCTGCGTTGATCTTCCGTTGGAACCGAGTGTTGACGTCACGCACGTCACATTCGGCATTTTTATCTCATTCGGTAAGGCACATTATTATGTAAAAATATGGAGGTACACAATATCAAAAAAAAGTATAAATAAATACTCAAACAACATTTTAATAAGTTTTAAATTTAAAAAATCGACTGTATAGGTACAATTTGTTCGCAATTCCCTCAATATTGGCATCAAATAAAAGGGCTTGACTGGTAAATTACTACACTATGATAATTTCAAATCCAAGATGGCTGCCAAAACAAATGTCAGGGGTTTTTCGATGTTACTTGTTAAAAAAATTATAATATTGTTCCGCTTCGTTTTGATGTCAACGTGAGACAACGATAAACTACTTTTGTCTTAATTGGTTAATTCTTAAGTGTCTTAATTCTTTTTCCTGACTTCCTGATGAAGGATCTCGCCTTATCTTCGGAAATTAAACGATGATTTACGTAATTTAACTCGATATATTTTTATACGATGTTTTGGTATCAACCCTAATATAATAGAGTGAGTCATATCTGTGATGTTTATTCGTTTCCGCAAAGCAGTATTGCCATACGAATAAATTAAATGTCATAGATTATACATTGCCCTAAATATAAAAGAATGAATGAACATCACAGACAAAATAAATTCACAATCGACGACAAAAATTAATTACCAGAACATATTAATTCGAATAATATACTAATTAGGCTAACACTCCACACCTCACTCCATTGAAATTGCACGTTAAATGCTAAAGCAATAAACTTCTCCACTGTATGTCGGAAATATCCACTCACTAAACACAAAAAAAAAAAACTAAAGAAAAAATCAAATCGGTTCAGAAGTTTCAGATGTAACAAACATCAAAAAGTAACATCTAATCAAATTGATGACCTCGTTAATTTTTTGAAGTCGTTTAGAAAGCTATCAAAAATTCTCACCTCGACCTGTAAAACAGCAGGTCTAATTGTACAGTTGTCCAACAAGCGTTCTATCTGGCTGATGTTGAAGTTGGATATGCCAATAGACCTGGCCAGGCCTAGCGACTTAGCGCGTTCCATCTCACGCCATGTGTCTAAGTAGTCTATGATGTCGAAGGATTTATGATCTAGCTGTTGGAGAACGAGAACAAAATTATTTAAGACAGCTATGGACCGCCAACTTGTCCATACAATAAGATATAGCTCTTTTCTAACTTTTAATGTTGTCCGATTCCAGTGTTTTTTTTCACGTAGCTAACACATTATTTACTAGACTTGTACCGTATTATTTTATGTCTTTTATATCACTTTAAAGTTACAAGCTTCCATTTAATAACTTTTTCAAAATAATTAAACGTGTAGGCCTAAAATACATAATAGTTAAGCGATTGACACCAATAACAAAAAATTACGTTACCTTTTAGGGGGTGCAAAGAGGTAGGCCCCGGAACGAAAATTGTATCAGAAATACGACAACAGTGAATGGTCGGTGATCCTCTTAACAAGTGGTTAGAAGTTCGAAAAAACCTGACTCCTAAATCGTTACACCCGTGTATCATCTTTAATTTCATTTAATTTTTATGTATTCAATGTCACTCTTACGACTAAGACTAATCTATTGACACCACTCACATAAAAATGCAGTAAGCCGTTTAGGCTCTAGGGCATACCATAGAAATATACATACACATAAACTCGAAAAACAGAGCCCCTTTTCTTTCGCAGTCGGGTAAAAGGGCCGGGAAACACCTTGAATCATTAAGGCGCATAGGGCTCATTTGTCATTCTACTCAGGGAGGTTTGGGCAAGCTCACTCTAAAAGTTGTTACGGATGCTACTACAAGTGACTAAGGCTTCAGGTACATCAGGATGGCAGGGCAGTTCGATAGTCCCTCTCTGGGCGACGGCTCAAGACGAGTTTCGTGCAGTCTGAGGCTCCCTTGAGCTTGTCGCCCAAAACTCTCGACCCGGGCTATTGCACTTACCAACCGTCCGATCAATCTACAAAAGCATTACCATGGCTGTCCCCGTATGGCCGTGCCACACGTATTTTTTTAAATCCTACACTGCTAGACATTTTTTTTTTGTTATAGGCGATAGGCTTGCGCTTGATCGCAACTCACCTGATGTAAAGTAACGGCGCGGGCTAGGATGCAGCGCGCTTGCTTAGAAGAAACCGATTCACTCGCGATTTGAAGAGACCGAGATTATAGATATCGGAAAATAGAGAACTTGACAGCGAATTCCACAACCTGGCAGTTCGCACAATAAATGTAGACGCGAAGCGTTTTGTTCGAGTCCGTGGAACCTCTACCATGAACCGGTGGCGCCTTACAGTATCTCAACCTTTGAGAGGATACTCAGCTTTTTGGCAGCTAACTGAGCTTTGGACTCAATATACGCACCAAAATTGAGCGTTGAAGTCAGCGTGACACCTAAGAGCTCAAGGTGGTCGGTTAGGGGAACGGATACATCTCGAAAAGTAGGGGCCAGCTGGAATGGCCTCTTTTTGGCGGAGAACAGACACGCCTGCATCTTAGTAGCATTGAACCTGACCAGATTGGCATCGCCCCAATCAGAGCCTGCACTGAGGGACAAGTTCAATCGCTCGACCATAGCTTCTCTAAGTAACTGAACTTCAGCCGCACTGACACGTGGGGAAGAAATGTAACTCTCAACGACCGTGCTGTCGTCTGCGTACCCAAAGATGCCTGGTTTTAACAGATCATTGATGTGCAGCAAAAAAAGGATCGCTGAGAGCACCGAACCCTGAGGGACATTAGTAGCCATTTGGTCTGACGAGCAGCCATCAATGACAACTCGTATTGACCAGTCCCTCAAGAAGTTTGATATCCTTCCACAGAAACCAGCGGGCAAGCCGTATGTAGGAAGCTTGCTTACAAGACCTATTCGTGCCAGACCCTGTCAAAAGCCTTCGAAATGTCGAGAGAAACGGCAAGCGCCTCTTTCTCTATGGCTTCACTCCAGATATGAGTTGCGTATACTAGAAGATCCCCACTAGACATTTGACCACAAATTCGCACGACCACGGAAGTCAGCGATACTGAGATGGAGCATGACTAGTCTGAAATACACTGGTTCTCAAGGAAGGCTGCCGGAACACACCGTTAGGTTCTTGGCGACAGATTTTACAACTTGAGGGTGGTAGCTAGCCAGGCAAGCTATAGGAAACGCCATACCACCATGCATGTATCCTTTGGCCAACAGTCCCTATTGAACAAAATATCTTAAGTAGAAAAAAAATATCTTGAGCTGAAAGCGATGTGGTGCAATTTAGATGGGCTAAGATGTGAAAACAAAGAGAAAGAAATGGCGTCGGTATTTACAGTTCACAGGTTTAACGCTGATAAATATAGACGCGCTTTTTTGCTCTGTCCATGTACTTACAGTGAAAGCTATGGGGAAGTGAATTAAGTAGAGGTCCACGTAGGTGAAGTTAAGGCGTGCGAGTGACTTCTTTAGGGCACCTATGACGTCACGCTTTTCATTGCTACCCAGCTGAAACAAAATATATCATATGAAATGTATTCTAAACAATTATAAATTATTACCCACTCCAAAACATGAGATCTACGATTCGTCACATTTATTTACTGAAAGTTCTCTATAATATCTTCTATTTTCATGATTTCTCGTAGATTCAGATTTCAGGAATGTTTTGGATAATAATTTTTTTGGTTGCAAAATTAAAATAACTGGATTCACTGAAATTGAAATAATTGGACTGGTCAATTGTCTTTTGCTTGCTTTTGCTTGCTCAAATCGGTTTTCAATTTTTTCATTGGTTTTTTTTCACATAGCACACATTGTTTACTAAACTTTACCGTTTTATTTTGTTCTATTTTATATATAACTGTAAAGTTACAAGCTTCCTAAGCAGTCATATTTTTGCGCTGATACTATTAAAAGCCTTTATTATGTAGAATTAAAAGCCTTTATTATGTAGAACTCACAATTTTTTTTTCAAAATAATTAACTCGTAGACGTTAAATACATCATGTGTTCTTAGCTATACTCAACTTAGATGAAAATCGGTCCAAGATGGCCACAGTCGCGCCGCCGCAAAATGGCGAAATACAATTATTTCAACAACGTCCTCAGTATGGGTGTAAATGAGAGGGCTTGGCTCGTAAAATACCAATATTCAACAAATCGAAGTTGACTACCATAAACAAATACTTATCTAAAGTTTTTTTAAAATTGTCATTTTTATTTGATAAACATTAACTTAAATTATATAGGTACCTGCTTATTTTCGTGTTCATTTAATATCTTAAGTATTAGTTATATACAGTATACATTCAAAACAAAAAATATAATAAAAAACTTAAACGTAGAGTGCCGCCAGCAGCGGGGTAGGATCCAAGCTACCGGAGGTAGGGACTACAGAGAGAGGAACCTCCCTAACAATACCTGCCTACTAACATTACGTATATTATTGCCACTTCTTTTTACGAGTAGCTTATATAAATAGATATCTATGGTAACTATCATACTGACTAATATATTAATCATACTAACCTTAGTAACAAGGAACACGTCTTCCCTGCGCACTGGAGACTTGAGAACAGCTCTACCAACTTGCTCCTCATTCAGATACAGGGCTGCAGTGTCTATTAATCTGTAATCAAAGAATATCATCAATATCAAAATTATAATCAGTTTTATTTGCTAGAAACACATTAATTGTTTTACAAGATCTTATAGTAGTTTATAGCATACATGTCCTGGCCTAGTTTATAGCATACATGTACTGGCCTAGTTTATAGCATACATGTCCTGGCCTAGTTCATAGCATACATGTCCTGGCCTAGTTTGGCTGCAGAATATTAAAATTAGGTGTGTAGTATTGTTAAATATAGCAAACAAAGAAAACCTAAGTAAAAATATTATGAAAAGTTGTCACTCCTTATCTAACAATAGTTCACATATTCCATTCACCTTTTTTTATATGTGTCATACATATTTATGTTGTAAAGGGCTTAATGTTGGTCACGGCTCCACTGATACCCCAATAAAGGTCCGGTTTTACTTGCCGTATTAACTAAAATATAACTTTAAAATAGCTAACTAATAACTTATATTATAATACCATACGTGTAAGTACGCGATTATCAACTGGTTAATTACACGTTAAAATCATCCAATTAGACAGATGAATTAGTCTTGTAGGTATATTTTTACCTGTATCCAGCATCAAGCGCCCAGGTAACTGGATCTTCCACTTCTCGGTCTAATACTTTTTTTTGGCCATTCTGAAATAACAAAATAATCTTTATATTTATATAGTGTTATCGGGGTTCTTACATTCGCAGTTGATCCATAGTGAAAGTTGTTCCTTAGAGTATAACAACCTCCTTTCGGCTTAGTACACTCCTAACCGACTTAAATGTATAAGAAGTAATGTAACCTGAGTCAGATAAATACTTTCTGACTTGTTATGAAATTCGTTTGAATCAAATCAGAGCCTAAACACCAACTAGAGACATGACATTTTGAGAGTATTTATTCATCATGGGTTTACCTCGTCAAATCCCAAGAAAGTTCCCACTCCCATAGCGGGTATAGAGTAACCATCGTTCAGCGGCAGCCGTGGTGCTTTCCCACCGTCTTTGCTGTCGCATAACTGCAAGAAAAAGCAAACAAAAATGTACTCAGTTTTAAATAACAGTGTAAGAAATAGTTAGAAGCGTCTTCAATAAAACACTACTGAAAAAACTTTAGATTAATGTATTTGACGATGACGTACTTAAAAACATGGTTGTCCAATAATTTATATCACATACATACACACACAAACACACATACTAGACTACCTCATCTTAAATGAAAACATTAGCTTTAAAGACATTTATTCTCATATAAAGACTGTAGATATAGATGTTGTATACAACTTTTCATAATTTTTTTACTTTGGTTTTCATTATAAAAGTTTTCTTAAAAAAACACATCTAATTTTAATATTTTGTATGCCTAACTAGGCCAGGACATGTATGCTCTAAATTACTATAAGTTCTAGTACAAGAATTACCGTGTTTCTGGCAAATAAAACTGATTAATTATGAAAAAGACATTACATGACTTCCGTGAGAACATGGCTAATAAATAATTATATGATATACTAGCATACCCATATAGTTTAATTATCCCATACCCTTCTTTTTTCCAGAATAAAAAGTAGCTTATATTATAAGACAAAGCATAAGCTATCTTCGTGCCAAATTTCATCCAAAACCGTCAAGCCGTTTGAGCATCAACAAACGAACAAACACACACACATACAAGCTTTCGTGTAGTCGTCACAAAGTCAAGTAACATAAACAAAATAAGTTAGTACAACCCGGTCACAATATCTGTGCACGAGTGACGTCATATCGGCGGTTTGGGTACGGTGTGCTAACCGTACTGTCTCACCGGGGAGTGCGCGGAGAGGTGATAGGGGAAGCGGGAGAGGCGCCTCATTCCAGCGAGGTGCACAGATATTCTGATCGGGTTATATACTTTTTTTCTACTCGCTCGACGTGTTCATTTGTTATTTTTATTAATCGTATAACAATGCAATAAATTGGTTACCGAAACCAAAGATATTTGAATACAGAGATATTTGCTGAAACATGCTTAGCTAAAATAATGACTACTTCGCGGCCCATGGGTTCAATAACAGTACGTTTTGTTTTCACTAATAAATGTATTTATAATGTATCTTAACATGTGTAACCGCGGTGTGCAATCATTATAAACTATGACCATCTTCTGATAATGACCAATCTAATGAAATCGGTTTAACAGTTAAGGCTGTAGCCTGTAGCCTTGGGTCACAAAGAGCTAGACATAAGACAAATAATCAAATCTTTATTAAAACACCAGTCTAACAATAAAAAAATTATAACAAATAAAAGCTTACAACTATATGTAAAATTTTTGAATGGCGGCCTTATCGATAAAAAGCGATCTCATACAGGCAACCATGCACGTAAATGAATAATTTAAAATAAGAGAGGCCTTAAATATTAGATTATTTAACGTATTTATTAAATGAACATACAAATGGATACGCAAATAAATAAATACACATACATACTAATATAGGTACAATTGCAAAACTTATCGGAGCGTTGGATCTATGCGACGCGTGACCAGAATGCTAGTGTTTATCTGGCATCATTTCAGCATTGATATTCATTTCATTGCTAGCGTACTGTACATGCTGTCTTTTATAACTGAGTTAGATTATCTGTAGATTATATTTGTATGTATTTATTTAGAAAACAAACGCGTGTTTGATTCATATCGTTTAAAATAGGGGTTTTCACGCGTGCCTGAGTGTTGAATCCGAATGTGAACGAAACTATAGTTATACCTTTCCAACAATCAGATTTTTATCTGTAAATGTTAATTGTAAAGTAATCCATCTGCTATATAATAATATTTTATTCCTAGTCAGTCATTTAATTTATCTTTATAAAGGCACTCAGACAAACATAGACTATAATAATATACTAATACTACATAAACATAGACTCAAAAAACATTATCCTCATTTTAGGAAGTCAAGATATTATTTATGTTATAAGACAACACAACTCTTTATTTAAAAATAAAGCAAAAATACATAAAATAAGACTTCTGAAAAGCTTATACACGTATACCAGCTTTTAAATGGCGGCCTTATTGCTTGAAGTGATCTCTCCTAGGCAACCATGCATGTGAATGATGACTTAATAAGGTATGTTATTATTGTTACTCACTGCGCCAACAGCTAAAGCTGATATAATTAAGACACACAACATCTCTGTATCAGATGCAATGCTACATTAAAGTATACAATCAAGTACTTTGTCCGTTATTGTGACCATAGATGTAATAATAGTCTCAGGCTCAAATTGCAGACTGTGAGCAAAAATGCAGAAAGTACAGAAGTCAAACACATGCACGTCACTTCATACCTATCAACTTTTGCTTTTGTATAAAAACTAACGTGGTAAGAGCACTCGTATCTACTCGTAGTTGTTTGATTTACTGTTAATAATGAAACAAAAGATCATCCATTTAAACAAATAGCAATTAAAATTTGCACAAATGACTCAATAGGTGCGTGTATCAAATGTGTAGCACTGCGCTCGCACTGTTCTTAACCGTTCCGAAATATCGTGTATGTGAGCGGTGTCTATGTGTGCGTTGGTCGAGCGCACTTTGTATGTAGATTGACTTCTGTGATATCTGTCAAGTAATACAGACCAATAAAAATAAATAAAAAAAACAACATAATCTTGTGCTGGCAGCTCTCTTGTATTTGAATTTTATCATAGTGTAGTATACCTATTCCAAAAAGTATTCTACTATTTAAGTCCTTTTATTTGATACCCATGTTAAGGCTGCAGCCATCTTGAACCGATTTAAAAGTTTAGTTTCGAGTAATAATAAGTACATAAAAATAGATTACAACCAAATAAGACCATTTACTTATTGTAAAAGTCGTTCTAGAATCAGAAATATAAAAAATAAGACATTTCTGAAACTGTGAACATAGGTAAGTGGAATTTTCCTGTAGTTTGTCTAAGTAGAGTCATGCAGCGCGTTATGATTTGTGGAATACATAGTTCATTGGCTATTTCCTAGACGCCAAGGTGAACCACATTCGAGAGTAGGCATTAAGGCTGCATTTCCAACAGATGTTGAGCTAATCTGAGTACCGTTCGTAGGAGTCATAAACCCTTCGCTTGCAAGTATAATTTATCTAAATATTAAAAATATAAAAAATAATTTGTTTAGGGTTCTTCTTCGCTGTCCGTCGGTCAATCCGTCTGTCCATTCGTCTGTTTTTGTAGCGATGATAGTCGAATGGTTAGTGGGGTCGATTGCCGTGTAAAAGGTATGTGGTCGATCCCGCAAAACATGCAAAAAAGAGCCTGAGCTACTGGTACCTAAAGGAAAACTTCGTGAGGAAACCATAGCATGGTAGTAGGGTGTTTTCACACTCATCACTCTCAAGTTATAAAATCTGTCGCCAAGCACCTTATGGTGTGTTCCAGCAGCCTTACTTGAGAGCCAGTGCATTCCAGACTAGGCATGCTCCATCTAGGGCTACGGTATCGCTGACTTCCGTGGTCGTGCGAACTGTGTATAAGTATAGGAAAAAAAACAGGCTGAATCTCATGAACTGTGATAGCTAGACAGTTGACATTTTTACAGATGATGTATTTCTGTTGCCGCCATAACAACATATACTAAAAACTGAATAAAATAAATATTAAATGGGGGCTCTTGTACGATTAATGTAATTTTTGGTAGAAGAGACGACGCTATTGTCCAGCAAAATTCTATTAATTATTTAATTTAATTTAAATAATTTAAACTTAAATACTGTAGTATATTGCAAGAAGAAAGAAAAAAGTAATAAATTAATAGATAAATCACAAATTATGCAGCTTAGCTTTTATCTCTGCTTAGCTTGCTACATACTTCCGGCCTTAGGTAGTTTCTATATGATTTCTTTGTTTGCAACATAGATAAAAATAACATACATAATAATAACACATGCTCTATTTTATGTTTATCGACTATCAAAAAGCATTTGATAATGTATATCACCACTTTATATGGAAAACTCTTCATAAACAACATATCGAAAATATTGCACTTGAAAGTATTGCAATACTTAGCTTTACCAGAACTGCAACAGTAGAATTATATTGGGAACGACTGGACCTTAAATTCCTATCAGATGAGGAGTGAGACAAGGAGGTCCTATCTCCCCAATAGTCTAAAGTTAAGTCTTAAGTAAGTAGGTCGCTAAATAATAAAAAATGCTCGCACAAGTCGTTTATGATGTTATAATCTTGTATCAGAAAATACTATAGAATTGCAGTTTATTTATCAACACCACTGTGTTGATCGCAAACTGCATTATGGTAATTAATAAGTAGAAAAAATAAAAAATGTTCCAAATAACGGCAGAAAAATAAAGTATTTTGTATGCCGAACAAATTATCAAGAGCTAAGTATATCCGATTCATTTATCTATATGGGTAAACCAATCATTTCAAACGAAAAAAAACGAGCAAGAAATACAAAGAATAATCACAAATGCCTGTAAAAAGATGTGGACCTTAAAATAAATATTAAAGAGTGATATGCTCACGAACATTAAAAAAAAATCATAGATACGTGTGTAATCCAATGAATTTCATACCCTAACTAGACCTGGGGCCAAATTTTTGACCGATATGCTAGGAAGTCGTATTCCTGAAATTTCATTCCCTTCGCTGACAGTATGAAATTAAATTCACCAGAGATTTCTTTCCGCGAGTAAATATTGTATTCATACGAGCGATCTCAAAAATGAGACTCCTCAAGTTCACATATCACATTAAAATGAAAATGAAAAAAGTCTTGTTTTCGTACCAAAAATTAAAAAGAGCCCATAATGACATCCGAAAAAAGACATAGCAGTCAGTCACTCTAGGACAAAGCCATCTAACATAGATAAAGATTATATACCTATATCTCTACTCACAGGTGTTCTACAGGCTTTTAAGAATAAAATGCAAAATTATAACGTACTTGATTTTATTGCGCCTATTGAACAGTGTATATATAGTTTACCTGACATTGAATATTCTATTCTAATACACACTCCACTTCACTACCTCTATTCGTTGGTGTACGTCATAATAATTTAAAGAACAGACTTTTACAGCATTTGCTCTTATGTTCGCACTTTGTCTCTATTTTAATAGTTTGAAAGTTATTAGAGAAATGATACACAACGACCAAGCAGGTTTAAAATAATTCATCTAAATTTATATTTTTCTAACTACGCATTCATCTCATTCTGCACCTTAATATTAGACTGTAATTAATTACTTAAAGTAGTGGTTTCCAGAAAGTCGTAGTATGAAGCCGTAGTTCTAAGATTTTCTGACTTGTTCTTCTGAAGCAGTCTAATTTCTCTGTCCAGAGCGCGCAGAACTTCATCCATCATCTCCTCCTGGGAAGGTGGGTTAAAAGCACTGCGGTTGTTGAATTTAATCGCCAACATCTTTACAACGGTATTAGCGTTCTTGACATCATTAGGATCAGTCATTCCCGCAAGCTGCAGCTGTCTTCCTGCTTCGTTTTTAAACGCTGTCATATCGATGCTGTCCATTCGCACGTGAGTCTCGTCTTCTATAGCTTTAATTTCGTTTTCAAAAGCAGTGACAACAGCTCCGACGCCTTCTTCCTTGGTCACGTCCGTCCGTCCGTTGAATTTGAGTTCCAAAAGTCTTGTTACTTTATTATTTATCTGCACAATTATATCGTAGCTCACTCCGTAAGGCGCACTATTGATTGTGCCGATGAGAGCCAGTAATGCGACGCAGAGCGCTGATACTTTGATGCCCAACATGATGATTCAAAAAATTAGTTATTTATTTGTAAAACAAAACTATAGTGTGTTCTGTAAAGCAAACTATTGCTAATGATACAATTCATTGAGTTTGCTCCAGTATTTATACAGATTCACTTGTTATTCATTGATAACAGAGGTTACAGATCAGTTATAAATGTTTTCCCAAATGGTTTAATACGTCACAGGACTTTTGAATGCTAAAATCCCATTTGACTATCTAGTTACGATTTTCTTACATTGTGCAGTATTTACAAATATTGAGCAATCCTGCTCGTAATTAGTATTCTTGTGTTCTTGTTATTATTGCATATCTGATATCGCATACGTAAATAAAGTAGATTTGCTGCCTTGTGAGTAAAAGTATTTGGATTATTTAATTAGATTTTCAGTTTTTTATAGGTAGGTGATTGTCACAGAAGCGAAAAAAAAGACATGATGCGATTTTAATATACGTGTTAATGGACACCTTCTTAGAGACACTATTTTTGTAGAAGTTTAAGCTACATTAAAATTACTTATTAGGCTTAGGCTAGATTGTAAAATTATTAAGGGATACCTAACATGAGTTTAGCCTTAATCAATGTAAAAAAAACAATAGTTGTGTATTTTTTTGAAAGATAGTTTTGGCATTAGAATATCGATTCCTTCAATGTTGCTTTTGACCAAATTGTCACCCTGTATAGGTTGATTCTCCTTATCTCCGCGTGTGAGTAATCCCCTTAAGATAACCCCTGTATTACAAATTCTAGGAAAAATAACTGAATTCTCAGAATCATTATCTGTTCCGATGACACATAAATACCTATTATTGACAATGTAAAGCGACGATGCGGTTTCAGACGTAGCACGCTTTCTTAGAAGAAACTAATTCCCTAGAGACTTGAAAAGATGCAGATTATAGCAATCGGGAATAGAAAAGCCAGCTTGTACAATTTAAGCTGTCGTTATGCACTTTGTAAGAGTCCGAAGGACATCAACCAGCTTTTGATGTTCTGTAATATGTTTATTGATCTGATGGAGGCATCCCCATAAATTATTTTATTTAATGGCTTTTTGCACAAAAGTATTATTTTCTAGTACTGATGGAAACCCAGCAGTGACAAAAGTTCAAAATATGATTTCTTTTAAACCAACATGCTGTAGTATCTCCAGCGCTTTTAATAAATGATAGTCGGTGGTGGCCAAATCGGGCCAATATTTTGGCACAGGGACAACGCTTGAGTTATTTGGTAAGGAATGCTCACCTGCAATACTTTACTAGAGTTCATATTAACGATTTCTGGAAAACCGCGTTATTCTAACTTAACATCAATCGCCTACACATTTGCATAAACAAAAGCAGTAATAGTTTATAATTTGACATTATTACCGAATACCCAAATACGGGTTTTGCAAAAATATAAAATCACGGACTCTATCTTCTAGGGAATGCAGAACTGATTGACTGAGGGTTCTTCCGTCTCCTTTGAGAGGAAGTGGGTTTAGGGTCGAAGCACACCCTTTACCTTGGATAGGCGCAGGAGTACACAGGGTTCTCGGCTGGCATAGGTATAGGACGGTGAGTGCTGTTCTTTTTCTCCAGCACCTCGTAAAGAATGCGGCGGAAGGGTACAAGGTCACCGACGTCACCGTCCTCTTGTTGCATGTTTAGTCTACATTTCAGGTAAGGTCAGACTTACTTAAGCTTTGTTGAAGATGGACAAAGATTGTTCAAAGTAAACCCTTGATTGTCCTTAAATATTGGCAGTCACATACCAGTCACTCTGTGTAGCTTGTTTCTCCTTATCTTCGCGCGTGAGATGTTCCATTAGGATAAGCCCAGTTTACACAAATTCTTGGAAAAATACCCAAGTTCTCAGAATATGTTTATAGTTTCATGATCATCATCGTCGTCTTCTTATTGGCGGTGTGATTCGGCCTGGTGTTGCCGTCCGAAGAATCCCCACATCTCCACACGAAAGTGTGTTCTTTGAATTGATTATACGATGATAAAATGGTAAAGCAATACTACTTAACGTTTGGGTTAACTAGATTACATAAGATGAATAGCGTTTGTAAGGTTAGAAAGAATATGAGATTATCTCATTTCCAAAAGACAACTACACAGATTTAACTTTTACGAACGTGCGACAATTAGCTATACAATTATAAGTGAGCTCCATATAAATTAAGGTGAAAATTATCTGACTACCAAGCTATAACACTAGTTCTATAGAATTACAGCCAGGACTGCAAATACGGGGTTTTATCATGAAACTTTGAAACATGGGATTCTTACAGAGTTCTAGTTTACTGTGAAACTTTTCTTGGATAGCCTCATTTATTCATCAAATCACAGTTCAAATGCAAGTTCTCGACCTCGACATTAGAGTGGCTTAGAGATTTATTACAAATAGTGTAGTATCGAAGATTTATGAAGGCTTCTTTACGAAGGGCATAACGTAACTTCTAAGACTGCTCCTAGTGTATTTAATATATTCCTCTATACAATAATCCATATTAACTTATGTACTTAGTTAAAAACAATCATGCAGTTCATAGATGAATAAGCAGAAAATATTATAGTTATGTTTTTTTTTTTTATTAAAAAACATGTTTAGTTATAATAATTTAAAGTAGTAGTTTCCATCGTGTCAAAGTACGAAGCCGTAGTGCTAAGATCTTCTGACTTTTTCTTCTGAAGCAGTCTAATTTCTCTGTCCAGAGCGCGCAGAACTTCATCCATCATCTCCTCCTGGGAAGGTGGGTTAAAAGCACTGCGGTTGTTGAATTTAATCGCCAACATCTTTACAACGGTATTAGCGTTCTTGACATCATTAGGATCAGTCATTCCCGCAAGCTGCAGCTGTCTTCCTGCTTCGTTTTTAAACGCTGTCATATCGATGATGTCCATTCGCACGTGAGTCTCGTCTTCTATAGCTTTAATTTCGTTTTCAAAAGCAGTGACAACAGCTCCGACGCCTTCTTCCTTGGTCACGTCCGTCCGTCCGTTGAATTTGAGTTCCAAAAGTCTTGTTACTTTATTATTTATCTGCACAATTATATCGTAGCTCACTCCGTAAGGCGCACTATTGATTGTGCCGATGAGAGCCAGTAATGCGACGCAGAGCGCTGATACTTTGATGCCCAACATGATGATTCAAAAAATTAGTTATTTATTTGTAAAACAAAACTATAGTGTGTTCTGTAAAGCAAACTATTGCTAATGATACAATTCATTGAGTTTGCTCCAGTATTTATACAGATTCACTTGTTATTCATTGATAACAGAGGTTACAGATCAGTTATAAATGTTTTCCCAAATGATTTAATACGTCACAGGACTTTTGAATGCTAAAATCCCATTTGACTATCTAGTTACGATTTTCTTACATTGTGCAGTATTTACAAATATTGAGCAATCCTGCTCGTAATTAGTATTCTTGTGTTCTTGTTATTATTGCATATCTGATATCGCATACGTAAATAAAGTAGATTTGATGCCTTGTGAGTAAAAGTATTTGGATTATTTAATTAGATTTTCAGTTTTTTATAGGTAAGTGATTGTCACAGAAGCGAAAAAAAGGCATGATGAGATTTTAATATACGTGTTAATGGACACCTTCTTAGAAACACTATTTTTGTAGAAGTTTAAGCTACATTAAAATTACTTATTAGGCTTAGGCTAGATTGTAAAATTATTAAGGGATACCTAACATGAGTTTAGCCTTAATCAATGTAAAAAAAACAATAGTTGTGTATTTTTTTGAAAGATAGTTTTGGCATTAGAATATCGATTCCTTCAATGTTGCTTTTGACCAAATTGTCACCCTGTATAGGTTGATTCTCCTTATCTCCGCGTGTGAGTAATCCCCTTAAGATAACCCCTGTATTACAAATTCTAGGAAAAATAACTGAATTCTCAGAATCATTATCTGTTCCGATGACACATAAATACCTATTATTGACAATGTAAAGCGACGATGCGGTCTCAGACGTAGCACGCTTTCTTAGAAGAAACTAATTCCCTAGAGACTTGAAAAGATGCAGATTATAGCAATCGGGAATAGAAAAGCCAGCTTGTACAATTTAAGCTGTCGTTATGCACTTTGTAAGAGTCCGAAGGACATCAACCAGCTTTTGATGTTCTGTAATATGTTTATTGATCTGATGGAGGCATCCCCATAAATTATTTTATTTAATGGCTTTTTGCACAAAAGTATTATTTTCTAGTACTGATGGAAACCCAGCAGTGACAAAAGTTCAAAATATGATTTCTTTTAAACCAACATGCTGTAGTATCTCCAGCGCTTTTAATAAATGATAGTCGGTGGTGGCCAAATCGGGCCAATATTTTGGCACAGGGACAACGCTTGAGTTATTTGGTAAGGAATGCTCACCTGCAATACTTTACTAGAGTTCATATTAACGATTTCTGGAAAACCGCGTTATTCTAACTTAACATCAATCGCCTACACATTTGCATAAACAAAAGCAGTAATAGTTTATAATTTGACATTATTACCGAATACCCAAATACGGGTTTTGCAAAAATATAAAATCACGGACTCTATCTTCTAGGGAATGCAGAACTGATTGACTGAGGGTTCTTCCGTCTCCTTTGAGAGGAAGTGGGTTTAGGGTCGAAGCACACCCTTTACCTTGGATAGGCGCAGGAGTACACAGGGTTCTCGGCTGGCATAGGTATAGGACGGTGAGTGCTGTTCTTTTTCTCCAGCACCTCGTAAAGAATGCGGCGGAAGGGTACAAGGTCACCGACGTCACCGTCCTCTTGTTGCATGTTTAGTCTACATTTCAGGTAAGGTCAGACTTACTTAAGCTTTGTTGAAGATGGACAAAGATTGTTCAAAGTAAACCCTTGATTGTCCTTAAATATTGGCAGTCACATACCAGTCACTCTGTGTAGCTTGTTTCTCCTTATCTTCGCGCGTGAGATGTTCCATTAGGATAAGCCCAGTTTACACAAATTCTTGGAAAAATACCCAAGTTCTCAGAATATGTTTATAGTTTCATGATCATCATCGTCGTCTTCTTATTGGCGGTGTGATTCGGCCTGGTGTTGCCGTCCGAAGAATCCCCACATCTCCACACGAAAGTGTGTTCTTTGAATTGATTATACGATGATAAAATGGTAAAGCAATACTACTTAACGTTTGGGTTAACTAGATTACATAAGATGAATAGCGTTTGTAAGGTTAGAAAGAATATGAGATTATCTCATTTCCAAAAGACAACTACACAGATTTAACTTTTACGAACGTGCGACAATTAGCTATACAATTATAAGTGAGCTCCATATAAATTAAGGTGAAAATTATCTGACTACCAAGCTATAACACTAGTTCTATAGAATTACAGCCAGGACTGCAAATACGGGGTTTTATCATGAAACTTTGAAACATGGGATTCTTACAGAGTTCTAGTTTACTGTGAAACTTTTCTTGGATAGCCTCATTTATTCATCAAATCACAGTTCAAATGCAAGTTCTCGACCTCGACATTAGAGTGGCTTAGAGATTTATTACAAATAGTGTAGTATCGAAGATTTATGAAGGCTTCTTTACGAAGGGCATAACGTAACTTCTAAGACTGCTCCTAGTGTATTTAATATATTCCTCTATACAATAATCCATATTAACTTATGTACTTAGTTAAAAACAATCATGCAGTTCATAGATGAATAAGCAGAAAATATTATAGTTATGTTTTTTTTTTTTTTATTAAAAAACATGTTTAGTTATAATAATTTAAAGTAGTAGTTTCCATCGTGTCAAAGTACGAAGCCGTAGTGCTAAGATCTTCTGACTTTTTCTTCTGAAGCAGTCTAATTTCTCTGTCCAGAGCGCGCAGAACTTCATCCATCATCTCCTCCTGGGAAGGTGGGTTAAAAGCACTGCGGTTGTTGAATTTAATCGCCAACATCTTTACAACGGTATTAGCGTTCTTGACATCATTAGGATCAGTCATTCCCGCAAGCTGCAGCTGTCTTCCTGCTTCGTTTTTAAACGCTGTCATATCGATGATGTCCATTCGCACGTGAGTCTCGTCTTCTATAGCTTTAATTTCGTTTTCAAAAGCAGTGACAACAGCTCCGACGCCTTCTTCCTTGGTCACGTCCGTCCGTCCGTTGAATTTGAGTTCCAAAAGTCTTGTTACTTTATTATTTATCTGCACAATTATATCGTAGCTCACTCCGTAAGGCGCACTATTGATTGTGCCGATGAGAGCCAGTAATGCGACGCAGAGCGCTGATACTTTGATGCCCAACATGATGATTCAAAAAATTAGTTATTTATTTGTAAAACAAAACTATAGTGTGTTCTGTAAAGCAAACTATTGCTAATGATACAATTCATTGAGTTTGCTCCAGTATTTATACAGATTCACTTGTTATTCATTGATAACAGAGGTTACAGATCAGTTATAAATGTTTTCCCAAATGGTTTAATACGTCACAGGACTTTTGAATGCTAAAATCCCATTTGACTATCTAGTTACGATTTTCTTACATTGTGCAGTATTTACAAATATTGAGCAATCCTGCTCGTAATTAGTATTCTTGTGTTCTTGTTATTATTGCATATCTGATATCGCATACGTAAATAAAGTAGATTTGCTGCCTTGTGAGTAAAAGTATTTGGATTATTTAATTAGATTTTCAGTTTTTTATAGGTAGGTGATTGTCACAGAAGCGAAAAAAAAGACATGATGCGATTTTAATATACGTGTTAATGGACACCTTCTTAGAGACACTATTTTTGTAGAAGTTTAAGCTACATTAAAATTACTTATTAGGCTTAGGCTAGATTGTAAAATTATTAAGGGATACCTAACATGAGTTTAGCCTTAATCAATGTAAAAAAAACAATAGTTGTGTATTTTTTTGAAAGATAGTTTTGGCATTAGAATATCGATTCCTTCAATGTTGCTTTTGACCAAATTGTCACCCTGTATAGGTTGATTCTCCTTATCTCCGCGTGTGAGTAATCCCCTTAAGATAACCCCTGTATTACAAATTCTAGGAAAAATAACTGAATTCTCAGAATCATTATCTGTTCCGATGACACATAAATACCTATTATTGACAATGTAAAGCGACGATGCGGTCTCAGACGTAGCACGCTTTCTTAGAAGAAACTAATTCCCTAGAGACTTGAAAAGATGCAGATTATAGCAATCGGGAATAGAAAAGCCAGCTTGTACAATTTAAGCTGTCGTTATGCACTTTGTAAGAGTCCGAAGGACATCAACCAGCTTTTGATGTTCTGTAATATGTTTATTGATCTGATGGAGGCATCCCCATAAATTATTTTATTTAATGGCTTTTTGCACAAAAGTATTATTTTCTAGTACTGATGGAAACCCAGCAGTGACAAAAGTTCAAAATATGATTTCTTTTAAACCAACATGCTGTAGTATCTCCAGCGCTTTTAATAAATGATAGTCGGTGGTGGCCAAATCGGGCCAATATTTTGGCACAGGGACAACGCTTGAGTTATTTGGTAAGGAATGCTCACCTGCAATACTTTACTAGAGTTCATATTAACGATTTCTGGAAAACCGCGTTATTCTAACTTAACATCAATCGCCTACACATTTGCATAAACAAAAGCAGTAATAGTTTATAATTTGACATTATTACCGAATACCCAAATACGGGTTTTGCAAAAATATAAAATCACGGACTCTATCTTCTAGGGAATGCAGAACTGATTGACTGAGGGTTCTTCCGTCTCCTTTGAGAGGAAGTGGGTTTAGGGTCGAAGCACACCCTTTACCTTGGATAGGCGCAGGAGTACACAGGGTTCTCGGCTGGCATAGGTATAGGACGGTGAGTGCTGTTCTTTTTCTCCAGCACCTCGTAAAGAATGCGGCGGAAGGGTACAAGGTCACCGACGTCACCGTCCTCTTGTTGCATGTTTAGTCTACATTTCAGGTAAGGTCAGACTTACTTAAGCTTTGTTGAAGATGGACAAAGATTGTTCAAAGTAAACCCTTGATTGTCCTTAAATATTGGCATTCACATACCAGTCACTCTGTGTAGCTTGTTTCTCCTTATCTTCGCGCGTGAGATGTTCCATTAGGATAAGCCCAGTTTACACAAATTCTTGGAAAAATACCCAAGTTCTCAGAATATGTTTATAGTTTCATGATCATCATCGTCGTCTTCTTATTGGCGGTGTGATTCGGCCTGGTGTTGCCGTCCGAAGAATCTCCACATCTCCACACGAAAGTGTGTTCTTTGAATTGATTATATGATGATAAAATGGTAAAGCAATACTACTTAACGTTTGGGTTAACTAGATTACATAAGATGAATAGCGTTTGTAAGGTTAGAAAGAATATGAGATTATCTCATTTCCAAAAGACAACTACACAGATTTAACTTTTACGAACGTGCGACAATTAGCTATACAATTATAAGTGAGCTCCATATAAATTAAGGTGAAAATTATCTGACTACCAAGCTATAACACTAGTTCTATAGAATTACAGCCAGGACTGCAAATACGGGGTTTTATCATGAAACTTTGAAACATGGGATTCTTACAGAGTTCTAGTTTACTGTGAAACTTTTCTTGGATAGCCTCATTTATTCATCAAATCACAGTTCAAATGCAAGTTCTCGACCTCGACATTAGAGTGGCTTAGAGATTTATTACAAATAGTGTAGTATCGAAGATTTATGAAGGCTTCTTTACGAAGGGCATAACGTAACTTCTAAGACTGCTCCTAGTGTATTTAATATATTCCTCTATACAATAATCCATATTAACTTATGTACTTAGTTAAAAACAATCATGCAGTTCATAGATGAATAAGCAGAAAATATTATAGTTATGTTTTTTTTTTTTATTAAAAAACATGTTTAGTTATAATAATTTAAAGTAGTAGTTTCCATCGTGTCAAAGTACGAAGCCGTAGTGCTAAGATCTTCTGACTTTTTCTTCTGAAGCAGTCTAATTTCTCTGTCCAGAGCGCGCAGAACTTCATCCATCATCTCCTCCTGGGAAGGTGGGTTAAAAGCACTGCGGTTGTTGAATTTAATCGCCAACATCTTTACAACGGTATTAGCGTTCTTGACATCATTAGGATCAGTCATTCCCGCAAGCTGCAGCTGTCTTCCTGCTTCGTTTTTAAACGCTGTCATATCGATGATGTCCATTCGCACGTGAGTCTCGTCTTCTATAGCTTTAATTTCGTTTTCAAAAGCAGTGACAACAGCTCCGACGCCTTCTTCCTTGGTCACGTCCGTCCGTCCGTTGAATTTGAGTTCCAAAAGTCTTGTTACTTTATTATTTATCTGCACAATTATATCGTAGCTCACTCCGTAAGGCGCACTATTGATTGTGCCGATGAGAGCCAGTAATGCGACGCAGAGCGCTGATACTTTGATGCCCAACATGATGATTCAAAAAATTAGTTAAGTATTTATTTGTAAAACAAAACTATAGTGTGTTCTGTAAAGCAAACTATTGCTAATGATACAATTCATTGAGTTTGCTCCAGTATTTATACAGATTCACTTGTTATTCATTGATAACAGAGGTTACAGATCAGTTATAAATGTTTTCCCAAATGATTTAATACGTCACAGGACTTTTGAATGCTAAAATCCCATTTGACTATCTAGTTACGATTTTCTTACATTGTGCAGTATTTACAAATATTGAGCAATCCTGCTCGTAATTAGTATTCTTGTGTTCTTGTTATTATTGCATATCTGATATCGCATACGTAAATAAAGTAGATTTGATGCCTTGTGAGTAAAAGTATTTGGATTATTTAATTAGATTTTCAGTTTTTTATAGGTAAGTGATTGTCACAGAAGCGAAAAAAAGGCATGATGAGATTTTAATATACGTGTTAATGGACACCTTCTTAGAAACACTATTTTTGTAGAAGTTTAAGCTACATTAAAATTACTTATTAGGCTTAGGCTAGATTGTAAAATTATTAAGGGATACCTAACATGAGTTTAGCCTTAATCAATGTAAAAAAAACAATAGTTGTGTATTTTTTTGAAAGATAGTTTTGGCATTAGAATATCGATTCCTTCAATGTTGCTTTTGACCAAATTGTCACCCTGTATAGGTTGATTCTCCTTATCTCCGCGTGTGAGTAATCCCCTTAAGATAACCCCTGTATTACAAATTCTAGGAAAAATAACTGAATTCTCAGAATCATTATCTGTTCCGATGACACATAAATACCTATTATTGACAATGTAAAGCGACGATGCGGTCTCAGACGTAGCACGCTTTCTTAGAAGAAACTAATTCCCTAGAGACTTGAAAAGATGCAGATTATAGCAATCGGGAATAGAAAAGCCAGCTTGTACAATTTAAGCTGTCGTTATGCACTTTGTAAGAGTCCGAAGGACATCAACCAGCTTTTGATGTTCTGTAATATGTTTATTGATCTGATGGAGGCATCCCCATAAATTATTTTATTTAATGGCTTTTTGCACAAAAGTATTATTTTCTAGTACTGATGGAAACCCAGCAGTGACAAAAGTTCAAAATATGATTTCTTTTAAACCAACATGCTGTAGTATCTCCAGCGCTTTTAATAAATGATAGTCGGTGGTGGCCAAATCGGGCCAATATTTTGGCACAGGGACAACGCTTGAGTTATTTGGTAAGGAATGCTCACCTGCAATACTTTACTAGAGTTCATATTAACGATTTCTGGAAAACCGCGTTATTCTAACTTAACATCAATCGCCTACACATTTGCATAAACAAAAGCAGTAATAGTTTATAATTTGACATTATTACCGAATACCCAAATACGGGTTTTGCAAAAATATAAAATCACGGACTCTATCTTCTAGGGAATGCAGAACTGATTGACTGAGGGTTCTTCCGTCTCCTTTGAGAGGAAGTGGGTTTAGGGTCGAAGCACACCCTTTACCTTGGATAGGCGCAGGAGTACACAGGGTTCTCGGCTGGCATAGGTATAGGACGGTGAGTGCTGTTCTTTTTCTCCAGCACCTCGTAAAGAATGCGGCGGAAGGGTACAAGGTCACCGACGTCACCGTCCTCTTGTTGCATGTTTAGTCTACATTTCAGGTAAGGTCAGACTTACTTAAGCTTTGTTGAAGATGGACAAAGATTGTTCAAAGTAAACCCTTGATTGTCCTTAAATATTGGCAGTCACATACCAGTCACTCTGTGTAGCTTGTTTCTCCTTATCTTCGCGCGTGAGATGTTCCATTAGGATAAGCCCAGTTTACACAAATTCTTGGAAAAATACCCAAGTTCTCAGAATATGTTTATAGTTTCATGATCATCATCGTCGTCTTCTTATTGGCGGTGTGATTCGGCCTGGTGTTGCCGTCCGAAGAATCCCCACATCTCCACACGAAAGTGTGTTCTTTGAATTGATTATACGATGATAAAATGGTAAAGCAATACTACTTAACGTTTGGGTTAACTAGATTACATAAGATGAATAGCGTTTGTAAGGTTAGAAAGAATATGAGATTATCTCATTTCCAAAAGACAACTACACAGATTTAACTTTTACGAACGTGCGACAATTAGCTATACAATTATAAGTGAGCTCCATATAAATTAAGGTGAAAATTATCTGACTACCAAGCTATAACACTAGTTCTATAGAATTACAGCCAGGACTGCAAATACGGGGTTTTATCATGAAACTTTGAAACATGGGATTCTTACAGAGTTCTAGTTTACTGTGAAACTTTTCTTGGATAGCCTCATTTATTCATCAAATCACAGTTCAAATGCAAGTTCTCGACCTCGACATTAGAGTGGCTTAGAGATTTATTACAAATAGTGTAGTATCGAAGATTTATGAAGGCTTCTTTACGAAGGGCATAACGTAACTTCTAAGACTGCTCCTAGTGTATTTAATATATTCCTCTGTACAATAATCCATATTAACTTATGTACTTAGTTAAAAACAATCATGCAGTTCATAGATGAATAAGCAGAAAATATTATAGTTATGTTTTTTTTTTTTATTAAAAAACATGTTTAGTAATAATAATTTAAAGTAGTAGTTTCCATCGTGTCAAAGTACGAAGCCGTAGTGCTAAGATCTTCTGACTTTTTCTTCTGAAGCAGTCTAATTTCTCTGTCCAGAGCGCGCAGAACTTCATCCATCATCTCCTCCTGGGAAGGTGGGTTAAAAGCACTGCGGTTGTTGAATTTAATCGCCAACATCTTTACAACGGTATTAGCGTTCTTGACATCATTAGGATCAGTCATTCCCGCAAGCTGCAGCTGTCTTCCTGCTTCGTTTTTAAACGCTGTCATATCGATGATGTCCATTCGCACGTGAGTCTCGTCTTCTATAGCTTTAATTTCGTTTTCAAAAGCAGTGACAACAGCTCCGACGCCTTCTTCCTTGGTCACGTCCGTCCGTCCGTTGAATTTGAGTTCCAAAAGTCTTGTTACTTTATTATTTATCTGCACAATTATATCGTAGCTCACTCCGTAAGGCGCACTATTGATTGTGCCGATGAGAGCCAGTAATGCGACGCAGAGCGCTGATACTTTGATGCCCAACATGATGATTCAAAAAATTAGTTATTTATTTGTAAAACAAAACTATAGTGTGTTCTGTAAAGCAAACTATTGCTAATGATACAATTCATTGAGTTTGCTCCAGTATTTATACAGATTCACTTGTTATTCATTGATAACAGAGGTTACAGATCAGTTATAAATGTTTTCCCAAATGATTTAATACGTCACAGGACTTTTGAATGCTAAAATCCCATTTGACTATCTAGTTACGATTTTCTTACATTGTGCAGTATTTACAAATATTGAGCAATCCTGCTCGTAATTAGTATTCTTGTGTTCTTGTTATTATTGCATATCTGATATCGCATACGTAAATAAAGTAGATTTGCTGCCTTGTGAGTAAAAGTATTTGGATTATTTAATTAGATTTTCAGTTTTTTATAGGTAGGTGATTGTCACAGAAGCGAAAAAAAAGACATGATGCGATTTTAATATACGTGTTAATGGACACCTTCTTAGAGACACTATTTTTGTAGAAGTTTAAGCTACATTAAAATTACTTATTAGGCTTAGGCTAGATTGTAAAATTATTAAGGGATACCTAACATGAGTTTAGCCTTAATCAATGTAAAAAAAACAATAGTTGTGTATTTTTTTGAAAGATAGTTTTGGCATTAGAATATCGATTCCTTCAATGTTGCTTTTGACCAAATTGTCACCCTGTATAGGTTGATTCTCCTTATCTCCGCGTGTGAGTAATCCCCTTAAGATAACCCCTGTATTACAAATTCTAGGAAAAATAACTGAATTCTCAGAATCATTATCTGTTCCGATGACACATAAATACCTATTATTGACAATGTAAAGCGACGATGCGGTCTCAGACGTAGCACGCTTTCTTAGAAGAAACTAATTCCCTAGAGACTTGAAAAGATGCAGATTATAGCAATCGGGAATAGAAAAGCCAGCTTGTACAATTTAAGCTGTCGTTATGCACTTTGTAAGAGTCCGAAGGACATCAACCAGCTTTTGATGTTCTGTAATATGTTTATTGATCTGATGGAGGCATCCCCATAAATTATTTTATTTAATGGCTTTTTGCACAAAAGTATTATTTTCTAGTACTGATGGAAACCCAGCAGTGACAAAAGTTCAAAATATGATTTCTTTTAAACCAACATGCTGTAGTATCTCCAGCGCTTTTAATAAATGATAGTCGGTGGTGGCCAAATCGGGCCAATATTTTGGCACAGGGACAACGCTTGAGTTATTTGGTAAGGAATGCTCACCTGCAATACTTTACTAGAGTTCATATTAACGATTTCTGGAAAACCGCGTTATTCTAACTTAACATCAATCGCCTACACATTTGCATAAACAAAAGCAGTAATAGTTTATAATTTGACATTATTACCGAATACCCAAATACGGGTTTTGCAAAAATATAAAATCACGGACTCTATCTTCTAGGGAATGCAGAACTGATTGACTGAGGGTTCTTCCGTCTCCTTTGAGAGGAAGTGGGTTTAGGGTCGAAGCACACCCTTTACCTTGGATAGGCGCAGGAGTACACAGGGTTCTCGGCTGGCATAGGTATAGGACGGTGAGTGCTGTTCTTTTTCTCCAGCACCTCGTAAAGAATGCGGCGGAAGGGTACAAGGTCACCGACGTCACCGTCCTCTTGTTGCATGTTTAGTCTACATTTCAGGTAAGGTCAGACTTACTTAAGCTTTGTTGAAGATGGACAAAGATTGTTCAAAGTAAACCCTTGATTGTCCTTAAATATTGGCATTCACATACCAGTCACTCTGTGTAGCTTGTTTCTCCTTATCTTCGCGCGTGAGATGTTCCATTAGGATAAGCCCAGTTTACACAAATTCTTGGAAAAATACCCAAGTTCTCAGAATATGTTTATAGTTTCATGATCATCATCGTCGTCTTCTTATTGGCGGTGTGATTCGGCCTGGTGTTGCCGTCCGAAGAATCCCCACATCTCCACACGAAAGTGTGTTCTTTGAATTGATTATACGATGATAAAATGGTAAAGCAATACTACTTAACGTTTGGGTTAACTAGATTACATAAGATGAATAGCGTTTGTAAGGTTAGAAAGAATATGAGATTATCTCATTTCCAAAAGACAACTACACAGATTTAACTTTTACGAACGTGCGACAATTAGCTATACAATTATAAGTGAGCTCCATATAAATTAAGGTGAAAATTATCTGACTACCAAGCTATAACACTAGTTCTATAGAATTACAGCCAGGACTGCAAATACGGGGTTTTATCATGAAACTTTGAAACATGGGATTCTTACAGAGTTCTAGTTTACTGTGAAACTTTTCTTGGATAGCCTCATTTATTCATCAAATCACAGTTCAAATGCAAGTTCTCGACCTCGACATTAGAGTGGCTTAGAGATTTATTACAAATAGTGTAGTATCGAAGATTTATGAAGGCTTCTTTACGAAGGGCATAACGTAACTTCTAAGACTGCTCCTAGTGTATTTAATATATTCCTCTGTACAATAATCCATATTAACTTATGTACTTAGTTAAAAACAATCATGCAGTTCATAGATGAATAAGCAGAAAATATTATAGTTATGTTTTTTTTTTTTATTAAAAAACATGTTTAGTAATAATAATTTAAAGTAGTAGTTTCCATCGTGTCAAAGTACGAAGCCGTAGTGCTAAGATCTTCTGACTTTTTCTTCTGAAGCAGTCTAATTTCTCTGTCCAGAGCGCGCAGAACTTCATCCATCATCTCCTCCTGGGAAGGTGGGTTAAAAGCACTGCGGTTGTTGAATTTAATCGCCAACATCTTTACAACGGTATTAGCGTTCTTGACATCATTAGGATCAGTCATTCCCGCAAGCTGCAGCTGTCTTCCTGCTTCGTTTTTAAACGCTGTCATATCGATGATGTCCATTCGCACGTGAGTCTCGTCTTCTATAGCTTTAATTTCGTTTTCAAAAGCAGTGACAACAGCTCCGACGCCTTCTTCCTTGGTCACGTCCGTCCGTCCGTTGAATTTGAGTTCCAAAAGTCTTGTTACTTTATTATTTATCTGCACAATTATATCGTAGCTCACTCCGTAAGGCGCACTATTGATTGTGCCGATGAGAGCCAGTAATGCGACGCAGAGCGCTGATACTTTGATGCCCAACATGATGATTCAAAAAATTAGTTATTTATTTGTAAAACAAAACTATAGTGTGTTCTGTAAAGCAAACTATTGCTAATGATACAATTCATTGAGTTTGCTCCAGTATTTATACAGATTCACTTGTTATTCATTGATAACAGAGGTTACAGATCAGTTATAAATGTTTTCCCAAATGGTTTAATACGTCACAGGACTTTTGAATGCTAAAATCCCATTTGACTATCTAGTTACGATTTTCTTACATTGTGCAGTATTTACAAATATTGAGCAATCCTGCTCGTAATTAGTATTCTTGTGTTCTTGTTATTATTGCATATCTGATATCGCATACGTAAATAAAGTAGATTTGCTGCCTTGTGAGTAAAAGTATTTGGATTATTTAATTAGATTTTCAGTTTTTTATAGGTAGGTGATTGTCACAGAAGCGAAAAAAAAGACATGATGCGATTTTAATATACGTGTTAATGGACACCTTCTTAGAGACACTATTTTTGTAGAAGTTTAAGCTACATTAAAATTACTTATTAGGCTTAGGCTAGATTGTAAAATTATTAAGGGATACCTAACATGAGTTTAGCCTTAATCAATGTAAAAAAAACAATAGTTGTGTATTTTTTTGAAAGATAGTTTTGGCATTAGAATATCGATTCCTTCAATGTTGCTTTTGACCAAATTGTCACCCTGTATAGGTTGATTCTCCTTATCTCCGCGTGTGAGTAATCCCCTTAAGATAACCCCTGTATTACAAATTCTAGGAAAAATAACTGAATTCTCAGAATCATTATCTGTTCCGATGACACATAAATACCTATTATTGACAATGTAAAGCGACGATGCGGTCTCAGACGTAGCACGCTTTCTTAGAAGAAACTAATTCCCTAGAGACTTGAAAAGATGCAGATTATAGCAATCGGGAATAGAAAAGCCAGCTTGTACAATTTAAGCTGTCGTTATGCACTTTGTAAGAGTCCGAAGGACATCAACCAGCTTTTGATGTTCTGTAATATGTTTATTGATCTGATGGAGGCATCCCCATAAATTATTTTATTTAATGGCTTTTTGCACAAAAGTATTATTTTCTAGTACTGATGGAAACCCAGCAGTGACAAAAGTTCAAAATATGATTTCTTTTAAACCAACATGCTGTAGTATCTCCAGCGCTTTTAATAAATGATAGTCGGTGGTGGCCAAATCGGGCCAATATTTTGGCACAGGGACAACGCTTGAGTTATTTGGTAAGGAATGCTCACCTGCAATACTTTACTAGAGTTCATATTAACGATTTCTGGAAAACCGCGTTATTCTAACTTAACATCAATCGCCTACACATTTGCATAAACAAAAGCAGTAATAGTTTATAATTTGACATTATTACCGAATACCCAAATACGGGTTTTGCAAAAATATAAAATCACGGACTCTATCTTCTAGGGAATGCAGAACTGATTGACTGAGGGTTCTTCCGTCTCCTTTGAGAGGAAGTGGGTTTAGGGTCGAAGCACACCCTTTACCTTGGATAGGCGCAGGAGTACACAGGGTTCTCGGCTGGCATAGGTATAGGACGGTGAGTGCTGTTCTTTTTCTCCAGCACCTCGTAAAGAATGCGGCGGAAGGGTACAAGGTCACCGACGTCACCGTCCTCTTGTTGCATGTTTAGTCTACATTTCAGGTAAGGTCAGACTTACTTAAGCTTTGTTGAAGATGGACAAAGATTGTTCAAAGTAAACCCTTGATTGTCCTTAAATATTGGCATTCACATACCAGTCACTCTGTGTAGCTTGTTTCTCCTTATCTTCGCGCGTGAGATGTTCCATTAGGATAAGCCCAGTTTACACAAATTCTTGGAAAAATACCCAAGTTCTCAGAATATGTTTATAGTTTCATGATCATCATCGTCGTCTTCTTATTGGCGGTGTGATTCGGCCTGGTGTTGCCGTCCGAAGAATCTCCACATCTCCACACGAAAGTGTGTTCTTTGAATTGATTATATGATGATAAAATGGTAAAGCAATACTACTTAACGTTTGGGTTAACTAGATTACATAAGATGAATAGCGTTTGTAAGGTTAGAAAGAATATGAGATTATCTCATTTCCAAAAGACAACTACACAGATTTAACTTTTACGAACGTGCGACAATTAGCTATACAATTATAAGTGAGCTCCATATAAATTAAGGTGAAAATTATCTGACTACCAAGCTATAACACTAGTTCTATAGAATTACAGCCAGGACTGCAAATACGGGGTTTTATCATGAAACTTTGAAACATGGGATTCTTACAGAGTTCTAGTTTACTGTGAAACTTTTCTTGGATAGCCTCATTTATTCATCAAATCACAGTTCAAATGCAAGTTCTCGACCTCGACATTAGAGTGGCTTAGAGATTTATTACAAATAGTGTAGTATCGAAGATTTATGAAGGCTTCTTTACGAAGGGCATAACGTAACTTCTAAGACTGCTCCTAGTGTATTTAATATATTCCTCTATAAAATAATCCATATTAACTTATGTACTTAGTTAAAAACAATCATGCAGTTCATAGATGAATAAGCAGAAAATATTATAGTAATGTTTTTTTTTTTTTTATTAAAAAACATGTTTAGTTATAATAATTTAAAGTAGTAGTTTCCATCGTGTCAAAGTACGAAGCCGTAGTGCTAAGATCTTCTGACTTTTTCTTCTGAAGCAGTCTAATTTCTCTGTCCAGAGCGCGCAGAACTTCATCCATCATCTCCTCCTGGGAAGGTGGGTTAAAAGCACTGCGGTTGTTGAATTTAATCGCCAACATCTTTACAACGGTATTAACGTTCTTGACATCATTAGGATCAGTCATTCCCGCAAGCTGCAGCTGTCTTCCTGCTTCGTTTTTAAACGCTGTCATATCGATGATGTCCATTCGCACGTGAGTCTCGTCTTCTATAGCTTTAATTTCGTTTTCAAAAGCAGTGACAACAGCTCCGACGCCTTCTTCCTTGGTCACGTCCGTCCGTCCGTTGAATTTGAGTTCCAAAAGTCTTGTTACTTTATTATTTATCTGCACAATTATATCGTAGCTCACTCCGTAAGGCGCACTATTGATTGTGCCGATGAGAGCCAGTAATGCGACGCAGAGCGCTGATACTTTGATGCCCAACATGATGATTCAAAAAATTAGTTAAGTATTTATTTGTAAAACAAAACTATAGTGTGTTCTGTAAAGCAAACAATGCTAATGATACAATTCATTGAATTTGCTCCAGTATTTATACAGACTGACTTGTTATTCATTGATAACAGAGGTTACAGATCAGTTATATATGTATTCCCAAATAGTTTAATACGTCACAGGACTTTTTAATGCTAAAAACCCATTTGACTATCTAGTTACGATTTTCTTACATTGTGTAGTATTTACAAATATTGAGCAATCATGCTCGTAATTAGTATTCTTGTGTTCTTGTTATTATTGCATATCTGATATCGCATACGTAATTATAGTAGATTTGCAGACTTCTGGGTTAAAGTAATAATTTAAAAACGCTTGTTACAGGCAAGTCTTGATATATTTGAAGTATTAATTAATGTAATTAATAAAAATTAACTTAAAACCTTATTTAAATTAATCTTTAGTTTTCCCATGGGTAGGTGATTGTCATAGAAGCGAAAAAATTGGGTGTCCCATTGTAGTTTTTTTGATGCATTCAGCTATGATTTTTGCAGTAAGTAGTTAAAATTCTTTATAATTAATGTTCCCCGGTAGTTTTCTTTGTAGTGGAAGTATAAGGTTACTGAAAATTTGCAAAATCATGTATCAAATGTTTCGAGGTTTTTACGATTTCTTTACTAAATACAAATTAACATTTATTTTGATAAACATAATTTTACAATACTGTTGAACACTCCTATTGTTCACAGTAGATGGCAGTGTCTAGCTCTCAGGGTCAGGCTTTGATTGATTGATCCTCTAGCAAGCATTTTTATATTACCTTTAACAAAAATTTAATCTTTTTTTTTTATTTGGATTATCTGTAGTTCTTTAACACTTTCACAGTCCACCTTACAAAAACAAAATCTAGTCCCTCGAGTCCACTCCAATATTCCATATCCAAAATTCAGTGCCCATGCATCCTTTCGGATACATGGACTCCACGGTAACCCTGTTTTCGTATCCATGTGGATACCGTGGACTGTGAAAGTGTTAATGGTCTACAGGTAATCTTTCCGCTACATTTTTGTTATTATAGTTAGACATTTTGTTTATGTTAATAAAGGCACTTGCAAATATTTTGTAAAAATACTTACATATAAGTACAGTAACAGATATTTTACTATCAACTACTTACTACATACTTACACACTTAACAATAAATAAAAACATTTCAAGCCAAAATAATTTACAAATTAGTATAACGTAGACACACAATACAAAAATACAACTTACGAATTTAACAAACAAATTTAATTAATTTGCAGTACAGAATTTATAAGACGAAAATTGATAACCCTATATGTCCTTGGAATCAGAAATAATTGTAGTTTAAATCGACTATAGATTATCAAGTCCTTAAATATTAAGACTGCACAAATAGCCACCCTGTATAGCTTGTTTCTCCTTATCTTTGCGTGTGAGGCATTCCCTTTAGATAACCTCTGTATTATAAGAACTCATGAGAGTTCTAGGAAAAATAAACAAAACTCTCAAAATATTTATGTGTTTAATATAATGATACTTAATACGTATATGTATTACGGACGATGTAAAACGACAATGCGGTCTAAGATAAAGCACGTTTCGCAGAAGAAACAAGTTTACTAGCGGCTTGAAAAGATGCAAATTATAATGATTGCAAAATAGCGAAGCCCGTTGCGAATTCCACATTCTGGCAGCTCGTACAGTGTAATTTGATTTGCATCAAGAGTTTAGTAAGAGTCCGTGGAATCTTAACCACCTGGTGGCGTTCTAGAACATATTTGTGATTATGATAGGGGGGCATCCCCATAAATTACATAACTTCATAGTAGGTACCTTTCCCAAAAGAATATCTTCTCGTAGGTACTGATGGGAAACCAGATATGTTATTTCTTTCAAACCGACATGCTGCCCTTGGTTTTAAATGATAGTCCGTAGTAGCCAAAGCGATCCATTATTTAGGCGCAGGAATCATGGTGAGTATTTGGCTAAGGGTACTTATCCGCAACACTTTACTAGAGTTTATACTCGTATTGAAGATTTGCGACAAACATAAAACCGCGTCCAATTCCAAAACTAATTCTGAATCAATTGCATACTCTCGTGAAAAAACACAAAGCAGAAACAGTTAATAATCCGACATTATAACCAAATACTCAAATACGGGTTTTGCAAATAACATAAAAAAACAACGTCTTCTGACGAATGCAACACTGACTAACAGAGGGTTCTTGCGCATCCTTGGAGGGGAAGTGGGTTTAGGTTCGAGGCAAACCTGCTAAACCCTGGTTAGATGCAGAAGTAAACAGAGCACTGGTATAAGACGGTGAGTGCCATTTTTCCCAGCTCTCCGTGAAAAATTCTGCAGAAGGGTGCAAAGCTAGCGTTCTTTCTTAGCCAGTCTCGTCTAAATTTCAGTTAGGGTCTCATCACGGGAGAAAGCGGAAATTAATAATAATAATAAGAAACTATCTACCAGCGCGGAACAAATGCTTGTCAGAGTTACAATCTAAATATTTATTTCATCTTATAAAATTTACTTGACAACAAGCTTGGCTGTGGTTGGATAAAAAGAGCTCAAAATAGTAACTTTTTGAATATTAACAAACTACATAGTCACGCTGTGAAGTTTGTCTCTACTTATCTTCGTTTGTGAGGTATTCCATTAAGTTAAACCCAGTTTACATGAATCCTTGAAAAGATAACAAAGTTCTCAGTATATGATGATAACAATTACAGTGACGTGATCATCATCGTTGAATTCGTACTCGAATAAGAATAAGAAATATTTATTGGCCTTTAAATAACATTCGTTACAGGCGAGTCTTCTTACATTTTAATTATTAATTACTTTAAAAAACTAAACGCATAAATACTTTTATAGTTCTAAGAACAAATTTGTTCTTAGAACTATAAAAGTATTTATGCGTTTAGTTTTTTAAAGTATTTATAGTCATTATATTATACATTTACATTGTGATTTATTTCTTTACCTATTACTAACATTTTGTAATCGTTGTTCATCACACAAGAACGATGATTCCACAAGCTGATTTGAGATATATTCACTGAGTTTATAAAAAGGATTTTTAAAAAAAAAAAAGATTTTGTTTAAATTTTATAAAATTAATTTCCATAACGCTATTTGGTAATTTATTGTACATTAATATTTAGAATAGTGGTACACCCTGGCGTTGGTTTGAGATGAATCCCCATGTCTTCACATGAAAGTAAGTTCTTTAAATGAATACCCATATATATAAGAAAGTAAATCCTGACTAACTGATATTCACTAGGAATCAACGTAGCGCCTAACCATAGAGGTGTACTAAGTATGGATTTTTGCAAGTTCAATCCCTAAGGGGGTGGCATGAGATTCAAATTTTGAAATTTCTTTGTTTTATTTTGTATCACGGGCAACGCCGTGAGTGACAGCTAATAGTATGATAAAATGTATAGTAATAATACCTAAACAATCATTTTTTGGGTTAACTAGCTTACATAAGATGAATAAGGTTATCAATATTAGAAAAAATATGAGATTATATCATTTCTATACAATAACTATATAGTTTTAACTTGTACCAATTTGCGAAAATTCGGAGGTAGGTGTCTACTTATGAGTGAGCTCTACATTAATTAAACTGAAGGTATTCTGACTACCAAGCTATGGCACTATTTCTAGAATTGAATATTCGAGATCAATAGCAAAGTTACAGTTTACTGTGACACGTTTCTTGAAGAGCCTCATTTATTCATCGATTCACAGTTCAAAAGAAAGCCTCCAACCTTGACATTAAAGTGGCTGAGAGATTAATTAAAAATAGTGTAGTATTGAAGATTTAAGAAGGGCATTGTTGTAAGATTCTTCCTAGGGTAAGGTATACGAAACTTCTCTATATAGAATAATCGTATATTGACTTATTTAAATACGACCGTGTAGTTTACAGAAGCCTTCGTAAGAATAAGCAGATAATATTATAGTTAAGACTTAATATGATAAGAAAATCTAAAATTAAGAAATATTATTTATTGGGTATGCCCAACAGAGTGCAAGTTTACTTATTTGTCAAATATTCAATGTTCTAAATTTCGTACAATACTGCGTTTGGTGTTAATAATTTAAAGTAGTAGTTTCCAGCATGTCGTAGTATGAAGCCGCAGTGCTTGCGTGAAGATTTTCTGACTTGTTCTTCTGAAGCAGTCTAATTTCTCTGTCCAGAGCGCGCAGAACTTCATCCATCATCTCCTCCTGGGAAGGTGGGTTAAAAGCACTGCGGTTGTTGAATTTAATCGCCAACATCTTTACAACGGTATTAGCGTTCTTGACATCATTAGGATCAGTCATTCCCGCAAGCTGCAGCTGTCTTCCTGCTTCGTTTTTAAACGCTGTCATATCGATGCTGTCCATTCGCACGTGAGTCTCGTCTTCTATAGCTTTAATTTCGTTTTCAAAAGCAGTGACAACAGCTCCGACGCCTTCTTCCTTGGTCACGTCCGTCCGTCCGTTGAATTTGAGTTCCAAAAGTCGTGTTACTTTATTATTTATCTGCATAATTGTATCGTAGCTCACTCCGTAAGGCGCACTGTTTATTGTGCCTATGAGAGCCAGTAATGCGACGCAGAGCGCTGATACTTTGATTCTCAACATGATGATTCAAGAAATTAGTTACTTTTTTGTAAAACAAAACTGTAGTGTGTTCAATAGAGCACTCAACACTAATGATACAAGTTATTGAATATGCTCTAGTATTTATACAGACTCGCTAGATATTTATTGATAACAGAGGTTACAGATCAGTTATTAATATCTATAAATGTTTTCCCGAATTGTTTTATGCGTCACAGGATCTCTTATCTATTTATCTAATGAGTATTCTCTACTTATTGTGCAATATATTTGTAAATATTGGACAACATCGAAGAGCTCATGCATAACCTCGGCACGGCTTGGCAGGGCACTTCTGGTGTAGGCCATCTATTAACACCTGGCTATTTCCAGGATCCATACATATACTCCATCTACTCGTCTGTCTGTCCGTCCATCTTTCCGACGAGCTGAAGTCCCGTGGAGATTTACCTCCGGGAACACCTCGCCGCTGCCTGAACAGTCCAGTGCTGGAGCCCTACGTCCGCCAGTCAGAAGCCTGCGAGCCACCGTCAACGAGGTCTTGCGAGCGTCGGACAAAGGACGTAATCTTTCACCTACTGTCTGTCTAATCAGTGAAATTAGTGTGTTTTAATCACGGCTTAGCCGGCCACTGTAGTCTACCTACCTACCTGCGAGCTGTAGGGTAAAAACCGTAACGCCGCAGTGAGCGGGTGGTCTCTTTATAAAAGAAAGGTTTTTAAATTTTTAATAATATTCATGATTATTGTTCTCTGACCTAACGTATACTAAAGGGGAAAATAGTATAATAATTACCGAAATAATACTTAAAATAACTATTTAAATAATACTTACTTATATAATAATTTAAAAAAAAACTAATAATTTTTAACTACCTATCTCTATATAATACTGTTATCCCAAGGAATTACTTTCACAATTTGTTCATCTCTAAATTCGTAGAATATGAGTATTGAGTAATTTCTAATTCAAGATGGTCACCACCACAAAATACCTAATTACATAGTTTTTATTGCTTAGTGACAAGAGTTTCTTAATTGTAAATTTTCTTTGTTATTTATATAAAAATCATATACTAAGTGTAGCACTCATATTCTTAGTGTTTATAAGTGAACCAATAAATAACTATTTAAATATTCACTACAATGATTAATTATCTGTGCAAGTAGTTTTCACTGAAGTAAATGCATGGCTCGCAACTGACACTGACACCTCTAATTCTTAACAAACGTCATTCGGCAACTTCACTCTTTTGAAACCCTTCTTCTTTTGATTAATGGCACCATACTATTTGCATATTTGCCAACGTCAAGTTTATTAATTTTCGAGTTATTAATCAATAAAGTTAAGTCATATATCAAGTAATAAGTCATCGTGGTCAAGTTAAAGTCATATCATGTACCCTCGTAAAGCGGTGGAGACTTTACCAGGGTTTCTATGGAGATTTCCCGCGAACACGAAAACCACGTTATTCCGTCTATATATTGCTTGCCCACACTTGTGCACATAAACAAGACAATAATGGTTAATAATCCACCAATATTACACATTAAAGCTTGCAGAATCACTAGATTTGCAATAAATACACAGTCAAAGACGCCATTTTTTCAGCGAACGCGGGAAAACTCCTTTGAAACCCTTCGTACTTGTTTGTTTTGGCACATTCAAAAACAAGACGCCGGCGCCGTAGATTAAGGATCGTACTATTGATATATATATTTTGTGCATCTGATGTTAATTAGCTATAGTGAATAAACTGTGATAATATTGTAGTGATTCGTTTAACCGCCACTCCGCATCTGAGTTGCATAACATAAATGACGAATATAGATGTTACTCGTTGGCAGCTTTTAAATAAAGTAAAATGAAATTGATAAAAAATATAACAACCTTGGTACATAAATACAATAAAATTCCAATTTGAAAATTATAATTGACATTTGTTTTTATAACATTGTTATACGTTACTGGTTTTTCAATAGTATGTCAAATACTTGCTCAGCTTTTTGCTCCTTATCTCCGCGCGTGAGGTATTCCCTTGATAACCTTAGTGTAAATTGTAGAAATAATACCAAAATTCTAAGAATAATCAGATAAATAATTTTAAAAGAAATCAGAATACCCATTATGCAAACAATTTAAGTATTTTTTATTTTTTTGTTTGTGAATAAAATAAAATTCAGCTTTCGCTAGATGGATAGATTAATTATTTTTTTCGTCGATGTGGATAGCATAATGATTTTGGTAGAGCTATGAGATCTTCTTATTATTATGGTCATAGGCGAGTTTTTTTTATCTATTCTATATGGTATGGTACGAGGTCTAAATTTTCTTACCCGACCGCTTAAAAGGAGTGTAATGTTTTTATTCTACATTAATAAATACACATCCTACATAATGGAGACCAGTGCCCAGCAGACGGACGCTCAGGTTTTAGCGTCTTTGATTCTAGTCTGTAAAAAATATATTTCCTTTCTTCGGTACTGTGTAAGATAATAGTTATACAGGATTATCGGCTACGGGTGTACTAAGCCGAAAGGGGTTAACTATACTTATTCTAAGAAACAATTCTCACTATACTGAAATCGAGAAAAAAAACAGCTATTTTATAAATTTTGTCGTTGCAACGTCGCGTCTGCGCAGCGTTGGCGCGTCGGCAGGCGTTGGAGAGATGCTAACGCCCGTAAAACGCCAGTAGAATAGCGGCCTAAATGCAAAAAAAGAAAATGGCGCGCGCATAGTTAGGTACTTAAAAAAACTACACCAAGAAGATTCCGAGTCTGATTTTAAAAACAAATTAAAAAAGGTGCACATAAATTCGGCACCATAGAGATAGAAGTAAATAGGTTTAATAATATTTTGAATTCACAAAGTTAAGTGTGTTATGCCTGCATCGTTGCACATAGATACAGCGCTGAACGAGTTGCAGCGTTAGCAGAATATTCATTGACGTCATTGCGCCGGACACTCGAACACATTCCGAAGCCGCCACTTTTTAGTCAGATCTAATATCGATCATATATACCTTTTTAGCTTGTATAACAATTGTTAAGTATGTAATTTTAATTAAAGTTAATAAAATTAATTTGTTATATTTTGCATCCTCCGGCTGTCGCGATCGTAATTACGAGTAGTGGGTACATATAATAGAAACGGCATTTGTTTGCAAATATTGAAGAGCAAATATACTCTTTCTGATATGGGGGGACGAAAAATATTGTTTTATTTATCAAAAGTGTGTTTATACCTACAACAGAACTTAAAAATAATACTAATAATATGCAATGTTTTTAACATCTTGTAAATAGGTGCATTATATACCTACTAGTAAGGCAATGAGTCTCAAGCTAAGCACTAGGCTTGTATTTTTGGAGCTCTGGTGCGGAAGCAACATACACAGATGATGTTTCATCCACATCGGTTCAGCAGTTTTTGCGTGAAAGAGTAACAAACATATAGTAGATATAGTAGTATAGTATAGTATAGTATATATTAGTAGGAAGTAAGATACAAAAGTAGAAAGTAGGGGTTAAGTATGCGAGATTCGACAAGCAGTTGGCAAATTTTTTTTTTATATAAAATAGTAATAATAATAGTATGGGACAACATCCACACAAAGGTCTTCAGGTCACAAACTAGGCAAAGCCTGTGCTATATATTGGTTCTCTAAAATATCAAAATATTCGGATATTTTTAAAGCAAATAATATAGAAAGGGGAACAGAAAAAGATAGAAAGTCTTTATTATACCTATCCACAAAAATACAATACGAGTAACATAAATGACCAACCGCTTTGCCTAACACTTAACACTTTATTGTCAATCAAAAAATAAAACATCAGATAACAAACAAAACAAACAACAGACACAAAAAAGATCTTATCGCTAAAAAGAGTTCTCTTCCAAACAACAATTTTACAAAAAAAATGCGTGTAGCACTCGGGACTGCCACGGTAAAGCATACGTCTAGTCGCACGCACACAAACACCGTGCCGAAGTCTGACGAACTGAAACGACGTTAGACGAGTGTTACGTTTATTTTCCTTACGAAATTTCTTGATTCGGAGATAAGCAAAATCTAAATATCACGTAGCTTAAAAAATGATATGTTTTTTGAAATCCGTTCAATTTCTTCATCTAAGGCACTAAGAACTGTTTGAAACGCCCTTTCTCTTGCTAGGGTTTCAATTTCTATCAGTTTTTCCATAAGCTTAATTTCAATAGGATTTACAATTCTATTAACAAGAACTTGCTTCGCTAATAATTCTTCAATTGTTCCTCGATCCAATTGTTCATGGTTTTCTTCTTCAAGCTGCTTTATTTTTCTATCATAAGCATTGATTAACGGCTGAAATCTGACAGCTTTAGTCATAGTCGTTGGATTTTGTCCTGAGAATTTGAGTCCCAGAAGAAGAAGCGATCGGTTTAGAATCTCCAGTTTTTGTAAAGGATTGAAGCCAGTGTTCAACGGAGCACTGTTTATAGTAGCGGTAGAAGATGTCAGCACAATGTAAAGTACTAAGTAATATATTCCTGACATTATTTTGTAACTTCTTTGTAACAATTTAGCTGACTCGGTGAATTTCGTACAGACAGCTATGTATGTTTCTCACTTTCCCAAAAATTTCTCACAAATATTTCAAACCCAAATCGGCTTAATCAGTCCAGCCGTTCTCGAGACAAACGAACAGCAATTGAATTTTAATTAGCTATAAAGATCACAGACTACGTTACTGGTTATTTAATGCTTGCGTTAATTTGGATTAAAATCATTTACATAGTTATCGCGATTTATATACTTGTGTTTTATACGGACATTTACTGTAGGTAATTATCAAAAACTATGTGGATTTCCTGGCAGCGGTATAGTATATGTATGGGAACTTACCGGATGAAAAATTCCCAACTAATATGGTTTAATAATTTTCCACAAGTCTCATTGGTGGGGAAATCTTATTAATAAGTAGACCGTAGTCTTTGTAGTTTAGTATGTGTAGTAGTATGGTTTGTAATAAATTTCTATAGCCTAACTTGGATTTTTGAATAGAACTGACGCTGCACAATTGAGTTTGAACAGTAAGTGCCCATAATGTAAGCGAGGGCGGATCCAGCTTTTGCGCCAGCAGAGGGTCACATAGTCGTGGTCAAGTAAAGAACTAATAATTTAATTTTGATAACAATGGATATAAATAAAAAGTAGGTATTTTATTAATGTACGTAAGTACTGTACTTAAAAATATTTATTCTATATTGTACACTTGAAAAACTTAACACATAATAACTTGTACATATACACTTACATTGTAGCCCTATCACGCACGGAATGAGGCAGCTTATTTATATTCCATAACTGTGGTGAATGATTTGTCAAACCAGCTAGAAGTATTTAAGTCCTGGAACCAGCTCAAAGGGGAGGTCATGACCCCCATGACCACCCCCCACTGGATCCGCCGTTGAATGTAAGTTAATAATAAAAAGTAGAATAAGCATTATGTAAAACACAATTTATAAGTGCTGTGGAAGATATGATGGACGAAAGTGAAAAGAGAGGTACTTATGCATGCGAAAACTGTTATGAATGGATAGAGCAGAACAGCTCTCCGATCACCGACTTCGGAGGGTACGAAGAATTAATAAAAAAAAATAAAAAAAATTGAGCTGGCCAAAGGTGGGATTTGTATTCACGGATATCTCGTCTCCGATCTCTAATGATCACGGAGCGTTATTTCCACTGGTAACGTGATTCATTCCCGAAAGAGAACAAACTGGTAATAAATTAGACCCGACCATTTTTAAGTCAGTCAATAACCACCGTCAGTCTGTAAATTGAGTAGTCGTAGTAATTTACGGTGAAACGTAATAAAACTTTCAAAAATATTTAATATCAGTTCATAAAATTGGAGAATAAATTTTAAAACATTGTTATTGCTTATCTATTTATGACTAAAATTCTGGCTTATCAACTTCCTCAGTATTCGCACAAATGATAGAAAGCACAGAAGTCAGTCTATATACAAAGTGCGCTCGAGCAACGCACACATACATATACACCTCTGACACACACAACATTTTGGTATGATTGGGAACTGCCATCCGCTTCATACTCGCGTCTATGAAGTTTTTTGTGCAATAATTTAAATATTTTGGTTATTATTGCTTTAAATTACCGTTCTTCCTGTTTCATTCTCAACAATAAATCAAACAACTAGAACCGGGAGCCACTGCCATGATAGTTTTTGAAAGTAAGTCAAATTGATAACTTTTGCGCTACAGCTGTGCGTAGGTATGAAAAGAGAAGTACTTACACGTGTTTGACTTCTGTAGTATCTTCCTTTGTGGTATTTGTTTCCGTCGCTACGCGCTCTATGACCTTTGATTAGTCATTCTGAAATTGTAATATATTTTATTTGTTATTTGACGTGTCTCATTGTTGGCTTGTTGAATAACAAGTTTTAAGTCCATGTCAATATTTGGAACGTTATTACGCGTTACGTGCTGTTGGGCTGAAGACTGTATTCAAACATGGAGTATAATCTTAATATAACGCTTATTCTTTTAACAGTGTCTGTTTTTATATTGACCATAAACCAATGCCTTACGGCTGAATTAAGCGAAGATGATTATGCCATGATCGACGCACAAATCAATAACGTGAGAAGACAAGGCAAATTAAGCGAATATACTCTGCAAATTATGCGAGAAAGTGCTATCAATAATTTAAAGGCAAAGCTCGACGAAAGAGAAGATACACTGGAAAGGTTTAGTCGAATTAATTCTATGTCGAAGAATGCTGGACAAAATGCTGCCGACAACGGAATAGAAACTAAAGAACAAGAGAAACAAGGAATGCAATTCATTATTGCAGGATTTTCCGCTGTGGGAGTGATTATTTTAATTGTTATCGTGTACCAATGTAAAAAAACTTGGTCGTCAATGTAAATTCTTTGGAAGATAAGTAAGAAGAATAATGTAGTTTATTTTTGATCTGAAATAAACATTATATCTTTTGAAAGAAAGTTTGAGTGATTTATTCAGTAACAGTAAGTTTGATGCCTATATAGTATGATTATAAACTGTGATGTGGTTCCGGGTTCGATCCCCGGACAGGACAAACATTTGTGTGCACGAACATGAACTGTTTGACCTGTGTCTGGGGCGTTTATTGTACATATAACTATGTATATACCTTCAGAAGTGTTTCAAATATTGTCGTACTACCCATTCCTATACCTTAAAATCATCTGAAAATCTCAATTTATCTATTCCATCACATTCTACTACTTTTTATAAGTCTTCATTCACTGTTAAAGCTATTTTGTTGTGGAACAGTCTTCCCGTTGACATTAGGCGTGCTCCGTCGTTGAACGTTTTTAAGCAGAGAGTCATAATACATTATCTATCGCTATAGCACTATTATTTGTTTCTTATAATTATTATTTCTTACAATTTGTCTATTTATTTCCATGCATAGTATAGTATATGTATTTATATATGTATCTGTGTAGTTATATTAGTATTGATTGTATTTATTATTATTTATTATAGCTGTTTAGTTGATAGTGTAATATTTGAAGGCCTCTTTAATATAAGTTATTATCATTTACGTGCATGGTTGCCTGGAAGAGATCGCTTTAAGCGATAAGGCCGCCATTTAAAGGTGGTATATGTGTATAAGGTTTTCTTTAATCATATTTTATGTATTGTTGCTGGTTTTTGAATAAAGAGTTGTCTCACCTCACCTCATTTCACCTCACCTCACCTCACCTCACCTCACCTCAACTCAACTCAACTCAACTCAACTCTGTCGTGTTGTGTCGTGTCGTGTGTCGAGTGTCGTGTGTCGCGTGTCGCGTGTCGCGTGTCGCGTGTCGCGTGTCGCGTGTCGCGTGTCGCGTGTCGCGTGTCTGCTCTGCTCTGCTCTGCTCTGCTCTGCTCTGCTCCTCTCACCTCATCTCATCTCATCTCATCTTCTATATGTATATAAGTATGTATATATTACTTAGTCATCAGGTTACCTTAGCACAGGCTTTTCCTACTTTAGGACTTGAAGACCTTTGTGTGGATGTTATCCCATATTATTACTATTATTATTGGCGCGGCATTTCGTCGTTGCCGATCGAGCACATGTATTGTGATTGGATGCGTGCTATCGAGCGGGTATGCGAGTCCATCTTACCCATTGGTCTATGATCATATACCCCGTAGACGTTTGTTGTACGATCCGTACGGCACAGAACTGGAAATGTTGTGGAATGTATGGTTAGCACAACTTGTAGTATGGCCCCTTAAATCTCGGAAAATGTATGTTATTTATACACGTGGTTATCTGCTAGAGGTGTACTAAGCCGAAAGGGGATCACAATACTCAGTATAACAAACAATTTTCACTATGGAACCAACTCTGAATTCGAGAAAAAAAACAGCTGTTCCATACAAAAAGTCAATCGATCGTCCACAAAATGTATGGGACAGTAGATTTTTTTCCCCAAATTCAGAGTTGGTCCCATAGTGAAAGTTCTTCCTTAGGACGAGTATAGTGACCCCCTTTTGGCTTAGTACACCCCTAACCGATAACCCTGCATATAATATATTATTTCTACGTACTTACAATATTTCACAATGTTTAGTTTAAATCTAATATATAAAAGAAACTCGTGTTAGTTACACCATATATAACTCAAGAACGACTTAGCCGATTTGGCTGAAAATTGGTGAGGAGGTAGCCTAGAACCAGGAGACGGACATAATGATACTTTAAATGTTCCTGTGGGATAATTATGTAAGTTACAGCGGGTAATACCGCGGGGCACAGCTAGCATGTAAATATAAAAACTATATTGAATGTATATTGTATGCACTTTATGAGTAAACTAATGAAACTTTTATAATTTATAAGAACTTTGTACACAGTTTCACAATCAATATATTCATATACTTAGGAAGACAAAGATATGACCTATAACTTCTTTATCTACTTACCTACCATACTTATTTACTTTTAGGTATTGAAGACTATAATATAAATACTAGAACACTTTATATGTAATGTATTAGTGTATTTTATTGTGCTGAACCTACCACTGTTTATTTAAATAGATTAATCTTCAATAATAACATAATTTCATTAACCACCATGTTTGGATTCAAAGTGTCTGTAAAATGCGTCGTACTTCTTTATTGTGTCATCAAAATAAACAGCTCCACTCCAACTTATCTAAAATTTATGGAGATCGGTACAAAAACATCGCATCTGGTTGAACTCAAATTCAACGGTACAATAGACGTCCTCGAAGACGAAGGCATGAATGCTGTAGTGACTGCTTTTGAGAATGAAATAAAAGCACTGGAAGAAGAAACTCATGTGCAAATGGAAAGTGTTAATGTTACAGCGTTTGACAATGCAGAAGCAAGGCAATTACGTTTTGCTTGTAGTACTGGCCCTGATGATGAAAGAGGAGATATAGTTATAAAAATGTTGGCCCTTAAATTTCACAATCGCGTAAATAAACCGCCAACTGAAGATGAAATGATTGATGAAATTTTGAGCGCACTAGATAGAGAAATAAGAAAGGTTAAGAACAAATTTTCTACGAATATAGCCAATTGATCGAATTGCTGTTTGAAGGACTGAAATGAGTAATAATAAATCTTGAAGAATTACTATTAAGCTATTACTACAGAGAATTTTAGCGCAGTAGTTAGGAGCTGAAGCCTTACAATAACTAAAGTACTTATTTTACAATGTTCGTAATAATTATTTTGTAATACCGCATGTGTAACATTATACTAATTATAAACCTATTTGTATTTTATTGTCATAAAATTCAATCATTTTTTATGACTCAAAGGAAAACGTCATGGCGTTTGGTGTCATAGGTATGTTTCGTTGAAGTACTCTCTTGAAAATTAATTTGAGCATAAAACTGACTACAACTTATACAGATTGAAAGAATTAGATATTCTAGTAAAAAAATCGCTCTAAACACTGATGACGCTGATAAGTCGTTTTATCCAAAATTTTTAAATTAGTTCGTTTGTAACGCTCACTTCACTATTTTTTATTGAATTGTTTGTGTGAAGCGCCATCTATGTTTCCTATGAAGTACTGCTTCCTCTCGACAGCTAGCGTTGAGGTTTCGAGAACCGAGTAATCTTCGACTTAGCCGCTTTCACCGCTATTCACAGAGGGCAGGACGTGTCTGTTTCTGCTTTTTTTTCTAAAAGTGTGGGTTAACACTATCAAAGATCTATTTGTTATTATATAGAACGATCACTATGGCACGAAACATAGAGCCACTTTGATAGCAGTAACTATAAAGCCTACACTATAGCACTAAAAATGTGATTACCAACTTCTAATACGCTAGACGCCGATATATTTTTTTCAGGTATTTACATTTATTTTTATAAAATTTATAAGGGACTACTTAAAAAGCTTTATACCCATTCAATCAATCTATCAATTAATTATTTTCAGATTTAAATATCATTTAATTACAAAAGACACTTAAAATTCACTTTGATTTGCTTCGCTTCGCTTCGTTTCTCATTACTTTACTTTAACATATTACTTACTCCTCACTGCTAGCGCTCTCCGCTCGCTTTCTATATGTTATGTGCATAGTACTTTAAGTGGAATTTGAGCTAGTTTCACCTCAAGCAAACAATATATGTAGGTATTTGTTTCCTTAAAACAAAAAATATTTTAAAAAATCGGTATAGTATAGTATAGTATTTATTTTTTGCAATATGTAAGTACATAACATTCTTAAAACTAAGTTAAGCTTTACCCGGTTAGGGCGTAGCAAACATTAAAACTTATTACTAACATTTTATCTTATATTTAATAACTTATGCTCAGCCGTTCCCGAGAAATCAGGTAACTAACATAAGTAAATTAACTACTTCTTTGGTAGTCGGAAAAAAATAGAAATAAAATCAAAATCTAATACAACAGAATATTATAAATTAATTGTAAATTGGTAGGTACCGATTGTTGGAAAGATGTAACTATAGTTGGAACTTTTCAACAGCCAATATCATATTACCTATAATTTCTTTTTTTTTTTTTTTAATTTTTTTTTAGGTTATCGGTTAGAGGTGCACCCTACTACGCCGAAAGGGTTAATTTACTAATTTTAAGGAGAAACTTTTAATGGAAGACCAACACTGAAATCGAGAAAAAACATAGTTGTTTCATACATTTTGCCAATGACCGATTGACTTTTTCTTATGGAACAGAATGTTGTTCTCCAATTCAGTGTTGGTACCATTGCGAAAGTTATCTTTAGGATGAGTAGGTATAGTGACCTCCTAACGGCTTACATACCTAACCCCTGTATACCGGAATCGAGATGAGATTTCTTGCACAATTTTTAAATAGCCCCCGCTGTATTGAGTGTTATCAAGTGAACTTGACCCTATGTACGTCTATTACGTTAACATTCACCCAACTACTGACCTTAACAACTTGATTTTATGCACTACAGATAACGGCTCACAGTTATAATGCGAGCCGACCACAATTCTTCGAGTTTGGTAAAATGCAAAAAAATTGATAAAAAATCCGCAATTTTTTTTGATGAATTTAATGAATGAACTCTATATTGAAGACAAACAAACATTAAATATACAGGGAAAATATTACATCTAGTGACACAAGTGGCGGCCTTTAAAAGCGATCTCGCTAAAAGCGATCTCTTCTAGGCAACCTTAAATTTCGAGCTTTAACAATTTTTTTTTTTTAGAAAACTAACAGCTGTTGTTGATTGTTTGAGTGTTTAATTTTGTTTAACAATACGTGTTTTGAAGCGTAGCTGATTGTTAGAGGGTCCAACTATAGTTGGACTTTTCCAACAATCTACAATAACGACAATTGTCGGAAAGTAGCAACTATAGTTATATCTTTTCAACAATCTACCTATCTACGCGCCAAAACCCATATTGTTAAGCGAAATGAGCTTTAACAATTTTGAAATATATATACTCTGTATAGTCATAATGTGGGTGATTCTAAATTGAGTAAGTATAGTTAGTATACTGAGAGAATATTAAAGAATAAAATACCCGTGTTTTTTTTGTTTAACCCACTTAAGTACAAAAATATTGAGTGTAAAACGTGAAACTCGTGGTCACCCTAAGCCACGGCGCCGCCCCGGTGCGAAACTACTTAGGTCACAGCCACGACACTCGCTTTGGTGATCATATTTCCCATTTTTTGGTAAACAAAAAAATTATATGGTTTTTAACGCGAAATATGTTATATGAACGATGCTTATTGCGTCGTAAAAATATACGGAATCATTTAAGAATCATCCCGTATATTTGTTTATGTTAAGTTTAATATTGGATATCGTATCAGTAACAGAGAGACCACATCAGTTTCTAGTCGTGTCAAATCACGTTCGACGTTATCATGGATTACGTAAGTGATATACGGTCAATAACAAGTTTAAAAGACCCCCCTAACAAAAACAAATCTGATTTGCCATTTTGTGGTGAAGGCTATAGTGGATTTAAAATTTATCATAGTGTCAATCTGTCAAGCCCTTTCAATTAAGAAAGCTATAGACCGCCAACTTGTCCATACAATAAGATATAGCTTTTTTCTACATTTTATGTTATTCGAATTCAGTGGTTTATGTTATTCGAATTCAGTGGTTTTTTTTTTTCACATAGATAACATATTATTTACTAGGCTTTACCGTTTTAATTTATTCTGTTTTTTTAAATACTTTTAAGTTACAAACCTCCTGAGCGTTCTTAATTTTTGCATTGAGACTTTGCCTATTAAAAGCTTTAATTGTAAAGAATCCAATAAATTTATTAAAATAATAAAACGTGTAGGCCTAAACTGCATCATACTCGTTGTGAAGTGATTGACATCAATAGCAAAAAATACGTTACAATTCAGTCGGTGAGAAAAAAGATAGGCCCCGGCACGAAAATTGTATCAGAAACGAAGTGAAGGGTCGGTGATACTCTTAATTCCCGCGTTGAGGTCGTTTTGAAAATATATATATGTAAATCTATAGAACAGTTGGCATGCACATTACTGAGCGATGCATTTTACTGACTTACACCTTAAAAAATGCATTTTTCTAAGCTTTTACATAGATTAAGAAGTAACAGCAAAGACAACCCTCCTTGCTTCACGCTATATTATAATGTCTAAATGACATTTTTTGTTTCCAATTTACAGAGTTGAGTTTATTTTGGTACCAGAACTTGAACATATTTACAACTACATTCCGGATGCACAGAATTTTTCCGGATACTTTTTCCATAAAATCTGATAATAATATGACACAAGATCAAAAGCCATGGATAAAAATATAATAAGAAGTAATAATCTATGTTTACTTCACATTGATGAAGACAGGTGGAGTAAGGCTGTGACAGAATGGTGGCACAGACTAGGAAAGCAAAACGTAGGTCGACCACCAGCAAGATGGGTTAGCGTCATAAAATTAATAGCGGGTCCAACCTGGGCAAGATTAACACAAGACCGAGGCAAATGGTATCAAATGAGAGAGGCCTATACTCAAGAATGGGATAAAGAAGGCTGCGGATGATGACTATTTTTACTTTGCCATATAAATATAAAAATGGCTTGTTATGTTTGTTGATTTCAGGTAAATATCCCAACTTTTAAGCTGAACCACGGGGGTGCGATCCCAGCGGTGGGCTACGGGACATGGCTGGGCATGAGTGACAGAGTGAGTTGTTATGGGTTTCGTACGTGTTGGTATCGTGGTTCGCCATTTCAATACTCAATATATTTATTGCTAAATTAGATATTGGAATCATTTTTTTACCAGACTGGGTGACAGAAGGAGGGTTATGTTTTTCGAGTGTATGTATTTATGTATAAGAAATATAATTATGACAAATAACGTCTTAAAATATGACAAGCCATTATTTCCATACAGTTACCAATGAATACTTTTCGTAAGGTTTTTGCATGGAATTCTTGATACCAGCTTAGAAAAGATACTAGTTTTCCTGATCTCAGATACCACTATCTTATCTTGGTATAAGATATTATAAGATTAGGTAGGTACACAGATCTTATTTGGCATTGAGAAGAGGCACCGTTAGAATTACTTATCTGAAGGCTAACAATGTTTTCGCCGCATGATTATATTTTTGATTTTAAAGTAGGTAAGTGTGAGAACGGTTGATAAATAAAGCCTAAAATTATCGACGCTTGAGCCAGCCGTGTGAAGTCAACATGCAGATCATGCAATAAGTACTAATATATCTAATATGAACCCTACCGGTATGACAATATGTTAAACGGAGCGCACCTATTTATTTTATATCATTTTAAAGTGTTATCGTTTAAACACAATAATAGCAATTATATAATAATATTTTTTTAAAGATTTTTCGATGTCATTACTGTCTGTTGCATTTTTCATTTTGGCTGGTAATGTATTGTAGATATTAATGGCCATTGACGACGAGTCTTGAGTTGGTAGGGATTGCAATTTTTACCACGTTTTACTATTCATTTTATACCGTCTTCCTAAATAGAGAAGATACTTAATTCAAATGTATTTTCTTTTAAAGTTTCGAATAGAATAAAATGAAATTTATTAGTAAATGATAACACCAGAATAACTTACAACGTAACAAATAAAACTAAATTTAATGACTGCTTTCTGTCACAAATAATGCTGGCGGGAACAACCATCGCTGATCATCCCTTGGAACCAGGATTGTTTGATATCTTGTTATATATAACGTTTTTAAATATGTTTTTAGGTTTAATTTTTCTAAAGTAATTTTTAATTCAGTTGTAACAAGACTTGTCTGTAACGAACAAATATTTCTTATTCTTCTTATTTCTATTCTTTGATATATTAGAGCTAGCTTGTCGATATATAAAAAACTATAAAAATGTTAGGCATGTAATTCACTCTTCATGTAATTCCATTAAAATTTCTTCGTTATCCATTAAATAGTTTGTCATAAATCAAAATAACTGAAAAAAATTGTAGTTACTTTTTCTTCTTTACTTAGTTTCTATTTTTTTACTTAGTTTTGAAACGTTCGAATGAATTAATTATCCGCTAAACATGACGTCATTTGCGAAGGATATGTAATAAAGACGCATTCATATCGTTTGTCAGTGACGTCATTAACTAGTGGCGAATTTATTCGAGCGTTTAAAAAATAAAGCCCCTTGTCAGATGATCTAACCGGGAGATATTGAACAAAACGAGATTATAAATTGTTTAAGAAAACGGGGTTTCACGCGTACCTGATTGTTGGAAAGTTCCAACTATAGTTTCGTTCACATTCAGTGAAGTTCATCAGAGATGAAAGGAGTCGATCCTCAACGATGACACGTCTGACACTCGCGAATGTGAGCGAAACTATGGTTGGACCTTTCCAACAATCAGGTACGCTTGAAAACCCGTCTTCTTAAACAATATGAATGAAACACGCGCTCGTTTTCTAAATAAAACGAGATTAACCCATCGAGCATAATATTTGTGATAAAATGACATATTCCTCATTGAGATAGAGACTCTATTGATTCATCTTTAACGATGAAAGAAAACATCGTGAGGAGACCTGCTGGTCGGAGGAGGTTTATAACTTTTAAAGATAAATGAAGATCCCAACCCGCAATTTGGCCAGCATGATGGACTATGTGCCTACGCCCACTTAATTGGGGAGACCCGTGCCCAGCATTGTTACGTTAAGTGTTGATAAGTACGTATTAATTTTGAGCACTTTTCAACTTTAATTCATTGACCCAGATAAAAGTTTTACTTATCCTAACATTTCAACTGCGAAAGTATGTTTGTTGGTTTGTTAGTCCTTCTTCTCCTTAGCACAGATCGATTTGATTTTTTGCTCTAAGCTTGGTCGAGATCTTGAGAGTGCCTCAGGCAACTTTAGTCACGTGCAAACTTAAGTAAAGCCGACGAAGCCGCGGGTAAAAGCTAGTACACTATAAATATGTAAGTGCATTAGTAATCAAAAATTTACTTGATATTTTTTTTCAGTCAACAAATAAAGGCGAAGAAACATTTTCAGTAAGTTTAGAAACTGATTTGTACTTACTTATCTGATCTTTTTTATTTAATCTTACTTATTAGATCTTATTTATTTGAATTTACTTATTTTTTATTTAATCTTACTTATTAGATCTTATTTAAATGAATTTACTTATTTGATCTTACTTACTAAATCTTACTTAATTTATGTTATTTATTTGATCTTACTTAGTAAATCTTATTTAATTTATGTTATTTATTTGATCTTACTTATTTTATTTTAATTATTATATCTTCTTTATTTAATCATACTTAATTGATGGAGTCAGGCGTTACTTTGCGGAAATCCATTTATAATAAGATGGTATATACAAGATATTTAGTGTTTTTCCGCCTCGTCTTGATGTCAGCTTGAGAAATCGAAAAAAAAAATGTTTTTATGGTGTGGTTCCTCTTCACCACCGCCACATTCTATTCTCTATTTGATCCTACTTATTTTAAGTTATTTTTTTTTAATGTATAATCATACTTGTTTTATCTTATTAATTGATTTGACTTATTTAATCTTACTTATTTGATCCTACTTATTTTATGTTATTTATTTGATCTTTCTTTTATGTTTGTTTTATCTTATTAATTGATTTAACTTATTAGATCTTACTTATTTGATCCTACTTATTTTATGTTATTTATTTGATCATACTTTTATGTATAATCATACTTATTTTATCTTACTTATTTGATTTGACTTATTTAATCTTACTTATTTGATCCTACTTATTTTATGTTATTTATTTGATCATACTTTCATGTATAATCATACTTGTTTTATGTTACTTATTTGATTTGACTTATTTAATCTTACTTATTTGATCCTACTAGTAGTAGGGATTCCAGAGTTCTGGCTCAGCTCCCCCGGAATCCCTACTACTACTAGTCCTGAGTTCTGGCCCAGACCCCTAAATGTCCGCGAAATCTAAAAAAAAAAAAAAAAAAAAAAGGTTTTGAGGCACGTCCGATCGATTGACGCTATCAGATTTGTGATATCTCTTGCGGATCAGGAGATAGCTTTTTGGTTTAAAGGGCTCCAGTACCCCGTCATAAAAGCGTGCTGATCCCACTATTGTATTCAATGCTCGCAGCCCTTTCCTTTGTAGCCTCTATTGTAATACGCGCTCGGTGTTCTACTGTGCTACGCGCTCGGTGCGTTCCATTGTTATACTACGTACGGTATGACCAAAATATTTTCTTTAAACTAACCTTGGTCCATGGTTTTGGTATTTTTGTAGGTATAGATATTACTTTTTTATCATAATCTAACCTAACCTAAACACTGGTACACAGTTCCCTGCGTGGCATTTTCCAAAATAAAACAACCTTTCTTGTCGTCACATATTTTATTTAAAATAGCATTTAAACAATTCGCACACTAATACATCATTCGAAAGAGTACTATTTTCGCAAATAAATTGACTAAATCTAGCATACTATTGCCATGGAATTTACAGAACAAATACACTAAACTATAATGGCCACATACGGGAGTCCAATCATTTTGTATCCTCTTCGTATTGAAATCCCATACTCTGCAATTTCTATCCAGAAAAGTCCTGTGGTACCCCGTGGGTGCTCGACCAAAGGAGTCAAAATATTGACCTACGTTGTTTTTGTCTATGTGAATAGCTACCCAATGGGAGCCTGCCTTAGTATCGGGATCTGTATTGCTCACTAAGAACGAAGGCGCTCCGATATGTATCGGTAATCTGTTCGCTGCATACACGCTGTTTTCTAAGTTCGGGTGAATTTGTCGTAAATATTTCTTAATCTCAAGCGTATTCATACTTGTGATTACTTGCGAAGATAACTTGCTAATGACTAATTTTTAAAACATGACCTTTATATTTAAGAAAATAAACAAAGATGTCAGGTATTATAACAATTTATTTTTATTCGAATACATTATACATCACTTATAACTAGATTACAAACTAAATATAATTTCATCTTAACTACTGTATTTCAATTACATTATCGAACTTAAACTAATTGAACTCATATCGTAGTTTTCAAAATTAAAGTAATTTCTAGTTACACTACTATTTTACAACGCTATTTTTAAAAATATAATCTTATTACTTTATCAAACAGTTCTCGACAGATAGGACATTTATTTTTTAAAGATAACATACATTTTCCACAGCTTACAGTGTGACCGCAAGGTATAAAACATATACACACTTCTTCAAATAAACAAATCTTACAAGTCATGTCTCTGTTGTTACTTTTATTGATATCAAGACTATCAAATTGTTTTATAACATCAGCATCTTTATGGCTAATTGTTTTAATGTCTCTATTAATAACACTTCTTATGTATTTCTCACCTTTTACGAGAAAAACATATGTACAATCTTGAAAAAACCGGGTATGTTCCTCCCATGGTATATCTTGAAACATCCAGTCCTTTATACCACCTCCGCAAAAGTAACACCGCACACGATCACTTTGTCCAGTGTAAAAAAAAACCAGCTTCAGCCATATCTTTAGGTTTCTGACCTGAGCCTTTCGGCCAAGAGTCAAAACTACGCAAACGCGTTGATTCAAGATAATAATGACGATAAACAGGTTGCTTGAGCTCCATATTAAAATATTAAGTATTAAATATCAGATGTTAAAAACATGTGGACTTATCGAGTGCTTTCGGATTAATGACAAGAACCAAATCTAAAAACGTATTACGATCGCTTGTCTTCGAAAACAAGTTTCAACTTGATCTACCCAACCACGATATCAAACAATGGTCATCTAAAAATGTACTATTGATTTACCTCTAATATAAGCCGTTATTGCATCCCTTTGTAGCAATAATGCATTGTTAAGGTAATGGTTAACTCCAGGTATCGGGAGTTACAAGTCAAAACGCGTTCAGTTCTTTGTCTTATGTATGGTCCTATTATGCTTTGTTATCGGTTCATCTGTTTGCATCCGTTGGTTGTAAAAAGTATTGGTAAAGTAATGGTGGTTCACTCCAGGTAGCGGGAATCACAAGTCATAACATGTTCAGTTCTTTGTCTTATTTGTGGACAAAGAGTTGGCTATTCTCTATATAAGCTCGAATTTGAGATAGAGCTCTCTCAGTTTGTGGAAACATTCTTACAGTGAACTGTAGGCTCTTTGTATTATTATAAAGTGCTAGTGTTGTGTTGTTAATCCGAATTCTACAGAATGGAGGTAAGAAATAGGTATACCACTAATTATTGTTTGAACTTTTTGTAAATCTTCTTTTGTTTATTGTTTCTGACTATCTACTTTACTATATTTTATTATCGTTATCCTGAAGATGTGCTTGCATTTAACCATATCCACCCTGATGTTAAGCAATAACATGATCTTAGATTGATGAGGTTTGCTAAGAAGGAACTTGCTTACTCTAGATTTAAAAGACGTGTACGTCTTTACAAATATGTCAAAAACTCATATAATAATCTGTTTTTTTCAGAACATGAATTTTGAAGAAAATACATTCAAACAATATTATTATCAACCTACATTATCAGATGAAGATACTACTGATAACTTAATCATTAATAACCAAACTCCAAAAAGAAAACGAGAGGATGATCAAAATATTGATGAGTTATTTAATTGCACTAAAAACAAAACTAAAAAGCAGTCTCAGTGCTCATCAGTGTCCAGGACTCAGGCTAACGGGAGTGTAGCATACATGACAACAAATGCTGATTACACATCGGCTTCCACACACTTACTAAAGATTGAAGTCTATGATTTGAAAAAGATCGCAAAAATACCGAGCTCGCAACATTGGAAACATGCACAAACACGAGTCAAATATTATTTAAACGAAACAAATCAAATTTTTTTAAGTATGAAACAAATAATTTACAATATTACTAAAGAAATTTCAATGACAGATACTTGCAAAAAAATGTCATTTAACCATAGTGATAATTAATAACGATGGGTTACTCACTCACTCAGTTAATTTTAGTTCTAAGAATGTACACATTTTGTGAATAGTTCAGTAGATAATTTTTTTTTTCGCAAGAAGACAATAGGTTTTTACCTGACTTAATGTGTATAAGTACTCTCTAAAAGTTAGAATATTCCTCATTTATGATATATCCCTCGAGCTGTCTGAACGATGACTCTCTTTCAAAATGGAACGTGATTGTGTCAGTGCCTTTTTTGCAAACTCTGGGCTTGAAGTAATTCACGAAGAGTTCGAACATAGTGAAAATATTGTCAAATGTGGACTCGATGACATTTGTGAAGTGATTGATATGGTAGAACTATGTAAAAAAGTGGAAGAATTTGAAAAATTTGATGTCAATTATGACAACGAACTCTATGAAATTTTTGTTGCGGTTGAAAACAGTGAAATGTAAGTAATAAACATAATTATATTTTACCCTATTATTTTAACTACTTTTTTTTACTTGATAACTGGTTGAATTAAAATCTTTATTATCATAGTCAGAATGTATTTTTCAAAGATCACTCTTGAATAATAACAGAAATTTTAAGTTGTTAGCTAGTTAAATAAAAATTTAATGTCTAACATTTGATCTGTTTCAATAACTTTATTTTGTTTTTGTTACAGCCAACGATCATCATCTTCTTCACAGCATCAAGTTCAAACAGGATGAGGAGGAATCACAATGAAACGAAGTGCTGGTGATGAAAACAACGACAACAACCTCGCAAAGAGACCATGTAATGAAGAAACCTCAACTTCATATGATAAGGTACAATGTAATACATGTAATATATTAGTCAGCAAAAGATACTTCACAAACCATGTTAAGAGCAATACTCATAAAAATAATGTGTTAAAGTCTCACAGTTCTTTAAAAAATGTAACAGTAATAGAATCTGCTTTCAACCAACGCATTATTTCTTATAAAGTGAAAAGTAAACAGGTAACTAAGTTAATTTTTGAAACACCAGAATTATTTTTAGATTCAATCAAAGACGATTTAATTTTTTTAATTAAAGAAGCAATTAATCAACACACGTCCCTTAAAGTAAACTTTGTTTTACACGCAGATTTTATTCAGCAAACAAAACAATTATCTAATTCTTTTGATTTTCAAACGAGTAATTTTATATTATCGAAAGCAGATGATTTAAATATTTTTATGACAACTTTGTGCAACTTATTAGCTCATAAAATAAGTACATTTGAGAAAAAGGATAGCGGATGGAGTTTGGTTAAAATTGATAATATTGAACTCAACATAAATAAATTTAGTCCTCTACGCGGCACTTCATTCATTGAGCTACCTAAAGATATAAAAGATAAAAAAGCAGTTGCAAACGTGAAAAATTCTGATAACTCATGTTTTAAATGGGCATTACTCTCCGCCTTGTATCCGGTCAACAAAAACTCAGAACGGACATCATCTTACAGTATCCATTCAAATAAAGTAAAATTTGAGGGGGTGTCCTTTCCAGTTAAATTGAGAGATATATCTAAAATAGAGAATCAAAATAATTTAAGCATTAATGTTTTTGGATTAGAATTTGATAGCATAACAAAAATACATAGCGTTGTAGGTCCACTTTATTTCACAAAATGTCGTAAAAGTACACATATCAATTTGTTATACATACAAAAAGAGTTCAACGGTCACTATTGTTATATAAAGAATTTATCTCGATTAGTAAGTAAACAGATATCTAATACAAATGGTGCTGTTCACATATGTGATGGGTGTCTAGTACGTTTTACCACCCGAGACAGATTGACCAACCATCAACAACACGACTGTTCTCACATCACTACCAACCTACCTAACAGTGAGAAAACATCAAAAAATTGGTTTGGACAACCTGTATCAAATGACGAATTTAAGTTTAATAAATTTCAAAAGAAAATGAAGATTCCATTCGTTATATATGCTGATTTTGAAGCGTTTTTAAAACCCATACAGACATGTGCTAACGACCCATCAAAATCATATACCAGTAACGTTCAGAAACACGAACCTTACAGTTTCGGATACTACATCAAATGCGCATACGATGACAGTTTGTCTAAGTATGAATCATACAGTGGTCCAAACTGTGCACAAGAATTTATGAAACGCTTGCATGGCGATTTAAAAATAATTTGTATTAAAAATCACTTTCAAAAAACTCCAAAACCGCTATCAACTATAGACACCGATAAAGTAGATACCTCAAAAACCTGTCACATTTGTGAAACTGACTTACATGGTGAAAAAGTTCTTGACTTTGATTGGCAAACCGGTGATTTTAGAGGTGTTGCACATGAAGTATGTGAGAAAAAGTTCTGTGTCCCTCGTTATATCCCTGTTTTTCTGCATAATCTTAGTAATTATGATTCACATTTTATTGTTCATGCACTACATTTAGTAGAAGGTGAAGTTGATTTAATCCCCCAGAACAAAGAGAAGTATATTTCGTTCTCAAAGCATCTAACAATAAATAACCAAAAAGTCAGTTTACGATTTGTAGACTCTTTTAGATTTTTACCCTGCAGTCTAGACCAGCTAGCAAAAAATCTAAAAAATAATGAATTTCATGAAACTAAAAAGAACTTCCCTGAGAAAGATGATTTCGATCGAGTCAGACAGAATGATTACCCATATGAGTTTATGACATCACATGACTCTCTGAAATTACCCCATTTACCAATCAAGATCAATTTTACAGTTCGCTTACTGATACAAACATTTCAGGTGATGATTATAACCGCGCACAAAATGTTTGGCAACACTTTGTTTGTCGAAACATGTTAGATTATTCCAACTTATATCTAAAAACAGATGTATTGTTGTTAACTGATGTTTTTGAAAATTTTCGAGACCTTTGTCACAGTACCTATGGCTTAGATCCGGCACACTATTATACAGCACCAGGGCTTAGTTGGGATGCTATGCTAAAACAAACAAAAGTAAAATTAGAACTAATGACCGATATTGATCAAATTGCTTTTGTCAAGGCAGGCATCAGAGGCGGTGTATCTCAATGTAGTAATCGTTATGCAAAAGCTAATAATAAATTTTTGGATGATTATAATGAAAATGTACCAGAATCATACTTAGCTTATTTTGATGCAAACAACCTTTATGGCTGGGCTATGTCGCAGTTTCTTCCCGAGGGGGGTTTTGAGTGGGTGAGCTCGGCTACAAAGTTGATGATACATCTGAATACGGATTTATTTTAGAAGTTGATTTGGATTATCCTGAGGAACTTCATGATTTGCATTCGGACTTACCATTATGTCCAGAAAATATATGCGTGGGGGAGTCAAAAGAACAAAAACTTGTACCAAACTTGAATAATAAAGAAAAATATAAAATTCATTACCAAAACCTTAAGCAATACTTGAAAATGGGTTTAAAATTAACAAAAAATCATAGAATATTAAAATTTCGACAAAGTCCTTGGCTAAAAAAATACATTGATTTAAACACCGAATTAAGAACAAAAGCTGTTTCAGATTTTGAGAAAGATTTTTTTAAATTGATGAATAATTCGGTTTTTGGAAAAACGATGGAAAATGTAGAAAAAAGAGTTAATGTAAAATTGTTAACGCACTGGGAAAATCACGGTAAAAATTTAGGTGTGCAAGATTGGATTGCAAAACCTGAATTTAGCAGCCTCTCTGTTTTTTCGGATAACTTAGTAGCGGTGCAATTGCAAAAAACAAAAGTGTGCTACGATAAACCCATTCACTTGGGTTTTTCTATCTTAGACATATCAAAAACATTGATGTATGAATTTCATTACGAGTATATGCTCACTAAGTTTGAGAAAAAATGTAAATTATTATACACTGATACCGATAGTTTAATATATCAAATTTTCACAAACGATTTTTATGAAAACATAAAACCAGACCTGAATTCGCGATTTGATACCTCTGATTATCCTTCGAATAATATTTTCGGCTTTCCTCAAATAAACAAAAAAAAAATTAGGTTTCTTCAAAGATGAAAATAATGGAAAAATTATCAAAGAATTTGTAGGGTTAAGATCAAAAATGTATGCAATTCAAACAGAAAATAAATTGACTGCAAAAGCAAAAGGTGTTAACAAATGTGTAACGAAACGGATGACATTGGAAAATTATAAATGATGTCTATTCAACAGAAATGTTCAATATGATGCGATGTACAGATTTAAATCAATCAAACACACAATATTTACACAGAAAATAAACAAAATATGTTTATCTTACAATGATACAAAAAGGTTAATTTTATCTAACAATGTTGACACATTGGCATGGGGTCATTACAAATTGAGAAAAGTATTTGAAGTGGATATTTAAATAGTATAGTTAAATGTAAGTTGTAAATAATAATATAAATTGTAGATTTAAGATAATCATAATATAATAAATAAGATGTATTTTAGTATTGTAAGTTGTAAATAATGTTACTTTTTTCTTAGTATGTGAATAAAGAGTGTAAATAAATTTATTTTTAGTACTTATCCATTGTTTAGATGTAACTAGTAAATAATGTAAGATTATTAGTTTCCATGTATTTTTTCTATTTTTTTAACTATATTCATTTATGAAATATAATGATTGCAACATAAAATAACGTTTTATTCCCTTTCCAAACCCTTTAGAGCTTACACGTGTTAGAATGTATCACTTTGTTCATCCGTTCACTGCCATAGTAGCTGGTCCAAGCGGGTGTGGGAAATCCAATTTTGTAACAAACTTTGTGAAGTGTAGAAAATAAATTTGTAGTGCTGAATTTGTTCAAATTACTTGGTGTTTTGATGAAGCGCAGCCTTTGTACAATCTTAAAAATGTAAATTATTGTCAAGGTGTGCCAGACATTAGTATGTTTGATGGAAAGGAAGCTCAACTATTGGTTATTGATGACCTCATGAGGGAATCAGATGGACGCATTGTTGATATATTTACCAAAGGTAGTCATCATAGAAACTTGAGTGTTGTTTATTTAACACAAAACTTGTTTCATCAAGGTAAAGGACAAAGAGACATATCTCTAAACTCTAATTATATTATCTATTTCAAAAATCCTCGAGATAAAACTCAAATCCGATACCTAGCACGACAAGTATCACCAGAAAATACAAAGTTTATGGAAGATTCATACAAAGATGCCACTACAGAAGCCCATGGATATTTGATGATTGATTTAAAACAAGACACTAGTGATATATGTCGTTTTAAAACCAAAATATTTCCTTCAGATGGATATTGCACTGTTTATGTTCCAACAAAATCATTTAAATATGCAAAAAACCAGCAGATTCCCATCATTCATAAATAATGCATCGAAGCTTAAGGACTCATAAAGATTTACTTAGCGCTCTGCATACACTTAAACCAAAATATCAAAAAGCACTTTTAAAATCATGTGACGAGGAGGAAATTAATTGCATTTGTGAAATAATTCATAACGTTTTAAAAGGTAAGGTACCTCTTGAAGAAAAAACGAAGATAAAATTTATAAAACACTTCAGATGGATATTGCACTGTTTATGTTCCAACAAAATCATTTAAATATGCAAAAACCAGCAGATTCCCATCATTCATAAATAATGCATCGAAGCTTAAGGACTCATAAAGATTTACTTAGCGCTCTGCATACACTTAAACCAAAATATCAAAAAGCACTCATTAAAACAATTAGCCATAAAGATGCTGATGTTATAAAACAATTTGATAGTCTTGATATCAATAAAAGTAACAACAGAGACATGACTTGTAAGATTTGTTTATTTGAAGAAGTGTGTATATGTTTTATACCTTGCGGTCACACTGTAAGCTGTGGAAAATGTATGTTATCTTTAAAAAATAAATGTCCTATCTGTCGAGAACTGTTTGATAAAGTAATAAGATTATATTTTTAAAAATAGCGTTGTAAAATAGTAGTGTAACTAGAAATTACTTTAATTTTGAAAACTACGATATGAGTTCAATTAGTTTAAGTTCGATAATGTAATTGAAATACAGTAGTTAAGATGAAATTATATTTAGTTTGTAATCTAGTTATAAGTGATGTATAATGTATTCGAATAAAAATAAATTGTTATAATACCTGACATCTTTGTTTATTTTCTTAAATATAAAGGTCATGTTTTAAAAATTAGTCATTAGCAAGTTATCTTCGCAAGTAATCACAAGTATGAATACGCTTGAGATTAAGAAATATTTACGACAAATTCACCCGACCGCTATCCTTTTTCTCAAATGTACTTATTTTATGAGCTAATAAGTTGCACAAAGTTGTCATAAAAATATTTAAATCATCTGCTTTCGATAATATAAAATTACTCGTTTGAAAATCAAAAGAATTAGATAATTGTTTTGTTTGCTGAATAAAATCTGCGTGTAAAACAAAGTTTACTTTAAGGGACGTGTGTTGATTAATTGCTTCTTTAATTAAAAAAATTAAATCGTCTTTGATTGAATCTAAAAATAATTCTGGTGTTTCAAAAATTAACTTAGTTACCTGTTTACTTTTCACTTTATAAGAAATAATGCGTTGGTTGAAAGCAGATTCTATTACTGTTACATTTTTTAAAGAACTGTGAGACTTTAACACATTATTTTTATGAGTATTGCTCTTAACATGGTTTGTGAAGTATCTTTTGCTGACTAATATATTACATGTATTACATTGTACCTTATCATATGAAGTTGAGGTTTCTTCATTACATGGTCTCTTTGCGAGGTTGTTGTCGTTGTTTTCATCACCAGCACTTCGTTTCATTGTGATTCCTCCTCGTCCTGTTTGAACTTGATGCTGTGAAGAAGATGATGATCGTTGGCTGTAACAAAAACAAAATAAAGTTATTGAAACAGATCAAATGTTAGACATTAAATTTTTATTTAACTAGCTAACAACTTAAAATTTCTGTTATTATTCAAGAGTGATCTTTGAAAAATACATTCTGACTATGATAATAAAGATTTTAATTCAACCAGTTATCAAGTAAAAAAAAGTAGTTAAAATAATAGGGTAAAATATAATTATGTTTATTACTTACATTTCACTGTTTTCAACCGCAACAAAAATTTCATAGAGTTCGTTGTCATAATTGACATCAAATTTTTCAAATTCTTCCACTTTTTTACATAGTTCTACCATAGCAATCACTTCACAAATGTCATCGAGTCCACATTTGACAATATTTTCACTATGTTCGAACTCTTCGTGAATTACTTCAAGCCCAGAGTTTGCAAAAAAGGCACTGACACAATCACGTTCCATTTTGAAAGAGAGTCATCATTCAGACAGCTCGAGGGATATATCATAAATGAGGAATATTCTAACTTTTAGAGAGTACTTATACACATTAAGTCAGGTAAAAACCTATTGTCTTCTTGCGAAAAAAAAAATTATCTACTGAACTATTCACAAAATGTGTACATTCTTAGAACTAAAATTAACTGAGTGAGTGAGTAACCCATCCTTATTAATTATCACTATGGTTAAAAGACATTTTTTTGCAAGTATCTGTCATTGAAATTTCTTTAGTAATATTGTAAATTATTTGTTTCATGCTTAAAAAATGTTGATTTGTTTCGTTTAAATAATATTTGACTCGTGTTTGTGCATGTTTCCAATGTTGCGAGCTCGGTATTTTTGCGATCTTTTTCAAATCATAGACTTCAATCTTTAGTAAGTGTGTGGAAGCCGATGTGTAATCAGCATTTGTTGTCATGTATGCTACACTCCCGTTAGCCTGAGTCCTGGACACTGATGAGCACTGAGACTGCTTTTTAGTTTTGTTTTTAGTGCAATTAAATAACTCATCAATATTTTGATCATCCTCTCGTTTTCTTTTTGGAGTTTGGTTATTAATGATTAAGTTATCAGTAGTATCTTCATCTGATAATGTAGGTTGATAATAATATTGTTTGAATGTATTTTCTTCAAAATTCATGTTCTGAAAAAAACAGATTATTATATGAGTTTTTGACCTATTTGTAAAGACGTACACGTCTTTTAAATCTAGAGTAAGCAAGTTCCTTCTTAGCAAACCTCATCAATCTAAGATCATGTTATTGCTTAACATCAGGGTGGATATGGTTAAATGCAAGCACATCTTCAGGATAACGATAATAAAATATAGTAAAGTAGATAGTCAGAAACAATAAACAAAAGAAGATTTACAAAAAGTTCAAACAATAATTAGTGGTATACCTATTTCTTACCTCCATTCTGTAGAATTCGGATTAACAACACAACACTAGCACTTTATAATAATACAAAGAGCCTACAGTTCACTGTAAGAATGTTTCCACAAACTGAGAGAGCTCTATCTCAAATTCGAGCTTATATAGAGAATAGCCAACTCTTTGTCCACAAATAAGACAAAGAACTGAACATGTTATGACTTGTGATTCCCGCTACCTGGAGTGAACCACCATTACTTTACCAATACTTTTTACAACCAACGGATGCAAACAGATGAACCGATAACAAAGCATAATAGGACCATACATAAGACAAAGAACTGAACGCGTTTTGACTTGTAACTCCCGATACCTGGAGTTAACCATTACCTTAACAATGCATTATTGCTACAAAGGGATGCAATAACGGCTTATATTAGAGGTAAATCAATAGTACATTTTTAGATGACCATTGTTTGATATCGTGGTTGGGTAGATCAAGTTGAAACTTGTTTTCGAAGACAAGCCATCGTAATACGTTTTTAGATTTGGTTCTTGTCATTAATCCGAAAGCACTCGATAAGTCCACATGTTTTTAACATCTGATATTTAATACTTAATATTTTAATATGGAGCTCAAGCAACCTGTTTATCGTCATTATTCTCTTGAATCAACGCGTTTGCGTAGTTTTGACTCTTGGCCGAAAGGCTTAGGTCAGAAACCTAAAGATATGGCTGAAGCTGGTTTTTTTTACACTGGACAAAGTGATCGTGTGCGGTGTTACTTTTGCGGAGGTGGTATAAAGGACTGGATGTTTCAAGATATACCATGGGAGGAACATACCCGGTTTTTTCAAGATTGTACATATGTTTTTCTCGTAAAAGGTGAGAAATACATAAGAAGTGTTATTAATAGAGACATTAAAACAATTAGCCATAAAGATGCTGATGTTATAAAACAATTTGATAGTCTTGATATCAATAAAAGTAACAACAGAGACATGACTTGTAAGATTTGTTTATTTGAAGAAGTGTGTATATGTTTTATACCTTGCGGTCACACTGTAAGCTGTGGAAAATGTATGTTATCTTTAAAAAATAAATGTCCTATCTGTCGAGAACTGTTTGATAAAGTAATAAGATTATATTTTTAAAAATAGCGTTGTAAAATAGTAGTGTAACTAGAAATTACTTTAATTTTGAAAACTACGATATGAGTTCAATTAGTTTAAGTTCGATAATGTAATTGAAATACAGTAGTTAAGATGAAATTATATTTAGTTTGTAATCTAGTTATAAGTGATGTATAATGTATTCGAATAAAAATAAATTGTTATAATACCTGACATCTTTGTTTATTTTCTTAAATATAAAGGTCATGTTTTAAAAATTAGTCATTAGCAAGTTATCTTCGCAAGTAATCACAAGTATGAATACGCTTGAGATTAAGAAATATTTACGACAAATTCACCCGACCTTAGAAAACAGCGTGTATGCAGCGAACAGATTACCGATACATATCGGAGCGCCTTCGTTCTTAGTGAGCAATACAGATCCCGATACTAAGGCAGGCTCCCCAATGGGAGCCTGCCTTAGTGAATAGCTACCCAATGGTAGCTATTCACAGACAAAAACAACGTAGGTCAATATTTTGACTCCTTTGGTCGAGCACCCACGGGGTACCACAGGACTTTTCTGGATAGAAATTGCAGAGTATGGGATTTCAATACGAAGAGGATACAAAATGATTGGACTCCCGTATGTGGCCATTATAGTTTAGTGTATTTGTTCTGTAAATTCCATGGCAGTAGTATGCTAGATTTAGTAAATTTATTTGCGAAAAGTAGTACTCTTTCGAATGATTTATTAGTGTGCGAATTGTTTAAATGCTATTTTAAATAAAATATGTGACGACAAGAAAGGTTGTTTTATTTTGGAAAATGCCACGCAGGGAACTGTGTACCAGTGTTTAGGTTAGGTTAGATTATGATAAAAAAGTAATATCTATACCTACAAAAATACCAAAACCATGGACCAAGGTTAGTTTAAAGAAAATATTTTGGTCATACCGTACGTAGTATAACAATGGAACGCACCGAGCGCGTAGCACAGTAGAACACCGAGCGCGTATTACAATAGAGGCTACAAAGGAAAGGGCTGCGAGCATTGAATACAATAGAGGGATCAGCACGCTTTTATGACGGGGTACTGGAGCCCTTTAAACCAAAAAGCTATCTCCTGATCCGCAAGAGATATCACAAATCTGATAGCGTCAATCGATCGGACGTGCCTCAAAACATTTTTTTTTTTTTTTTTTTTAGATTTCGCGGACATTTAGGGGTCTGGGCCAGAACTCAGGACTAGTAGTAGTAGGGATTCCGGGGGAGCTGAGCCAGAAGTCTGGAATCTACTACTACTCCTACTTATTTTATGTTATTTATTTAATCTTACTTTTATGTATAATCATACTTGTTTTATCTTACTTATTTGATTTAACTTATTTAATCTTATTTATTTGATTTTACTTATGTATTCCTGCTTATCATTTATAAAAAAAAACATCGGGCATGTTCGATTGTTACAAAGTTTCGCATTATATTATTTATGTGATTAATAGTAGCAAAAAACACAATTTTTGCTAATAATACGATAAAATTGGCCAAGTGCGATTTGAACTCGTACACCAAGGGATCTGTACCAGTATCTGCAAAACATTTGTTTAAGGACCTAAGGTTTAGACCTGTTCTAAATCAAGCAAAAAACGCTAATAAATCACGTCTGTAGTATTGTTGTAGGGGATCCGAGCCCTTAAATTATTTATTTTATTCTGTTTTAAGTAAGTGTTGTTATAGCGGCAACATAAGCACATCATCATAATGACATTCGTTTAAGTCTATTTATAACAAACAAAAATTTAGTTGAATCATTTATTACAGTTCGATTGCGACCTGACCGACTTGCCAAGGATGATCGATGCTATGTCCTACGCAATCGATATCGGTTATCGAAGTATCGACACGGCACACTTCTATCGAATCGAGCCAGAAATAGGGAAGGTCATTAACGACAAGATACGGGCAGGAGTCGTGAAGAGAGAAGACCTGTTTGTTACCACTAAGGTAAGAAAGTACATTAGGAATTTTCGTGTATATATTATTCGATGTTAAATGTTACATTACAATAGTAGCCTTGAATTTGTAAATAAAATAACATAATGGTTATTCATTGAGTGCATTTCTCCCTACCTTCCGAGCTAATTTAAAAACTTTATCTCGGTAGACAGTGATCCTCTCACTCGCACACACACGGCGCGTCGTACGCTTGATAAGGAAAGGTAAAGAGTAAGATGCAGTAATACTCCATGTGTATGATATTATTACAATGTATCCAATCTCATATTATAATAAAATTTAAATTAAAATCTTTATAATATTCATCAAGCCACAATAGATATTGTTTGTCAAACAAACTATCCGCCCCTGATCGCTCCCGGTGCAAATGTGCCCAAAACGCTTGCTGCATTACCTTTGCACCAATCTTGAAAAATATCTATCGCCTCAGCACCACAATTGCCTAATGTTTCAACCGCAATGGGCACAAAATGATATTGTGGCTTCAAGCAAGCATATTTCAAATGCTTTTTAACCGTGGCATCTTCTGTTGCTGCGACCAATGTGTGCATTGTACGACTTAAATGGCTAATAGTCCTTTTGCTACCAAATGTATTATGGGCATTGACAAGTAGGTACAAGCGCCAAAATATCGGAAATCAAATGAATTCATTGTCACTTTGACAATCTAAAATTAGATGTCCGCTATGTTGTCGCTGACGTGTGCGTGTGCGTGCAGTGTCAGTACATGGAACTAATGTCAGTGATGGGAGACATGACATGTTTAGTTCACAACACTCACACCACGCGCTTCAAAATGATTTTAAAACAACTATTATTTTCTAGTGAATATTTAGTCCATAGGAAACATGTCACTGATTAGGTAGGTAGGTATCTAAATCCCAAATATGCTGGTTTTCAGGTATGGCAGCACTTCCACAGGCCTGAAGAAGTGGAGGTCTCCCTCCGAGGGTCTCTCAAGAGGCTCAACTTGGAGTACGTAGACCTGGTGCTCATGCACTGGCCTATGTCTATATCGGTGAGATTTTATTATTTTGATTGACAACATTTCAAAATATTTCTTTTATCTTCTCATTATCGTAATAAAAATGGGGGTCAACAATTTGAAATATTGTCAATTTTAAGATTTAAACAATCTCAACAAAATATTCTTCAAAATTATAAATAGTTTTTTTTTTATATTTTCAGCAAGAAGGAGTCGATGAAAAAATCGATTACCTAGACACATGGCGTGGCTTTGAAGCCGTGTTGGCCAAAGGTTTGACCAAGGCTATCGGCGTGTCCAACTTCAACGTCGACCAAATGACCAGGCTATTGGCCAACTGTAAGGTCAAGCCTGCCACTAACCAAATTGAGGTATATTTATGTCTTATTTCACTAGCTTTTGCCCGTAGTTTCATCCGCGAGATGTTTGTTTTCCCGAGAAAAAAAAGTATACTACACCACTCTCCCGAGTCTTGATTATTAATTTAAATTAAGCCGATCCGTCACTTCATTAAACAAAACACACTGGCACAATTATTATTATGAGTAGCAGTTTACACACATAATATTTTACATACGTAATATCAATTACTGTTTTAATGAGGAAGACGTCTACTTTTGAGCTCAATAACATGGGTTTCGATTCTGCCAGATTAAAAACGTACTGGTAACCACTGTTTATAGTTTGTTAGCCAAAATCCACTTGCTAGATATACATGTTTTTGAATTTCTTATACAATAGTTTTAGATTTGAAAACATAAAATATCTATACATATACTATACTACATACTATATATGTAACAGGTCAAATTCTGTACATTTAATCGATACGGACCCCAAATCTATATATTTTTTTACTTTTTATGTCTGTTTCTGGACTTTCCATAACTCTGGAACTGCTGGATAGATTCTGATGAAACTTGGTATGCTTAAGGTTCGTATCATAAGGAGGCTCCCGTGGGTGGCGGGATGAATGTTGTATTTAATTATACCTCAGTAACGCGTGCTTTGATTTGAATGATTCTTATTAGTTGGAAAGGAATTTCAACAATTACTGGGGGTTCCGTGGGACGCATGAAAGTCGCATTTAGCTATAACACGGTAACGAGATTTGGATGATTATTTTTTGTTAGAAAGGTTTACCTGAAATGATGTTATCGCGAAAATAAGTGGAGATTCCCGTGAGAGAGGGGATGAAAGTCGTCTTTTACTATAGCTCGGTAACGCGTGCTTTACGCTGTGTTCATACACATCTGTACGTGTATGAACACAGCGTCTACAATTTTTTGTAGCAATGTTGATCGAGTAGCTAAAGGGGGTAGATTGCCGTGCGAGAGGTACTAGGTTCAATCCTACGTAATACGCAAGAAGAGCTTCAGCTTTCGTTGAAGGAAAACATAGTAGGGAAAAATAAATAATAGTTTAAAAAAACTAAGAAATACGCTTTTCATAGAAAATCCAACTAAAAAAAAATATTTAAAAAAAAATTTGAATTAAGAATAGTGTAAATAAGAAAAAAATACTTTTAATTGTAAAAAAGCGTGCTTATCATATTGATAATATCTTAAAAAGCACCCCATGCTTTTTTATACAATAAAAAATATTTTTTTCTGACTTACACTATTCTTCATTCAAATTTAAAAAAAAATATTTTTTATTTTTTAGTTGGATTTTCTATAAAAAGCGTATTTTTTAAACTATTATTTATTTTTTATTTTCTAGTGATTATTTTAGCAATAGCTTTATGATATTTACATCTCTATTAGCTTTTTAGCCTGGTAGATTCCTTTATTGGTCTTGACGCAGACCTTCCGGGTCTCAGGAAAACAAAAATCGCTGATCCTGATTATCCTAGTAAGGATAACGGGTTATCGGGATAAATCAAAATGTTTAAAATATTAAATTGTCATCGGTCCTTAATAAGTTTGCCGAATTTTGAGTTAATCCGACGTTTTGAAGGGGGTTAAAATCATGTTCAAAGATTCCATTACATACTAACATACATACGTCTGAAGCTAATAAAAAAGCGTATTAAAAAGCATGATGGCAGGGCATTTTTATCACTTGCCTGGCTAGTAAATTTAAAAATCTGTCGCCAAACATCTAACGGTATGTTGCGGCGGCCTTCTTTGAGAGACTATAGACGTATTCCAGACTAGGCATGCTCCATCTAGGGGTCACAGTGTCGCTGGTTTCTGTAGTCGTGCAAGCTGGTTGTCAAATGCCTACTTGTCTTGAATAAAAAATAAATGGGCAATCGGGATAAATATATTACCAAAAAAATTTACTAGGGGTTAAAATAAGTGCTGAATTTGCAAAATGAAATAGGCGTTAATGCTATGCAGAATCTTTAGTTCTCAAAAATAGTCCACTCATGGTGAACATAATTGTGCAAATTTCTGTATTGCTTTGACTTTCAAAACGACCACTGATATACATTTTATAATTTTTTAAATCCCACTGATATATTTATGCAAGGTAAGCAACCGCGAACGATGTCGCGGGTACAGCTAGTTCTTAATAAACCTGAATATGTAAAAAGAAAATTATACAATAACGTCCATATTATTTGTGTTTATGACGAAGTTTATGAATAAAACAACACTCAAAGTGTAAAAAACTAATTAAAAGTCTGGTATAAATGTCCGTGTGAGCATTGTCCCAAGAACGCTGGCTGCATTCTCGCGTTCAATTACAACTAAAATTCTTTGAAGGAAATTACATACAATTAAATACATCGCTATTCGATGAGAAAGTTGGTCACATATTCTATGACCTTACGATGGTATTACTTAGTACATTACGAGATTGCTAAAGAGAGTTTAATTACAAAGCTAAACTACGAGTCGGCCACGCTACTCGTACTTGGTAAAAAGCTTTAGTGCATTCAGCATGCGTAGTAGATAAAATATATATTTAACCACCTCAACACATTTTATCCGTTGACGTTGCCGGTCTATCTCTGTAAAACAGTCATTGATTTTAATTTTAATTTTAAAATTTTCATTGCGAGTACAACCAGTAGATTAAAATCAAACATTTTGTTATAAAAAAAATAACTTAAACTTTAAAAAACATTAAAAGTCTGTTACTTGTTACTAACAACTGGGCAACTTATTGACCATTTAAGATCTCCAGATTAGGCAGCGTGCCTAAATTGTTAGCCGCATTACCAAGCTGAATGGACTGCCATTCAGCGTGGTAATGCGGCTAACATTCTGCTAAATTCTGCAACAAATGCTCCGGTAAGTTTTGAAGAATAACATGAGCTCCCGGTCTACACGGGGCCGTGGACTGGAAAGTCTCGACTGCATATGTAACATCTGCCGAAGCTAGCATATAAAAAAAAATTACAAATTGATGTCTGTGTGCCATTTTCCCCAAAGATCAGCCTCCTACTAGAAATGAACCAGCTTTCTCCAGTGCCATTGAAAAGCTTAGAGAAATATGCTTTATTTGGTACTAGGACCCGATGGACCAAGTTAGTAAATTCAAAGATTTATTTGTTTTAATTTCACTTTTCAGATTAACCTCAACCTTGGACAAAACGATCTGGTCAACCTTTGTCAGTCCAACGACGTCGTGGTAGTAGCGTACTCCCCATTCGGCACAATGGTGCCGTCTCGAGCTGCCCCAAATAGCCCCGAGCCTAAATTGAATAACCCCGTGTTGGTGGCCATAGCCAAGAAACATGGCAAGACTGTGTCGCAGATAGCTTTGAGGCATTTGGTACGATACCCAACTTATAATATAGTATCCGGCAATCTTCTTGACACAAAAGTGACGTATTTATTTAATGGCAAGTGATGGCAGATGACCCGAAATCTCCTGTACTGAGGCATTTCGTACGAATAATGACTTCCCATGAAATGCCTCGGAAGTACATGACATATTAATCTTAACTGTTTATAATTTTAAGTTTAGGCGTATTAGTAATATAAGTAATTCTTATTTGTAAGCAGTACTAACAAATTGTGTCTGAAAAATAATTTTGAATAACTGAATTTTAATATTTCCGCGCATATGCACTTATTATTGATGAATCACGTCTTGCTTGGCACTCTATCCCGCGACAAAGATGCCTAAAAATCGCCACTCAATACGAATTGGTCAAAATGACCCAAGGTCCAATTCGTTTGCCGGGAACTATTCCTTTTTTTACCTCTTGACATTACTCGGCATCTCGAGTGGCCTCGACTAGTCTCCGAGTCTAAACTAAACAACCTTGTGTTGGTGACCATAGCCAAGAAACATGGCAAGACTGTGTCGCAGATTGCTTTGAGGCATTTGGTACGATACCCAACTTATAATATAGTATCCGGCAATCTTCTTGACACAAAAGTGACGAAGTGCGGATATTTATTTGATGGAAAGTCTCATTTGAACCAATGAGCTTGATTCATTATATATATATATTATTATATCGAGCGACCCCGAATAGCCTCCGAGCCTAAACTAAACAACCTTGTGTTGGTGGCCGTAGCCAAGAAACATGGTAAGACTCTGTCGCAGATAGCTTTAAATCGTTTAGTACGATCAAGCCTTCCGCGTTACAATTGTAAAAAAATTAAAAACCTCCGTCATCTCCCAGGTAGCAAAAAACACTACCGACTAAATCAACTTTAAAAAAAAACAAATCAAAATCGGTTCTTCCATTCGGGAGCTACGATGCCAGAGACACACACACACCCTGACACGTCAATATAGCACTTAATGCACCCCGTTGCTTTTGCGTTGGCGGTTAAGAAATACTACTCTCTATTCTTCTTCTTCTTTGTTTTCTTTCCGACCAGTAAGGTTAGCATGCTCTTTTCGAGGTTCAACGGTCACGGGTTCGATTCCCGGTCGAGGCTGGTGTTTGAGTTTGAATATCTGTGTTGGGGTCTGTGTTTGTGAATATTACATTGCTATGTAGTATTCACAAGTAATATTCATTATCATGGTATCAAGACAGGAGAAATCCTAGTGCGGAGCTATGAGTGTGAACGTTAATTATTTATTTTTCAGTACCAACGCGGCATAGTGAGCATCCCAAAAACAGCGACCAAGTCCAGAGTTTTAGAAAACGCGTCCATTTTTGATTTCAGTCTCGACGCCGACGACATTTCTAAGCTTAAAAAATTTGATATAGGTAAGACGTTTAAATATGAAAAGGTATATAATTAACTTTTTTTCATTAATTAGCGTTTGATCGATTCGACGCGTGACCGAAATGCCGGTTTTTATCTGGCCTAACGTATAAGCGTTGCCATTCAGCGTGGTAATGCGGCTAGCATTCTGGGCACGCTGCCCTCTGGTGGTGGGTTGGAGCATTTGGATTATCTGTAGGTCTTAAATGGTCTATAGGTAATCTTTCTGCTACATATTTTTTTGCTGTTGTAGTTATTCATTTCGTTTTTGGTTATAAAGGCCCGTAAAAATTTACCTATATCTTTGGAGAATATAACAAGTTGACGGAAACGAATACTGACCTTACAAAGTTCCTTAGATTTTAAACAAGCTGAAACAGATTGGCCGCTTCTGATTGGCCGTTAGTGTCAGTGTCTTCAGTCTACCATGGAAACCTGCAGTATGCATGTCTCGTCACGCACTTTACAGTTTTTTTTATTGTTACAGGGTTCCGTACAGTCCGACCTATATTCTGGCAACACTACACCAACTATCCGTTTGACATTGTCGAACAAAAAATGGACGAAATACCTCTACCACTTAGGAAATGGAAGAACGGAGCCAACTTGGACTTAGATTAACTTCTCAATTTACATATAAATATAGATGCGAGTATGTGGGTACCCCAGTTTCTGTAAAAATAAATAAAAATATAATTTGTAATTACCCTGTAGTTTTTTTTCTTTTCTTAATGATAGGAAAACCCTTTATTATTGAAAACAAATATACAACAGAAAGATTACCGATAGACTATTTAATATTATTATTTATTTTGTTACTTGATATATTAAAGTTACAATACAAAAGTTACAACCCTCAGGTTGAAATGAGCAAGATACCTAAGAGCTCAAAATTGTCGGTGAGCGGGTACAAGTAGAAGAGTAAAATAGGAGCCAGCTGAGGGTTTCTTTAAATAGCAAAACAGGCACGTGTGCATTGAATTTAACTGGATTAAACGTCGCCCCACCTCACTCGATACGAATATGAAATGAAAGGGCTTCACTAGTAAAATACTATAAACTTAACTTACACCTTGATAAATATCAAACCCAAGCCGGCCACCACCACAGAATGGCATTTTTTTTAGAAGTTTATTTAAATTAAGGCAATCTTGTTTAATAAACAGTGAGCAATAATATCGACCGCGTAATTACCATAAATACATTCTCCCTGATTATCTCCATCAGACCTAGCTTGGGCGCTTATCCACGGAGAATGAATGAGGCAAACATACGAGTAAACCTGCTAATTTTATATGACACTTGCTTATCCAAATTCATCCATATCTGGATTTAGGAGAAATGGACGTTCACTCGATGGTTAAAGTTCCTGATGCCTATGTTGAAAATAATATTAACAAACCATGGATATCACAAATATTAAAGCTGAAAAACAAGATAGTTAGTATATAGCCTATTTCAGAGCTAGAGAGAGCTGCGAGCGTGACTACTTAATACGATCTTGATCCATAGTGTACTATATTTTATTGACGGATCGAGCGAAGCATCTTTGCTTTTAGACTGGCAAAATGTTATGTTGTCTGTCAATTTCGGAATATTTTAATAGTGTTTTTTTTTATATAGCCCCAGTATTTCAAATCTATGATTTGAATGAACGAAAATTTAACTATCTACTAATTAAAATAACTGTTTTATTAGGCTACCGTACTGAGTTGTACTTGAGCTGCATTTGAGTTACACCTGATTTGCACTTGTGCTGCATTTGAATTGCACCTGAGTTGCACCTGAGATTCACCTGAGTTGCACCTGAGATTTACCTGAGTTGCACCTGAATTGTACTTGAGCTGCATTTGAGGTGCACCTGAGTTGCACTTGAGCTGTATTTAAGTTTGCTTAACCATGGACCGGGAAAAAAACATATTTAAATAAATAAGTAAAAAAATTAATATACACAGCATGATACTCGTAGTTCAAGAAGAGAAAACAAACTACTTTTATTAAGTAATTACAAATAAAAAAACTATGGCAAAGTATACAATTTGAACGTGGAAAACTACGTATTTACGCGGTATGCAATACGGGCCTTAAGAAGGAACTGAAGAATATTCCTTGCTTTCTTGATAGTTCTTAGTTACCATCCACATATTCAAGACAGCTTGCTGCAGTTGAAGTATATCTTAATGACCAAGAACATTAATTTCTCTATCTAGAGCTCTGTTTATTGCGCTCATCATTTCAGCTTGAGTGGGTGGGTTCTTGTCTGAACGGTTGTGGAACTTGAGGGCCAACATCTGGACCAACTTGTTAGCATTCTTGACGTCATTTGGGTTCGTCACTCCAGCTAGACCCAGCTGTTTCGATGCTTCGTTGTTAAACGCAGTCAGGTTAATGCTGTTTAGGCGCACATTAGTTTCCTTTTCCAGTGCCTTTATTTCGTTATCGAAGGCACTCGTAACAGCTGTCACAGCTTGTTCTTTAGTAACGCCCGAACGTCCTTTGAATTTGAGCTGCAATAGTCGTGATACCTTGTTATTGAGGGCAGTAGTATCTGCTGGGCTAAGAGACATTGGCGCGCCATTTGTGGTTATGGCAAAGGATATGAGCACAGCACAAAACACACATACTTTGACTCCCAACATGATGGTTCCTGATATTACTTAGTTACTGTAGTTCTCTCTGTAGAGCAAAAAACGAAAGTGATACCAAGTATTGAAATAGATCTGGTTTTTATACAGACTAGCATACCTAAGTGTAGATAAGAAAGTCAGGGGTCAGAAAAGTATCTGTTTAGGTACTAGACTAGATGTTTTTTTTACAAAATGTAGTTCTTAAACTTTATCTTTTTAGTATTGGAAATTTCATGACCTTTGACGCATTGCTGAACACATATTTTTTTTACCTATTAATTTTATTACGAGATATAGATTTGATGTAAAAAAATGTTAATTTTTGCCAACAGAAGAAGTTTTATATGCAGGGTTCATGTTTCATTAAACAGAAAATTGTTAATGATTTAATTGGGCTATACCACTCTAGTTTGGTCATCATAATTGCAAACAAATTAGGTATGTTTACTTTTCAATAAAATTTAGCTTTCCAGGATAGGTAAAGTCCCCAATCCGCAATTTGGCCTGCGTGGTAGACTATGGGCTATTTAGTCTGGCTCTTTTCGAAGGGAAGGCCAGTGCCCAGCCGTGGGACGTTATGAATTGTACGTTATCCGGTTATATGGGATATAAAGTTCAAGCGCCTGATCATCAGAAGGTTTCAGGTTTGATTTTTAGAAAAGCAGGTAAATCAACTTCTTTTCACAAGTGTTAAAACACCTTAAGTATCATGATACTTATAAAAAAGCAAACGAAACAATTCACGACAGCATTCAAACCTAATCTTCTTGATAACACGTCCAGATGCTTTAACTATTTGGCCACTTTCAATATTCTGCCAGCCAGCACGTAAATCTAATTAATAGTCAAAGTAAATTTTCCTAACAATGACAACTGACTTCAATTCTGCAGGCACCTATAAAAAATTAGTAATCGATTACAGATTTTCGTTTGCTTAATATCCTACTTCACGATGAAATAACTTCAAGTGGTCGAAGATGAAGCACGGCTATGCGTGCATGCCTGAACCTGAAATTAAACTCGAAAGCTCTCGCTTAAGAGGCAAACGTTTTACCGACTAGGGTTATATATAACATTAACTGTTATAGTTTTTATTTAAATCAGTAGAGTAATTGTTTTCTAGTTCAAAAAACTGAAAAATATGTATAAATAGTAAATAAGTAAAAGTTGTCATTAATGTTACTCTAAAAATACACTTGGTCAATTTAAATAACACGTAGGTATGTCTGCATTAATATCTCTTGCTAAAGAAAAATGACGTTTGGATAAACCCAGTTCATGCCACTGGGAATATCCATAATAAAAAATTATACCTACCTACGCCGCTTTCTGATAAGCATATCGAAGCCCACTTATTTTGTATGAAGTTATTCAAAACCATAGAGGATTTATTATAAACTGAGGAGTAAAATCGGTCATTATGTCTAGCGTTCGTGGACTATGAAAAACCTTTGATTCAGTCGTAATCTGGACAGTATTGCAGTCCTTCAGCGATGATATATTGACTATAGGTATATTAATGTTGAAGTGTTTGTATAGAAACACCACTATATCAATCCGATTACAGAATGATAGCACGAAACCAATCCAGTAGCAGGAAGATGTGAGGCATGTAGATTCTCCGAAACTGTTCTCAAACGCACTGGAAGACGTTTTCAAGCTCTTAGACTGAGACGGATATGGCATCAACATTAATGGCGAATAGCATCACTCACCTATGTTTTGCTAATGATATAGTCACCATGGCATAGTCGATGGAGAACATCGATGATATGCTCAGCGACCTAAGTGACGTTTTCCAACAGGAAGGTCTTAAAATGAACATGGACAAGACGAAGTTTATGTCCAATGTCCATTTTGTACCCGTATCGGTAATTATTGGGAACGATACTCTCGAAATTGTTGATCACCATAACTTTTAACTTAACCTTACTTTAACTTAACCTTGTACAGATTGACATACCAGACAAAATAAAAATAGCGACAGATAGTAATGACTTCAAAAAATCTTTAAAAAAATTATTACTAGATGAGTGCTATTATAGTATTGAAGAAAAGTTAATCGATAAACCTTGTCTTATTTTAACGTCTTACCTATATCTTAACTAAGAAATATCGTCGGCGTCGAGAGTGAAGTAAAAAATGGATGCGCTTTCCAAAACTCTGGACTTGGTCACTGTTTTTGGGATGCTTACTATACCGCGTTGATACTGAAAAATAAATGACTAACATTCACACTAATAGCTCCGCACTAGGATTTCTCCTGTCTAGATACCATGTTAATGGATGTTAAGTGCATCTTAAGTGGTCTATAGGTAACCTTTCATATTTTTTTTTTGTTGTTGTATAAAAGGCACTTGTCCGGTAGTATGGACCAATAAAACAAGCTGATGCAAACGAATACAAAGTTCTTTAGATTTAAAACAAGCTGAAACAGATTGGCCGCTTCTGATTAGCCGCTAGTGTCAGTCTCTTCTGTCTTCCATAGAAACCTGCAGTATGCATGTCTCGACTCGACGCACTTGACAAACATCCTTCTACTAGGTTACCGTTTACTTTCTTTGATTTTCCCACATTGCCCCAAGAACACTGGCTGCATTCCCGTATTAAATTGCCAATGAAAATCTTTGAGCAAGGAATGACTCAGCTCTCTTCCCTCCAGTGACATTTAGAGAAATAATATTTAAAGTTTATTTGGTACTAGGACCCGATGGACCAAAAGTTAGACTTAAAAGATTTACTTGTTCTGTCATGTTGCTTGTATTCAGTCTACCATGGAAACCTGCAATATGCATGTCTCGACTCGACGCACTTGACAGATTTATTAATTTTGACTGTTACAGGGTTCCGTACAGTCCGACCTATATTCTGGCAACACTACACCAACTATCCGTTTGACATTGTCGAACAAAAAATGAACGAAATACCTCTACCACTTAGGAAATGGAAGAACGGAGCCAACTTGGACTTAGATTAACTTCTCAATTTACAAACATATAAATATTTGTGGGTAATCGGGTACCCACAAATATAGGGTTTTTATAAAAATAAATACAAAATTAATTTGTAATTACTTTGTATTTTATATTCTTTTTTATAACAGTAAATGCCTTTAACCAGAAATAAAATTACTTACTACAACAAATACAAAAAAAAATATAGCAGAAAGATTACCTGTAGACTATTTATTATTATTATTTATTTTCTTACCTGTTATATTATAGGCATTAATTTCCACCGAAACTTAAAAAAAATAGAATTTAGGCTTGCCTTTAACCGCAAGTTGCCTGATGTAAAGCGACAAGTGTTCCGAAAAACAAATCCCGCCGCACCTTCGAAAGGATGGACACCCAGCTTTTTGACAGCTAGCAGATCTTTACACTCATAGACGTGCCAAAATTGAGGGTTGAAACGAGCGTGACACTTAAGAGCTCAAAGTTGTTGGTGAGGGAGTACAGGTAAAAGGGTAAAATAGGAGCCAGCTGATGGTTTTTTTTTGAACAAAACAGGCACGTGTGCATTGAATTTAACTAGATTAACGTCGCCCCAACTATAAATATGGGTATCAAATGAAAGGGCTTGACTAGTAGAATATTTATAGACTAAACTGCATTTCCAATCCGAGGCAGCCACCACCGCAAAAGGGTGAATTACCTTTATTGTTGGAGTATTTTTTAATTTTAGGTATTCTTGTTTAGTAGGCAGTGAACACTCGTTAAAAATATCGACTTTGACTTGCCATTTATACATTTTGCCTGATTTTCTCCACCAGGCCTAGCTTAGACGCTTATCCAAGGGTAAAGAGTGAAGTAAACATAAAACTGCTAAATTTTAATGACACTAATTTAATTCAAAATTTTATTAATTTGGATTCACGTGGAGTGGACGTTCACCCAGGGGGTTCACCCCATAGACTAACGCCTATATTGGAAATAATATTACCAAAACAAGAGAGTTAATATACACGTATAACCCATTTATTTAAATTCAACTTACAGGCAGCTTGACGCAGATAGTGTTGTTGTTTGGTCATATTTAATATACACTTGACAATTGATTTAGCTTGACAATTATTAAGAGAGAACTGAAGAATGTTTCTTGTTCTCTTGATAGTTCTTAGTTACCATCCATTCAAGTCAGCTTGCTGCAGTAGAAAAATTGCTTAATGACCAATTGCATTAATTTCTCTATATAGAGCTCAATGTATATGTTCTGATCGGCAGACGCTAAAACTTTTTATTTCATACTACCTGATAAACGTAAACGGGTAAACTCATAGCGTACCACTGCTGCCCGGCACTGGTCTCCCCTAAGAAAAGAGCCAGACTAAGTAGCGCATAGTCTACCACGTAGGCAAATTTAAGGAATGGGGACTTTACCTATCATGGAAAGCTAAATATTGCTTGTAACCATGATGGCCAAACTAGATTGATATAGACCAATTAAAACTTTAACAATATTCAGCTGAATTATACATGAACACACAATATAAAAAAGTTATTTTTTTGCTTAAATTAACATACAATTTCTAAATCAAATCGTATTACGTCGTAATAAAATTAATTGGTATAAAATATATGTTAAGCAACGCATCAAAGGTGCAGGAATTTCCAATACTAAAAAGATAAAGTTAAAGAAAAACATTTTGTAAAAAAACCATCTAGTCTAGTACCTAGACAGATACTTTTCTGACCCCTGACTTTATTATCTACACTTACTTAGGTATGCTAGTCTGTATAAAAACCAGATCAATTTCAATACTTGGTATTACTTTCGTTTTTTGCTCTACAGAGAGAACTACAGTAACTAAGTAATATCAGGAACCATCATGTTGGGAGTCAAATTGTCCGTGTTTTGTGCTGTACTTGTGTCCTTCGCCGTTACCACAAATGGTGCGCCGACGTCTCTTAGCCCAGCAGATGCTGCTGCCCTCAACAACAAGGTATCACAACTGTTGCAGCTCAAATTCAAAGGACGTTCGGGCGTTACTAAAGACCAAGCTATGGCTGCTGTTGCAAGTGCTTTCGATAACGAAATAAAGGCACTGGAGAAGGAAACTAATGTGCGCCTAAACAGCATTAACCTGACTGCGTTTAACAACGAAGCATCGAAACAGCTGGGTCTAGCTGGAGTAACAAACCCAAATGACGCCAAGAATGCCAACAAGTTAGTCCAGATGTTGGCCCTCAAGTTCCACAACCGTTCAGACAAGAACCCACCCACTCAAGCTGAAATGATGAGCGCAATAAACAGAGCTCTGGATAGAGAAATTAATGCTGTTGGTCATTAAGTTATACTTCAACTACAGCAAGCTGACTTGAAGATATGGATGGCACTCAAGAACTGTCAAGACAGCGAGGAATATTATATAAATCTTCATCCTCAAACCTCAATATCTATTAAGCTAGCTATATAAGTTGAATTATACGGGGTCATATAGAACAATTGTCTAGTTTATTTTTTTAATTATATTACTAGGTAATTCTTCTAATGAAAAGGCAAATAAATTTATATTATATTAGGCCTATGCTATGTCAACCATTCTTAGGCTTTGTAAAAAATTAAAACCGGAAGCCTTTAGGATCCATACGTTCCATCAAAGCATCAGGATAGCTTATATTCTAGATTAGCACATAAGCCACTTCTCATACGGACAACTGACCACAAATTTAAAGCTATTGCTGTACGTGTGTTTTGTTAAAGAGAACATCCACGGATTGTTATAAAAAAAAATACCTCATCCTTCTACAATGTCGGTCTAATTTGTATCGAAAAGGTCTCCGGATTTCCAAACAATATTTGGCGAGTATTGATCCATTTCGGTAAGCAAAAAGAATTTAAGTTCAACGCGTATAATTATTTTAATATGTGTATATCTATTTTACTCGTAAGTACATTAGAAAACTTTTAATTGTTATGGTTCATTTCCATAAACATGTGCCAGTTGTCTGTGTCTCGGTGGGAAGACCGCCAGCTGATGCGTTGAAAGTTATAACGCAGGAGGTTCTTGGGAACTCTATCACCTATTTAAGATTTACGCTTCTCCACCCCTAGACCTTTACGGCAATTGAAGTGAACTTTAAAATTTTGTAACGATGATAGTCTAATGGCTAGTGGGGTCGATCGCCATGAAAAGGTACTAGGTTCGATCCCACGAAACATGCAAGAAAAGCCTGAGCTACCGGTGAAGGAAAACATCGTGAGGAAACCATAGCATGGTGGTAGGGTGTTTCCTATCGCTCGCCTGGCTAGCTACCACCCTCAACTTATAAAATATGTTGCCAAACACCTAACGGTGTGTTCCAACAGCCTTCCTTGAGAGCTAGTGTATTCCAAACTAGGCATTCTCCATCTAGGGCTACAATATCGCTGACTTCCGTGGTCGTACGAACTTGTGGTCAAATGTCTAGCTGAGTAGGATTAAAAAACACATCCGATACGTCAAGCATTTTGCTGAGCTCAACCACAAGATCATAATACAAGGCGAATAAATTAACAAATTTTAAAAGATCTAGTCATTTAAAAGTGGACACCGAAACCTATTTAGTAGAGAAAAAAACGATACAAGTATAAATGCCTCATTTATTTACATTTAGATTACAACTACACTAACGTAAGTAGATAATGTAATTTAACCGAATGTATATGCGAGACGCTACTTCTGTATATTGACTTTCAAAATTACAAATTTCATTATGTCATAGTGGTCATTTTACCATAGAATAGGTCAGAGCTAGTAATTAACTAAATACTAACATACTAACAAAACAGACAAAAAATACCTTTATGACATAATGTAAGTGTAACTCTAAAATATTCAAAGAACAGAGTTGGGCCTCTGATTGGTTTAGTTTGTCAATGATTTGTTTTGAACTGAATAATATTCCTTGGTTTCTTGATAGTTTTTAATATTTAGATTGTGACGACATTTTAAGATGAATATTTAGTCTTCAGATCAGGTTGCCGCAGTTGTTGGTTAATGCCCAAGCGCATTAATTTCTCTATCCAGAGCTCTGTTTATTTCACTCATCATCTCAGCCTGAGTGGGTGGATTGCTGTCAGTGCGGTCGTGAAACTTGAGCGCTAACATCTGGATAACCTTGTTAGCATTCTTGGCATCACTCGCGTTAGTGAGTCCAGCTAAACCCAGTTGTCTTGATACTTCGTTGTTATACGCAGTCAAGTCAATGCTGTCCAAGCTCACATGATTTTCCTTCTCCAGTGCGGTTATTTCATGTTCGAAGGCTGCTATAACTGCGGCCACGCCTTCTTCCTTAGTTACGGATGAGCGGCCTTTGAATTTAAGCTGCAACAGACGTGATACCTTATTTTTAAGGGCAGTAGCGTCTGCCGTGCTAAAAGCTGGTGCGCCATTTGTGGTTACAGCGAAGGATATGAGCACAGCGCAAAACACACACAATTTGAGTCCAAACATGATGATTTCTGTTCTTTATTACTGTAGCAATTTTAGCAGAACAACGAACGAAACTGTTACTTGTTATTAATATGGACTAGTATTTATACAAAGGCGTGTATCTAAAGAAGTGTAGATAAAAAAGTCATGGGTCAAAATGATATGTATGTTCGTTCGTAAGTAGACAGTTTTTGCCAGTGTTTTCATTTAACTTAATCTTTTCAGGGTTACTTAAAAGGTAAAAATGCGACCCTATTGCTAAGACTTTACTGTCCTTCGTCGGTCTGTCACCAGGCTGTATCTCATGAAACGTGATAGATACATTTGAAATTTTCACAGATCATGTATTTCTGTAGCCGCTATAAGAACAAATTATAAAATTTAAAGGGGCTCCCAAACCTCAAACTTTTTTTGCCGTTTCTTGATCGATATTAATAACGACATCAAGCAGAAACTTGAACTTACGTTGTAGATTGCACGGAACCCTGATTGCGCGAGTCCGACTTGTATTTAACCGATTTTTTATTAAGATTAGAATGCCCTGGGAAATAATGTTACGCATAAGTGTTAGACAGAAATATTATAATCAAAAATGTGCCAGTAGACGCTAATTTTCTAAAGTAAAAAAGCACTATATTGTTATTTTTTTTAAATAATTTAAAAAACTATAATTTACCTACCCACTATATTAAAAATAATATCATATTATATATACAAAACTTTACAAAATTATTAATAATAATATTTTTAGCGCTAAATAAGTTAATCATATTTGCAAAATAATGTGAGCGTAACATGCTTGTTTTTTATGGATACTAAAAATAGTTTTTGTAATATTTATTTTGTATAGATTTTGTAAAAAATTTACATTTAAGAATTAAAATGATTGTTAAAACTTCATTACCTAAATATCTACATTGGCAGTTATTTAAGACATTAAATATACTTTTTTTTAATGTTTGCGCAGAGTCGTAATATTTCGTGCATAGCGTATCTTTTACTATGCATTTTTGGAGTCGAGCATAGCAGCATAGCGGGACAAGAGCATTAATTGCTAATATTTTGAAATTAGCAATAAAAGAATATTATTTTTTTAAATTCCCTCGCTTAGTGGACTTTGGCCATGAGCTCTACTCGATCCATATGTTGTATTTCTTTATATCATTTAAAGCTAGGCATTTGACCACCAGCTCGTACGACCATGGAAGTCAACGACACTGTGGCCCTAGATGGAGCATGCCTAGTCGGAAAACACTGGCTCTCAAAGAAGGCTGCCGAAACTCACCGATAGCTGCTTGGCGACAGATACATCAATTGGAATTGAAACTTCGTTCTGGGATTTTTCTGGAGTTTAAAAGAGCTAAACCAAGTAGAGAGAGAGCTAAACTAAGTGTAGAGTTAATAAAAAGAAAGATAGTGAAATATAATAGTAAAAGAACTAAGACTAAAGAACACATAAACAAAGTGCGTGCGCCTTAACAACTCCAATAATTAGTGGTTAAAAGTGACTTTAAAAAACCGGAATGCAAGAAATTTTGAGCTACGTTTCGTAACAAATAAAATCGCCGGATGCATTTGCAGGCGAAGACGAATCCATTGATATCACTCACATAAAAATACGACAAGCCTTTTAGGCTCTATGGCGTGCCTAACAAATATACATCCACTCGAAAAACATAACCCTCCCACTTTCGCAGTCGGGTAAAAACTGCATATGGACGTATTGTTAGAGACATTATTTTGTAGACGATTAAATTAAACTAAAATCACTTATTAGCCTTAGGTTTAGATTAGATTGTAATAATATCAAGGAAAGCCTTTTAAGAGTTTTCCTTGTACAATAAGCAAATAAAATCTTTCTAGAGCCGTGTGCATATTGAATCAATAGTTGAACTCAGTTTATTTTCCTTTTATGTTAGACTTTTAGGTTGTTTGTAACAATTAAAGATACGTACTACGCATTAAGGAAAATTAAATAATTTTCCTGTCAATAATTATACTTATACAGGGTCATCGGTTAGGGGTATACTAAGTCGAAAAAGGACCACTATGCTCACCTGTAGTAAAACGTACAAGTTTTACAATAGGATGACACTACCGGTGGTGCGAAGCAGTAGTGCCTAAGGTAATCAACTCTTGTTTAAAAAAAACACAGCTGTTTCATACATTTTGTCGTCGATCATTAAACTTTTATATGGAACAGCAGTTTTTTTTTTCCTTGAATTCCGTGTTGGCCTCATAGTGAAAGTTGACGTAATGGTGAATACAGTATAGTATAGCGACCTCCTTTTGGGGTAAATCCCTACCCGATAACTCTGTATACTAACAATTTATTCAATTTGTAAAGTGATCATCATTTTATGAGGTTAATAAATCTCAAATGGTTCTGTCATAACAATAATATTGGTTTAGATTATATTCTTAAAGATCTTTTTTGTTTAAGAGCCTGATATAAAAACTATAATATAATTATATATAAATACTGCTAAAATAAAAAATTTCAATACAAAATGCATTAAATCGGTGTAAATGTGTATGCAATGCGTACATTTTTTTTATAAATATCACTTTTTTTATTTGTTCCTCCGGTCCAAAAAATAATTTAATAAATATTAATTTGTTTAAAAATTATTATGTGCGAATTTTAATTAGCTTATTTAAAGGATTTGTAATTGTTTTTTTTTCTTCTTGGCGTAATAATGATAGTTTTTTCAATTTTCGTATTGATTATAGGCATAGAAAGTTGTATTTCAATCGTGCGTTTCCCAGGTAAGATTCAGCATAATAATCTAATTCAATAGAAACTATTTTAAAATAAGTGAGAAAATGGAATTAACCTTTTAAAGATTTTTAGTTGTATTTATTAATAACGAGCAAATAACGGCAAAAAATCACGTTTATTGTGAAGGAGCCGACCCTAAACTATTTATTTTAATCCGTTTTTTAGTATGCGTTGTTAAAGCGGCAACAGAAATAGGTACCTACATCATCTGTGAAAATTTCAACTGTCAAGCTATCATGGTTCATGAGATACAGCCTGGTGACAGACAGGCGAACGGACAGCGAACTCTATAGGGTCCCGTTTATAATCTCCTTTGGGTTTGAAATTCTAAATAAAACTTTTTTTGTGTAGATGTTTCATCAGATCGAGCTGATTTTTTCGTTACAATTAGAAGCGACCAAAATACAAAAATTGCTGACAAAAAATGTTTCAAACACTGTGAATATACATTAGAACTTGGCGAAACCTTAGAATTAACATGTACACAGTCAAGACTTGGCTGGAATATGAAATGGTTTGGTAAGCAAAAAGTTACAACTAGCATCCTCGGTTCGTTGCCCTCTGGTGGGTTGAGACGTTATTGTGTCCGTATCTACTCGTATCAGCTTGGGGACTGACAACTGCAAAACAACCCATCTTTCCGCTTTCAGGGACAGGGGCCTAGGGTACATATATATGATTTGATCACCAAAATAGAATTTTTTGATTCATATTGCGCGTGAAACCCGTTAGATTACTAAATAAATTTTAGTTTTTTAGATAAATTGGTAAATTATTATCAAACTAGGTGGGCCCGTGGTAGATATTTGATTATCCCATGGCAACACTTCAATTTTCCAGGATATATAGTAACCTATGTGTTAATCCAGGATATAAGCAACGTTTGTGAAAAATGTCATCCATATCCGTTAAACCGTTTGAGCGTGAAGGAGGAACAAACAATCACATAGGGTAGACCGAGGCGATTCGGATCACAGGGCGAATCCCATCAAAATAAGGAATTTGAAAATATTTCAAACTACGCGCGTTGCCGAACGCAACCAAAGCTGCACATCTCTTAATCCTACCCACCCGCATCTATTATTATCGGATATAATTCATTTGCTTTAGTAGTTTAGTGCCGGCGACGGTCGCCAGGTAGGTGGACGTGAAGCGATATCGGTTTTGGCGTCAAATTCTACGGTACGTAATTATGTTTCCTTGTAATTTTGTTTCCAGCTGTCGTTGAATTGTTTTGATTTATTAAATTATGTATGAATGTAATAATCTAAATTCAATTGTTTTTAATGATTATGTACCAGATATTTTGACATAACGTAATTTTTAACGTCTAGTGATATGGGGCGAATCGGATCATGTCTTTCGGGAATTTCCTTGTAATCCCAATGTAATCCCAGAACATAAGTTCATTGGGGATGCGTTGGACAATCTTGAATCAGGTGAAGCTAATAGCCTAGTTCCTTCCATGAGCGCTCGACCAGCTCCTCCACGAGTCTTCAACAAGCTACCATTCCATACCAGGAAATTCCCTCCAGATCGTGAATGCCATTAAAAAATAATTCCTTCTCCACTAAAGAGGCTTGTAGTGACCAAAAAACTTCGCCAGGTTACTAAACCAATTTTACATTTAACTTCACCACAGAGCATGGACATTCTTCGTCTAATAGAGTCCAAGAAAAAAGCTGAAACAAGAAGAAGAAATTTAAAGTAGAAGGAAAAGCAAAACGCAAAAAGAATACGACGGTTAAGAAGAAGAGTAAAGTAAAGAACAGGAGTCAGTCAAGAGACTGGCACTGCATTTTTTGCTCGGAAAAAAATGTACACCCGCCTACATGAGAACTATGCTGATAGAGGAGGTGCCAAAGGACCATATCTTGTTATTTATGTTCCAATAATGATTACTGACCTCAGATCTAATACAATAATTGTTTTTATGTAGGTCATTTTGTTTTCGTTATTATTTGATTTTATGGTAAATATCTGTTTGATCCGATATTTCTCAAGTTCTTATTTTTTGTTTGTAGGAAGGATTTAAGTTTTTTTATAAAAGATTACTACGTGTAGGTATCTAGAATAAAGCCTGATTGCTCTCTAATGAATAAATGTAAGTAACTTTAAACTGAAGTAGCCATTTTTTTAACCTTAAAGTCAAAATGATCCGATTCACCTCGGCGTACCCTACACATACAAACTTTCGCTTTTATAATATTAGTGTGAAGTTTGATTTCAATAAAAAAAACTTAATGTACTATACCTAATATCTTTTCCATCCCTAAAAAGGCTGGAAGAGATCGTTTTAGCGGTAAGTCACCGTAGTATTGCCCCCGGCGCTTAAACAACGGGCTTTCATTAAGTTTGACATGTCTGTGTGTGACATCGTAGCTCCCGAACGGAAGAACCGATTGTGTTTTTTTTTTGTTTTTCTTTGAAAAGTGAATTAATCGGGAGTGTTTTAGCTATATTGATGAAAATAAGTCCAAGATGGTCGCCGTCACAAATTGGTGGATTACATTTTTAGACAACTCCATCAATATGGGTATCAAATAAAAGAGCTTGACTACTTAGTAGAATGTTTTACACTATGATAAATTTCAAATCCAAGATGGCCGCCACCACAAAATGGCTGTGTCCCATCGCCATGTTTAATTTTACTTGTTGGGTATAATAATATTGTGTAGTTTTTTTTTTGTGATTTCTATAAATTTAATGTTTTCGTTATAGTAATTATATATCTTGTAAAATAAAGAGCATGACGTAGTTTTGTTATAAGAATTCCGCACGCAATTTTTCCAGATGAGAATAATTTCACAAGTTACGAAGTTCGAGGTGGAGACATAACGCTAAAAATAGCACTAGACTTAGAAGATAAAGATCTCAAGTTGACCTGCTTGTTAGAACTCCACAATTATCCTACGAAAGACAGGCCACCACCGAAGAAAATCAATGTAAAATTAAAAAGAAAATTCTCTGCAAATTCAAGTAAGTTAAGTAAAACCTTTACATCGATTTCAAAAATAGTTCTAATAGTTTTTATTTTTATAGTTTAAAAAAAACTCCGCTTTCTTATAGGCCGCATAAAAACGACTTGTCGGGATTTTTTTTTATGTCAATGGTGTCTATAGATTCGTCTTAGTCGCGAGAGTGACACTAAAAATTCAAAATTCCCCCTCGTGGGTGCCCGCATTGAGTCGAGGTGGGGGTGAGGGGGGGGGGGCTCAGTAGCCGTGGCTTGCCACCCACGGTGAAGCTTAGAGGCACTCTCTTCGGCCGAAGTGGCAGGCGGCGGGGCCACTAATGACCCGTCGCAGGAGGACCTCGGGCGTCTAGACACGGGGTCGTCTGACGCTCACAAGGTGGTATGGTCTTCGAGCTGGTTGCGGTGCGTCATATGTCTGCAACGGGGGGATGAATGGGTCCGGAAACGGATAGCCGTGGCGGGTCGCGGATGAGTGCTATAGCGTTCCCGTGTCCCGCCAGTTATCAGCAGGGAGTAACACCGTGGAGTTTAAGTGGGTAAGAGTCCCACATAACCGCTCTGCCTACCCGTGGTGGAGTGGTATACATGCAGCATTTCTAAAGGTAAAAAAAAGGTACAACAAAATTAAGAAAAGGAAATTAAGAATGATACACAGCAGTAACGATTTAGCAATTGGGTTTTTTCGAACTCGCTTCTAACCACTTGTTATCGTCATTTAATTTACAGATCAAGGCAGTGAAAAGAAAATTTTTTTAACAAGAGGACAGATGTGGATGAACGAACAAACGTGTAATGGTAAGTTTAAAAATAAATAATTATCTAGTAGTTTTGCGATCTGTCGACCTTGACACTGGTGATTTTTATAAATAACGATAATAGTTTTCGTTAAAAAAAACTACTAAACGAACTTCAAAGAAAAATTCTTTGGTATTTATAAAAAAATATGCCAATTTTCAAATCTATCCAACATTAAAAAATAACGTTTGAAAAATTACTTTACATAGATTCAAATTCAAATAATTTATTCACCAAAATAGGTGAAAGTACAAATCTTATATAATTTACCAGTTCATCATATTCAACATATTCATAGCTCAGGCAAAATGGGCATATTTTGCCAGAGCTATGAATATGTTTAAAAGTAGTTATTTCGATTGTCAAACAAAATGTCATATTTAAAATTTGTATTTACGTCAATAAGAAATAATTTTTCGTTATTTTAATTTAAAACGTACACGATTTATATTTTAAAATGGATTCTTTCTTGTAAAGAAGTAGACATAAAATCGACACTGACTTGTGAAGGAAGTCTTTTCACCGTTTAAAAACTATCTTTAGCCAGCTGTCTTATACGTTTTGTCGCCTACCGAAATTCTCTTTATGAAAGTACTGAAAAAATAAACAAAAAAATATAGAATTCTTTAATCGTCGGGGATGTTCGATGGGGTCGGTATTTCCCTCAAACAAGGTAGAACTCTCATTTGAAAATACAAAAGTCTCGACAAATTCATAATATATATATATATATATATATATATATATCGATTTATTACTCTTGGAACAAGGTCTATAATACTAAGATGTTTATCGTAACCATAGCAGCTGGTGCGTGGTGAATCAATTCTTCAGATCTCGTTTATAAATTCTTTTTTTATCCTACACAGCTAGGCATTTGACCACAAGTTCACACGACCAGTGAAGTCAGCGATACTCTAGCCTTAAATGGAGCATGCCTAGTCTAGAATACGCTGGCTCTTAGGGAAGGCTGCTAGAACACACCGTAAGGTGCGAGGTGACAAATTTTACAACTTGAGGGTGGTAGCTAGCCAGGCGAATGATAGAAACCGCCCTATCACCATGCTATGGTTTCCTTACGATGTTTTCCTTCTCCGGCAGCTCAGGCTCTTTTTGCATGTTTCATGGGATCGAATCTTTTGCAAGGCAATCGACTCCACTAACCACTCGACCATCATTGCTACAACCTAATCTCTAATAAACCTTACCTGGTATTTTTTTACTTACAGGTTTAATACGCTACCCAAAATCAAAAAGCTCAAAAATTCTTACACCCCAAGACCAAGTAATAATGAACTTTGATGAAACTCAAAATGGGACTAGATATTCCTGTATCTGGTATACAAATCCCATAGTCACCCAACTTTCACACAAGACCATTTATACACAAGAAAGGGTTAAGGAAAAATATATTTTCTTATACGAAAACAGCACGTCAACAACAACATTGAGTCCAATACAGAATACAACGACCACGGAACAAAATCAAGCGGAAACTGAAAATGTATCTGGATCAAACACAGAAGAAGCTAGAAAAATTGATGGCAAGTGATTTATATTTCAGCTTACACTAATATTATTAATATTTTAAAGAATTGTGCCCTACACCCCCTCTCATAGGGGAGACCCGTGCCCATCAGTGGGATGCTGTGGATTGAAACGTTACATTATATGGGCGAAAGTTCGCATAATATGTGTGTCTTTGTTTCTCTTTCAAGTTTAAACGAACGGTTGAAGTGATTTGGTTTTTTTTATTCGCAGAAAATTGCAGTTTAATATTTAGTTACGGTTAGCTGGGAAATATAAATTTTTAAAATTTAATATAATATTTATTTAAATAAAATATATTTTTTACAATAGTTAAACCTGAGAGCAACACTCAATTCTGATTCGACTCATTTCAGTTGATTTCAGAATTCTTTGAGCAGTTGACCTCGTGACCAGAAAGCGAGCTCTTCTTTATATTTGTATTACCTCCTAACTGATCTGATTCATACTTGGATCTCAAATGTGCGTACGGCATGTATCTGTCAATTATTATTATTATCGCAAATTCAGAAGAAAAATAAGTAGTTTCTTACTTATCTATGAATATTTCGTCTTTTTTTTTTCGTCGGTTTCCCTGAAGCATAAGTATCGTTGTGTGTGTGTTTGTCTATGGCATCGTATATAGCTCGCGAAAGGATGGACAGATTTTGGTTTAGGTATTTTGTTTGATAGGTGAACTAGTCGACAGTGTTCTTAGCTATGTTTGATGAAAATCGCTGACTTCTGTGGTCGAGCGAGCTGGAGCTCAAATGCCTAGTTGTCTTGGTTTAAAAATAAGTAGCACGCTGTAAGATGAGATAATGCAAAGATAAATAAAATATTGTAATATTACAGATTCACAAAGCAATACTGCTGCCATTATTGGAGGTGTAATGGGCGCCATAATAGTAATTTTAATATGCTTGATATTCATAATTTGGTATAAAAACGCGCATTCCCAAGATCAACGCAACAACGTAAGTCAATTACATAAAAGTATACAATACGAGTATGTAACAGAAAAGTGTGACAATACTTAAGGGTGTTAGTTTACCAATCACAATGAACCCATTGTTAAAGAAAATTTTGCAAAATTCATAAAAAAAAATTGCGTCGTCCATACAACTTGACCGATCACGTGATCGATTTTTGTATGAAGAACCTAATTTTTTTTCAGTTTTATATCCTTGTTTATAGTATCCAGTTGTCTGGCAACCAATTTTAACATTCGATGTATTTTGTTCCAGTATATTTTTCGCGGGATGTTTTTTATGAGTTTCCGTAAATGTTTAAAATATTTCTTTTAATATTTTTACAACTTTGTATTTTATTTGTCTGTTTCTATGTCACAACCTTATTCCTACCTTCTTCAAACCGTCGCATTTATATGCAAATTTGCTCACTTATCAAAGATCGAAAAACAATGCAATTTTGAAACAGACTATACAATTCATTATCCTTACCATAATCTTTAGTTTTAACAATTTTACTATACCCTTTCTAGTATGTACCTAACTGCGAAAGAAGGATGGTTATGTTTATCGAATATATGAATATTTGTCGAAATGAATAAATATGTTCGAATAATTGTCTGTATGTATATTTCTTTGACACGCCCCAGAGCCTAAACGGCTTGTCGTATTTTAATGTGAGTGGTATCAATAGATTCTTAGTCGTGAGAGTGACACTGGATGCAATAAAAAAAATTAAGTATGGTACATAGGTTTAACGATATAGCAGTCGGGTATTTTCGAACTCGTTTCCAACCACTTGTTAGTTCATTTTTCCACATAGGCGTGTTTATTAATTCATATTTCTTAATTATTAATTAATAAATTAATTCATATTATTGTGATTAATCGTGTGATTATAACAGCGCGCGGAAGCCCACGTGATTTACACAGAATTGGAAGAAAGATCGACTGAAGCGCCACTCCCACCTCCTCGCAATGAGCCACCTTACGCCGTTATAATGGGCACTTTAGAGCCCAGCCAACGATCTAACGGCAAATGTCAGGACAAGAAAGGACCTCGTTCGACTGTCAAATGTCAAACGTCACTGATGGAAAATAACTATTGTACTGTAAGGTAGATGAAGACAAGCTCGGAGTTTTCCCGCATTCACTGAAAAAATGGCGTCTCTGTCTCTGTGTATTAATTGAAAAACGAGTGATTCTGCAAGTTTCAATGGGTGATATTGGCGGATTAATTACCATTAACGTCTTGCTTATATACACAAGTGTGCAAGCGATATTAACCCCGGTAAATTCTCCACCGCTTTACAAGGGTACATGATGTGACTATATCTCGACGACGATGACTTATTACTCGATAATAGAATTTACTTGATTGATTAATATCTCGAAAATAGATAAAGTTAACAAATATAAAAATGGTATGGTGCTATATATATAAAAATAAACAAGCTCGCCATATGCCAAAGGATAATGGAGAGAAGTAGATATGTTTAGCTTAAGACTATCGAAAAGGCACTTGCCCGTTTTTGATTGAAATCAAATTTTAACTTTCTGCCATTTTTTTCCTTTGATATCGTGGTCAAGTCAAAGTGATATCATGTACCCTCGTAGAGTGGTGGAGACTTTACTAGGGGGGTCCATGGAGATTTCCCACGAACACGAAAAGCACATTATTCTATCATCATTAATCCACCAATATTACATATTAAAACTTGCAGAATCACTAGTTTTGCAAAAAATGCACAGACAGCGAGACGCCATTTTGTCAACTAACGCGGAAAAAATCTCCCTTTCTGACATAATAATCGAAATAATGAAGTGAAATGAAATCCATAATGCACGTGTCTCCATTCATACGTTGTGAAGTTGAATAAAGGCTATTATTTTATTTTATTTTGTAAGAATAAAAAATCTTTATTGTAAAACTGTGTACAGAGGTCTTAAAAGATAATATAGTTGTAGCAGTTTATAGAATATACAATATGTTATTAGGTAATATACTTAGTAATATAAAATAAAGAAAATAAAGAAAGAACACATTTATTATGTACACACAGAACGCTACTACTATTAAAAGTAGAGAAACATTTAAAATAATAAAGTAGGTCGAGTTGCGTAGTAGTGTCCCGTGCGTCAAACAAGGTCAGCGCTCAGCATGATGCTGGGGATTGCTCTTCAGCGCTGATTTTCAGCGTGACCCTTTAGAGACTCGCGGGAAATATAATTTAAGCAAGTACGTACATATCTAAGATATTAATAATAGGAGGGTTAAATAGTTTATAATTAAATTTTAATTGTTAATAATATGTGAAACACGGTTTATAACCAAAAAATACGGTTTTTTTACTTATGCTTTAGTTTCTCTCCATCCAAAGGTTGCCTGGAAGAGATCGCTATTAGCGATAAGGCCGATTGAAAGAAAGGCTTGTTGCACGTAATCATAAGTTTTATTAAGTTTATTGTATTATTTATGTGTGGATGCAATAAAGAGTTTTCTATCTATCTATAACAAATAAATACCTAAAAGTCAAACATCTAAGTTTACATCTAGAAATTAAATATATTAGATATCTTTATGAATTTAAGATAGTATTATTCACCATTTAATACAACATTTACACTCATAATATGCACTTTAATGTATATCAAAGTATTCCTTCACACTATACATACGTAGAACTCTTAAGCTAATTTTTTTTTTAAATCTAGTCCTAAACCATTGATTATTTATATGCTAACGTGGTTAAATAATCAAGGAATAAACTTATTACTAGCAAAGAAAATGTACTAGACATACGCTTCGAAATAAAAGAAGTACGGCAATTCATGAGCGCCATCTACATTTAGCCGATATGTTGAGCTTTTTGCGGCGAACGGTTATCTGTATCTAGTATCTAGTAAGCGATTTTAAGTCTACCGGTAAGTGGTTATAAACTGTAAAGTAGGCATTGTGATATTTTACGAAACGCGTCATTGAACTTTGAAAAAATATAAGACTGGGTACAACAAATGACGTTACAAAAAATTTGTACGTTTAGGTAAAAAGATTATTACATCAACGAGATGCGATTTTCTTGGTTTTGAACAAAATAATAATAAAATCGCCCAAAATGTCAAATTCAACACTTTCTAAATGTTCGATTTCGAACGATCAATATAAGAAAGTATATAAGTACTATATTTAAAAAAACAACGAGTTTATGGAGACCAGTCATTTTAGAAGTAGTACATTTTTTGTAATGTCAACAAACTTAGTGAATTCTTGAAATTTTGTTAATTTAATATATATATTAAATACTACTGAATTAGATTATAATTAATTTTGCATTTAATCCAATGATTTGATAGTTTTTTTTATCCTTAACAGCTAGGCATTTGACCATAAGTTCACACGGCCACGGAAGTCAGCGATACTATAGCCCTAGATGGAGCATGCCTAGTCTGGAATACACTGGCTCTCATGGAATGTTATCAGAACACACCGTTAGGTGCATATTGAAAAATGAAATCCTGTGCTTTTTTATTTAACCCACTTTAATACAAAAATATTGAGAAAACTTCAATTGAAGTCATGCAAAGTGAACACGAAGCTCATAAACACCCTATGCCGCGGAGCCGCCCTGGTGAGAAACTAGGTCAGGCAAAGATTTATGTAATCGCGCTTAGGTGAACACATTTCCCAGTTTTTTGTTAACGAAATTAAGAAAAAAGTGTTTTTTTTTTTGCGTAATACATTATTTTAACGATACTGATTGGGTGGTAAAAATATATGCAGTTAATTTAAGATTACCATATTTACTGGCAAAAAACTAAATAAAACTTAGATAGTGCCAGCGAGTGGGTGCATACATCCATTTGACAACATTTCATTTTTGGAAAGAAATGTAAATTCGAAAACCATTTCGAGATAATGTAATGAAGAATTCATACTAAAAATACTAGATTTAAATATCCAATTTCTTAAGAGTTATTCACAAAAAAACCGATGTTTTTTTTTTCGTATTTATGTTAAGACCGTCAGATGCCACCAATATAAAATAGTATTGTATCTGTTATCTGTGAACCATACAAAAAAAAAACAACAAAAATACAAATAATTAAGGACATAATTTTTTTACGCGCTTTTGACGAGAATAATATTGCTAAATTCTGTTTTTTTTTTTATATTTTCAAAAATCTCTAAAAACGTAATTATAGTTTCTTAATTAAAAAAAAATAGGAGTACCTTAATTTTCATTTGTCTTTCCATTATTGTAATAAATTGAGAGTCAAAATTTGAAATGTTGTCAATTCTGCGTCTACAATGGTTTTTATTTAAACCAAGTGTGATCTCCGCCAGGGACCTCCGCGGTGCCGCATCGTTCTATACGACTCTCATATCCCTCGTCGTATATGAGCCTTGATTCTCAGGAAATATCTGTAACGATACATAATTAATTATAAAGTCTTACCATAAAATATTTGGACAAGCCTATTGAACAGATGTTACGGTTTCTTTATACAAATAATTATTTTGTCTAAAGATGCCCTTTGATGCCTTTTTAGGGCTCCGTACTTAAAAGGTAAAAACGGGACCCTATTACTAAGAATTCTTTATCCGTTCGTATTTCATGAACCGTTATAGCTAGCGAGCTGAAATATTCACAGATGATGTATTTCCGTTGGTCCTATAAATAAAAAACTAAAAATAAAATTAATATTGAAAGGCGACTCCCTTATAACAAAGGTAATGATTTAGTAGGAAAAATCCTCGCACACCTTTTTTTGTCCTTTCTAATTTGGTAGTAGCTAATTCTTGTGAAGCCAATAATGCCTGAAGACTTGCCCAAATACCGATTTTCCCAAAGCTCCATCTTATCTGAGAACTATCACAGAAATCTTTACTAGATACGTGTACTAGCGTCACGGATCGCGCTTGTATACTTGCAGTCTCTGAATGGGAGTCGGGACTTTGATTATACAAGCTTTGCCTTCTATCTATACAGGTTGCTTATTAGATCCGACTGCTTTTCGACACGCTATCAGCTTACGTTTGGGTGCGAGGTGTTATGAGGCCCATCGCTGCCAGTGTGGCACGCTGCCCTCTGGTGGTGGGTTAGAGCATTTGGATTATCTGTAGATCTTACGTGGTCTATATTTTTGTTTTTTTGTTGTACTTATTCATTTCGTTTATCTAATAAAGGTACTTGTCACAAGTACCAGACAAGTAAGCTGTTTTAGCTCGTTAATAAAATGTTGTATATAGATACTGCTGAACCCTTCCTGCTCGAGTCGGACTCGAATTTGGCTTATTTTTAACTAATAAGAATAAAAACTTCATTTTGACGTTCGCCGTAGCATGTTTGTTTCGCGATCCCAGGGCTGACCCGACGAACTTCTTACCGTCGAACAGTTATTTATGTTTCTCACCTTTTAAACCATCAGCCATCACCAAAATCAGCTAAATCGACCCAACCGTTCTCGAGTTTTTGCGAGACAAACGAACAGCAATTGATTTTTATATATAACAGAAATTGTGATCTCTTTTCATCTAACAACAGCTTTCACTATGGGGCCAACTATGACTTTGAAAAAAAAACTCTGCTGTTTCATACATTTTGTCAATTGTGAATACATTTATTCAAAATTAATTATTTGACAACTTTCATGTCAATTATTATAATATTATATAGAAACTACAGCTATTAATCGTTTGTCTTAAATACAATAATAATCATGTTAAATAATTTATACATTTAAATATAAGATTAAATTACTAATTGCAAGTCACAAACTATTTTGACCTATATAAGGTCACGTTAACATTAAAGAGCCCCCATGCCCAAACGTACCCATCAGGCTAGCAGCGTTCCCCCTCTGAACGGCCAACGAGATATGTTGGGCGAAAAATTGACCGGAACGGGGATCGCGCCTACAGTTCCGCAAACGATGTCCCAGATCCGCAACAAACTTTTTCGCTTCAGAGCCCCACGGACCTGCTGTCTCAACAGCAAAAGGGATGAACTCATAGCTGGTTTCAAGAGCAGAATACTTGTTGTGTTTACTCAACGCGGCTGATTCTGCTCCTGCACCCGCCGTTTTTTGGGTGGCAGAAAGATGACAGGATGAAAAAGTACTTACAAAAGTGGCATCCCATACGAGACATCGGCCTTTCTGCCACGGAACGAGAGTGAGTCCATCCGGGCGTTTGCCATCCGACCGCGACAGGCCGGGGGGCTCCAAAACGCATGGAATGCCAGCTGTGACGAGAGCTCTCCGGACAAGCTCATTAATAGCGTGGTGCCGTGATCTTCGACCCACACACTTCGCGCAACTTCACGCATGTAAGCCGTTTTCCTCCACTTGCACCCCACAAACGCACGTGTGGGGTTCGCAAACAGCACAGCCAAGTCGGAGTCCCGCAGCCACTCTAACAGAGACTTCGTCCAACAGCGTGCCCAAGTGAGGAGATGGTAAGTCATGCAGCCAGGCGCCCGACTCTGGTTTAGAAACGGCGTTGAGACGTGCCAATTCGACCCCCGAGGCACTGTTGCGCAGATGAGTGAGTATATGCGCTCCAGCCAGCTCGTCCCAACTTCTTTGTACACTAGGCTTTGTGGGCAGATCAGTGTCCGGGTATAACTGAGCCCACACGTTATGAGCCTCCTTGACAAAAGGAATGCTCGTAATTGTGAATTGGCTTTAGCAATGAAACAGCTGATTCTTTTTCTTGAATTTAATTTCGATCTTATTGTGAAAATTGTTCGTGTGTATAGTAACCTTCTTTTGGTTTAGTACACCCCTAACCGATAACTCTACATAATTTCTTAAGTCATACTTACATATTTTGTCAGGTGTAAAATAAGTTATATAAACTGCAGGATGGCTGTAATATATACTACGTTCAGTAGTAGATATCGTAGTATTACCATCTGTAATATTAATGTTTATTAAATTATAAACAAATTAAATTAGTTTAATATTTTTAAAGACGGTGAAAAAATAAGGAGGTATTCATTTCTAAGGCATTTTTTATTTATTTTTATCTTACCCAGCTATGCATTTGACCACAGAAGTCAGCGATAGCCCTAGAGTAGCCCTAGATGGAGCATGCCTAGTCTGGAATACACTGGCTCTCAAAAGAGTCAAATGGGAGTTCAACGATCCGAGATCAGCAGTCAGGCTCCTGAATACCAGTGTTTATTTTACCAATGCAAAAAACACATTGCTATTAGCGTGGTAATTCCGCTAGCATACCAGGCGCGCTGGTCTCTAGTGGTGGGTTGGCGCATTTGGATTATTTGTAGATCTAAAGTGGTCTATAGGTAATCTTTCTGCAATTTTTTGTTGCTGTTAGACATTTTTATTTTTCTTACTTACATAGGTAGTCATGCCACCAGCGTCTGTCACTCGACCCTTGTTTATATCCCAGTAATAGATACATTGTCATCATGTTTAGTCTACGCGCCCACGCAATAACATACGATGGGACTTACTGGAACGCTGAGATGACAAATCTCCTCGTTAACTTAGCTCTAGCCTTAAGGACATTTATTCACTCTATATTCAGACTGCATTGAGGTCACAATTGTTAATTAAATAATTTAAATCGATTAGATTGTTTTTTTAAAAACACCATCACGCGCTTGCCGAACAAGTCTGGCGCAGCCGGTAGGATTTTTCACAATTTTCGCGAGTTACTACGTGTCGCGATCGCCCCTAAATCTGTGACGCGAACTAGCAGCTTTTCCAAAAATTGACTTTATGCGGAAGTGGAAATCTCGAACCAAATAAATTCGACTCCAGTGGAAGAGCGCGAATCAAGAAGCTGAAGTAGAGTCAGGAGGACATGGGATCGAGCAGATTGTGAGTAAACCTTTTCACATCCTGTATTCATATTCCTGTGTCTTTTCCGATTTTTCCTCTCGATCACAAATTATCGGGTGGAATAGTTATAGTTTATCTGATTTTGGTTTACACTTAAATAGGTAACGTTCAGATTAGTTTAAGAATAATTTATCGCAATTAACATTATTGTGATAAATAATTAATTATATTTACATTCTTTTTACACTAAATCGGTAAATGAAATAAATTAATTTTAAGAAATATTAGGTAAATTTAATAATTAAGAAAAATGGAGTACAGACCGATTCCTAAGGAAATTTTGGCAGTAATTCCTAAATATGACGGAGACGAACAACAATTAAATCTCTTTCTGTCAAAATGTGATTATGTGGTTAACGGGAGCAGAATTGCGGGAAACCTAGCTCAAGAAACTTATATTTTCCATTCAATTACTAGCAGATTGACTGGCAGAGCCGCAACTCTCCTCAGTGATAACCCTAATATAAATACTTACGAACTTGTTAAAGATATACTGACCCAACACTTTGGTGATCCGCGATCGGAAGAATGCATAGCTATAGAACTAGAGTCACTTAAATTAAAACCCAGTGAAACATATATCCAATTTTGTCATCGTATCCAAAGCGTAAAAAGCTCACTTTTCTCTAAAGTAAACAGACTAGTTGATGAGGGAATCAAAGCAGCAAAAATGATCGTTTACAATAACATGGCTTTAAATGTATTTTTATACAATCTACCGGAAGATATGATCCGCATAGTTCGATTAAAAGGTTGCTCAAATTTGGAAACTGCACTGAGCATTGTAACAGAAGAAGTAAATTTCAAATTTCAATATGACGCTAAAAATAAAATACTTAAGCAAACCTCACTACAGTTACCAAACATGAGTTCGCAAAATGCATTAAAACCAGTTATTACGCCTCAAGGTTTTAAACCATATTTTAACCCTAACCAACAATTTAAATTCGGCATTAATCAAGGTCAAGGTTTTAAACCGAATTTCATGCAGCAATTACGATTCTCTCCACCTGCACAAAATTTTAAATTTGGAACGCCCCAAAATTCGCCTCAACGCAATTTCGGTCAGGCACCCGTTCAGCGTGCACCGTTCCAACACGGTGGTTACAAATTCGGTATTCCCCAACAACAGAATTTCAGATTTGGAATTCCAAACCAGCACGCAAACCAATTTAGATTGCCTGCACCTCAAGTACAAGCACCTCGACTCCAAGAGTCGGATGTAACCATGCGTACTGCCCCTGTAAGACAAAATGTAACTATGAATGAACCCTTCTATGATACTAAAAACTCAATACAAGAATATACACAAAATTACGAAAATGACGCGCAAGATAATGACTACGCTAATTATTGTAATTTAATGGAAAATTTTGACGATATGCATTCCGCATTTCCCGATAACGCCTATCCGGAAAATATGTACCCTGATACACCCGAACATCCGGAAAATTTTCAGGTTACAGCCTCAGCGGATGTGATGAAGTAATAAGCCTTAATTACTGTGACAGTATATTGAAATTACCACACATATTAATCCCGGAAATCAATTCTAAATTTCTAATAGACACGGGAAGTAGTCGTTCCTTTATAAGCCCCGCTAAAGCTAATGAATTTTTCGGTGCCTATAAATACTACGAACCTTTTAAAGTAATTAGTACACACGCTCAGAGCGTACATGACGAAGCTATATTTATACCTTTGTTAAAAACTTTCAAAAGCACACTTCGCCAAAAATTCTATGTATATGACGTAGACAATCGCTATGACGGATTGATAGGATCAGATCTTCTATCAAAATTAGGAGCCAACATCGACATGCGCAACCAAATGTTGATGACGCATAATGCATGCATCCCCATTTTATACAACCCACCTTACGAGGTTGAGGTACCACCACGATCGGAAATGAGAGAAAGAATTCCCACCAATTTACAACAAGGTGATGCAATAGTAGATTACGTACAGTTCCAAAATGGTGTCCGTATGCCTAGCGCTCTTGTTAGGTGTGAAAACTATTTTGCGGAAACAGTAATCCAAAATACATCTGAAGTAAAAGCTATTATAACCTTTAAAGAACCTTTTCGTGTAACTGTATTTGAAAATGAAGAATGCAAGGTGAACTTTACGAAAGATGATTGTACGATTGATGAGTTGCTGAAAGAAAATCTAAAGAAAATTCGATTAGATCACGCAAACTCAGAAGAACGCGAATGTATTTCTAAATTATGCTACGAATATCGCGACATATTTTATTGTGACAAAATACCGTTGTCTTTTACTAACCAAGTAAAACACAACATCAGGACAACTAACGAAGACCCGATTTATATAAGACCTTATCGACACCCACCTGTCATTAATCAGGAAATTCAAAAACAAGTTGATAAACTTTTAACAGATAACGTAATATCTAACTCACACTCACCTTGGAGTGCACCTGTCCACCTGGTACCCAAGAAAATAGATGCATCTGGAGAAAAGAAATTTAGGATGGTAATTGACTATCGCCGCCTTAATGAAATCACAGTTGATGACAAGTACCCGCTACCTAATATTACTGACCTCTTCGATAAGATAGGTAAAGCACAATATTTTAGCACGATAGACCTTGCTAGCGGCTATCATAAAATTGAAGTAAATCCAGCAGATAGAGCAAAAACGGCATTTACCACACAATCTGGTCATTTTGAGTTCAAAAGAATGCCGTTTGGTTTAAAAACTGCACCAGCTACCTTTCAGAGAGCAATGGACAATGTTCTGCGCGGTCTCCAAGGTACCCATTGCCTGGTATATCTTGACGATATTATAGTGTTTTCCTCGAGCTTACAAGAACACGTCGAAAAACTGAGGAAAGTTTTCGATAGACTCAGAGAAACCAATTTAAAAGTCACCCTAATGACAAATGCGAGTTCCTAAGAAAAGAAGTTTTGTACTTAGGACACACCATCACTAAAAATGGCCTTATGCCAAATAACGACAAAATAAAAGCAGTAATGAATTTTCCATTACCGCGAACATCTACGGAAATCAAAAGTTTTCTTGGTTTGGTAGGTTATTACAGGAAATTCATTAAGGATTTTGCTAAACTGACGCAACCTTTAACATCAAGTTTAAAAAAGAAAAATAAAATTGATTGCACAAAACCGGAATATGTAGACGCATTTGAAAAGTGCAAAGAGTTATTAATTAACGCACCACTCCTACAGTTTCCCGATTTCGATAAACCGTTCGTCCTTACGACGGATGCGTCCAATTTTGCCGTAGGTGCTGTCCTTTCACAGGGACCTATTGGTAGTGATAAACCGATAGCGTATGCAAGCCGTACACTAAACGATGCCGAAACACGGTATAGTACAATTGAAAAAGAACTGTTAGCTATTGTTTGGGCTACAAAACATTTCCGACCATATCTATACGGGAAAAAGTTTACAATTTACACGGATCATAGACCCCTTATTTGGGCCAAATCAATAACTGAACCAAACAGTAAACTCACGCTATGGAAACTGCGTTTAGCGGAATTCGATTACGACATTAAACACAAAGCAGGAAAACAAAATTGTAACGCAGACGCTCTATCACGAATACGTATAAATGCTTTAGGCGAAAAAGACGATGTATCAATGAAAGTTAATATTGATAAAATCGAGAAAAAACGCAAACAACACATCAAGGACGTGACCAATGAAATCGAACGATTAAGTAAAAATAAGACCGTTTCTCCTCGCGCTTCTGCATCGCGCGAACGCACACAATCTCCAATTGTTATTTCCTCTGATTCAGAGAAAACTCTATCTATTAGTAGTGGAGGTAGAAAATCGCCTTACTCATATCCATCCCTAAGCAGTGTTACTGCATCTGCATCAGAAGGACGAGACGATATAAGTACTATAGGCACAATCCATTCAGCACAAGATCTTGATACGGATGGTATGCATATATTACAGGAGGCTATAGACACAAAGCCGAACCAAATTCTTGTATACACTTGGAACAGAGACCAACTATCTGTCAAAGACTTATCTAGGGATAAACAAAAGGTATTGGAAGTGCATTTACCTCTTAATAATCCGGAATTAGTGAAACGATTTCTAAAAAGCTATATTAAGCCAAAAATTAAATATTTCTTTTATTTCGAGGATCCGTTACATCGTAAGCAATTTTCGGAAGCAACTATTTTTCTGTTTCAGAAAGGAACTGTTAAATTTTACAAGTGCACAAATAGAGTAATATATGTAGAAGATGAAAAAGAACAACGTAGTATAGTGCTGAAATATCATGTAGGAAAAAATAGTCATAGAGGAATTAAAGAAACATTAGTACATTTAAGACGGACATTTTACTGGAACAAAATGGATGAGACTGTATCCATCATTATAAATTCATGTGTAATTTGCCGAAAAATGAAATACGATCGTAAACCCTTAAAACCTGAATTACAACTAACGCAAACACAAATACGACCATTCCAAGAGTTGTTTATCGATACATTTTCCATTGATGGAAAATACTATCTTACAATCGTAGATGCCTTCAGCAAATTAGGACAAGCGTTTGATATAAGTTCTAAGTCAACCCCAGAAGTAGTTAGAGCACTGATAAGGTACTTCTCATTATATGGTACACCAAATAGAATCAGTTCGGACCCTGGTACCGAATTTAATAATACACTACTGAAAAAAATTTTATCTTTTTATAAAATAGACATTCATATCGGTACACTTCATAACCCCAACTCTATGGGTGTAGTTGAAAGATTCCATTCAACAATTATCGAAATATACAGAATAGCTAAATACGAACAAAAAATAACTGACGCCTCATCTGTTATGACATATGCGATAATGTCTTATAACCACACTATTCATTCGACTACAGGGCTTACCCCATTTGAAGTAGTTTTTGGTCATACAGAGTCCAACAACGCTTTTGACGTAGATTTCAACAAACAATTCACACAACAACTAGTCAAGGAACATGTTAAACGTACTAAACACTAATATGAATATCTGACCGACAAAATTATCGATACTAAAAGAACTGAAATAAAGAAACGAGGTGGTGAAAAAGAATTTGACATAGACGTAGGAGATACGGTGTTCATCAAAGGTGTCAATGTTAGGCGAGGTAAAGACAAGCCACGATACCAGACAGCTCAGGTCAGCGGACCTATAGAAAGAAACATTGTGCCGGTTGTTACACATAATAGGAATACTAAAGTTCCCATTAAAGATATCAAGCGCCCTCCACAGGTTAATCCTCTTCGTGATCCAGGCGGGGGCCCTTCAACTTCAAAGGATTGAAAAGAATCCTGGACTGCTACCTATAAAGGAAGGTCAGGCCATAGTTAGCCATGACACATGGACTATCATTAAAATCCTAGATTTAAGAATGTTATACGAGGACCTAGAGTTAAATATTAATACATATGTAAGACTAAAAGAACAAGTACAAAGCTGCTTCGGTAACAAAACATTTGATTCTGATTTTATTGAAATAGAGGTACAAACGGATTATACTATGAATATAACTATAGAAAAGTATAGAGAATTAATTCCATCAATAAGGTATAACCGCGGTCTATTAAACCCTATTGGTTCTTTGATCAAAACTATTACTGGCAATCTTGATAATGATGACGCTATAAGATACGAAAAACTAATCCAAGAAGTTAAATCAAAACAAAACGTATTAGATTATCAAATGACAATTGTTGCCGAAATGTTGGGTACGTACACAAAGAATACTAACTCTACCAAAAGCAATTTTATACAGATTGAGGAAAGTATCGAAGATATTAACCGCAATCTAAATGAGTCCAAATTAACACAATCTAGATACCGCATTATACACATCTATAACGCGTTTATACATAACTTTCAAACCCTCTACATGAAGTTAAATGAAATTGAAACAGCCATTGCTTTTGCTAAAGTTCACTTATTACACCAATCTATTATAGACACAGACGAATTAATATTGTTACTAAAGGAAATCGAAAAAACTGAACAACTCGTTTTTCCAGCAAACCTAGAAAACATAGTTAACATTGAACAATGTATAGAAATAGAAGCTTATATAAAACAAAATCAGATAAAACTTATAATGCATATTCCCCTTGTTAGAAACGAAGTTTACAACTATTTTAAATTGATTCCTTTACCATTATATAACAAATCCAATGACCTTACCTCTCTTATTATTCTTAAACATTCTTATATCCTTGTGAAAGGGTTGAAAGCAAAGCCGCTTTCTCAATCATGTCGAGAAGTAGATGAAGATCGTTTCCTGTGCTTCGAAAACGAAATTTCACCGATAACTGATGATGATTGCATTATTGACCTTATGCAATTTACTACAAATATAACAAGTTGCCACCCAGTTCCTGTTGTAATTGATGACGTAAAGGCTGATCTTATTCAACCTAACCGATGGATTATTTATGCAAAAATGGAAACTATACTTACCAAGAACTGCGAAGACGAGATAACGCAGGAAACCCTTTCCGGTACATACATTTTAACCATGGACGATGATTGTTATGTCGGAATAAAGGAATTGAAGCTGAAAAGACATCTAAGCCAAGGAAAGGCCGAAATTGGCAGGAAGTTTCCGGTAATCAACTTACCAGCAACACTGACGAGCACGTCAGGTCGTATGCAGCGAAAACCTGTCAACCTGTTTCAACGACGGAGTCGATCTTTCCGATACTCGATTCCTGAATTATTTATTGCAGAAAAGTGGAAGTGAGATTAGTGATAGTGAAAGCCAATATAGTGCTATAGCATATAAGAGTGTTAGTATAGGAAATGTAGTATTTTGTGTAATCATAGGTATTTGTATAACCTTAATAATATGTAAAAGTAAAATTAAGAAATTGTGTATTCGAGATAATCCTCACCCTTCGGATAATCTCGAACTTGCGGAGGGAGGAGTCATGCCACCAGCGTCTGTCACTCGACCCTTGTTTATATCCCAGTAATAGATACATTGTCATCATGTTTAGTCTACGCGCCCACGCAATAACATACGATGGGACTTACTGGAACGCTGAGATGACAAATCTTCTCGTTAACTTAGCTCTAGCCTTAAGGACATTTATTCACTCTATATTCAGACTGCATTGAGGTCACAAGTGTTAATTAAATAATTTAAATCGATTAAATTGTTTTTTTAAAAACACCATCACGCGCTTCCCGAACAAGTCTAGGTACAAAACAATTTGCCCGCTTACATACAAAGACTTGTTTAGATGTTGAATTTCAAGAGCAGTTAATAAAACTTTAAAAACATGATGTTTCACAGGTAAAAGAGATAACACTGCTGCGATAATTGGAACTGTGATGGGCGCCGTAATACTTGTACTAGTTTGTACGATTATAATAGTCTGGCACAAGAACCGGCGTCGAACAGCACGACGTTACAACGTGAGTCTCATTATACTACGCCGTCTAATAAAATAAAATAAAAACACTTACTTAAAATAATCTAAATTATCGAATCTTAGTAACCTAATGAAGTCACACTTTTTAGTTTTAAAAAAATTGATTACCGAGTTCCATTCCGGCATACACCGATAGAACTTTTACAGTTATGTCGATATAAATATAATACATCTGGATCGATTTCGATAAAACTTGAATGTGAGTAAAAAAATATCCAATGGAGAAGGTCACGCGTCAAAACAAGACAAATGACAATTAAAGTTAAGAGGCGTGGTTTACAGTTCTCGTTTTTTTTTATATTAACACAATATTTATTTACGCCAATAACAGCAAGCAGAGCCCTACGTGATCTACGGCGAGCTAGAAGAAAGATCTGCCCAATCCCCACCTCCACCGCGAGACCTCCCAGCCTACGCTGTGATATTAGGTACTCTAGTAATAAACGATTGCGCCACTGACAAATCAAACTAAAACACACTAAAGTATTTTCTGAATTGTTAACATTTTACATGGCATAAACAAAAAGCATGCATATTATAAAAAAACTGAAACCTAACAGTACAGCCAACAGTGAGGCAGAGTCCAAGCTATGGTTAGGGCTACAGAGAGAGGAATCTCCGGTAGTCCTTGCGAGTATCTTAAGATGTTTGTCGAGATTGTTAACTATAAGGCCGTTTGCCGAAATGACTATCGGGATAATGCTCGTCGAATCAAGATCTCACGTGGCAGTCATCTCGCGAGCTATGTCAAGGTACTTGCTGATCTTGTCCTGAACTTGAACGAAGTTCTGGTCACGTGGGATGGTGATGTAAACAAGCACTGCTCTGTGTTTGGACCGGTCTACCAGCACGATATCAGGCTTATTGCTAACAATGGACCTGTTTGTGATAATAGAACAGTCCCAGAAGAGCAGTAGAGCACATGATCACTTTCGATAACCTGCGATGGTGCGTACTGATATTCTCCACTTCGGACTTGACAGGGCTGTATTGAAAAGCAAATTGCTGGTTGATGATCAGGGCTACTAGGTTATGCCTGTGCAATACTTACTGTAAGCAAGTTGAAAATAATTGGAAATACATGCCTTATATGCAGACTCTTTGAGACAGCGGCATGCACTACAGGTGTCACCGTTCCGTCTTTCAGGGTATATTTCCTTGTTCGTCACCTTCAAAGCTTCGATTACCCCAAAGAAATCTCGGAACCATAGCCAGTTAGCCATCGAAGCAAGTAGGTCCATATCGGGTCTTGTTAGAGCCCAATAGAATCTCCTGTGCAGCTCCTTGCTCTTCCATGCTCTCATGCGGTTTTCAGCTCCTGGCACCACTGGTTTGCGCCAATTATAGTTTGCCAATAGCGGTGTGAGGTTCTTATCAACTGGTACAACGACGCGATGTAGGCCACACTTTTTGTTTAGGAAATATTAATATTAGAATTTGTGAATGAGGATAAAGTGGTAAAATATACAATGGATATAAAATAAATATATTTTACTTTGTAATTGTACAAATATTGACCCTATCTTTAATAACAACATATACAAGTAATACTTTAAAATAAGTAAAAATAGACCTTAATTCCGCAGCTAAACCGGGAAGTAGGTCAACATTGACTTCCAAGATTTTATCACATAGTTAGTTAGTTATTTTATTATCGATTGACTTGAGATTCCATCATAAGAGCCTGACTTGTTGATCATTGGACCACTTCGAGAGTATTTCCTATCAAACTAAAAGAACTTTATTCCTTTAACTTTATTTTATTCGGTTCACAATTGGAGAAAATATCGATGAACATATTTTCTGAACATATTTGGTGAAAAGAGTTTCTAATTCCAAAGAGAGCAAATAGTAAATTATGAGGTTGTAAAAATTATCGGCAAACAACTTGAACCTAGAATGACCTTGAAAAAATGACCGTCAGTTCGTAGTGACGATTTTCAGGTCTCCTAGGCGTGGGGTAATGTGCTGGGCAGGGTACTTGTGAAGAGGCAGGTCGGTGATTGTCAATCAGAAGTAGGTCAATATATTTGTGTTCATAGTCACTGGTTTAATTTGTTAGTTTTATGGTGCAATGGTGGCCATCGTCCTGAAACAATGATGGTAAGTTATACATACAGGTAATAAGGCTAAGTGATGGCACATATGATGATGCGATGTGATAGATGACAAAGATTAAAGAGATTAACATTAAGATTGAAGAGATTAAGGTTGTGATTGAGTGGTGGCCGAGGCTGGAGAGACGAAGAATCGGTCGATCGGTGGCAAGATGGGTAAACGACATAGGAAATGTGGTGGGTTCAACCTCAACTCGTTTGACACATGACTGAAGAATATGGCATCATACGAGAGAGGCATATACCCAGCAGTGCGATAAAAAAGGTTGTGGTGATGAAATATGTTTTTATTCCAGAGGACGACGATTAATGAAGTGAGGCATTTTTCAACGAATCTCTGTTTTTTGTAAATTTTGCCGTAAATAAGTTTGTTTTTTATAAGAATATTATTTATATGTACGAGTTATATCATGTAGGTACTTAAAAAAACTCACCAGGAACCTCAGCGCTGCCATGTTGTTGTATGCGACTTTGATAAACCACGTCATATACGCGCTCAGAATCTGGTGCGATATCTGTAATATTTTATTAATATATGGATTGTTATTTATATATATACAACGTTATATATAACAGTATAACATATACAACGTTAACAGAAATATTTAATAATAATTATGGCTGTTAGTCTAACCATCAAAAGGAACCAAAAAAAACTGCGTGCTATATACAAATTAACCGATTACCTGACCATTTTTGTGTGGAGAATCTATTTTTTATTATTGAATTATGTAAAATTTGGTCCTACAATGAGTTCACTTTGATGGGTAGACTATCAGTATAATTACACCTTTCTCTTACACGTTGTATATGTATAAAAGAATAAGTCCTGACTGATATTCGCTAGGAATCAACGCAGAGCCTGAACCGCTGAACGCAGAGACAACATTCAGAAAGTGTATTCATTATGGGCTGTAGAGGAGTATTAAGAAAGGATTTTGAGAAATTAAAGCCCAAAGGAGTCTTACTATTTTGTATGTTGTGCAACACCGCGGGTGACAGCAGATATTACACGTATTATAATATGAATTCACAGCGACCCACTGTTCGTCACGGGTCATCTATGGCTATCAATATAAAGGGGTCTTTAACACTGTTGTCGCTTATTCTTAAAGTTGTACAAGTTCTTTTAAAACAAAAGGATGTTTACCGATTTCCTTAACGGAAAGCGCCGATAGAATTTATTCATTCATTTCTATTTAAAAATTTCTAGATTGAAATATAAATGGGACCTCTCGAGAAGTCTATCCTCTCAAACACTATTATAGACATAAAAAAACCGTCGAATTGAATACCAGTACAGGTAGATCTTTAAACGAGGACCTTTTAGAAGTCCGTAGCAAATTAAATAAAAATATACTTGTATTCTTAATGGACTTGTACCTCGGGATGGTATTGCGGGAAGCGGTGCCATTTGCATCGGAGGGACCTCCAGAGAATTGCCGGTAATTGCATTTTTAAATATATTTGTACACAATAAAATAAGCAACTGATGCAACTTAAATAATACAAAATATTAACCTAAACTTTACGCATTTTTGGTACAAGTACACCGTCATGACCGAAAATAAAAACAAGTCCTTAAAATACATTTAAACACCAATTCATTCATACAATAATTTGTTAGCTTTTTATCACAAAAAACTTATAGCCCTCTGTAGTGCCTTGTTAGTTAACGTTACAAAATAAAGCATGGTAAGGTGTAGAGTTGGTTGTTCATTCACCGGCAACATGAACTAATGACCCAATGTCATTGGTTCAAGTTGTTGACCTTGAACAAATGACCGTCGATAGTACGCAGTGACTTTTTTTTGGGTCCTTTGGAGTGGTCAGTGTGCAGTGTGTTTCAGCTTTAGATTTGTGTTTGAAGTTACCAGAGCACAAAATTATATATATGAGCAAGTGCCTTAATTACCAAAAACAAAATGACAAACTACAACAACAACAAAAAAATATAGCAGAAAGATTACCTATAGACCATCTACAGATAAACCAAATGCTGCAACCCACCACTAGAAGGCAGCGTACCTAACTGCATTAACACGCTGAATGCGCACGCTGTCACGCTGCCAAATAAAAACCGGCATTCTGGTCACACGTCGAATCGATGAAACGCTCCGATAAGTTTATGAAAAAATAAATATATATTATATTTGAACAAATGACGTTTATAGCCTTACTCTCTAGGTGCCGAGATAAGACGACTTCTGTGGATGCAGAATAATTGTATGCTTCATATACAGGACCCTCAGGCTCTGACGGGACAGCAGGTCCAGGCTCAATAGCATTATGAGGATATTTGCAGCGATATACTGAAACAAATCCGATTATAGTATTTATACTCTGCTATGAATACTAAATGATTTTGCCTGGTTATATTATATAAAAAACAACTTAGTTTAAATCTTATCTATTTCTATAAACTATATTTTCTACAGCATGACTAAACTATAAATAATGAACTTAGAGAATAATTTATAGTTTATTTATATAACCTTTACATTTTTCTCTTGGTTTATTTAAATAAAATTGTGCCTATTTTGAGTTAATAAATAATAATGTTTACCTATGAGTCCTACGATTGTAAGAACAGCTACTGCAAGTAAACTGGCTAAGATCGTGATAATGGTGCTTTGCTTTAAAGCATTATCTGGAAAGGGGAAATGTATGGTTAATAGTGAAATTGTAAATAAGATGTTGTTTAACAAATATCACTAAGTATTGTACGCGGCAAATAACTAGAACCAAGATGGCGGCATCGTACCTTTCACTCTCACGGGTAGTTTGGTAAGTGCGAACAGGACAACACATCTCGCGCAAGGACCAGTAGTTTGCCGCGTACTATATCCTAATGTTTTCCTGCTTCGTTTTAATTTCAACGTGAGAAAACTAAAAAAAATATTTTGGTCCTAAAATAATAAGGGCAAGTGCCTTTATGAACATAAACAAAATGACTAACTACAACAACAAAACAAAAATATAGCAGAAAGATTACCTATAGACCATCTACAGATAACCCAAATGCAAACTCACGACCAGAGGGCAGCGTGCCTAGTGTGCTAGCCGCATTACGACGCTGAACTACAATGGGCACGTTGGGCCAGATAAAAACCGGCATTCTGGTCACGCGCCGAATCGATCAAACGCTCCGATAAGGTCCTTATGGTGTGGTTCACCTCCACACCTCATTTTACCTCATTTTTTCAAGTGTTCACTTGATTGGAGCGAGTACTTGAAGAGTTAACATCTCCTGAGAATGCTTTGTGTTAAAACTCACACATGCCGAAATACGTGCCTGAGAAGTCAGATACTGAGAACATGATATATAATAAGGTGAAAGTAAATAAGTAGTGAGGATAGATCCAAGTATGAATCAAATCAGTAAGGAGGTAATACAAATATAAAGAAGAGCTCGCTTTCTGGTCACGAGGTTAACTGCTCAAAGAATTCTAAAATCAACTGAAATGAGTCGAATCAGAATTGAGTGTTGCTCTCAGGTTTAACTATTGTAAAAAATATATTTTATTTAAATAAATATTAGATAAGATTTTAAAAATAAATATTTCCCAGCTAACCGTAACTAAATATTAAACTGCAATTTTCTGCGAATAAAAAAACCAAATCACTTCAACCGTTCGTTTAAACTTGAAAGAGAAACAAAGACACACATATGCGAACTTTCGCCCATATAATGTAACGTTTCAATCCACAGCATCCCACTGATGGGCACGGGTCTCCCCTATGAGAGGGGGTGTAGGGCACAATTCTTTAAAATATTAATAATATTAGTGTAAGCTGAAATATAAATCACTTGCCATCAATTTTTCTAGCTTCTTCTGTGTTTGATCCAGATACATTTTCAGTTTCCGCTTGAGTTTGTTCCGTGGTCGTTGTATTCTGTATTGGACTCAATGTTGTTGTTGACGTGCTGTTTTCGTATAAGAAAATATATTTTTCCTTAACCCTTTCTTGTGTATAAATGGTCTTGTGTGAAAGTTGGGTGACTATGGGATTTGTATACCAGATACAGGAATATCTAGTCCCATTTTGAGTTTCATCAAAGTTCTTTATTACTTGGTCTTTGGGTGTAAGAATTTTAGAACTTTTTGATTTTGGGTAGCATATTAAACCTGTAAGTAAAAAATACCAGGTAAGGTTTATTAGAGATTAGGTTGTAGCGATGATGGTCGAGTAGTTAGTGGGGTCGATTGCCGTGCAAAAGATTCGATCCCATGAAACATGCAAAAAGAGCCTGAGCTGCCGGAGAAGGAAAACATCGTGAGGAAACCATAGCATGGTGATAGGGCGGTTTCTATCATTCGCCTGGTTAGCTACCACCCTCAAGTTGTAAAATTTGTCACTTCGCACCTTACGGTGTGTTCTAGCAGCCTTCCCTAAGAGCCAGCGTATTCTAGACTAGGCATGCTCCATTTAGCGCTAGAGTATCGCTGACTTCACTGGTCGTGCGAACTTGTGGTCAAATGCCTAGCTGTGTAGGATAAAAAAGAATTCATAAACGAGATCTGAAGAATTGATTCACCACGCACCAGCTGCTATGGTTACGATAAACATCTTAGTATTATAGACCTTGTTCCAAGAGTAATAAATCAATATATATATATATTATGAATTTGTCGAGACTTTTGTATTTTTCAAATGAGAGTTCTACCTTGTTTGGGGGAAATACCAACCCCATCGAACAACCCTGACGAGTAAAGAATTCTATAATTTTTATGTTTAATTTTTTCAGTAGTTCCATAAAAATAATTTCGGTAGGCGACAAAACGTATAAGACAGCTGGCTAAAGACAGTTTTTAAACGGTGAAATGACTTCCTTCACAAGTCAGTGTCAATTTTATGTCTACTCCTATACAAAAAAGTATCCATTTTAAAATATAAATCGTGTACGTTTTAAATTAAAATAACGAAAAATTATTTCTTATTGACGTAAATACAAATTTTAAACTTGACATTTTGTTTGACAATCGAAATAACTACTTTTAAACATATTCATAGCTCACGCAAAATATGCCCATTTTGCCTGAGCTATGAATATGTTGAATATGATGAACTGGTAAATTATATAAGATTTGTACTTTCACCTATTTTGGTGAATAAATTATTTGAATTTGAATCTATGTAAAGTAATTTTTCAAACGTTATTTTTTAATGTTGGATACATTTGAAAATTGGCATATTTTTTTATAAATACCAAAGAATTTTTCTTTGAAGTTCGTTTAGTAGTTTTTTTTAACGAAAACTATTATCGTTATTTATAAAAATCACCAGTGTCAAGGTCGACAGATCGCAAAACTACTAGATAATTATTTATTTTTAAACTTACCATTACACGTTTGTTCGTTCATCCACATCTGTCCTCTTGTTAAAAAAATTTTCTTTTCCCTGCCTTGATCTGTAAACGCACACGCACACACACGCTATAGCACTCATTACGCACGACTAATTCCCCCCCCCCCCCCACCCCTCAATGCGGGCACCCACGAGGGGGAATTTGGACATACCTAGTGTCACTCTCGCGACTAAGACGAATCTATAGACACCATTCACATAAAAAAATACGACAAGTCGTTTTTATGCGACCAATAAGAAAGTATCGGAGTTTTTTTAAAACCACAAAAAAATCTATAAACTATAAAATAAAAACTATAAGAACTATTTTTGAAGTCGATATAAAGGTTTTATTTAACTTACTTGAATTTGCAGAGAATTTTCTTTTTAGTTTTAAATTGATTTTCTTCGGTGGTGGCCTGTCTTTCGTGGGATGATTGTGGAAATCTAACAAGCAGGTCAACTCGAGATCTTTATCTTCTAAGTCTAGTGCTATTTTTAGCGTTATGTCTCCACCTCGAACTTCGTAACTTGTGAAATTATTCTCATCTGGAAAAATTGCGTGCGGAATTCTTATAACAAAACTACGTCATGCTCTTTATTTTACAAGATATATAATTACTATAACGAAAATATTAAATTTATCACAAAAAAAAACTACACAATATTATTATACCCAACAAGTAAAATTAAACATGGCGATGGGACACAGCCATTTTGTGGTGGCGGCCATCTTGGATTTGAAATTTATCATAGTGTAAAACATTCTACTAAGTAGTCAAGCTCTTTTATTTGATACCCATATTGATGGAGTTGTCTAAAAATGTAATCCACCAATTTGTGACGGCGACCATCTTGGACTTATTTTCATCAATATAGCTAAACACTCCCGATTAATTCACTTTTCAAAGAAAAACAAACAAAATCACAATCGATTCTTCCGTTCGGGAGCTACGATGTCACACACAGATATGTCAAACTTAATAAAAGCCCGTCGTTTTTGCGTCGGGGGCAATACTACGGTGACTTACCGCTAAAACGATCTCTTCCAGCCTTTTTAGGGATGGAAAAGATATTAGGTATAGTACATTAAGTTTTTTTTATTGAAATCACACTTCACACTAATATTACAAAAACGAATGTTTGTATTTGTAGGGTACACCGAGGCGAATCGGATCATTTTGACTTTAAGGTTAAAAAAAGCAACTTCTGTTTAAAGTTAGTTACATTTATTCATTAGACAGCAATCAGGCTTTATTGTAGATACACCTACACGTAGTAATTTTTTATAGAAAAACTTAGATCCTTCCTACAAACTTCCTTACAAACAAAAAATAAGAACTTGAGAAATATCCGATTCTCCCCAAATTCGGGGGCTAATCGGATCAAACAGATATTTACCATAAAATCAAATAATAACGAAAACAATTACAAAATAACCTACATAAAAACAATTATTGTATTAGTTCTGAGGTCAGTAATCATTATTGGAACATAAATAACAAGATATGGTCCTTTGGCACCTCCTCTATCAGCACAGTTCTCATGTAGGCGGGTGTACATTTTTTTCCGAGCAAAAAATGCAGTGCTAGTCTCTTGACTGACTCCTGTTCTTTACTTTATTCTTCGTCTTAACCATCGTATTCCTTTTGCGTTTTGCTTTTCCTTCTACTTTAGATTTCTTCTTATATGTTTCAGCTTTTTTCTTGAACTCTTTTAGACGAAGAATGTCCATGCTTTGTGGTGAAGTTAAATGTAAAATTGGTTTAGTAACCTGGCGAGGTTTTTTGGTCATTACAGGCTTCTTTAGTGGAGACGGAATTATTTTTTAATGGCATTCACGATCTGGAGGGAATTTCCTGGTATGGAATGGTAGCTTGTTGAGGACTCGTGGAAGGGGCTGGTCTATCACTCATGGAAGGAACTAGGCTATTAGCTTCACCTGAGTCAAGATTGTCATAAGCATCCCCAATGAACTTATGTTTTGTTATTACATTGGGATTACAAGGGAATTCCCGAAAGACATGATCCGATTCGCCCCATATCACTAGACGTTAAAAATTACGTTATGTCAAAATATCTGGTACATAATCATTAAAAATCAATTGAATTTAGATTATTACATTCATACATAATTTAATAAATCAAAACAATTCAACGAAAGCTGGAAACAATATTACAAGGAAACATAATTACGTACCGTGGAATTTGACGCCAAAACCGATATCGCTTCACGTCCACCTACCTGGCGACCGTCGCCGGCACTAAACTACTAAAGCAAATGAATTATTTCCGATAATAATAGATGCGGGTGGGTAGGATTAAGAGATGTGCAGCTTTGGTTGCGTTCGGCAACGCGCGTAATTTGAAATATTTTAAAATCCCTTATTTTGATGGGATTCGCCCTGTGATCCGAATCGCCTCGGTCTACCCTATGTTTGTTTGTTCCTCCTTCACGCTCAAACGGTTTAACGGATTTGGATGACATTTTTCACAAACGTTGCTTATACCCTGGATTAACACATAGGTTACTATATATCCTGGAAAATTGAAGTGTTGCCATGGGATAATTAAATATCTACCACGGGCCCAGCTAGTTTGATAATAAATTACCAATTTATCAAAAAAGCTAAAATTTATTTAGAAATCTAACGGGTTTCACGCGCAATATGAATCAAAAAATTCTATTTTGGTGATCAAATCATATATATGTACCCTAGGCCCCTGTCCCTGAAAGCGGAAAGATGGGTTGTTTTGCAGTTGTCAGTCCCCAAGCTGATACGAGTAGATACAGACACAATAACGTCTCAACCCACCAGAGGGCAACGAACCGAGGATGCTAGTTGTAATTTTTTACTTACCAATCCATTTCATATTCCAGCCAAGTCTTGACTGTGTACATGTTAATTCTAAGGTTTCGCCAAGTTCGAATGTATATTCACAGTGTTTGAAACATTTTTTGTCAGCAATTTTTGTATTTTGGTCGCTTCTTATTGTAACGAAAAACTCAGCTCGATCTGATGAAACATCTACACAAAAAAAGTTTTATTTATAATTTCAAACCCAAAGGAGATCATAAATTATAGATTATAAACGGGACGCTATAGAGTTCGCTGTCCGTTCGCCTGTCTGTCACCAGGCTGTATCTCATGAACCATGATAGCTTGACAGTTGAAATTTTCACAGATGATGTAGGTACCTATTTCTGTTGCCGCTTTAACAACGTTTACTAAAAACGGATTAAAATAAATAGTTTAGGGTCGGCTCATTTACAATAAACGTCATTTGTTTTGATTTTCACGTGAAAGCTGAATTAGTATGAAGTGTTCTTAGCTATGTTTGATGAAAAGCGGTCCCAGATGGTCGTCACCACAAAATGGCGTAGTAAAATATATTTTACACTTACTGTGTTGTATTTTAGTCGATGCTTCGCGTGAGACCAAATTGACGGTAACTCTCCATTGTTTATTTTTCCACGAGTTATATTCTGTCGCTTCACAAGTTAGTCGAAGGTTCATATTATCGTTACGGTCTGGTGTTATTTTTAATTTTACAATATTATTATTCATAACTGGTTCTGTACCGTAGCCGTCATCATCTAGAATGAAAATATAAGAAAAAAAATCGGTTGTCTGTAAAGTCGGTTTACTGACGATAGTTGAACGTGACAACGTCATAAAACTAACTAGCAAAGACGTGACGACACATGATGCAAGTAAGAGTGAAGGCTGGACCAAAGTTGTTAAAAAAGCGTCGAGGAAACGGGAAATTATAACAGGAACCAGAAATAGAGATGATGAACTCCACACAGTGGAGAGATTAAAGTATATGCAGGCTTGTCAATTCGACCCAGAAACCACGGAGCGTGATATAATGAATCATTTAAATGGAATCAAGCAATGTGACAAATACTACGTAGAAAAAAGGAAGACGAAAGCTACTTGGCATGCCGTCTTCATTGTGGGGGTTCCAGAAAGTAGCTATGAGCTGATATGCTCGCCGAATTCGTGGCCCACCGGCGTGTGCGTCAGTAGCTCGAATTTTCGAGCACGCGCCTCAGTCGCCGGCGGACTACAGTAGGTGCAAGCCGCGCTGCAACTGCCGCCGCTGCGACAGACTACTCTAATTATGACAATCAAAACAATATGATATCACGACGAGTATCCACTAACACTGATTCGTTAAAAACAGTAGTGTGCAAGATTGGTGTGATCGCAAAAGTATTGTTATAGTGTGCCACCAAAATATGCGGTGTATTACTACCCGTGGCAAAACGAAGAAACTAGAAGTGTTATTACAAAAACTGTTGAGTATATCCGAACAACTTACTTAAATGACATTAACTATTAGGTGTATTCGAACGCCTTGCATACAGCGCCCCTAGTGTCTATTGGTGCAACTAACATATTATAACCTGATTTCTCCATTTTGTCATTCATAGTGTATGTTGAATATAAGTGAGTAAAAGTAGTACGTGTTGTATAATTTACAAGAATAATCCCTGGATCCCTACAAACGCTTCCACTGCGCAATATAATGGGAGATAAGGATACACTCCCGCGATTAAACGAGAAAACCAACTTCAGTAATTGGAAATTTAGATTGTGCTTAATATTGGAAGAAAAAGGCGTGAGCTACACGCTATCAGAAAACGTCGAAGATGGCGGCCAAGCTAAGTACTTGAAAGATGATGCGAAGGCACGATCAATTATAGTTCAATGCCTTAGCGACAAACATTTAGAAATAATCAAAGCATGCGCAACTTCAAGAGAAATGCTGAATAAGCTTGGAGAAACATTTGAAAGAAGGAGTATTTTAAACAAACTACATTTAAAGAAAAAATTGATTACGATGAAATGCGGTCAGTCTGAAAAATTGCAAGATTTTTTTTCCAGATTTGACGCTGCTGTGAGTGAAGTTAAAGCAACAGGATGCGAAATGTTTGAAGAAGATATAATTTGCCAGTTGCTTACGGCCATGCCGTCCACGTATGAACACATTATAACCTCAATTGAAACCATTTTTACAGACAAAACAATATCTTTGGAATTTACTAAAGCCAGACTGCTGGATGCAGAAATTAAAGTGAACCATTCCCGAAGTGAGCCGACAATAGCAGCATCATTCATCTGTTACTCATGTCGAATGCCAGGACACAAAGCTTCAAATTGTGCACAACAGCGGCAATGGATTGGAAATCATGGACCAAGGCAATCATTTCAAGGTCGAGGCCAATCATACAGCTCTGGACGAGGCCATAATACTTTCAATGGACGAGGACAAGGACGCGGGCAGATATGTCAAGGGCAAGGAGAATTTCAATATCAAAGTGGGCGGACATACAGAGGACGAGGAAGCGGCAGAAGCAGGTATCGAGGTCAGAACCAGGGCCATCATTATGGCCATGCAGCAGAAGAAGTTAGTGAGTATGAGATGTTGTTTACTGCGTTTAGTGTGAATAGTGAAGGAAAAGATATATCAAAAGGTGACATTCGATTTGTTGTTGACTCGGGAGCAACAGAGCACCTAATTAAAAGTGAATATTTATTGTGTGCTACAGATGTAGAAAATTTAGATAGTGAAACTAAGATTTATGTGGCAAATGGACAGTACTTAACAGCTAATAAACGAGGTAACCTTTTTGTTCAACAAAATGGTATAAATATCAAAATAAATGGTCTATTTGTAGAAGGCTTGTCACACAATCTTTTGTCAGTACAAAAATTAATTGAAAATAAACTCAGTGTAAAATTTTCTAACAACTCTGTTAAGATTTATAACAATTTGTATGAAATATGTGGACACATGACTGGAAAACTTTACACTATGGATTTGAAACTTAAATCACATAGATGTTTCTCAACTTCTCATAGTAATGACTTGTGGCATCAAAGGTTAGGTCATGCCAACAGGAAGCACTTAGCGATTCTAAAGCTGCCCTACTCTAACACACCATGTGGACCATGTATGGAAGGTAAGTCTACACGTCTACCCTTTAAACAGGTGAGCCAGCCGAGATCCAGCTATATAGGTGAATTATTACACACGGATCTATCTGGACCAGTAAAAACTCCTACAAAAGAAGGTGAGGTTTACTTTCATTCTATAATAGATGATTACAGTCATTTTTGTGTTGTATATTTATTAAAAAAGAAGAGCGAAGCCGCAGAAAATATTATAAAATATATACAGTTTTTAGAAACACAAACAGGAAACAATACAAGAAAAGTAAGATGTGACAATGGAGGAGAGTTTAAAAATCAAATTTTAATAGAATACTGCTTGAAAAGGGGTATAGACTTGCAATTTACAAATGCCTACTCACCACAGTCAAATGGTGTCGCTGAACGGATGAATCGCACTATTTATAACAAAGCGAGAACACTCATGATTGAAACTGAACTGCCAAAGCATCTATGGGGTGAAGCTGTGAGATGCGCTGTTTACCAAATAAATAGATGTCCTTCATCAGCTATAAATTTTAAAATTCCTGCTGAAATAAGATATGGAGACAGCAATTTATCAAAACTTAAAGTTTTTGGGTCAAAAGCATGGGTAGTACAGTTACCTAAACAAAATAAATTTGAAAAGCGAGCAAGGGAGATGAGATTTGTGGGGTACACAGTAAATGGTTATAGGCTTTGGGACCCTGAAACTGATAAAGTCATATGTTCAAGGGATGTAAGATTTGATGAAAACCAAATAAAATATAAAATAGGAAAAGAAGATTTTGAAAAATTATCAAAATATCAATCAAATACTGATGATGATCAGACAAGCGGAGACTTTAACCAAGATGAACAAATTAACAGGGAAACAGACATATATGTAAAAAGATGCTTTGAAGAAAGTCAAATGGAAATAGAAGATGAAGAGGAAGAGTTAAATAATAATGAAGAAGAAGAACAACAAATGACAACACAAAAACACACAACAAGGTCAGGAAGAGAAGTAAGACAGCCAGCACGTTTTCTAAATTATAATGCAGAGCACAATATTAATGTTGCTTATTGCTTATTGACAGGAGAACCACAAAACTTTGAAGAAGCTATTGTAAATAAAGAATGGAAAGAAGCTATTGATAAAGAATTAAATGCACATAAACAATTAGAAACTTGGAGTGAAGCTACTTTACCAGAAGGTGTTAAGGCTATAGACACCAAATGGATTTTCAGACAAAAACAAGATGGGATCAAAAAGGCTAGAATTGTTGCCAGAGGATATCAACAAAATAGACAAGAACAGACATACTATTCACCAGTAGCAAGAATGTCAACTATTAGAACCTTATTAAGTTATGCGGTACAAGAAAATCTTAAACTCAGACAACTTGATGTACCAACTGCATTTTTGAACGGACGATTGGAGGGTGATATCTACATAAAATGTCCAAAGGGCTTAAACCTAAAGAAAGGAAATGTACTAAAACTAAACAAGGCTCTGTACGGATTAAAAGAGGCACCGAAATGTTGGAATTTAAGATTCCACCAATTTATGATAGAAAATGGATTTGAACAATCAAAGCATGATTTTTGTCTTTACAAAAACAAAAACACAAGACTACTAATATTCGTGGATGATATTCTAATACTGGGAGAAGAAAAAGAAATATTAGAGAAACTGAAAAAGGAATTTAAAGTAAAAGATCTAGGAGAAGTTCAAGACTACTTAGGATTAGAGATATCTAGAACAAATAATACAATAGTAATTAAACAAAAAAACATGATTCAGAAAACTTTAGAAAAATTTAATATGCAAGAATGCAACGGTGTATCAACACCAATGGAGTCTCACTTTACACCAGAAAATAATGAAGAAGTTATAAATGTACCTTTCAAAGAACTAATTGGATGCTTACTATTTATCTCTTCAAACAGTCGCCCAGATATTTGTTACTCTGTTTCATACTTAAGTAGGTATCTGGACAGACCAACAGCAAGCTTATGGAAAGCAGGTAAGAGGATTCTAAGATATTTAAAGGCTACTGAAGACAAAGGTTTAGTATATTTCGAGAGTAATAGCAACCACTGTTTGCTTGGCTACTCTGATGCAGACTGGGCAGGGGATAAATCAGACCGGAAAAGTACCAGCGGATCTATAATATTTTACAATGGTAATCCAATACATTGGTTTTCTAAGAAGCAGACATCCGTAGCCCTCTCCACCGCAGAAGCTGAGTATGTTGCAGGGGCTGTTGCAGTAAGTGAGCTTATTTATCTTAAAGGCATTTTAACTGATCTGACTATGTCACAAGTTACTATAGAGACTCATTTATTAGTTGACAACCAGAGTGCCATACAAATGATAGAAAGTTTTGAAAACAGTAAGAGGTCAAAGCACATTGATATAAAAGCTCATTTTATCAAAGACATAATTAGTAAGAAAATTGTAACTGTATCTTATGTACCATCAGGTGAAAATGTATCTGATATATTCACAAAAGCTCTACCAATGTGTAAACATATGTATTTTTTGGAAAAACTTAAATTGTTGTAAAAAAAAAAAAAAAAAAAAAAAAAAAAAATTTAAATATATTTAAGTAAAAAATTTCAACAAAAACTTTATCTCTAAAATATAAAACTAAAATGTGTTTAGAGACATTAAACTTAATACTTATTTGTAGTACATTATTATGGTGAACTTTATATAATTATTGTACATTATTGTAACTGTATTGCTGTAAACTAATGAAAGCTTTATTGCTTATTATTTTTTTATTGTTATGAACTAATACTTACTACTAAAATTAGCTACCTATTTGTAATATTAGAAAATAAAATGTAATTAAAACTCCGTGAAACTTAATTCTTAACTAAAACCGTACTAGTTTCTTTCATTAAAAGGACTAAATTGTTTATAAATAATTATATAGAAAATCCTTAAATTATGTCATACTTTACTGATGAATAAAAATGTTAATTAAGTTATCTTAGCTAGAAATGTAACATGAAGGGGCTTAAGAATTTAATCTTTAGCTTTTACTTGAATGTAGCTAGAAAATGCATAATATAAAATTATATACAATGTAGAATCAGAATTTGTCAATTTCTGAACTTATAGTAATAGTCGTATTTTGTAAAAAATTAAATGGGGTTGAAGTTCTGAAATTGGGGGGGGATGTTGAGTATATCCGAACAACTTACTTAAATGACATTAACTATTAAATGTAATGTACTCGCCTTAACCGAACATTGGTTAACGCTTGAAAAGCTTAAATGTATTAATATCTCTGGGTATAAGTTAGTTTCGAGCTATTGTAGAAAAACCATTAAGCATGGCGGATCTTGTTTGTATGTAGACAATAATACCAAGTACGTTGAGAACTTAGATATTACCGCTTTATCTAAAAAACAATACCTAGAGGTATTGGCCTTTGATCTAATTGACTACAATGTTACCATTATTTGTATATATAGGACTAATTTAGTAAGTACAAATATTTTTTTATGTGAATTGGATCGTTTTTTGGAGAAGGTATGCAATTTAGGTATCGACTTTATAATAGTAGGTGACCTTAACGTAAATACCATAGAAACTGACGTTAGCACCGTCAAATACCTATTAGACATGTTAGAGACTCACAATATATGTAACAATGTAGACTTTCCAACGCGAGTTACTGCGACAAAGTCCTCGAGCCTGGACCACGTATACTCGAGCATGCCGGCGGGGCGCGTGCGGGCAGAGCCGGTAGACACCAACATTAGCGACCATATCGCAGTCAGAGTTGAGCTAGTCTGTCAGACGAGTACACTACCACAATGCGTAAGATACGGCCGAGCTTACACACACCTCAATAAGGTGAATTTTATATCGTCCATTGATAGTGAAGATTGGGAAGAGATTAAAATGCGAATTCGAACCCCTACGGAGTTGGCATCGGCTGTTACAAATATTATATATAATAAATTTGACGTGTGCTTCCCACAAAAAAAATAGGCAATAAGAAATATGACTCATCCTGGGTGACTCCGGATGTAAAAGAATTTAAATTATTATTATTTGACATAATTAGAATCGGTAAATTGTTTCCTGACATTGATGCTATTAATGACATTATTTTTGATATGAATAGTCATTACAATATTTTATACTAAGAAACGCTCAATCTGCCTTTTACTCAGGCATGATAGGTAATAATGTACAGTCTTCCAAGATAATGTGGAGAATAGTCAATGAAGAGAAAGAGAAATATTTAATTCAGTCGGAAAAAAGTCAAACTTTCAAGTCCAGTCGAAAAGTGGGTAAAACTTACCAAAGTTATATTTTTTGCACTGAAGCTCAGCCTGCGGCCTCGCTTCAGCACCTACGATAATCAAACAGTATTAACGTTTTGTTTGATTTACTGTCGGGCACTGAATGCCTGAATGAACAATGCCCTCCTACTTGCTCGTCAACCATTAGCTCGGCCTACGGCCTCGCTTTAGTAACTTGAGAACTCACAAGGGTTCATGGTCCTTAACAACCTTTGTTTGAGCAGAGCAGAGCAGAGCAGAGCAGAGCAGAGCAGAGCAGAGCAGAGCAGAGCAGAGCAGAGCAGAGCAGAGCAGAGCAGAGCAGAGCAGAGCAGAGCAGAGCAGAGCAGATCAGAGCAGAGCAGAGCAGAGCAGAGCAGAGCAGAGCAGAGCAGAACAGAACAGAACAGAACAGATTATGACTCGCATTCCAGCTAAACCATCAAAAGATATTTACGGCTTATCGATGAAATGGCTCAGACTGGCAACGATTCCGCTAGCCCCAATACTAGCCGACCTTTATAATACTTGCCTTATTCAAGGTGAATTCCGAACGCCGTTAAAAATTGCCAAAGTATCCCCTATATTTAAGGGGAAAGTGAAACGAGAGAACGTTGACAACTATAGACCGGTTTCTATCATTCCAGCTTCGGCAAAAATATTCGAAAATGGACTAAGCGCACGGCTCACTAATTTCCTAAATGAGTCGAATGTGCTCTCAGAACGGCAGTACGCGTATCGTGAAGGTAGGTGTACTACCTCCCTTGCCCGCGAGGTGGTGCGCAGCATCATGGCAGCGAGGGACAGCAGGCCTAAACAGCAAGTGGCTCTCCTCTGTTGCGATTTGTCTAAGGCGTTTGACGTCGTGGACCACGATATATTAAGTTTGAATGTGAAGCACTACGGGCTGGGCGGGAAGCCTTGATAGAGCACTTGCTATATGACAGAGAACAAGTCGTCGTTGGAGAGGGGGGGGACCTTGAAACCAAAACCTCTAAAATCGACTATGGGTGTAGCGCAGGGATCGTCCGTGTCAAATATTCTATTCTCGCTGCTTCTAAACGATCTGCCCGATGTTATTACCGCGGCCGAAATATTTATGTAAGCCGATGACGTCGCTGCGGTGGTGACAGCCCCCTCGGTAGATTTACTCGAAAAAAAGTTGAACACCGTCACTTTACAACTTGCTGACTGGTTTGAGGAAAACGGTCTAACTAGTTAGTAACGGTTAAATTTAGTAATTTAACCAAGACGAACTTCATTCATTTCTACTTAGCCGGTCGGAAACCTAGGCCCATAATAGTGGAACTGAATGGAGTTTAATTAACACAAATCTCTTCTACTGCATTCTTAGGGTTTGAATTGGACGGCGGATTGCAGTGGGAGAAACATATCAATAAAATATGTGGTAAGTTGGGCAGGGCATGCTTCGCGTTATCTCGGCTCGCACGAGTGGTGTCCCCGGATGTTGTGCGATGTTGCTACTTTGCAACCGTGCACTCAGTCCTGCAGTATGGAGCGGAGCTCAGGGGATGCGCCGCTGACTGGTTGCGTGCATTTAGGATGCAAAAACGAGCGGTTCGAGCGATCGCGAAAATTCCCCAAGACTCCTCCGCTCGGCCGCGCTTTAGAAGACTGGGGATCCTCACGTTGCCATCCATTGTCATCTTCCAGATAGCAGTATACGTGAGGATAAACCTAGACTCCTACACTGAACGTGGCTGTGTGCACGGCATTGACACCCGGGGCAGGCACAAATTGCGAGGTGCGATTCATGAATTGCGTAAGTCCAGAAAGGTCACATGTATTGTGGGTCCAGGCAACTTATTATATTGTGTATAATAAGTTGCCTGATGACGTCATTGCAGCTTCTAGCCTAATGTCGTTTAAGACTCGCCTAAAGCGCTGGCTTGTCGAGGAGGCGGTCTACGATTTTGATGAATTTGTTGGGTATAAATTACTCAGAAGATTATTTTAATGATTGTAATTTATGAGCAAATTTTTTTATTTTATTTAATTATTTTGTATCTATAATATTAACTATAGTGGTACACTAGTACCCGTAGTTATATTTAAGAATTTTGTTTTACAATGTGTACTGATGTTATTGTAACTACTATGTTTGACGTGTAATTTTTTTTTAGTTTAATGAATATGAATATGTATAACATATTATTTCCTTGATTATTCAATCCATCTGCAACATAAATGTTTCACTTTATTACTTGGTACTACTTAAACAGTACCGGTGCGTTCCTCGGAAGATCCCGGAACGCTTGATCAAACCACTGAGGCAGACCGCCGGAGAGGTTGGGTTTTAGTGGGTACCTACATAACCCGGCTATACTCTTATACAGCCTGGTATCTATAGGCGATTGCCCTCTCCTAAAAAATATAAATAAAAAAAGAGGTACTACCACGCAAAGTGGAGGGATTATTTTATTACACAGGGTTATCGGTTAGGGGTGTACTAAGCCGAAGAGGGGTCACTGTACACATCCTAAGTATCAACTTTCACTATAGAACCAACTCTAAATTCGAGAAAAAAATCAGCTGTTTCATACATTATGTCGACGACCGATCAACTTTTTGTATGGAACTTCCGATTTTTTTTTCTCGAATTTAGTGTTGGTGCCATAGGGAACGTTGTTCGTAATAATAATAATAAGATGGAACCAGACTGAGTTGGACGCTTTGGGTAGGCGAGTTCGTCAACTGCTCACTTCGCATCACATGCATCATCCGCCTTCGTCAGTTATGAGACTCTACATTCCACGGAAATGGGGATCGTGGCTTTTTTAAATGCCAAAAACCTCCACAACCGTGAAGTGTGCAGTCTCAGGGATTATTTCGTGAACAACGAGTGCGGGATGCATTGCGACGTTGTAGCAGTTGACAGGGGCCTCACACTGCTGTCCTTGGCGAACGAGAATTGGCGCAGACCGGTGGTGCTGAGCGTTGAGGACCGCAAGGAAGTATGGAAGAGTAAGGAGCTGCACGGGAGGTTCTATCGAGCTCTAACGGGGCCCGATGTGGACCTACTCGCTTCGGTGAACTAGGTACGGTTCGGGGACCTCTTTGGGATAACCGAAGGTTTTGCTTGTGCAATTGCCGACGAAGTAATAATGAAGAACAACTATAGGAAATATATCCTGAAGGACGGTACGGTCGAGTTTTGTTGGGCATGCCGCCGTCCCGGAGAGTCTATCAGGCACATTATTTCTGGTTGTTCTCATTTTGCTAATGGTGAGTATTTTCACAGGCATAATCTAGTAGCCAGGATCATCCACCAGCAACTTGCTCTTCAGTACGGCCTTGTCGAGTCCGAAGTGCCGTACTATCGGTATGCACCGTTGCCAGTTCTTGAAAATGGTCGTGCGTTGCTCTACTGGGACCGCTCTATCAACACGGACAGGACTATTGTTTGCAATAAGCCTGATATCGTGCTGGTAGACCGATCCCAGCGCAGAGCAGTGCTCGTCGACATCACCATCCCACATGATGAGAACCTCGTGAAGGCTGAAAAGGATAAGGTCAGCAAGTACATCGACTTGGCTCATGAGGTTACCGCTATGTGGGATGTTGATTCGACGATCATTGTTCCGATAGTCGCTCTCGCTAGATGGTTGGATCAAGGGTCAGGTACAGAGGGCTGTGCTCCTCGATACAGCAAGTATTGTTAGGAGGTTCCTCTCTCTGTAGTCCCTACCATCGGTAGCTTGGGTCCTACCCCGTTGCTAGCGGCACTTTTAGGTTTTATATAATATTTATTGTTTTATATTCATATTGTAAAAAACTTAAATTTAAGAAATAAAATGGTTACGAAAATAATAATAATATGGGACAACATCCACACAAAGGTCTTCAAGTCCCAAACTAGGCAAAGCCTGTGCTATGGTAAACTGATGACTGATATACATACTTGAAAATACATATAGACATAGTTTTTACCGTCTACCGAAGTACATAATATTTTAAGTGTGAGAGTGAATTTTTTTGACGAATCGTATTCATTATAATCTGCAAATTAGAATTCCAAAATGAGGTCGGCACGAGTTTTCACTGAACCATGTATCGGGAAAAACGAATTATTAAAAATTATGAGTTTATGCTACCCATGCATATATTATTTAAGTCAATTTCGAAAAGATAATTTGTTTAATCATTGTAAGCGGTAATTATCATATGCCATAACATAATTTGCGATCGAAATTACTTCTAGGAAAAATATCTAAAATCGGTTTAAACTAAACGATCAATAGGTTTAGTTTAGGTTAGGTTAGAACATGATAAACAACGGAACGGGAGCTCTAGAGAGGTTTTGATGTTTTTAAAATTAATTTAGTACGGCGTTAAAATATTCTGTTAAATAATATTATTGCAATTAATAATATGGATAACAATACGTATGGCACTCGTATCAGTATGGAATCTAATGTACGGGCAAACAAGAGAATGTCAAATGAATTTTATGGTAAACAAACAATTCGGTTAAATGAAATTCGGGCATATGAGTATTATTGCTTATATCTTTCGGGCAAACAATAGACAACCATTATACTCATGAAACAGTTAAAGTATTACAACAAGATTAAATAAAAAAAATAAAAATCAATTGGATAATTCGTTATTTTGTCATAGTGGACCGATTGTCATCAAACATAGCTGAGAAAGCCCCAATAAAATCAAATTCAGTTTATTCGATTGGGAGCTATGATAACACGTTAGTTTTATTATGCTCAAGTGGTCTCACTTAAATTTTAGGAAAATAAGACTACTCTATCTTTATTTTAAAAAAAACTAGTTTATAACACTATTAAAAAACAACATGCTAGCTTTTAATGGCGGTCTTACCGCGTAAAGCGTTCCTTTTCAGGCAACCATGCGCGTACAAGATATCACAAAACTAGAGCGACCTTAGTGAGCTAAACATAATATATAATAAACATAACTAGATAGATAAAAGTACAACATACAGAACAAATACATACATAACTATATATTAATATAATATAAATATATATAAAATAATAATATATAATTTATAAAGGTAAAATAGGTCTAAAGGTTTGTTGATATTCAAATCGAACTAGCCGAAAAAGTTGCCGATTGAACTTTCGCCGTAAGTTGATAATCACTTTTTTTTACAATAACTTGTCTTCTTCGCCTGAAATTAGACATAAATAATAATTGTACTATAATAATACAAAAGTGTACAAAAATAATGCAACCTTATCATTATATTAAAAATAGTTATACGAAATTATATTAAAAATAGTTATACGAAATTATATTAAAAATAGTTATACGAAATTTAGTTTAGACTGATCTTTGTATTCATGACTTACCAAAATATATACCGTTAACACAATTTTCATTCAAAAATAAAGTCACATATATTGTCAAAAAAATCATAAACATTATGTTTTTATAATTTAAAATATACTTAACACGTTTTTTAATTTACTTTACAGCGAATTAAAATCTCTTTAAATTTAGTTAATTATTTAAATAAATTATTGGTCACCCACAGTGTTGAAGTGAAAATACAAATTAATTCAATGCCATAATTAAATTCAATTAATCACCGTAGGCCTGACTAATTAAAGGAAAATTACTCAATAATCCTATATAAGTAAAAAAGCATGGCGGTTAGATACACGAATTAGATCAGTGTTTAATTCCATATTTGGAATTACACATTGAAATTACTTAATTCCATATTTGTAAGTATGTTATTTCAATACATTCATTCATTAATTGCAAACATTATGTTATTAAAATGGCAACATTATATTGAGTCCAATCAGAAACAAATGGTTAAAAGTGACTCAAAAAAACCCGACTGCAAGAACTTTAGAGCCATATATCTTAACAAGTGAAATCGCGGGATGCAGCTAGTATAGCCATCTGCAGATGAAGACGAATCTATTGACAATACTCACATAATACGACAAGCCGTTTGGAATCTAGTGCCAAACAAATATACAAAATAGTCTCTTCTTCTTTGGCAGTCAGGTAAAAAAATAACCATAAATGACGGCTGCTAGATTTTTTTAGAGAAAAAAATGTGGTGGCTGACTCATTCTGTCTTCGAACATCGTTCTGTAACTTTCTCTCTTCATCATTATAACTGTGTCATCATACTTTTTATAATAACTCATGTTAGTTGACAGTGAATGCCTTTATTACCAAAAACTAAATACAGCGGTAACGCGGTTGTAATGCGTAGTGGTAATGCTTATAGGTTTTTATTTAACCATTCATAAGTTTGTGAAGTGAAGTACAAGGGTAATTCAGGAATATTCTAAAAATAAAGAATTAGCAAAATCGGTACTCTCGAGATTTGCGCTTAGCTACACATTTAGCGATTCATTTTTATATTTTAGAGACATTGGTGCAGTTGGTAGCAACCCTGCCTTCTGCGCCGCTGGTCCCGGGTTCCCGGACAGGTTAAACATTTGTATGCATGAACATGTCTGTTTGACTTGTGTCTGAGTATGTATTATATGTAAAAGTATGTATAAAAAAATATCTGTAGATTTTAAATGGTCTATAGGTAATCTTTTTGATATATTTTTTTGTTGTTGTAGTTGGTCATTTTGTTAATGTTAATAAAGACACTTGCCACCCTTTCTTAAGTATGTTTATAAGTATGTATATCAGTCATCAGGTTACCATAGCACAGGCTTTGCCTAGTTTGGGAGCTGAACACCTTTGTGTGGATGTTGTCTCATATTATATTATATATTTATTTTATTACATTGACCGAGCAAGCGTGAGTCAGTGTATTGCAGACTAGGCATACTCTATCTAGGGCCACTGACTTCCGTGGCCGTGCGAGCTTATGGTCAAATGCCTAGTTGTCATGAAAAAAAAACAGTCGTAGTTTCCAACCAATCAACAAAACTTGGAGTATGGATTCTACAAATTATAGCAGATCGCTAAAATTAAAAAAGTCCTTACTCCTTTTACTTCTTCCACGAACCGGTGGGGTCTTTTTGTAGGATTAGTCAACCGATTCATAGATACACATTGCTCGCGTTTGACCGCAACTCGCCTGATGTAAAGTGACGATGCGACCAAGGATGTGCCACGCTTGCTTAAAAGAAACCCATTTACTTGCGATTTCAAAATTCCAAGTTTATAGCTATCGGGAAATAGAGAACTTGAGAGTCGTTTTCAACCAATGATGATAATTAAGTTCTACTATGTTATCAACATTTAAATCGTCAGTAAATTTTTGTGGGTATACTCCCCAAAAGGGGAAAAAATTACATCTTACTTATATGGTAGAATAAAATGAAATTATAAAATATACCTATGAGAAGATAAGATAATCTGTATTAAAAACCAGCTTAACTATGAATAACAATAAAATAAGAAAAGTTATAAATATGTACTGGATTTTAATAGCGGCCTAATCGCGTAAAGCAATCTCTTAATCTACGCAACCATAGTATTGTACTGACAAGTGACTGGGATATAATCGGTTTTTATATCATTTTTTTGCTTTACAATGCATCTACATCAAATCTACATCAGCAACAAAGATATACACATTTTTCTACACTGATACACCATAATTACTACAATAACTAAGCCAATTATAGTACATACTGCAATCAAAGTGCTTATTTCATTATTTGTCTGTACATCTGCTATATCTTTGTCATTTAATATATCTTTATTATCTGTCAAAGTATCCGTAGACCTTCTTAGTCTCACTTCTTCAGGCTTAGTTTTCTCTTTAAATGCTTCTTTGACTTCACTTTCTATACTTTTTCGTATGGTTGCTGGTGTATCATTTGTCAGTGTACGATTTTCTTTAAACGTATAATTAAACGTGTCGATATTAACATTGTCCTTTTCATTTAAATCTGCTTCTACATCAGCTAATATTGCAAAGACAATCATCACGATAACTAATAGCATTTTAAAATCGTTTCCTTTTTGAATAAAATTATTCATAATGTCAGTGAAATCGGCTAATTTTACCAGAATGAGTACATTTCTAATTTCCAGAACAATGGCCTAACAGAACTGTATCTAATTTACTTTTATATCTGTTCATACAGGTCTGGATATAGATCCTTCAGAAATCTGTTTAAAACATTGTCTTCTTTGATCGTAGCCTTACTGATTTCATTCAGAATTAATCTATTTATCTTATTAATTAATATGTTGATAGTCTGGACTCTATCCCGGCCTTTAGCGCAATTTTAACAAAGTACGTAGGAGAAACTCTTGTGGACGCTTTATTACGCTTTTTGTTTTGAACTGATCGGATATTTCAATCACCTTATAATCCTGGATCTTCTTCATTATTTATTCGACTTGTGACCTTTACATATCCCTGTTACAGTTATTTTCAACCAACAATATTTCTTGAAGCACTCGTTACATATGAAGTGACAGTCATCACTTCAATCTGCTAAAGATTTTTGTTAGTACTGTGTTTCAAAACTGGTAATGCCGATTTAGCTTCTTTCTCCCCAATGTTTTTTATTACTTTTATCACTTCACTTAAAATTATCGCCGTTTTTTTGTCACTCCTATGTTTAACTACATTTTTTACCATTGCGTACCTATACAATTTTATTTGTTTTTTATTTACAAGTTTTAATATAAAAGAGGTAATCCATACTAGTGACGTACGAATGGAAACGGAAAATAGCGACGATTAACAGTATTTTTACATAATGTATTATATTGCCTGTTGTATACGGTTGGAGATAAAATTATCCTTAAATATTTAATATCAGGAAAATATAAAACGAGTAATAGACGAACTTTTGACCTCGCGACCGCGATATTTTTTACGACTTTGAAAAAAAAAAACAACCAGCTGTTGGCGGTTTTTTTTTCACTTCCGAATCCTAATTATTGTTCTGCATGTTTATACCAAATATTATTGAAATTGAACTATATTCCCCCATTTTTGGGATAAATACTAACGAATAATATAATATACCCGACGACAAAAAATAATAATTATGAAACCCTAGAACTGATGTTAACTCTAAGATGAAATATGCAAAATAAGAACTTAGATTTTTAGATTTCTTCCTGATATCTACAGAATCGCAGCAAAATTGTTTGACCAAAATCGTAAGATAAAATTAGAGCAGAAACTCTTAATATTTTCGGAATTACTAATTATAAGCAGTTACGTACTTCTTGGTTAAAAGTTAGATTATAATTGAACAAATTTATTTCGTTAAACACACAAAAACATAAACAGTAAAGTTTAATAGAGTAGGATCAAGATTTTAGGATGCTTATAATTGTCCCACAGAAACTGGTTATATCAGGATCGGGATAAACACAGCATAGCAGATATAATTTTGCATTATTATTATTCATTCGTAATCATTGATTCTATGCGGATACTTAATAATGACACAAAATAAAGCGAAATAACATATGTAAATTTGTAGGTATGTAAACTGGAAGGCACATATAAAAAATGTTTGTACTAAAGTAAATAGATTTGTGCATGTTCTAAATAAACTTAGAAAAACATCATCGCGACAGCGTATACAATAAATTACCCACAAATTAGCTTTGAAAAATCTACCATATTATAAATTCCGAAATAAGCTAGTGGTTACTGGAAAAGAAGTTCTATTGTTTAAAAGAATATTTATTTACTACTATTTGACGTCATTAGAATTCTTATTAAGTTTAGCCTTTTCCTGTAATTACATAAATAATTATAATTTTACTTATGGCATACTCGTACTTGACTGTTTTAAAATATTTTGTCCATATAACTGTGATTTGTCTTTGTACTTACTGATAAATATTATTAGTAATTACTTAATTTTGACTTTTTTGTATCATTATATATATTATCACATATTTAATAATTGCATTTAATCAATCATCAATTGTATTTGATCTTAATCTAACCAGTTTTTAAATTTTCACATGTCGAGTCTCGGCAAAATATGCTGTACAAAAATTCTAATGATCACCTGCTCTACCTTATTTTTTGTGAAATAAATATTCATTTCATTTCATCATTTATTTAAAAAAATAGTATATTTAAAATTACAACTTAATTTTATAATTAATAATACTTAAATATTAAATTTATAAAATTCGTCATAAAATATAGAAAGATATTGCTTAGTTCGCAATTTCCGCAAAGATACACGTCAGATCCCATAACTAATTAACGAATAAGTATTTACAATTTCAATAGAAATTAGTCACTAGAATATTTAGCATTATAGTTTTTATACGTATCTTCTGCTACATTGTTATGTTTTGTGATGTACTACTGCGGTAGTCAAGAGCGTGTCTAATAGCTTCCATGTGGCTTAAAACACTATACAGGGTTATCGTACAGGTGTGTACTAAACCAAAAGAGGGCCTATGCTGAACAACTTTAATTTTTAGACTAAACAAATATCTCAGACTCGCGCACTCTCAGTTATGTACCATTATATACTAAAAGTACAACACTTGCTCAAGTTTCTACCGGTGGTCGTTATTAATATCGAGCAAAAATCGGCCAAAAAACACCACTAGGTCCATAAAAATCCATTGTAAAAATCCATTGCTGGATCACCACTCACTAAGCATTTCCAGCGGAAAAAATAGTATGAAGCTTATCATGTCTTTAATGTATTGTTTCAATAGGATGACCTCCGCAAGTAACACTGCGTGACGCAGCGAGTTTTTGCATAAATCTATTTATAAAGTTATAGCTATGGTAATCGATCGATAAATATCAAACTTTACTTACTAAAAAAATTCCTACTGATGGCATGATTCGATCATTTGATGTATAATCTATGAAAATTTGCTTGTACTTAAGGCCCTAAATGACGTGAAATAAGGCATCTTAATGCACGTTTTATAAAAAAAGTATACGTTATAAAAATCTGCAATTAATATTTATGAATATTCAACATTTGACCTACAGATTTCTGGAATTCATAACACAGTTACTGAAATTCGCCTCGATAGAAAAAAATCTCAAAAATAGGTCGAAATTAGATGAAATTATCATTTTATTTTACGTGTATGAAAGATATATTTTTTAATTTTATATCATAATATTCGTTACAAAATATGTAACAAAATTCTGGAACAAAATATTATACATTTAAACAAAAACATACCACAAAGAGCAAAAGATCTAAAAATAATATTTTTTGAAATCGCTAATCGCATCTCCGCTTAGATTTAGTACTGCGCCAAACGTTGCTGAGGTCGGACGTACGCTGGATTTCTAAAAGAGCTCTCCCCCGCGGTTTCGTGTCGCTGCAGTGTTATTTTTGTGTATTTATAATAATATTGTGTGTATAAATCAGCTAATATGGGGAAGGTGAAAAGGAAACTCTCCGCATTAGCACGTAGAAGACTACATACAGAAGCAAGGTACGTACCTATTTGTTTATATTTGTTATTCAGAGTTAGATGTACGTAGGTAAGTACCTACATATTCAAATACGGTAAATAAAAGTCGCATGATTGATTATTTCATCAAATGTCATATTATTATGCATATTTGAAGATAGGTATTATTCTGTAATATTTTGTTTCAGCCGTATCCGTCATCATGGAAAACAACAAAGTTGTCAAATCGAAACAAACGGCAACATGTAAGTTCAATTTTATTGAAATCGTATAAGTTTTTTCGCCGACAAAGCAAGATAAGGTACCAATAGATTTTTTGTACCTACGCGTTCAAAAGCCGTGGCGCGAGTTCTCACCGCTCCTCGTATTTGGTTGCCACCAATCAAAGTTTCGGGCGCAAGTCAATGAAGGTAGGTACTTACTGCGGAACAGACATGTCGAAAATCAGAAAAAAATGTCACAGATTTTCATTTAGTCGGCAGTCACTTATTGTTTACATCTCGGGCAATTTACGCGCATTTCAGCGTGATGCCCCGGCTTGCTGACGATTCGGACTAAACGTCCAAATTGACTTTTATTTTAATTTTATAACCAGTATAAATGCTTACCGGTAATAGCTGACTCGGAACGAAACTATTTGGATTGTTGGTCTATATGGTTATTTTAATTTTTTTAATATAAATAGGTATATTTTTACGATTATTCGGACCACAAGCTGCTACTAACTAATGTAAATGTGGTGGAGTCTCACTCATATCTCCCCACCAAATTGTCATGTATCGGAGATACTAAGGATATACACAATACACTCACAAACAACCACTCAAAAAGTATGAATTGACTTTTTTATTACCAGTCAATTAATAAATGCTTACCGGTAATGGATGACTCGGACCGAAACTATTTGGATTGGTGGTATATTATGGTTATTTTTTATTTTTAATATCACACTAATATTATATAGCCGAAACTTTGTATGTAAGTGTGTAAGTATGTTTGTTACTATTTTACGCTCTAACGGACTGACCGATTTTGATGAAATTTGGTACGGAGATAGCTTAGACTCTGGAATAAGCTCATATCATATCTCCCCACAAAATGATCCTGTATCGAAGATGCTATGAATATACACAATACACTCACAAATAACCACTCAAAAAGTAGTGGTGCACGATAATATTTTGTAATGTAAAATATTAGATTGTATTTACAGATCTTTAGATAAAGCGATGACTGCAATGGAGATGACTACAATGGCAAATGTTGAGTTGATTGTGTTCAATGACAGAATAGAGTAAGTTCAGTTTTTTAAATAATTTTTGGTCGGTTAGGCTGGTATATACTATTAACTTTGTTATTATGTGAATCAGTTGCCAATTATAACAAGTAAATTAACTGTTGTTACAGATCGAGGACTCATCCAGATGAACATACTAATAAACCTAACAATATATCTATAGATGAGTGAGTATTCTTATTTAATTGTTTGGTGATTACATTTTTGTTAATATTTCATAAAATAATAGATAATGTAATTTAATTTTAGTGACATCGAGAATCATTCCCTCATCATTGAAACCGAAAATGAAGACATATATTCACCTTTTGACGGCCGCAGAATTGTTGACATAAACTGCTTTATGTCACAACTTCAAGAGAAAGCGCATCATCAGGGTTTATTTGATTGCAATTTTCAATGCTTCAAATTAATATTAGAAAAACGCAAAGGTCTTCTATCGAAATTCAAATTTGAATGCACTTTGTGCAAAAATATTGTCATAATAGACTCTGAAAAGCCTAATAACGATGACAATGTCAATATAAACATTGCAGCAACTTCAAGGATAATAGCTTCTGAGTCTGGATTGCAGCAATTCGAAGAACTACTTTCTGCAATGGATATACCAACATTTTCACCGAGGTTATACGCAAAGTTACAGGATGTAGTATATGAAAATTGGGAAAAGACTACAGCAGAATCAATGAAAATAGCCGTATTCCTCTTGTAAATAAAAAAACGGTATTCCTTTTGTGGATGTGTTTGTTGATGGAACTTGGGGTTCCAGATCGTATGGAAACAATTATAAATCATTATCAAGAACTGCCGCTATTATAGGGAAACATACGAAAGAGGTATTATGACGTAACCGAGAGCATACTTCTTATACCCAAATAATAAAAAGGGGCCTGCGACCTCCCATTCGGTCATGACTATCCATATTAAATATAACTTTATAACATAGTATAATATGTGAATAGTACTTTTGTTTTCGTACATTGCAGGTATTTTATAGCTTTCATACCATATTAGAATTGAGATCTTGATGTAGTGCCTACAATGAACTTACCGCTTAATACTGATCGAATGGTTCTGTTGGAATCCAGGCCCCTAACCAACTGAAAATAGTCAATTTGATCTAATAAAAATATAATAATATATATATATATATAATTTTAACGTCTATGTATGGAAATTTCCACCTCAGATATTCTACCTATATCCCTTACATCGACACTACCTATATTGACAGTTAACATTCAACTTCTTTAACTTCTTACCATTAATAATCATACTGTTACCCTCATTAACTATGACATTTGCAGTATTGCCGCTGCCCAGATCGACGGACTGTTGCTACGCAGCATAGCTGCTTTTTTAGACGTTCAGCGGTTCACACCACACATACGACACAATTGCGACATGCACACATCTATACCTACAGCCCCACACCTCACACTAACACTATATACTTCCGTCACTCACTCATGTGCACCTCTCATTTATATTTATTTTTACCATAATTTTCAATTGTCAAATCGAAAATAGCCGATTGTTTGTAACTATGCAATAGCAATTCTAGTGCTTATATCAAAACTAGACCCTTCTGAGATGTAAACTTGTAAGATACTACAAATTAAGACAAGTTCTATGTTTATAAATTAATTATATTCGGAAACTGGAAGGCGCTGAGTCTCACGACACAGGTTATCCTAGTGTGAGGCGCAGAGAGCCGATTACTTACATGTACAATAGTTACCTACATTGTATCCTATTATAAGCCCCTAGACATAAGTTTTATTGTACTTACCGTTTCTTACTCAAATAAACGAAATTATTATTATTATTATTATTATTATACATGAGTGTGAAGAACAAATATTGTTCTGTTTGTGCTATTGCTCAAAAAGTTAGCGCACCACCAAATAAACACAAATGTTTTAAAAATTACACTGGACCTTCTAGCGCTATGGAAGCTGATATTATTACAGAAGGATTCAAATCATCCCTAGAAATGTATGGCATTATATATGCGCGCATGATTGCATACGGAGATTCATCCACGTATAATAGAGTATTAGAAGGCAAACCCTATGAACAATACCAGCATACAGTTGAAAAAATTGAATGCAGAAACCACATCATGCGTAATTTCTGCAATAAATTGCGTGCAATACTAAAAGATACTAAATACCCAGTAAAAGATAGAAAAACTCTTAATAATGAGAAAATATTAAGCAACGAAAATTTATTGTCAAATCAATTAAATTTCATAAAAGTTCTGGCAAAACCAAGACTCTATAAGTTTACTGTATAAAGATGTAACTAATTCAGTAGCACATGCTTATGGAGATCATAGATTCTGTAATGATTATAATTGCTCCAAAGACAGATCAAACAGAATCATAGACTTTCATATGAAATGCCTTTTACCAGAAAGTATTGATCCCCGAAAACTATGCCAATAAGAGATATAACATTACAAGAAAATAATCCAATCCAGCCAATCAACTTCAAATTCCGCCTTCAAACAAAACTGTTGAATATCAAAGCCCATGCCGAAGCCCAACTTGCAATCCGAGGCTAATAACATTTTATTTTAGGTTATATCTATGTTTGAAAACATATAATAATGCTTTTGAATATGCCATTCTTTCTGTTCTTCCAAAATATAATAACTCAGTATGGTATATGACAAAAAAATATAGAGTAGAACTATTTTGTAATTCATATTTAGTTACAATACGTATAGGTATACATTTTTACATTTTTTAACTTTTTTATTGTTTTTGTGTTGTTTTGGTATAAAGCATTATAGTATAATATAAGGTGGTAATATTATTTTTATGACATAAAAAATTTATGATATTAATATTCAGATTAAACAAAAACCATATAATATTGTTGATATTTGTACCTATCACCAAACGGTTATTCAAAATACTGGTTCATCTAAAATATTTGCCCGAGCAGACAAATTTATGCGTCATATATTGATCAAAACCCTTTCTAAGAACCTTGTATTTATATTTATTTATATAAACATATTTTATCGTATTTTTAATAAGTACTCGTAAGGCTAATTTACCGTATGACTAACAACTCAGATCAAAATGTTAGAATGGGCGGTCCGAAAAGTCATATATATTCATTAAATTATAGGTACTTATATACATAACTTTTGGGGTCACAAACTCTGTATAGTCAGAGAAAAATACAAACATCTAAAATAATCATTCGGAACTAACCCAAAAATCTTTTTGATCCGAGTCGTCATTTACTTTTCGGGAGTAGTTTATAGACGATATTATAAAAATATGATAAATATGGAGGCTATTATAAAAACCTAGGTTCAAATATTAGGATGGGTGGTCCGAAAAGTCATATTCATTATTATACATATGTATATACATAACACAAACTCTGTATGGTCAGAGAAAAATACAAATATATAAAATAATAATTCGGACCACTAATCCAAAAATCTTTTTGATCCGAGTCGTCATTTACTTTTCGGAAGTAGTTTATAGACGATATTATAAAAATATGATAAATATGGAGGCTATTATAAAAACCTAGGTTCAAAATAAAAATTATAATAATTATTATAGGTGATTTTATCTTTAATTTATTTTTCATATTATTTTCATACACGCTTTTTTTTGTTTTCTGATCTCTTAGGAACGAACACTTTGTTAGGATATTATACCGACAGTTCATGTTAGATTATCTACTATTAGTACAAGCATTCTCATTTCTTGACTTACGAAATTCTGCCTGCCTTTAATTTGTGTAGAGTATTTTTGTACAAACGCTCATTATTATCTATTAAACCGCCTAGCATCTGACCACATTACCGTGACGAGCGAGACGGCGCGATGTGGAAAGAGGCTAGTAGCGGGAACGGACTGGCGGCCGGCGGGGCTGAGGTAAAACAAATCGCTGCGAGTCGTGCAGAATACTAGCCTTAAGACAACCGGTCAGTTTTTTTTTAAACTTTGTAATACACTTTCCTATGTGCTGAATTACATGTGGTTCCATAAATTTTTTATCAAAATCAATCCATTAGATTGATTTATAAATAAAAATAACGGAAGAGTTTGTTTCTTTTGTACAAAATATTCTTTAAATATTTTGATGTTTAATATTTCCGTACACCCTGTATAAGGCGGTATATAAAGCACTAAATGCTTCCTAAAAACATGTAGAATATAACGTGAGCTACACAAATGAAGTTCGACGAGGTGAGTTTATTTTTATTCGTCGTAAAAAGTAAGAAATACACGTGGATTGGACTGCCTTTTTTGATTTTGTCGTGAACGGCTGAACTCATTTGAAAAAAGGATATACTTCCCACACCATCCTCCCTATATAAATTTTAACATGAGCATTGCAATCGTTTGGTTTGAAGGCACGAACCGTTATTTAGAGAAAATAGTTAAAGCTAAAGTTGGCAATCTCTTGCCCCATTCATCGTCATATTCTAGTTTAACCTTATTTTAAAAGCTTATCATGTATGTTGTGAATTTTTGCTTTCATAGAAAGCTCTTTAACTTTCTCTCTCTAGCTTTAAAGCTGGATGTATAGTGACTGACACCATGCTTTTTTTAGGTTATAATTGTATTGGCGGCACTGTTCACCACAGCCAGATGCTTGCAAGATGGCGAAACCACACCACCCGCTTCCCGCCATCCAGTAGCCTACCCCACTCCTCCTGTCCAGCCTCCAACACCTGCTTTGACCCCCACAAACCCAACGCAACAGACCATCTATCACCAGCAGCTCAACCCAATCCAGATCCTGACATACCTAGCGGAAAAGGTCCAAAGAATCCAGATCGAAATTAACTCTCTTCAGAAAAATTCAACAATCTCAGAACTCAAACAATCCATAACTCAACTCCAGAACCAACTGAATCAGCAAGCACAAGCTGCTTTAATAAACGACCTAGATTTGGGGAACATACCAGAAAACAAAGAAGAAGATGTGGTGAAGCTAGTGACAGCATTCGCAGCTTGGTTAGGCGTGGAGATGGATGAAAAGGATATAGTTTATGCGGAGAGGGTGGGAGGGATGAAAGCAAGAGGAAGTAGGAGGATTGCCGTGAGGTTTGCTAGAAGAGCTGCCAGAGACAAGCTGCTGATTGCGGCGCGGGCTGCGGCGGATGAATTACGTCAAAAACCTTTGGCGGTATGTACAAAAGTATAGAACTTTCAGTTCATCTTATAATCTGGATTCGATTCGAACTATGTCAGTATGTACAAACGTTAAGAATATTGGTTCATCTTATCATCTGTTCTCGGCTGAGGCGAATAGTGAATTTGATGAACTGTTTCTTGTCTGGGTGTCATTAATTTCTAACATCGGTTTGTAAAGATACTGAGAGATACCACCGGTATATGGTGGTAGTTTTGTTTGACATACTTTGATATGGTAGACGTACAAGCATGGTGTTTAATTTGAATGTGCGAATCTATTTAATGATTAGATTGTAGTATTCCTTGGGCTTAGAAATTTTGACTCCAAATCCTCTGTAGAAAAAGAAGAATCCTACAAAATAACTTAATAATTTTCCAGCCGACAGTAAGTGAGCGGCTGACGCCCTTCTTCAGGAGTCTACTGCGTCGCGCTCGCGACGAGGTGCGCCGCCGTAACTGGCACTACGTCGGCACCAGACGCGGCCGGGTATACGTACGTCAGTCTGTCAGCACCAGCCCGCAATGGATAACCAGTGAGGCAGACTTAGATAGGGTCTTCGGGCCTCGAGCTGAAGAAACCAACGCTCTATAAATTCTAACACGTTATAACGTCAAAAATTTCAATTAAAAGCATCGATTATTAAATGAATAAAACAATAATTAAATAGCACGTTCTTTATCCTACACACCTAGGCCTTTGGCCCCAAGTTCGCACGACCACGAAAGTCAGCGAGCCCTAGATGGAGCATGCCACGGTTACCTTAAACGGGGTGGATGGAACACAAATGTAAATGTATGCGATACTAAGAAACTCGTTCTTTGATTTCAAAAATTCTTATTTCGTTAGTATGGATAGTTCGGGTAAAATGTTCTACTTTTTACTGGACTTCTGCATAAAATGGTACTTTGATAATTCTTCACGTATAAAGATTTTTATGAAAGACCTAAACTGGACAGTTTAGTATAAAGATGAAGTTAAACAAGTAGGAAACTTCAGCAAATAATACATATGGCGATCACCTTCCTGACCTTATTCCACTGCGTGGAGTCGGCACAGCTTGTGTTTCTCTTCTGTTAATCGATATAGAAGAGCATAAACATATTTTCTCGTCGATGCTTCCATTCCACTCTATCAGCCGTCATCTCTTCATCCACTCCCCTTTCACACATATCCCTCTTCACATTACAACATCCACGTGTTCTTAGGTCGCCCCCTCCCGGCACTACCATTTTCTATTATTTTCATGGTCTTCGTCATCACATAGCTATCTTCTTTACGTATGATATGTCCTACCATCCTAGCCTACCACTTCTTAACTTCTCAGTCACTGAAGCTACTTTCAAACTTCCCAAACATACTCATTTCTAATCTTGTTCTAATATTACTCCAGACATCTATTTATACATTCGCATCTCTGCTGCATGCATTCCTCTTTCATTCACCACCTTAATAGCCCAACATTCAGATCCATATAATATGACAAGTCTAATGGTCGATTTATAAACCTTCCTCTTAAGCTTAAAGGATATTCATGGATCACAAATCGTTCCCGAGACCTGTCGCCACTTCATCTATCCAACATTTATTTTGCTCGCTACGTCACGGTCAATGTCGCTACTTTGAAATATAGAGTCGATGTGACGAAAGTTGGAGCAGACTGGCAGAGGTACACCATCCAAGGTAATATGATTAAAACTAGAGAGACTCCCAAAATCACAAAAGATGTATTATGTTTTTTCCGACTCCGACTTTTTCCGACACATTCTATCCGACTGATTTTCAGTCCAACGCTTTCCAGTTTGTCCTGCCATCTTGCTAGTTTGCTATAATATGTTCCTCGAATTAAGAGGACGTCAGTGCTATCAAATCGAAAGTCCTTAAACTATGTATCCTGGATATATAACATTTCACAAGTACTCGTATATAGTTAAGTGATAGCTCACGTCAGTTATTAATATGTTTTATGACAGTTAAAATTTGATCAGACACGAAAATCTAGACTCTAGGGCAACGGACTTACACTTGTGGAGCGTAGTGTTTTGGTTAGTACAGTTACATTCTCAAGTAGCGCCCCTAACCAAGCCATAACATTTTTTTAGATTTTTATAGATATGGCAAAGTAGCTAAAATAGTTAGTTACTTTTATCAATTGTTTTTCACCAGAGATGCATTAAGGCGGAAAAAGCTGATGCAATTTTTTTTAAATTAAAATATAATAATAATACTCCACAAACGCTTTGGTCTGTGCCCTTTATGAGATAATACATTTTTCTTTTAAATTTAATTACATTTCTTGAAATTCTAGGCTTATAAGAGAAGACTTATAACTACTTAGCTAATTAAACTTAAACAATTATTATTTCAAATTTTGAATATTGTATGTCACTTACAAACCGAGAGCAATCCGACCCCCGCAAGCAGCACACGTTCACGAGTTGACGCATGTGCCAGCCATCGCTCTCCTCAACCATATCGGAGGGAAGAGAGCGACCCGACACACGACGCCGCCGCAAGAAGAAGCTTTTTTGTGAGCATGAGTACTCTGGGTATGCGCGCAATTACTACTATACCTACTATTATTCTACAAATATAAATAATTAAATTTCCAAATAGTAAACAATACAATTGTAAAAATTATGTTACTTCTAATCGATCTCCAAGGGCCTCCACCACTACCTCGTTTCGATCTTTCACGGCCATTTTGAGATTGTACTCAGCAATAGTCTTTGGGGTCGCTGTCCTTGCCCGCCGCACGAACCTGCCAATCGCGTCATCATCGTCATCGGCATAGTAAGTAAAAGTCTCAATGTGCCGCGAAACTGCGACGACTGCGTGTGCGACACTGTCATGCAACTTTAGATTGCCTTTAGTTTTTATGACGATTACTGACCCATATGTAGTCGTAAGTCCCTGAGCTTCGTGGATTGTGATAATTCGCGAGTCCGGACCTGCACCATAACCCTGGCTGGCAAGGGTCACTTTTTCTTCTTGCGTGTGTACCAAAAGAGTATTAGGGAGGTTATTTGAGATTTTCTAATAAGACATACATGGTATTATCACAAAACAGTTTTTGCGTGAAAGAGTACCTAACAAACATACATCCATACATGTATTCTTACATACTTTCGCATTTATAATATTATATATAGTAGGATGTTAACAAACGCGCTATTTATAGACACGCTCCCGCCCCGCCCCGGCCGGCCGGAACCACGGCAAACGCTACGTCCCGCAATTTTTAAATCTGTAATATCTTCGAAAATATTCATTTAAATCATATGCTGTAGAGGGCCGTATAGATCTATATTAAAATATATTTAATTAGATAAGGATTATTGCTGTATTGGTTCAGATCACTTCTAAAATTAGCTATTATTTGTCTTAAAAAGTAAATGACAAAAAAATGTTATTGTGGGATATGCATAAAAGATAGACATATACCATAGTGGAGTTTTCTGTAGACCTTTTCAATGTGTACAATACTTAGTACATTATTTTGATAAATCTCGTTGGGTTCAGCTTGCGTTTACAATGTAATGATGAAAAAAAATGTAATTATTTACGACATCACATTAGAAACCTCAGAAATAACAGTATTTCTACAATATTTTCTGGATGTTATTATACATATAAACCTTTCCCTTCAATCACTCTGTCTATTAAAACAAATCGCATCGAAATCCGTTGCGTAGTTTTAAAGATTTAAGCATACATATTGATATAGGGACAGAGAAAGCGACTTTGTTTTACACTATGTAGTGATAGTGATGATGATTTAAGAAAATATTTAAGCTCTACATATTAATACTTTTATTTAAAATTTTCTCCGCAGCTGTAAAACTTTGTATTACATACAATCTGTGAGATTTATAAAGGATTGCCAAGTTACTGATTGTGTATCTCGAAAACAGATCAAAAACATTTGGAATAACAAATCTTCCCCTTGCTTTATAGGCTAAACAATTACTGTGTTCAAAATTTGGGACTTTACTAGTAACTAAAAAATTGAGTTTCTAGCTTCTTTCGTAACGAAGTTAAAGGGGGGTCGAAAATCGCTCGAGCCGCTTCGAGAAAAGGATGGTACTTTCGTGCCTTTGTTTTGCTTAACATTGCCGGGGCACTGTCATGCCCCCAGATACATCACATGTAATTCAGCTCCAAGACTCGACGTTGTCAGATTCTGATTCTTTGGTTAATATATGTAATAAATTCATTGTGTGTACAGGTGATCCTGAAGTGTATGGCGCTGACTGCACTTATAGTCGGTGCCAATAATAAGCCTGCTATGTCTGGGAACCCCGGAACCGGAACCCTTGGACTATCTGGAGCATCAAGATCATATGGACCATAGGATCAGTTAGAATTCCAAATTTACCAGTGTTTTTGATCGAAAAGATAATTACATATTTGGCATTAAATAATTCACGTTATCGGTTTTGCAGTTTTAAAATAAATAAATAAATAATAATAGTCATTTATTTATTTATATCCCATAGTTTTACAAACTAAAATACGTATAAAACAAAACTTAAAACTAAAACACTGTATAGGGCTGTCAAATAAAATAACGCCTAACACAAATAATATTGTGTTGAATCATTTTTTGTTCCAGTCCATGTGAAGTGATATCCAGCGCCTTAACACTGGACTCCTAATGTCGTCAGAAACAGCCGCGAGTATTTTGTTGTCGAAACAACGCAGGCGATGCCAAAAACTAGCCACTCGAGTTCTTATCACGGTAAAGAAGTCCGGAACCCCAGCCTCAGCGAACGTGACCGACGCACTGCAGTACCGCGGTAGCCGCATAAGAGCCCGGAATGCGTCATTATACTGGACTCTTATCCTACTCATTGCCTTATGCGTGAACGTAATCTACAACTTGCAGGTGTACATATCTAAGCAATACAAACGGGAGTTCATTTTGGATCTGCACATATGCAGCCGAGTAGTAAAACCGTTTAGAAAAAATGTACAGCCCAATGACGCGGACGAAGTCATCAGCTAGTTATATTATATGATATTATTATTTACAATGTTTTATTACATTTAATGCTTTATACTAAGTTTTGCTGCTGACATCATATCTGTTTTCGTCCGAATTCGCTCCAGCGTCTTACATATCGGACAATCCGAAACGAATTCGTACAATGACGCCAGCTGTGAAAATAGTACCTCACTGAAATGTCTGATTAGGTATACGACTTGAAGCTATATAAAGAAGACATTTCATGATGTCACCCACTTGTCTCAGTAAAATGATGAAGATTTTTACGGTGAGTTTTTTTTTACCTTCCGATGCAAAAACGACTGAGAGTTAAATTTTAACGAATCTGTGTGTATGTGTGTGTTACTCAGGAACGGCTGTCGGGTATGTTTTTTTAGGCCCTTGTCTATGTTTGATGAAAATCGGTCCAATATGGCCGCTGTTACAAAATGGCGGAGTATGTGCTTTTTTTTTCAAATTCCTCAGTACAAGTATCAGATAAAAAGGGTTGACTATTAAAATAGGTACTATGGAAAATTTCAAACTCAAGATGGTCGCCACAGCGAAAAACAACGTGTGGGTTGAACAAATTACTTTTTTTGGACCGCCGCCGCAAAATAGGCATTAATAATTATCCGGGATCACATCTTAATTTCCAAAACTTATGGGAGCGCTTGATCAAAGTGACGTGTGACCAGAATGACGGTGTTGCATTATTTGGGTAATGCCACTAGCTACTATGTAAGCTGCCCTCTGGTGGTGGTGGCATATGGATTATCATTGTAAATCTTGAGTGAACTGTAGTCCATTTATTAGTAATTTAATTTATTTTTGATAAAAGTGATTTATTAGATAAATTAATCGATTGATTGATTGAGTATTACTAGAACTGTTTAACGATTGGCCGAGTAGTTGCATTTAATAAACAAGTAATCAAAAAAAAAAATGTTTTGGAATAGAAAACTTCCTCCTTGTCGAAGTCTGTTAAAAAGCAATTAAAATATTGAGGTCCCACAATATTCATTCATACAAACCTACTGCAAACACCATTCAAAATGATGAATCTGTATCCGCGACGATGACACATACTTTGCTTTACGTAAATAAATGAAAATGAGATTAATATAGTTGATTAAATGTTTATGCAGGTGATCTTGGCGTGCTTGGCACTGTCTGCGCTCACAGCTGGAGCTCCGTATAAGTCTGAAAAGTCTGGAAAACCTAGACCTGGGACCTTTGGACCATCAGGACCACCCAGAAAACCCGAAACATCTGATACATCTGGAACTGCTGCTAAACCTACAACTTCTGGAGACCCTGAGCCAACGCCCGCTGCAACAGACAACTCGTCAGCTAACGAATCTAACACTTCTGCAATTGGTAGCACTTCTACTGGCAAGTCTGATAAAGAAAAATATATTAATGGAAAAGAAAGTGACGAATCAAAAGACGAAAGTGAAAGTAATGAACCAGTTGATAACAACTCTAATGACAGTCTCAACGCTGATGATAAGAGCTCTAGAAACATACAAGATGACAATAGCATAGACGACAGTAACAGCGACTCATCTGAAGAATATTTAAGTAAAAGAAGTTTGGCTGATGATGATCCAAGTAAACCTCAACAAAAATCAGATAATTCCAATGAACCTGCTAAAAATAATCCTACAAAAGACAAAAGCAAAGATGAACCCGACAATGAAACACCAATTAGCAAAGAAGACAGTCCAAGTCACTCCAATGAAGCTAGTAAGACCAGTTTTGACTCAAATGGTAAAACAAATGACTTCTCAAAAACACAAGAAGATTCCGATACATCTAAAAGCAATTCCAACGAAGCTCCTAAAATGAAAAAAGACACAAATGGTAATACCAATAGCGGTGACAAAATAGATATTGCGCAAGATAATAAAACAACAGCTGTTAGTTCAAGTGGTCCTGCTGATAAAAAACAAAGTTCGTCTAATGAATCCGAAAATTCTGAGAAAGACAACAAAAGTTCTAGCAATGGAGATGGAGAAAAAGGGAATAATGCAGAAGATAGCAATAGTAATAGAACAGAGGAAAATAGTTCAGGGATAAGTAGTTCTACTACAGAGAAAAGTAGTCTTTCTACTGAGAAATATAGACCTCCTACAGAGAAATGTAGTACTTCTACAGAGAAATGTAGTCCTTCTACAGAGAAAGGTAGCCCTTCTACAGAGAAAAGTTATCCTTCTACAGAGAAAAGTTATTCTTCTACAGAGAAAAGTTATCCTTCTACAGAGAGAAGTAGTTCTACTACAGAGAATACCCTTGTAAATGGTCAGAAAGAATACGATAGCAAAACTTAAGTAATAAAAGACACATAAAAATATTCATATTTCTTTAGTATTTTTTAAATGTTAAAAGTATTTTGTGACTTTTGTCCTCCTAAGTAAAAGATGTTTTGTATTGAGATAAATAGGTAAAAATAATTTTAATTATTGAATGTGACTATAATAATATTATAAATTATATATTTTTGTAGGTGCCCAAAGAAATGCTATTAAAAGATGCCTGGTGCTGTTGACTTGTAATTTTAATAGTATATGAGATTGACACCCGTATTTTTCAGAGGCGGGAAAGCACACGATCCGGGGCAAGTTGGTAATGTAATTTTCGAGTGTGTATGCAACCTGTTTTTTCCATAGAAATCGGCATATCCCGCCCGGATCGCGCCAGCTGTACTCTTTAAGGGTAAAGCAGACTTACGTTATGACGTTGTAATGTAGGAAACTATATGGGGAATAACATACTCGTACCTAACGCACGATGCTGTGCAAGCACGCGCAAGCCGCGCAACCGCGCACCGTAAGTCAAGCCAGACTGCATCACTACCTACGTATACGTCACTCACGTTTGACACGTTCAAAGAAAAATGGCGTTGAATCTAAGAACGTTGCAGCAGTGCACAAGACGACAAACAAAAATGACCGGTGTGACATCCTACGCAACGCGCTGAAACACAACACGATGCGCTGTAACGCAACGCGTGCAGTGTGCCTTAAGGGCACATATCCATACTACCTGACCCACTTAGGGGCGACCTTTAAAATATCACGTTTGGTCACAGGAGAGAGGGGATGGGAATTTTTTTTTGTTGACGAAGGGGAATTTTTTTTTCAAGATACTCGCCTATATTAGCGTGCATCTGGTTTATGTAGGATTGTACTTACCTACTAGAACCCCCCGGTGGTCTGTCTCAATGCTTTATGGAGGATCTCTAGACGAACTCACCAGTGTCCTCTTTGCACAATACTTCAGCACCTCCCTGGACAGCTGTCTCGTTTTTAACGTTAACGCGCGACGCTCGCGTTGACGTTTCTCGGGGAGGGGGTGGGCCTAGTATTGAGTCACATAGTCAGTACTTTTTTAGTAAACTCTCGCTTTTCACCTATCACATTAAATTATATCGCGCACTGCGTTCAACTCTTTCAAAAGTCACAGGCTGAAACACATTTAAGGTTTTTTAACCTTTGTTTGCAAAAAAAAATATCGAAAGCTACGATGTGAAAACTAAAGGGGGGAAGTATTGTCACAAAGGGAGTTGAGGGGATATAAGAGTAAAGAAAATGCGTCATGCATTTTCTTGTGTTTAGTATCATTAACATCACATCTCCCTAAAATATAATATTCCCTCCATCCCTAAATATTTTAAATAGACAAGAAAAAAATGATTCAGCTTAATTCTGTACAAACACATCGTGCAAATGTGCACGATGTGTTTGTACAGTGCATGTCTCCCACGTTGTTTCAAAAGTACTTAGAAAGTGTTTTTTCACTACTGACTAAAAGGAGGGTAGGTCATGTTTTTCGAAATTTATGTTTATATACTTCTATGTACCTAAGTAAGCAAAACTGATAGACCGATTTGATGTGTCATTGGATTTGTCTTTACTTGCAGATGGTCATAGGCCATGCTAGTTGCATCCCACAGTTTTATCCGTAAGACACAGTGATTTAAATTTTTTGCAGTTGTCGTTTTTTGATGTAGCTTCTAACAATAATATAATATTAGTTAACTAGTAGTTGTAACCCGCGGAATTGCCTGCGACATTAAATGGAATTTAAACAAGTTTCAAACTTTGGACCCCCAGTTGAACACTTCAGGGGTTGAATTTACAAAAGTCCGTTGTAGTACACCCCGACGGCCTATATATAAATAATGAATAGACTTTCAAACTTTCATGTCTCTAGGTTCAGTGGTTAAGGCTCTTCGTTGATTCCTAGCAAGTATCAGTCCGTCAGGCTATAAGGAAATACACTTTCAAAGTTCTTAATATATAATAATAATATGGGACAACATCCACACAAAGTTCTTTAGGTCCCAAACTAGGCAAATCCTATGCTATGGTAACCTGATGACTGATATACATACTATATTCATGTCTCTAGGTTTAGCGGTATATGTAGGCTGTTCGTCGATTAATAGAAAATATCAGTCAGTCTGTTAGGACTTAGTCTTTTATGTGTACATTAATAGACAGATAAATGAATTAATTAATATATTATGGCATATAACATCTGAAAGTGTATGGTCTGGAAAGGATAATTTACGTATTTTCCCTATCATTAGTAAGCTGTAAGCAATTCCTTGTACAGAATTCATTGGCTTCCACGCAACGGTGGAAATATACAAGAATTTCAAAATTCAATAACCATATTAATTTTAAATCTTGATGCTTGGACAGTTTTTTTTCGTATCTTAAATTTGCAATAGCTTTTTTTACATAATGCTTGTGTTTACAGTTTTTATTATTTTGTTCATGAATGGCAGTTGTGTGAATTGTGAACGGTCTGTGGGTAAGCAATACAATCGAATCTTCTATTATATAAAAATCAATTCTAGAGTCTCGCTAAAACTCGACAACGGCTGGCCCGAATTAGATGATTTTGGTTTTGAACTAATATATAAAAATCAATTGCTGTTAGTTTGTCTCGCTAACTCGAAAACGGCTGGGCCGATTTAGATAAAAGATGTGTTGACCGATTTCCGTTACGGCAGGCGCCGATTAAACTTTTTCAGTCATTACGATTTAAAACCGATTTTGATAAAATCTTAATGGGACTACTTATACCCTTTCAAGCAAAAAATATTTTTTCAAAACGGTCCAGCCATCACTGAGAAATCAGGTATCAAACACAAAATCAAGTTGTATAATCTGTCGGCAAGCACCTAACGGTGTATTCCGGTAGCCTTGAGAGTTCCAGACTAGGCATGCTTCATCTAGGGCTACTCTAGGTCTATCGCTGACTTCTGTGGTCAAATGCATAGCTGTGTAAGATAAATAAAAAATGCCTTAGAAATGAATACCTCCTTATTTTTTCACCGTCTTTAAAAATATCAAACTAATTTAATTTGTTTATAATTTAATAAACATTAATATTACAGATGGTAATACTACGATATCTACTACTGAACGTAGTATATATTACATCCATCCTGCAGTTTATATAACTCATTTAAAATCTAACATAAAATGTAAGTATGACTTAAGAAAATATGCAGAGTTATCGGTTAGGGGTGTACTAAACCAAAAGAAGGCTACTTACTATACACACGAACAATTTTCACATATTCAACATTAAATTCAAGAAAAAGAATCAGCTGTTTCATTGCAAAAGTCAATGTCAAAGTCAAAGACAAAATGTTTCATACATTTTGTCAATTGTGAACAGCAATTGTCAACGGCAGATTTTTTTTTCTCAAATTCAGGGTTGGTCTCATAGTGAAAGCTGTTGTTAGATGAAACGAGATCACTATTTCTCTTATATATAAAAATCAATTGCTGTTCGTTTGTCTCGCAAAAACTCGAGTACGGCTGGGCCGATTTAGCTGATTTTGGTCTTGAAATGTTTGTCGTACTCCGGGGAAGGTTTAAAAGGTGAGAAACATAAATAACTGTTCGGCGGTACGAAGTTCGTCGGGTCTGCTAGCAATTATTAAAAATCTTTAGAGAAAATTCGATATTCGATAGTTTCATATATTTTGACGACGACCGATAAAATAAACTTTTTCCACAGCCAATACATACAATCTAAATCGGTTTAGTTATTTAGTTTACTTTATAGAAACTATTTTTTTTTTGTCATATCTTGGATATATATCCATCCATATAAATGTCGACCAAAATTACTGGAAAATTTGTAAAAATGCCTGCCAAATTACACTTTGGCAATATGATTTCTTTAATTATATTTTTTAATTACCAGACATGCCTGAACTGATTTTAAGAAATCTTTTCTGTCTGTAATTGAAAAACCTATGTCTTAGATATTTTGTATAACAAAATTATGTTGTTATCGTTCGTAACGAACAATCATTAAAAAATATTACTAAAAACTAGAGAAATAAATCACAATGTAAATATATAATATAATAAGTATATGTTATAAAAAATATAAAATAATTTAGGTAAATAAGTTTTATAAGTTTAAGTTTTTTTATTAAATAATAATTCAAATTCAAAACTTGCCTGTAGCGAACGTTATTCAAAGGCCAATAAATATTTCTCATTCTTATTCTTGTACAATGGGTTCTCTTTGATTTTTAGACTAACACCCTTAAGTATTGTCACACCTTCTGTTACACATTGTATATATAACTTATAATTATGTTTTACTGGAGTTTATTAGTATAGGAAAGAAATTAAGATACACAGGCTTAAAGATTTAGCAGCCGGGTTTTTTTGAAGGCGTTTCTAACCGCTTGTTTTTAATTCCAGATAATATAATGTGTGCAAACAGTTGTGTTATACCTTTTCATGTAGGCGACATATTAGAGTTAAAATGTCTACAATTTGACCGGGAAGCAACTTGGTTTGGTAAGATTATTATTTATACCGAATAATATGATTTATACTAACTCCTAAATACAATTTTTTAGATTAATTTTTTAATTTTTATTAAATTAATTAGATAATACGATTTATTAGTTTGTTTTTAATTTATTTCAATATTATTTCTACACCTTAAAAAAATGTTATACCTGTAGGTACATTTTATTTGGTCTAAAAATCTCTATTGTTATTTAACGTGGCAATGCTGCAGGAAATTTGCGCCCTCCCTCAACTACTTTTTCTTTTGACTGTCTTTTTTTACTTTTTAGTTGTAGTTAGTGTTTTACTTACTATTTTTTAAATTTTGTCATATCTCGGAACGGTTAGTGGAGAGTAGATGTGCGAATATCACAAAAGACAGATAGAATAGATGTCATCACATTAGAGCGCGCTCGAGCGCATGTAGTTATTATTGGTCTTGCCGTTGTTTAAAGTGTAAGAAACAGGGACTTTACACCAAAATATTAATGTACAATAAATTACCAAATAGCGTGATGGAACTTAATTATAAATATTTAAACAAAATTTAAAATATTTTTTTGAAAGAAATCTTTTTTTATAAGCTCAGTGAATATATGTCAATGCAGCTTGTGGAATCATCGTTCTTGTGTAATGAACAACAATTACAAAATGTTAGTAATAGGTAAAGAAATAAATCACAATGTAAATGTATAATATAATAACTATTTGTTCTTAGAACTATAAAAGTATTTATAAGTTAAGTTTCTTTTTAAAGTAATTAATAATGAAAATGTAAGAAGACTTGCCTGTAACGAATGTTATTTAAAGGCCAATAAATATTTCTTATTCTTATTCTAATTATGAGTGCCATCACCACGATAGTATTTTGTGCATAAACCAAAATAATATTTTAACTATAGCGCGACCTTCGAGTAGCTATAAAAATGAAGTAATGAACTATTTGACTTCTGTACTATCTGTCTTTTGTGATTTTTAGATCTATTGTCGGTGCACAAAACATACACCGAGCGGTGTCTATGTGTTATCATCTGTGCTATTTTCTTTTGTGTATTGGCTTCGCTGTTCGGTATCTGTATTTTAAGAGCTTTTTGTGTGGTTTTGTGTGAGGGGAGGGAGCCGCGGCCGGTAATTCACCAAATTAGAAATGTACATGAGCACAAATTCCCCCACCACATTGCTTTTAGTCCACATTTGAGCATTGAAAAAAGTTAAATTAGTAGAGCAGTTTCAGCGGTGGTGGTATCGCGTAAACTTAATGATGCTTAACAACAACTTACGTTTCTTTAAATTCTTTCGGTTTGACAGTTTACCGCTGCAGAAACGACGTCTGTCAATACGAAACGAAGTTTGCTTTGACGTGTTTCACCGATACCATCACTGGTCTGTCCTGCTTTCAATAATTTTTCTGTGTACTCGTATAATTATGTGTTTGCTGTTTTACTTCTTCTAATAACTTTTCTTCTAATATTTTACTTATTCTAAGTTGTTTTTCTTCTAATACATAATAATTTTATTTTAAGCATCATATCTTTGGCGAAACAAATAATTATTGCTTTGCATTGCTTTTCGTTTATAGTGTTAGTTTTTAGTTCCAAAGCTATTTTCTTCCGTCTTTAAGCAAATTTATACATATTAATATTTTCTTCCGCTTTTTATCTTAATTATTTTTTATGTTTCTATTAAGAAATATTAATACACGAGAGATAATATTTTTGCTTGTAATAAAGATAAAATTCATTTTATGACAAATCCATATTAAAAAATAGGTTCCATACAACCGTTGTTTTCTCGTAAATTCCGGTCCCACACTGAAAGTTTATCGTCATAATATGTATAGTCATAATATCCCACACTGAAAGTTGATCGTCATAATATGTAGTCATAATATCCCACACTGAAAGTTGATCGTCATAATATGTAGTCATAATATCCCACACTGAAAGTTGATCGTCATAATATGTATAGTCATAATATCCCACACTGAAAGTTGATCGTCATAATATGTAGTCATAATATCCCACACTGAAAGTTGATCGTCATAATATGTAGTCATAATATCCCACACTGAAAGTTGATCGTCATAATATGTAGTCATAATATCCCACACTGAAAGTTGATCGTCATAATATGTATAGTCATAATATCCCACACTGAAAGTTGATCGTCATGACATCTCTTTGGTTTCGTTCAACTTTAACCTATACCCCTGTTTAAGAAAATATTTTTTCACTAGTTATGCCCCGCGGTTTCACCCACGGTGGATATTTGGTCATCCCATGGGAACATTTTAATTTGCCGGGATAAAAAGTGGCCTATGTGTAGTTCAGTATATTCAGGATACAAGTTATCTTCGTTTCATCCAAATCCGTTCAGTCGTTTGAGCGTAAAGGAATAACAAACAAACACCCATACAAACACACACACTCACACTCACACATACAAACTTTCGCCTCTATAATATTAGTGTGATGTGATTAAATGAATAATGACATGTGTTTTCAGAAAACCGATTCATTATTAATCCAGATAAAAAAAAAAATGAAACTGTTTTACGTATTCGTCCTGATGGAGAAGACGAAGCTATAGTTTTGAATTGTACAGCAAAACGATCTGATCATCTAAATAATATATTATCTAGATTATTCAATGTTACTTTTATATCAGCTGGAGCTGATATTAAAGTAACATTGAAACCACGAACTAAACTTACATCAGGTAAGTTTTGCAGTCAATAAATGATTTGTGTTTTCCCACCCCTGCTTATAACTCTGCAACTTAGTAGGACAAAGATATGTCGAATTGCTACGAGTCATATATAGAACGCCAGCGCCATCCGGGCGCTCGATGGAGTTAGTGCCGCACGTGCCTTCGAATCGAGGCTTTAGGCTTCAGCCTCGAATTTTACGGGCAGCGGGGCGACGGCTGTGGCGGCACGAGATCGGCAGGACTTTTATGTGTAAGATGCTGCGACCCCGCTGCCTGCTAAATTCGAGGTAGAGGCCTGTGTTCGATAGTGGTCGGAATGTGCAGTGGACACTGGACCTTTAGCATTCCGCGATACCTACCTACAAAGTCACGTCTTGAGCAATATCGGTTTAGTTCTGGATAGTAATTAGATTGTGTGTACGAGTCCGTTTTCTCATCCGATACCACCCACCGACGCCCACAGTTAGACGAAGAGTAATAACAATGAAGATAGTAAGCCCTCTCTCCGAAATATATGTCTTTGTTCCACTTAGTCGTAAAGCATCTCACACTTAGTTGCCAGTTTGCACGATTGTGATTTTCATCTTTCCAACGGATATCTGAAGAAAAGGCAACTAATTAGCTGATAATTGAATTTGACATGACCGACCCACTATCACGTTAGCTTATTAAGCGTATTTACATACATTGTGCGTACAATGGTACAATCTTTCACTGGCAAATAATTTTATTATGAATACAGTTCTTTCTTCCTTTACTCTCTATGTAGCATTTGGAGCCATCATTATTTTATACGAAACAGACGATAGCTTCTGAATCTAAATGATCAATGATGTCACTAGCATCATTGATCACACCAAATACATATAAAAAATTGTGTCACTCATGCCATCTGCTGACAAAATGGGTAAATTCTTTAGTCTTCTCATTGAACGTCAGTCTGAAGCCAAGCACCTGACGGTGTGTTAAGACAGCCTTCCTTGAGAGGCAGTGTATTCCAGACTAGGCTGTATCTAGAGTTACAGTATCGCTGGCTTCCGTGGTCGGGCGAATTTGTTGTCTATTGCCTAGGTGTGTAGAATAATAAAAATACTTTTTGATTCTTAGTTTAACTACCATTTTAGTCGTTCTGGCCTTGTAGTATTTGTGCTTTATTGGCATTCTGATCACACGTATAATAATATACAATGTGTGTTATTAATTTACAGAGAACGTAACAATGCTGAACACTAATTATATAAGAAAAGGCCAACATTGGAAATTCCGTGCAAGGTGTCTTTATGGTAAAGATTTGGTGATCTATCTACTTAATATGAGTAATACTCCTATGAGACTAACTCAACGCAAAGAGATAACATGATAAATATACATTTGCCTTATCAAAAAACATCGCAATATCTATTTAAATTGCTAACAGTTATACAAGTTTCGATGAAAACTATCGAGGTCCTCAAATTCGTGTGCTGTTAAAATGATTAATAACAAAAAACTTAAAAAAAAACAAAATCCTATAAATCCAGCTTATTCTGTTTACATAACAAAATAAATCTCAGTTGTCTGAAATACAAAGTCAAATAGATTAAGAATTAGGTACTTACCACAAGTTTGTAACTTTGATGGGAATTATCGTGAGGAAATCTGCTTATCGTAGATGGTTAATAACTTTCAAAGATACTTATATGAATTTGCCAACACCCCCTTCATGAGGAGACCTGTGCCCAGATGCGGGGGTCGCTCTAGGTTGATACATAAGTTAAGCAAGCTGACCCTGAAAGTTCCTGGTGCAACGGAATCCATAATGCTCTGCTGCGTTGCAACGTGAAATGACGCTAGCCAATTAGACATATTCCGGAGCGGCCGTCTCCCGTCTAATCCATAATTAGTTCCATATAGCTACTAAATTTTTTCATTATAATTATTGTTTGTGTGATTTCAGGCATTATAATGTATCCTACCATATCAAAGAATGGTCGACTTTCTTACAAAAAGCGTACAATGGCCGAGCGTGAATTTTACAAAGACGGGGTAATATTTATAAATTTCGACGAGAACATGAACGGAACTATATTTTACTGTGTTTCTTATTTGATTAAAACAGACAATTTAACTAATACAACTGTATACGAAAGATTTAAGGAAAAATTAAGTTTTCGCCTCGTAGATGACTCAACAGGATCAACTCGAACAAAATTAAACAATTCTAGAGAAAATAAACAAATGCCAATCACGACACCAACTCCAACATCAGAAATATTTAATACGAGTATCCAATCGCAGGATAGAAATAATGACGGAGCATATTATGATGACAACAAATGTGGAGGTAAAGAAAATTTGGAGACTTTTAATACAAATGTTGCCATCACAAAAAGGAAGGTCACTCTTACTTCAAGTTTAATACTAAGAACAGTATAAATATATTTATTTGAATTAAATAATAAATTTACTTATTTATTATATTAAGTTCATTTGTACTTAATACTATCTGAAATGATATTATTTCTCCTTGATAAATACATACATACATACATTTTATTTCATCTCCACCCACATGCTGCTACTGCGAAGCATTGCCTCGAAACTGCCATGTGTACGTATTCACGGCCCCGGGTGCAGAGAACGCCCCTAGAAAATAAATTCACTGGGACCAATGGCTCCAGCGTCCAGCCCGGGGAAATGGCAAGAAGCCCGAGCCGACCTTGTACCCGTACAAGACGTGATGATGATGATGACACTTTATTATCGGAAAATTTATTGGCGTTTGCCAAAAAACATGATTGTGAAAGAAGTTTGTTTACATTTAACGATTTATTTAATCAATGGCGTCAGCCGTGACTTTGAAATCCATTTCCAACAAGATATTATTAAAAAAACATCTAGGTGTTTCCTTCAGCTTCATTTTGCTTTCAGCGTGAAAAATAACAAAAAATATTTATGTCTTTATCCTCCTCACCACTTATTTACTTTCACCTTATTATATATCATGTTCTCAGTATCTGACTTCTCAGGCACGTATTTTGGCATGTGTGAGTTTTATCACAAAGCATTCTCAGGAGATGTTAACTCTTCAAGTACTCGCTCCAATCAAGTGAACACTTGAAAAAATGAGGTAAAATGAGGTGTGGAGGTGAACCACACCATAAGGACCTTATCGGAGCGTTTGATCGATTCGGCGCGTGACCAGAATGCCGGTTTTTATCTGGCCCAACGTGCCTATTGTAGTTCAGCGTCGTAATGCGGCTAGCACACTAGGCACGCTGCCCTCTGGTCGTGAGTTTGAATTTGGGTTATCTGTAGATCTTAAATGGTCTATAGGTAATCTTTCTGCTATATTTTTGTTTTGTTGTTGTAGTTAGTCATTTTGTTTATGTTCATAAAGGCACTTACCCTTATTATTTTAGGTCCAAAATATTTTTCGTTTTCTCACGTTGAAATTAAAACGAAGCAGGAAAACATTAGGATATAGTACGCGGCAAACAACTGGGCCTTGCGCGAGATGTGTTGTCCTTTTCGCACTTACCAAACTACCCGTGAGAGTGAAAGGGACGATGCCGCCATCTTGGTTCTAGTTATTTGCTGCTTACTATACTTAGTGATATTTGTTAAACAACATCTTATTTACAATTTCACTATTAACCATACATTTCCCCTTTCCAGATAATGCTTTAAAGCAAAGCACCATTATCACGATCTTAGCCAGTTTACTTGCAGTAGCTGTTCTTACAATCGTAGGACTCATAGGTAAACATTATTATTTATTAACTCAAAATAGGCACAATTTTATTTAAATTAACCAAGAGAATAATGTAAAGGTTATATAAATAAACTATAAATTATTCTCTAAGTTCATTATTTATAGTTTAGTCATGCCGTAGAAAATATAGTTTATAGAAATAGATAAGATTTAAACTAAGTTGTTTTTTATATAATATAACCAGGCAAAATTATTTAGTATTCATAGCAGAGTATAAATACTATAATCGGATTTGTTTCAGTATATCGCTGCAAATATCCTCATAATGCTATTGAGCCTGGACCTGCTGTCCCGTCAGAGCCTGAGGGTCCTGTATATGAAGCATACAATTATTCTGCATCCACAGAAGTCGTCTTATCTCGGCACCTAGAGAGTAAGGCTATAAACGTCATTTGTTCAAATATAATATATATTTATTTTTTCATAAACTTATCGGAGCGTTTCATCGATTCGACGTGTGACCAGAATGTAGGTTTTTATCTGGCACAGCGTGCGCATTCAGCGTGTTAATACAGTTAGGTACGCTGCCTTCTGGTGGTGGGTTGCAGCATTTGGTTTATTTGTAGATCTTAAATGGTCTATAGGTAATCCTTCTGCTTTATTTTTTTTGTTGTTGTTGTAGTTTGTCATTTTGTTTTTGGTAATTAAGGCACTTGCTCATATATATAATTTTGTGCTCTGGTAACTTAAAACACAAATCTAAAGCTGAAACACACTGCACACTGACCACTCCAAAGGACCCAAAAAAAAGTCACTGCGTACTATCGACGGTCATTTGTTCAACAACTTGAACCAATGACATTGGGTCATTAGTCATGTTGCCGGTGAATGAACAACCAACTCTACACCTTACCGTGCTTTATTTTGTAATGTTAACTAACAAGGCATTACAGAGGGCTATAAGTTTTTTGTGATAAAAAGCTAACAAATTATTGTATGAATGAATTGGTGTGTAAATGTATTTTAAGGACTTGTTTTTATTTTCGGTCATGACGGTGTACTTGAACCTAAAATGCGTAAAGTTGAGGTTAATATTTTGTATTATTTAAACCTGCATCAGTTGCTTATTTTATTGTGTACAAATATATTTAAAAATGCAATTACCGGCAATTCTCTGGAGGTCCTTCCGATGCAAATGGCACCGCTTCCCGCAATACCATCCCGAGGTAAAAGTCCATTAAGAATACAAGTATATTTTTATTTAATTTGCTACGGACTTCTAAAAGGTCCTCGTTTAAAGATCTACCTGTACTGGTATTCAATTCGACGGTTTTTTTTTGTCTATAATAGTTTTCTCGGCTAGACCGACAGAAATTTTTTTTTGGTGTTTGAGAGAATATACTTCTCGAGAGGTCCCATTTATATTTTATTCTAGAGATTTTTAAATAGATATGAATGAATAAATTCTATCGGCGCTTTCCGTTAAGGAAATCGGTAAACATCCTTTTGTTTTAAAAGAACTTGTACAACTTTAAGAATAAGCGACAACAGTCTTAAAGACCCCTTTGTATTGATAGGCATAGGTGACCCGTGACGAACAGTGGGTCGCTGTGAATTCATATTATAATACGTGTAATATCTGCTGTCACCCGCGGCGTTGCACACCACACATAATAGTAAGACTCCTTTGGGCTTGAATTTCTCAAAATCCTTTCTTAATACTCCTCTACAGCCTATAATGAATAATACACTTTCTGAATGTTGTCTCTGCGTTCAGCGGTTCAGGCTCTGCGTTGATTCCTAGCGAATATCAGTCAGGACTTATTCTTTTATACATATACAACGTGTAAGAGAAAAGTGTAATTATACTGATAGTCTACCCATCATCATTGTAGGACCAAATTTTACATAATTCAATAATAAAAAAATAGGTTCTCCATACAAAAACGGTCAAGTAATCGGTTAATTTGTATATAGGGAGCATTTTGTTTTGGTTCCTTTTGATGGTTAGACTAACAGCCATAAGTATTATTAAATATTTCTGTTAACGTTGTATATGTTATACTGTTATATATAACGTTGTATATATATAAATAACAATCCATATATTTATAAAATATTACAGATATCGCACCAGATTCTGAGCGCGTATATGACGTGGTTTATCAAAGTCGCATACAACAACATGGCAGCGCTGAGGTTCCTGGTGAGTTTTTTTTAGTACATGATATACATATAAATAATATTCTAATTAAAAAACAAACTTATTTACGGCAAAATTTACATAAAACAGAGATTCGTTGGAAAATGCCTCACGTCATTAATCGTGGTCCACTGAAATGAAACATATTTCATCACCACAACCTTTTTTATCGCACTGCTGGGTATATGCCTCTCTCGTATGATGCCATATTCTTCAGTCATGTGTCAAACGATTTGAGGTTGGACCCACCACATTTCCTATGTCGTTTACCCATCTTGCTACCGATCGACCGATTCTTCGTCTCTCCAGCCTCGGCCACCACTCAATCACAACCTTAATCTCTTCAATATTAATGTTAATATCTTTAATCTTTGTCATCTATCACATCGCATCATCATATGTGCCATCACTTAGCCTTATTACCTGTATGTATAACTTACCATCATTGTTTCAGGACGATGGCCACCATTGCACCATAAAACTAACAAATTAAACCAGTGACTATGAACACAAATATATTGACCTACTTCTGATTGATAATCACCGACCTGCCTCTTCACAAGTACCCTGCCCAGCACATTACCCCACGCCTAGGAGACCTGAAAATCGTCACTACGAACTGACAGTCATTTTTTCAAGATCATTCTAGGTTCAAATTGTTTGCCGATAATTTTTACAACCTCATAATTTACTATTTGCTCTCTTTGGAATTAGAAACTCTTTACACCCGCTAATTCCACCCTGGCGCTTAATCTTCGCTGACATCATGTCAAACGTTATTTTGATCGATCATGTAGTTTTCGAGATGTGAGTGAGTAGCCTTTCACTTATCACCGATTTCCCAAAAAAGGACGAAGGTACTATGTTCGTTTGTTTTTTTTTTTTGGATTATGTTCATCAATATTTTCGCCAATTGTGAACCGAATAAAATTAAGTTAAAGGAATAAAGTTTTTTTAGTTTGAAAGGAAAATACTCTCGAAGTGGTCCAATGATCAACAAGTCAGGGTCTTGTGATGGAATCTCAAGTCAATCGAGGAAAAAATAACTAACTAACTATGTGATAAAATGTTGGAAGTCATGTTGACCTACTTCCCGGTTTAGCTGCGGAATTAAGGTCTATTTTTACTTATTTTAAAATATTACTGGTAAATGTTGTTATTAAAGATAGGGTCAATATTTGTACAATTACAAAGTAAATATATTTATTTTATATCCATTGTATATTTTACCACTTTATCCTCATTCACAAATTCAAATATTAATATTTCCTAAACAAAAAGTGTGGCTTACATCGCGTCGTTGTACCAGTTGATAAGATTCTCACACCGCTATAGGCAAACTATAATTGGCGCAAACCGGTGGTGCCAGGAGCTGAAAACCGCATGAGAGCATGGAAGAGCAAGGAGCTGCACAGGAGGTTCTATTGGGCTCTAACAAGACCCGATATGCTTCGATGGCTAACTGGCTACGGTTCCGAGATTTCTTTGGGGTAATCGAAGCTTTGAAGGTGACGAACAAGGAAATATATCCTGAAAGACGGAACAGTGACACCTGTAGTGCATGCCGCTGTCTCAAAGAGTCTGCATATAAGGCATGTATTTCCGGTTATTTTCAACTTGCTAACAGTAAGTATTGCACAGGCATAACCTAGTAGCCCTGATCATCAACCAGCAATTTGCTTTTCAATACAGCCCTGTCAAGTCCGAAGTGGAGAATATCAGTACGCGCCATCGCAGGTTATCGAAAGTGATCATGTGCTCTACTGTTCTTCCGGGACTGCTCTATTATCACAAACAGGTCCATTGTTAGCAATAAGCCTGATATCGTGCTGGTAGACCGGTCCAAACGCAGAGCCAGAGCAGTGCTGGTTTACATCACCATCCCACGCGACCAGAACTTCGTTCAAGTTCAGGACAAGATCAGCAAGTACCTTGACATAGCTCGCGAGATGACTGCCACGTGGGATCTTAATTTGACGACCATTATCCCGATAGTCATTTCGGCAAACGGCCTTATAGCTAACAATCTCGACAAACATCTTAAGATACTCGCAAGGACTACCGGAGATTCCTCTCTCTATAGCCTCCCTGTAGCTTGGGCTCTGCCTCACTGTTGGCTGTACTGTTAGGTTTCAGTTTTTTTTATAATATTCATGCTTTTTATTTATACCATGTAAAATGTTAACAATTCAGAAAATACTTCAGTGTGTTTAAGTGCGGTATTGTGTTTGCGTACGCCTTTTAGTATAGTGCGTTCTAATTAATACACTCGAGTGGTGGCGCCACATGGTGGTTACACGCAGTAATACATTTTAGCATGTGTTAAAAAAATGTAACAAAAATACTGGTTGTGCGGTCTTCTAATCGTCCAATGAGCTGTCTTCATCAGTAGATCAATCGGAGCGCAGGGATTTTAAAGTCATATTTCAAAATATTACGCGGACGTCTGCACAATGAGAACCTAGGAGAATAGGGATTCTTGACAAGTGTAAGTCCGCACTTTATTAAAGTCGTCACACACGTCATATTTATAACAGCCCGTCGTTTTTGCGTCGGGGTGTCTATTATCCAGTCTATTATTATCGGGAGCTCTCGTATGATCTCTAAAGTAGACTGGTTCCATCTTCCTCAACTGATTTTTGATGGAGTTCCTATTAGTATAAGCGAGACCGTAAAAAACCTAGGTATAATCATGGATAGAACGCTTTCCTGGAGTCCCCAGCTTGCAGAAGTCAGTCGTAGAATCTTTGCGTCAGCAGCTTCCCTAAGAAGACTGCGTAATTTCCTTCCGATTACTACTAAAACTGCACTTGTGAAATCTCTCCTTCTCCCGATATTAGATTACGCAGACGCTTGTTATTTAGACTTAACCGAAGAGCAACTCGACAAGCTCGAGCGTCTACAAAATTTATGCATTCGGTTTGTATTTGGATTACGCAAGTATGACCATATCTCTGAATACCGTAAAAGGCTCAATTGGTTACCTATTCGTTTTCGCCGTAATTCTCATATTCTGTCTTTTCTTTATAAAATATTATTAAATCCTACCACTCCCTCTTACTTAAAAGACAATTTTGTTTTTTTAACAGCTTCCCACTCTATTTCTTTGCGGCCATCACGTGACCTTCGTCTTGTGCTGCCTACTCCTACCTCAACGAACTCTTTCTTTCATGCATCATTTACTGTGCAAGCTATCCTTCTATGGAACGCGCTGCCTTTGTCAATCAGACAGGCTAAACCCCTTTTTATATTCAAAAACTTGCTGAACATTCATTATCTTTCTCTTAATTAAGTGGAACATCTTGTGTGGTATTATTATTATTACGAGTATGACGTATGTAGCTCTTGTATGTGCTTAATATTACTAAATATATATATATATATGTATGTATGTATGTATTTTCTATTTTTTTTTATGGTACAGTATTTGTACCATCTTTTTTTTCCTTTTTTTATTGGTACACCACCGACGTTACTATTTGCAGTTAGTCCGATCCATCCAAAGGTTGCCTGGAAGAAATTGCTTTAGGCGATAAGGCCGCCCAATGTACTACCTATGTTTTGTTTATAATATATTTGCTGTATATATTTTTCTTGGTGTGCAATAAAGATATTGTATTGTATTGTTGTCTGATCTTATCTTAACTTAGTTTTAGTACCTATAGGGATCCCAAAACTTAAACCAACCCTTAAAACCGAAAATTTCTCCGTGTTTCCATCCCCAAAACTTGATTTAAGTTCTTTCACTTCAAAATTGTTAATTTGTAACTTCAAAATCGTTTCAAGAAACTCACAATCATATTATTGTATTAAAAAGATAGAATAAAGAAAACGTTTGATAGAATAAAGAAAAGTCGTCGACGATGACGACGCATTTAAACTGAACAGGCGGAAGGTGACGCAAGATCTTGAATTTTGGACGAATATGGGGGAGACCTTTACCCAGCAGCAGCCAGTATAGATTAAAAAACACGGTACTGCTAGCTAATGTATTTTATTAATGCTACTTTATATTGCAGTACATGTTTTCCACTGGCTGCGTTTGACGTTTGACAGCGGCAAAGGTACATTTGTCAGTAGCGCAATCGTTTGGTACTAGAGTACCTATTATCACAGCGTAGGCTGGGAGGTCTCGCGGTGGAGGGGGTGGGGATTGGGCAGATCTTTCTTCTAGCTCGCTGTAGATCACGTAGGGCTCTGCTGGCTGTCATCAGCATAAATAAATATTGTGTTAATATAAAAAAAACCAAGAACTGTAAACCACGATCAGCCTTATTAATTAACGCGTCTTAACTTTAATCGTCATTTGTCTTATTTTGACGCGTGACGTTCTCCATTGGATATTTTTAACTAAAATTTGAAATTTGACTTCATTAGGTTATTAAGATTAGATAATTTAGATTATTAAGTGTTTTTATTTTATTTTATTAGACGGCGTTAATAATGGAGACTCACGTTGTTACGTCGTGCTGTTCGACGCCGGTTCTTGTGCCAGACTATTATAATCGTACAAACTAGTACAAGTATTACGGCGCCCATCACAGTTCCAATTATCGCAGCAGTGTTATCTCTTTTACCTGTGAAACATCATGTTTTTAAAGTTTTATTAACTGTTCTTGAAATTCAACATCTAAACGAGTCTTTGTATGTAAGCGGGCAAATTGTTTTGTATGTAAGTAAGAAAAATAAAAGTGTCTAACAGCAACAAAAAATGGCAGAAAGATTACCTATAGACCACTTTAGATCTACAAATAATCCAAATGTGCCAACCCACCACTAGAGACCAGCGCGCCTGGTATGTTAGCGGAATTACCACGCTAAATAGCCATGTGTTTTGTTTTGCATTGGTCAAATAAACACTGGCATTCAGGGGCCTGACCGCTGATCTCGGATCGTTGAACTCCCATTTGACTCTTTTAGGGGTTGAATTTCCAAAAATCTTACACCCTACACCTTATACGAATACGCCCTCCAAACTTCATGTCTTGTCAACTCCAAAGTTCAGCAGTTTAGGTTTTAAGTTGATCCTTAGCAAATATCAGTCAGTCAGTTAGAACTTGCTCTATTATATATGTAGATAGAAAAAACAGGGACCTAATCGGCTAACGGTTATATAGCGACGATATTAGAATCTTTCAAGGCGTTAAACGTTAGTCGAGAAGGGGGCAAAGCTACACCGTATTATATATTACCGTTAGGTTTATTTTCTTTACTATTCATTTCTTTGCTTTTGCTTTCCTTTATCGTAGTTTTGTTCTCTTCAGGTTCTCTTTCTTTGGATTCTTCCTCCTTTGGATTTAACGAGGATGTGGAATCCTCGTTAACTTTATCTGGATTGACTGTTGTTAGGCCGATATTGAATCGTGTTAACGTAGTTATATTATTTGTAGTAGAATTAGTCGGTTTTGCATCTGTGTCTTCTTTTAACACAAAAGTGAACTTTTCTTTCAATCTTCCGAATGTGTTTTCAAAATTCATAGCAATGTTATCATATATATAAGATAATAATTTATAAGAAATGCAATAGAACGCAGTTGCGTTATTGAATTTATCAAAGTGAGTAATAATTGTGTCGTTTATGGTGACTGATTTTCTTAGCGTTTCTTTATAATATTGTTGGCCATTATTTTCTACCGGGAGTCGAATTTTACCTGTAATATATTAATTTTGTAGTCATTCGCCAGGGAACTAGATTCACCGATAATATTTACGTCTTAGTAAGCTGAAATGGCAGTGGGACCATCGTATATGCTGTAGAACCGACAACCGATTGGGTAATGGAAGTCTTGAGTGAAAAACTACAAACCGGTAAACGTAGAATAGGATGCCCTGCGAAGACATACCAGCATAGAGATAGCAGGCAGGGGGTGGAGACGAGCAGCCCAGGATAGGGCCGAGTGACGTGCCATGGAAGAGGCTTATGTCCAGCAGTGGACAAGAGAAAGCTGATATCATCATCTGATGATGATTATATTAATTTATATAATAAATTAATATAATCATCATCAGATGATGGTTTACTTGGTTTTCGTACTTTTAGGGCCAATTTTTTATTACTAAGTAATTTTCTTGATAATTAAGGCAAAAAAGACGCAGCTCACCTCATACACATGGAACTTTTAATTTTTTATCTATATGCGTGAGAAAACCTGCTTGTCGGAGAAGGGAAAAACAGAATCCAATTCGCAATCTGACCAGCATGATGGACCATTATCTACATCCCCAAGAACAAATGAGACCAGCAGACGGCACAATCGATCTTAGAACAGGTGGTCAAGTCTGTTATATGAATTGCCTCAGAATTACGATTGGATTGTACCAAAATGGCGGTTTTGACATAGAATAGGTCAGAGTTTGTATTAAAAATCTTGTTTTGTTTAATCTTGTTTTTACTGTGGTCTATTCTATGTCAAAACGGCCATTTTGTTACAATCCAATCGTAATTCTGAGGCAATTCATATAACAGACTTGACCACCAGTAGTTGTTGGTCTTAATATATCAAAGTCCCTGTTGATATAGACTATATATAGTCATAATTACGTTTATTACCTACCGTATTGACAGTTTACAGTACTTCTCCAAGAATCACCAACTTTTAAAGGAATCACAGTGTTTTTTGTTGCGTAACCTGAAATAAAATAATAGCACGCTAATTCATGAATTTGATTTCTGATTTTTCAGCGATCTTTGGATTAGTTTCCTGAGTGTAGAGGAGAGCCTCATCGAGGGTTTTAATTGGCTGAATCATATTTTTATGAATGTTACTATAGACCGATTTAAAAAACATTTTTTTGCTCAAAAGGGTATATTTTCCATTAATTAATGCTATATACATTTCAGCAAAATCGATCCACTAGCTTGATTTAGCTAGTAGTTAATATTGTCCCACTCCTGGGCAAAGGTCTCCTGAATAGAAAATTGAGAAATGTGGAAGCCTTCCACATTTCTCAATTTTCTATTACGGGTGTTGTAATTATTGGTCAGAAAGCTGCACGACTAAAATAGGAGTGGGCGGGACATCTAATGCTGATACATTCCGACAGGTGGGCCAAAATTGTGACACAGTAGAAGCCTGAGCTACACAGCCAGATAATATAAGCAAATAAAATCTGCCGCATCTATTTTTATGGTATTACTGGAAGGTTAGTATTTGGTACCATATAGATGCGAAATTTCGACCCGATAACGATATTTTATGTGACATTATAAAAAAACGAGAGCCACTTGACCATTTTTTTTTTTTTATTCAGAAATATCAAATGCCTATGTTGCATTCTGCATATCTGCACCAAATATTTTAAAAATCGGTGTATACAATGTTGTGTTTGAAAGGTTAATTAGTATGGAGTGTTCTTAGCTATGTTTGATGAAAATCGGTCCCAGATGGTCGTCACCACAAAATGGCGTAGTAAAATATATTTTACACTTACTGAGTTGTATTTTAGTCGATGCTTCGCGTGAGACCAAATTGACGGTAACTCTCCATAGTTTATTTTTCCAGAAGTCATATTCTGTCGCTTCACAAGTTAGTCGAAGGTTCATATTATCGTTACGGTCTGGTGTTATTTTTAATTTTACAATATTATTATTCATAACTGGTTCTGTACCGTAGCCGTCATCATCTAGAATGAAAATATAAGGAAAAAAAATCGGTTGTCTGTAAAGTCGGTTTACTGACGATAGCTGAACGTGACAACGTCATAAGAAAATATGTAAATGTATTATTGTATAGCAGCTGTCACTCAAGTAGGAGAGACATTAACATTAAAATACATAATATGAGGCGTCATTTTTGAAACGTTCGAATGATGACGTCATTTACGATTGATATTCATAAAGTAGCATACTTCCCGTTCGACAGTGACGTCATAAGCGAGTGATAAATTCATTTGGACGTTCCAAAAATGAAGCCTTTAATATTGTTAGCTGGGGACGAATATTCTATTATATGTGAGGTGCAATGCCGCGAGTGACAGCTACTAAATCTCAATAACAAGTTTTTACAGATCAAATCTCTATGGTTAAGAATTTTACAAGTACTTAAAGAGTTAACCACAGTTTGTTTGACAATGAAGAACTAGCCATATACTGAGACATGCCCAGCAGTGAAACGTGACGACTAGATAATTGACACATGCTCGATGGTTTATACCATACTCACCAGTCCACGTCATAATCAACATATTTTTTGGAGATTTGCATGTCAAATCTAAGGTATCTCCAATCTCATATTCATACGTGCAATCATTGGCACATTCAATGTTGTCACCTAAAATTTGAAACAAATGTTAGATTACAATTACCGCCCAAAAAAGTTCAAGTTTTCACGGCAAAAAACTAATGCTTGAGGAAAGATGAACAACTGATTGCGTAGAGACGCGACCAGAGATTGGCCAATTAGAAGTGAACTCAATCCATAATAAACTCATTATAAGATCGAATGCAAAGCTGATTGAGCTCAACATCCAATTATAGTCCTCGACTAAGCTCCGAGAAATCTTAATATAAGTGGACTCAACAGAACTCGTTCAGCGTGATCTCGCGTCAATGTCTTCACGGGTACCTACTATCATCGACAAACAACTTGAACGAATGACCGTGGCTGCGCAGTGACGACTTAAGTCTCTTTTTCGGATAGCAGTGTGCGGGGCAGAGTACTCTTCAAGACTCCATTGGTGATTCGTCAATTAGAATTGAGCATGCGTAAAATTTCACACATTATTTTGCTATTATTTAGAAAACCAACGCGTGTTTGATTTGGGTTCACCGAATGTTAACGAAACTGTAGTTGGACCTTTTTAACAATCAGGTGCGCGTGAAAACCCAAATTTAGTCCTAAAAATTTGACGGGTACTATGCTGGGAGCGTGCGAGGTTTGAAGCTACCTCAGCTCGTTTCATAGGAGAATGCGCTCAGACTATATCTTTTGCAAAACTATAATAGTCTTTCCACAAAAGATTTAGAAATGACTATTGAGTAGATGTATCACTTCATTTGTTTATACAAATCCGCGACTATCACTTGTTTAGAGATAACCAACCTCGTTTAAGTTTTTGCATCAACATAACCTTATTTAACTAACAACCATTCGATCTCTAGTATTTTGTTATAGCATATTTTTGAAGGATGTTTAAACACAATAAAACTAACAGGACACATTTTATTTAGACAACGAACGCGTGTTTGATTCATATTGTTTAAGAAGACGGGTTTTCACGTGTACCTGATTGTTGAAAATGTTCAACTATTGTTTTCGTTCACATTCGGTGAAATTCAGCTCTCGCACTCACTATGCTTGGACCCTTCCAACAATCAGGTACGCGTGAAAACCCGTCTTCTTAAACAATATAAACATTAAAAGTAATTGTTAGACCGTAACTCGTTTGCCTCTCTCGTTCGCTAGGGATATACGCCTACCGTTACAATTTGAACTACTCACTTATTAGTATCAAAAAAATAATATTGTATTAAAATAACACGACACGAAAGACGACGGACGAAGGATCCGAAAGTTTACAATCTTACCCGTGGTTCCATATTGCTTGTTAACTTCGACGTAAAGGGAAGATAACATATAATTTCCTTGATTATTCAATCCATCTGCAACATAAATGTTTCACTTTATTACTTGGTGCTACTTATACGGTACCGGTGCGTTCCTCGGGCGATCCCGGAACGCTTGATCAAACCACTGAGGCAGACCGCCGGAGGGGTTGGGTTTTAGTGGGTACCTACATAACCCGGCTATACTCTTATACAGCCTGGTATCTATAGGCGATTGCCCTCTCCTAAAAAATATAAAGAAAAAAAGAGGTACTACCACGCAAAGTGGAGGGATTATTTATTACACAGGGTTATCGGTTAGGGGTGTACTAAGCCGAAGAGGGGTCTCTGTACACATCCTAAGGATCAACTTTCACTATAGAACCAACCCTAAATTCGAGAATAAAATCAGCTGTTTCATACATTATGTCGACGACCGATCAATCTTTTTGTATGGAACTTCCGATTTTTTTTCTCGAATTTAGTGTTGGTGCCATAAGAACGTTGTTCGTAATAATAATAAGATGGAACCAGACTGAGTTGGACGCTTTGGATAGGCGAGTTCGTCAACTGCTCACTTCGCATCGCATGCATCATCCGCGTTCGTCAGTTATGAGACTGTACATTCCACGGAAATGGGGATCGTGGCTTTTTAAATGCCAAAAACCTCCACAACCGTGTGCAGTCTCAGGGATTATTTCCTGAACAACGAGTGCAGGATGCATTGCGACGTTGTAGCAGTTGACAGGGGCCTCACACCGCTCTCCTTGGCGAACGAGAATTGGCGCAAACCGGTGGTGCTGAGCGTTGAGGACCGCAAGGAAGTATGGAAGAGTAAGGATCTGCACGGGAGGTTCTATCGAGCTCTAACGGGGCCCGATGTGGACCTACTCGCTTCAGTGAACTAGGTACGGTTCGGGGACCTCTTTGGGGAAACCGAAGGTTTTGCTTGTGCAATTGCCGACGAAGTAATGATGACGAACAACTATAGGAAATATATCCTAAAGGAAGGTACGGTCGAGTTTTGTTGAGCATGCCGCCGTCCCGGAGAGTCTATCAGGCATATTATTTCCGGTTGTTCTCATCTTGCTAATGGTGAGTATTTTCACGGGCATAATCTAGTAGCCAGGATCATGCATCAGCAACTTGCTCTTCAGTAAGGCCTTGTCGAGTCCGATGTGCCGTACTATCGGTATGCACCGTTGCCAGTTCTTGAAAATGGTCGCGCGTTGCTCTACCGCTCTATCGTCACGGACAGGACTATTGTTTGCAATAAGCCTGATATCGTGCTGGTAGATCGGTCCCAGCGCAGAGCAGTGCTCGTCGACATCACCATCCCGCATGATGAGAACCTCGTGAAGGCTGAAAAGGACAAGTTCAGCAAGTACCTTGACTTGGCTTATGAGGTTACCGCCATGTGGGATGTTGATTCGACGATAATTGTTCCAATAGTCGTTTCGGCAAACGGCCTGATAGCGAGAAGTCTCAATCAAAATCTTAAGAGGCTCTCGCTAGATGGTTGGATCAAGGGTCAGGTACAGAGGGCTGTGCTCCTCGATACAGCACGTATTGTTAGGAGGTTCCTCTCTCTGTAGTCCCTACCATCGGTAGCTTGGGTCCTACCCCGTTGCTGGCGGCACTCTAGGTTTAGGTTTTTTATAATATTTATTGTTTTATATTTATATTGTAAAAAAACTTAAATTTAAGAAATAAAATAAATACGAAAATAATAATAAAACTTTATTTCAGATAACTATGATCTATAAGTTTTACATAACACCATGACACAAAGATAACAACTAAATGTAACTAATGAAAATGTAAAGGAATGTATACCGTAACTATTGAAAACTAAACTTCATATCTATTACACATTTATATTGAAAAAATCTAAGTATTTTATCTTAAATATCTATTGTCATTAATCTGATATTATTGTTATGATCCAATGTTTTAATATGGGGCAGTCGTATTTTTTATCTTACAGTATTCTTGAAATATTATTATCACATATTATTTAAAGAATACTGTTGGAGCTGCATCTCCAAGTGCTCAGCGGCGGGACGTGCTCAGGTACTTTGTTGCTACCAATGAATACATACGTCACTTTTCTTTGAATTCACACCCGTACCAGCTTCCTCTAACCACTCATTGAATGACTCAGCAGCACCATATCATCCGCATAGCTTATATTATTAACTTTTAACCCATCTATGGAGCAGTAATGACGAGTATTTCCGGTTTAGTACACCCCTAACCGATAACCCTGTACAACGTGTAACAGAAAGTTGTGTCAATACTTAAGTGTGTTAGTCTACCAATCAAGGTGAACCCATTGTAGAAGAAAATTTAGCAAATTTCGAGAAAAAAATATTAGGTTCTCCAAACAAAAGTTAGTCGCGTGATCGGTCAAGTTCTATGGAGGACGCAATAGAACGATGACACAATAGAATATAGAACTATAGAAATAGATGGTTAGTATACTTTATTGCGTAGAAGGTATTAAAATTATATATTAAATGTAATCTCAGATTTAAAAAAAAAAAAAAATTATACCTGATAATCTTTTCCGTATCCAGTGCTTAAAATCTTCCATAATCCTCAGTGTAAAACATTCACAAACTCCACTAATAACGAGTAAACTGATAAATATTGTCAATAAATGCATTGCGAATAATAATAATAATTAAAATCACTATACGAGAATTCTTTATTATCACCACAATGAAAAAAATACAGTAAAACTGACACAAAAGGCCGTTTTATTGCTAAAAAGCGATCTCTTTCAACCAACCTTGAATCGCTGTCAGTTAATGCGAACTAAGATCGGATTGTTTATTAATTTTCTGCTCGAAATATAATTATTCACATTTTAATTTTATTATTAATTTTCACACATATTCTACCACTGCTTCTAATATATAATTAAAAGAATTATTTCAGTTTAATTAGCAACACATAGAATAGAGGTAAGTATATACTATTACAGAAAATATACAATATAATGAACAAGCGCATTATAAGTATAAAATTGGTATTTAACAGTAAATATAAGGAAAATGTGTTGAATTATCCGTTTATTGGTTATAAACAAGATTTATCTTCGTGGAATAACTTAACATGTGAACAAAGTACAGTATGTTATTTAGGTTTGTTAGTTTTTAACCCTTTAACATTGTTTCCTTTTTTATTGGGCAAGATGTACAAAGTACAATATTTATTTAGACATGTAATATAATTTCCTTTTTTATTTTATTGTTATAGTTTTCTAATGCCTACCTGCGGCTAAGAATATACGTGATGTTTATCTTCCGCATGATGATTGCATGTTTATATACTCAAATGTATTAATTCGGTGCGTCTGACAACATGAATGTAATTCCCGTAGTCGGACTCAAATAATCCTACTAATATTATTAATTCGATAGTTTGTATGTTTGTTACTCTTTCAACCAAAAACTACTGAAGTGATTTGGTTGAAAGTAACTTATGTTCTGAATTAACAATAATATAAGTAAGTATGTATAATAATATAATAATAAGATACTTATCGTCCCGGAAAAAATGCAGTGTTCCCGTGGGATAATCAAATTTCGACTTTTATATGAAGATTTCTATATCTTTTTTTCATTTGTTTTAAGGTAATTGTCATTAATTTAAATTAAAAATAAAGAATCTATTATCAGTAATAATTAAAAATCAAAAAAAAAATATGTCCGTGTGGCAAAGTCCATGCTGGCAGCATTCCCGCGTTGAATTGCCACTGAAATCCTTTGAGCAAAGAATTCGCCAGCTCTCTTGTCCCCAGTGGCATCGATGAGTTTAGGACAAATGATTTTAAAGAAATTTTTGGTACTAGGACCCCACGGACCAAAAGTTTCTACACCAAGCAGTATGAAAATATCGTCTCCTAAAAGAAACGTGTAGTATTTCTGCCGCTTGGCCTACTCGTATCTTCAGCCTCTTCCTCCTCTTCTATTTAATAATTATAACAAATTAAATAATTGCTTATATTTGGTTGTATTTAATCATTTAATTTTGTCCTTAACACAGAATGAACAAGTGGACAGATATAGATCGGCTTCTAATACAAAATGAATAACTGTATACATCAGAAAGCGTTGCATGGCTTTTCTACGATGGTTAATGTTGTTGTTTAAGCTTTAGGAGGTTCTGTGCCAGAAGATGCGCCAGCACCACTAACTCCACCAGACCCGCCAGATCCTGGTCCTGGGCTGCCAGCATTCTGGCCAGTAGTTCCTGGTGACGAGTCCGCCCCAGCGCCTGCTGCGGCGGCGGCTCCAGCTCCTGCGCCTGCACCTGTACCTACTTCTGACTGAGCAGGTGGTGCCCCTCCATCAGCAGCCGCTTTGCTCTCAGCTGGAGAACAGCTCACCACGGCAATCAGCACGGCGACAGAGAATACAACCTAGGAACAGACAGCATTTTTAATAGATGGTAGCCTAGTCGGTAAACAAGTTGCCTCACAAGCAAGAAGGCGCCGCTTTCATACTAGGTTCAGATATGCACTTCTGTTTTTTATTTATTTAATTTGCCTATAGGGCAGGCTAAAGCCATTGAGGCCATACCGCCTTGTCTACAGTTATATGCACTTCTGAGTTTTTACACTTCTCCAAAAAACGAAGATATACTCAATTCGACGTATGTTTTTTTAAATGTTTGTTACCTATTTTCTCGGAGAGAGCTGGATTTAAAAAATATTTTTTTTGTTTGAAAGGGTGTTCTTGTCGAGAGGTACATTTAAATATTATGAAAATTTGTCTAAAGGTTTGTTTTATAAATCGATATTACTGAAAAGTTCATTAGGCGAGTCCGTAACACGGGAATTCGACTAGGGACGAATGTCGCGGATATCAGAAACGTTATACAAGACTCGAATGGCGCTGGGCAGGACACGTGGCTAAGCGTGGTGACAGGGATATCGTGGACGAGATTGACTCGAGACGGACAACTATGACACAAGAGAAAGGAGGCCTATACTCAGTAGGCCGATGAAAGCTGAAAATGGTAATGACGATGAAAAGATTAAAAGGTCAGCACCTTCAGCGATAAGGCTGACAGTTGTGGCACTATATTATTATATAATTTTTGCACATATTTCAAGTTTCGCGTTAATTGGGTGAATAATTATTTCTTGTAATATAGAGAAAATAAAAGATATAAAAACACGACAAAAATATATTTTGAAATAAATACTTAAATAATTTAAAAAAGATAGATGTATTTTAAGAGAGACACCAAAGTACTGGACCGATTATGGTAAAATCTAATAGATAGCTGTTAGCTGTTAACTGGTTCAAAACAAATATTGTTCAAATTTCAGCAAGGATTCAGCATAAACATTAGTAATCATCAAAATTCTTTAATTGCAAAAATAAATATAATAATAATATTTATTGAGAAAAGAAAACGATTAAAGATTCATCATTTACACAATAAATAATACCTCATCAAATAAACTAGTCTAATAAATCTCAAAATACATGTGACATAATTAATCAAGTAGGTAGAAATAAATGGTAACATGTAGAAACTTACCAGAAGTTTCATCTTGCTGTCCTTTTGGTAATGATGTGGATTCTAAATCATCAGCACCTTATATACCGACAAAACACAATACTTTACGTATAGAAGAAGCGAGCATTGTCTCTAAATTAGCCATGGATAGACCAAAGCGTGACGCCGAAGCCAATTCGTTAAAAGACAAACATATAATTAGACAAATTAGACACAAAATGAGTTGTCACGGTTTTAGCTTCAAATTGAAAACTTGTCACATCATCTTTGAATAGTAAAAAGTAGTGCTAAAAACGGGGCACATAAACGACAAACCTAGTTTTATGTAGAAACCACAAACATCTAAGGCCTGAATGCATTTTCAATTTCATTTATTAATAATCTATATATATATATAAAAGAAAGTCGTGTTAGTTACACCATTTATAACTAAAGAACGGCTAAACCGATTTGGTTGAAAATTGGTGGGTAGCTTAGAACTAGGAGAAGGACATAGGATACATTATAACCAACTTCAAAAAAAGTAGTTCGAAGTTAGTTTTAGTTTATTTTAGTTTTAGTAGAACTACGCGGGTGAAACCGCGGGGCACAGCTAGTATAATATAATATTTGTGCTATATGACGGCTTTTTTAATTATATTAAGACAGCTAGGCATTTTACCACCAGCTAGCACGACCATGGAAGTCAATAATACTGTAGCCCTAGATGGAGCATACCTAGTCTGGAAAATACTTTCTCTCAAATAAATCTGCCGGAAGACACCGTTAGGTGGCGACAGAATTTTCAATTCGAGGGTGATAGCTAGCCAGGCGAGCGTTATTAAAGGCCCCTAGGCTGTGGTTTCCTCACGATGTTTTCCTTCACCGGTAGCTTAGACTCTGTCGCTTATTTCGTGAGGTTTCGTACTTCCCAGACAATTTCGACAGTTTTTGCTAGTTCTTATTGCATTACCGCAGGACCACACACGCCACTCAGGCTTCTGAACCTCAGGAGTGACGGTAGTAAGAGTTAGAGCAATTGCTCATTGAGGAAGTGTTCATCTACTCCTAAGGTTGGCTTTTATTAGGACTACACAGAAATTGGACTCAGCGGAATAAAGATTTTTGCTCAGGTTGAACCACAGCCCAAGATTTTTGAGCCATGATGTACGCCTTCTTAATGGTGGTCGCTTTCTCTGAATTTTGCCCTGAATAATAAACAAGACTAGTTTAATTTCTTCTTCTTCTTCTTGTAGGGGAAGTAGTTTGCACTGATGTAAGTAGCTAGGTCGCCAAAAGGCTTCTGACATGGCCTACGATTGATTTTCTTGACCGGACAGAACGTAAGCAACGTTCTAGTTCTTCAACTAGTTCTTCAACTAGTAATTTTATAAGTATAATACGCTTTAATACTTAAGTGGTTAGAGGCAACTTCAAAAAACCTTTAAACCGCTAAATCTTTAAACCGGTGTATCTTAATCTTAGCATGTTGCATACTTTTAGGCTTTAGGGCGTATCAAATAAATATACGTACATACACTCGAAAAACATAACCCTCCTTTTGTCGCAGTCGGGTAGAAACTACTGGGCCAAAATCAAAAAATATTTTACCGTCAGAAAGCTACATTATCACTTAGTGATATAGGCTGAGATCCAGGACTAGAATTTTTCTACTATATTTCTGTGATATAGGCTATACTTATTATAGTAGTGGCATATAACAAAAGAAAAAATAGTTTTAAGCAAAAGCGAACAAAGCAAATTAAAAAAATACACCAGGAAGTATGTATGATAAAATCGGCACCATAGAGGTAGAAGAGGAGAAGAAGTAAATATTATTTTATAATTTTTTGAATTCACAAATTTAGTGCACACTATGTTCTAAATTCAGATTTACTTTAACCTTTACAGGATAATAACGACTTAAGCACTCAGATATCGAAGTGCAAAAATAGTTTTCCCAGGTGAGGAGATAAAGACTAATTGTTACGTGCCAATGGACTTTACAGTGTTGAACAATAAAATAATCCTTTTTGAAATTATGATCCAAAATTGATCGACATCTCGCACATCAAAATGGAAACACTAGTTTAGGTTGTAGAGGGTCACGAGAGTTAGACATACTTAGGTACAAACGTATTATATGATATTGAATAATACAGTATGAATGTATTTTATCCTACTCTAAAGTTTTATTACTATATATATGTATTATTATATTGTTATATATTTAAATTTGTTTATGTAAGGTAAAAGAATCTTAATATGTACATTTGTCGATGTGTAATTACTTAAGTATAGATATATATATATATATACTTTCTTTATTGTAAGTACACCCCGTCCTATACATATCTTTGTTTCAAAAGTTTCCATCCAAATAATGCCTGGAAGAGATCGTTTTTAGCGATAAAGCCGCCTTTTGTGAATTTATATTTTTGTATTGCTTTATTGTAGTCACATAAAACATATTTTATGTGACTACAATAAAGTGTCGATATATATACAAGCAAATGTACATATTTATGAACGCATTCGTAGGTATAGTCGAAAGACATTAACCTCCTTTTGGGCAGTCTGGTAAGAATAGAGTTTGTGTGTTCCTAACTGTGTATGTAAGTAATCAACACAATTGTATTATAATCATCATCAGCTACAAGAGGACAACTGCTGAACATAGGCTTCCACTGGTTACTTGTAACTTTTACCTACGGTACGTCTTCGAGTTCATGTACCTCACCACTCAAGCACCTTTCTTCTCCATCGGTGATCGGTTCTTCGAGCGATGTGGTCAGCCCATTGCCACTTCAGCTTGCAAATCTTACATACTATGTCGGTGATCAACAAACTGACCTCGACCTTTGACCTTTGTAAATTCCTGATGTGCGGACTTAACAATAAAGTTCAGTACTTTGTTTTGTAAATGACTAATAAATTTTATTTTATTTTATTTAGAAAACTAGCGCGTGTTTAATCCATATTGTGTAAGAAAACAGGTTTTCACGCGTACTTGACTGTTGGAAAGGTCCAACTATATACAACTTCATCAGGGATGAAAGAGACGTGCGAGACGCGTCATCGTTGAAGACACGAACAGCTCATTTCATCCCTGATGAAGTTCACCGAATGTGAACGAAACTAAAGTTAGACCTTTACAACAATCAGCTGCCAGATTCACAATGAGTTTCCGATCGGATTCGAAAACTTTGCAACACGAATTACGTGAAGCCTGTTTCGTAATGTAAAATATTAAATGGTGATTATTATTTAAGTTTAAGGTACTTGCGCCTAAGATGGCCCTGTCCCTAAGATAGCCCACTTTAAAAAATTCGTACTTTTATAAGTTCGAATCATAGCCAAAACTGCAACTTCATATCAAAGGAAGGGAGCCGCCATCTTTGCAGTGGTTGACAGTTTGTCAGTGACGTTGCAAATGACTTATGATTTATAACCTCATGTTCACAAACATTTTAGTTTTTCTTTGGTAAAACTAACTGTTTTCGAGTTTTTTTTAACTATATAGTTATTTAGTTTTATGGGCACCCCTGGGAAGGTAAGTATTGTTTGTATTCTTTGTTAATTTTTATTTAAACACAGTAGAGCTTGTTACCGGGTAAAGTTCCTATATAAGCCCACCGCACGCGTTTCCAATATGGCCCGGGCCTTATTAGGACTATAGAATATTATAGTTTCTTTGAAACCTATTAGAGAAAGTTAGTCATTTTGGTTATTTGATTGGTATTGTTGGTTTGATAGTATTATATGTAGTAAATTAAAAGTTCTCGCATCTTAAGTGTATTCATTCAATATTTTATAAGCCTAACACCTTTATGTGGTGCTAAATAAAAATAAGACGTTTATTTATATCTTAAAATTAAAGTTTTATTTAGTTTTTAGATTTTACATAATGGAAACAATTAATAAGAAGCGACGTGGTGAATGGACTGAGCAACAGCTTAAATCAGCTATTGAATCTGTAAAAAGCCGCCGTATGTCACAACGAATGGCAGCAGCTACTTTCAGTATCCCAAGAAGAACTCTAAGGAATCACCTAAAATCTGGCAGTGAGGAAAAGAAAACTGGTCGAGGAACTACACTGACTAATGCCCAAGAAAAAGATTTAGCAAAACGAATAATACGATTGGCTCAAGTAGGCGTACCGTTGACCCGCAAAATTGTAAGAAAGCAAGCGTACTTATTTTGTAAAGCGCATGAAATACCAAATTCTTTCAATGACAACAGATGCATTGCGGGTACAAAATGGCTGAATAATTTTTTGAAACGAAACCCTGAAATTTCTGTTCGCAAAGCACAGTTTATGAACTCTGCAAGGGCACAAAAATTAAATAAATATATTGTGCAACAACATTTCACGGCAATAAAAAAATTGTACGATGAGCTAGATATTCCACGACATCCAGAACGTTTGTATAATATAGATGAAAAGGGTTGTCGACTAACCTTACACCACCAGCAACAAGTTCTTGCACAAAAGGGAAGCAAGAGAGTCCATTTTATCGCACAGGAACATGCAGAAAACGTCACAATTGCCATGTGTGTCAACGCTTCAGGTAATTCAGTTCCACCTATGATAATATTTAAGGGTAAAAGACTACGACCGGAATTTAACGACAATTTGCCTGATGGCACTATAGTCAGAATGGCACCAAAAGGTAGCATGACTACTGAATTATTTATTGATTTTATACATCATCTTGGCAACTATAAGTCACCAGGAAAATGTTTGCTAGTGTTTGATGGAGCTGCTTCGCATTTAGATGCTAGGATTGTTGATGCCGCAGATGAAAACAACATCGTATTATATTGTTTACCATCAAACACCACCCATGAGCTACAACCTTTAGACAAATCAGTGAATAGGTCATACGAGCATCATTGGGATGAAGAAGTATTGTTGTACGCCTATCGTCATCCAGACCGCAAGCTCACAAAGGCAAGGTTTAACAAAATTTTCTCTAAGGTATGGCCTAAGTGCGTAACTCACGATAATATAAAGAACGGGTTTAGAGCTACTGGGCTTTATCCCTACAATCCAAATGCAATTCGCGAGGAGGCTTTTGCACCTTCTATCCTCACCCAGCGGCCTACCCTGCATGAAACTACTTTTAACGTTGCTTCAGCAGCTCTAGATTTTGGAGAGTCAGCTGTTCATCAGAAGAATGACTCTGACACGGATTGCGAAGAAAGTGTTCGCATGTCCCCTTCATTATTAGTAGAAAATTACAATGTATCTGATTGTTGCCCTGAACCAAGACCATTACGGCCTCTGTCTCAGTCATTGTCAGAATATTTGCCTCCAACTCCATCTAATCTTCAGCCACAGAAACAGTCGTCGATTTACGCATGCAGGCAGTTGGTTGACTACAGTTCCTCCTCTGAAGCTGCTACCGAAGATATTGTAGAACAATTTATATTAACAGACATGAATATAAGCGACAGGGCATCACAATTTCAATCTCCGATTCCCAGTACGTCTGGGTTAGGACAGAATGTACTACGAAGACCAGTGATCAATTCTTCTACATCAAGCTCAGACGATGAAAATATTGATATAAATGCATTGCCAAAATTCATTCCACTTTCTGCCAGGATCTGTAACATTTATACATCATCAGAGTCAGAATCAGAAGAAGAAAAAGCTCCTCAACTAGAGCAACAGTCACAAGGCATTCAAATCGAGGATAATTCTGATGATTCTGAAAATGTGCCAATAGCAAATTTAAAACAAAGAAATAAGAAAACGCAAGAGAGGTCTCCGTTTCATGAGCTTATACCAACGCCTAACTTTGCAATAATCAAAAGTAAACCAAGGCGAAAAGCAATTAATTACATAGGTCAAAAAATAACCAAGGATTTGTTTGATGCTGTTCAAGAAAAGAAAGAAAAGAGATCAAAAGTACCAAAACAGAAGCCAAAAAACACTGAAAGCCAAATAAATAACCAAAGGAATAAAAATAAAGGAGACGGGAAAACAGAGAAGAGAAAGTTAAATGAAAAGAAAGTAAATGTAATAAATAGAGGCAAAAGAAGAAAAGAAAATAAAGCTGAAAGATGGTATTGCCGAGCTTGTAAAGCTGAAAGAGTCGCAGATATGCGACAATGCATTGCTTGTTATTTCTGGTACCACGAAGAATGTGTTGGGCTAACTAAGAACGATATAGAGGAATTCATATGTCCTGAATGTTACTAAGAGCCTATTAGCTTAGGGTTTTTGTAAGTTCCTATTTCACTGGTTTTTTTTTCTATACTCCTAATAAAGCCCACCGAAATTTTGAAATTTTTTGTTACGACCATATCTAAAATTAAAACGGTTTATACCACAAGTTGTTGTTATAATAACGGCAAAAAAGTGTTTTTTATTGATTTTATTTAGAGATTTTTGATTTGTAGGTAGATTAAGTTTTGCTTAGCCTAAGATGGCCCACCGTACAATTTATGACCAAAATAATTATTATAACAGACTGATTACCTAATAATCTTATATGTTACGTTAAGTTTAAAGTATATACATAATTTTTATTTTGACAGCGTTTATAAATTACATAATTAATGTCGGGCCATAATAAGCACCTATGTTCTTAAAAAGGCCCACTTTAAAGATTTTTAAAAACAATTGTTTTCTTAAACAATTTTTATGAAACATGTTAATTTGTATATTGATTTTATTCAAAAATAAATGAGTAATATAGTGAAAATGTTAGTTTTCATAAATTATTTGCCTTTCTTTATTTACTTCAATATTGCAAAAAATGGGCCTTACGAGGCGCTCGTACCTTAGACCTAGAATCGATTTACAAAGTAATAATTTAGGATCTTCTAATAAGTTTTGCATAATTCATGTTGCAAAGTTTTCGAATCCGATCGGAAACTCATTGTGAATATGGGTGCATTTACCCCAGACGCAAAAGGACGGGGTGTCATAGGTTTGACGTGTCTATGTGTGCATGTCTGTTAAAATCAAACCCATGGACTGATCTTGATAAAATTTAATTGGGACGACTCGAGAAGCAAACAATAAAAGTGTTTTTAAAATCGATCCGAGAAATCAGATTACAAGCATCACATAAAAAAGAAGTCGAATTGAGTTGAATAAGTTTTTATGTGGTAGCCATTAAAAATAAATTGTTTGTTTTTTGTCACAAATAAACCATATTTAAAATGTTATTTAAATTTTAACCTGTCTTCAAAAAGGAGGTTCTCAATTTGTTGTAATCTTTTATTATTTAAATAGTTTATTTAAATAATTGAAAAATCTGGGAATTGTCTAAGGCCTGGACTAATTTAAAAAAAATACTGTTCGTAATGGTATACTTTTCATCTGGTCCCATATAGATTATTAAACACTCGGTGTGATACTTTTTTAATCAATGTAACTTTTATTTTTTCAAGTTTTTTAATCTAAATTTTGCCTGTCAAATGAATTCGGGTTTCACTTTTTATATGTTACTTGCATTTAAATCGGTAAACAGGCTTGAATTTGCAATCGTATAATAGAAAAAAATGTATTCGCGCCTGACGAATCGAAGATCATAATTACTTTCTCTTCATATTGCGAGTAAACATAGGTATATTAAATTTATATTCAGATGTCAATAACGCATCGTTTGCTACACAGATTAAAAAGCATAGCTTTTAGCGAGTAGCTTAGCGATTCCTGATTCTATGGTTTGCTATTGTCCGTGAAATAGCCGGTTACTAAATATTCTTGTCGTATGAAGCCAATATTAAGAAAATTGGCAGTACAAATCGGTCGCGACTCAGCCTTGGAATTATTAATTTAGTGGTGCTAATTACCGAAACAATTGCGAATATTCACCTAAAACTAAGCAAAATAACACAAAGGAAACACTGTCTCATAAGGCGATACGTAGCACCTACGTTTGACTGTTAGCATTATAAAAGAATTTAACTAAATTAGGTAGGTACATATTTTGTCAATTATGTGTCGTGACCCGCATACCGAGAAGTAGGGCTCCGTATACCGATTATTTATTCTCGTAGATGGCTCCGTAGCATTTCACTTTCGCATATGAATTAACTGCCATACAATTATTTTGACTTTATACATATTCCTGTTAGCTTGAAACCGACAGATCGGTTATTTTTCTGTAATATTCATATTTTTTTTTTTCGATTTTATAAACCATTTATTAAACGAGGTCTACAATATTTGCAAGAAGGATGCATGTTGTATAAATAATAATATATTATTAAATATTTTTTTCTGTAAACGATCAATCTGCCATTTTCTACTTGAAAGAACATTACAAAAAATGCCGGCCCGGATTGTTATCTTTACGCTTTTTATTGTTAGCCTCTGTCGGTCCCAAGACTTAGGGTTTTTTAATAAATTAAAAAGTTAAGCTGATATGACTTTTTGTAGTAAAAAGTCTAATTATTATTAGTATAGCTGTAATCTTGATTTTTTTATTTTTTTGGAATCCGATTTCCTGGATACAGCTTGCTTAGTGAGGAAACTACAAGATTATTTTATAATGTAGATCAATACAGTATTTTTCTTTTATGTAAAAAAATAATCATGTTATTAGCTTTATTCTTAGTTCAGAATCCCTGAAATATGTCAATTTGATGATTCTCATACCTATGGTTTGATCAGAGTCCCCTTTTTCCAACATTTATCAAAAACGAGGTCTTCATAAATTAATAACCCACCATGAATTAATTTCCAAGTATTTCGTTTCTCTTAATAATTTGGGATTTTATATTGGGACAGAACGTTATTTAAAGGTCAATAAATATTACTTTACTATACTTTACTTTACATAGAATAAGTATTTATTTTCTAGGACCTACCAGCTTCCATTATCCAAACGCTGCTATTTGTTCTGGGGGGACAAGTAGATTAGATAACTCTCGATAGGCAATAGTACCTATCAAGAATAGCGAAACGCAAAACAATGTGTTAAAGATTTTAAATTGATTAAATGTACTCGTAGATAAAACCTACTCTAGGGATAACACGATTTAAACAATCTTAACATGCACTATCTCACTAAAAAGATAATATATACTTTAGTTTCAAAACACTGCTTTTGTACACTAAGTATTTCTTCAAAACGGCAAAGAACCTAAAGGTAAATTCAAAAACCGTGTCAGATTTTCAAATCTATGGGAGATTTGTATTGTAAAATTGTAACCTAATTTACTATAATATCTTTTCATGAATACCTATATAAAATAATAATATAATTATGATCAAGATCGACAGCCACCAGGGGCAGGGGACAGGCAATTTAGTGAACATTTATGAAAATACACCCCCTTTACTGCTGTAAGGGGGGCAGCTGCCCCTACCTGCTCCACCCTGGCGACGCCCCAGCAAGTAACCAAGACATTATTAGATAACCAAATTAGACTAGATAAAGGTACCTACTTGAATTTTTCGCCTTGATGTATTCTTACACTTTAAGGACTATTTTTACTTATATTTTAAGGCCTATTTAATAATATTATGTAATTATCTTGTACGTGCATGGTTGCCTGGAAGAGATCACTTGAAGCGATAAGGCTGCCATTTAAAAACTAGTAGGTATATGTTTACAATTTTTCCTATGTTATAGTTTATTTATTGTTAAGCTGGTTTTTGAATAAAGAGTGGTCTATCTATCTTCTTTTTCATTGCGCTTTATTTCAAATTATTCTTTTACTTGAACTAGTATAGTAAATGCATACTATATTATTTTTATCCAGTGACTTCACAAATAGAATATACTTTGTTCAGTAAACGGTTAATTTATTCAAAAAATGTCGCCTTCATTTTCGATATAAAATAGTTAATATGTACATAGATAAGGTCGAATAAAACAATTTTTTTGTCGTATAAATAGTCTAACATCAAATAATTTATACTAGAAAGTTTTTAATCTACATAGAAGCAACATGAAGACTGTTTTTGTAAGTAAAGTTGTAAAATGTTGTTTACGTGAATTCACTATGACTATTTTGTCACGTGGAGCTCGACCAGTTCGAAGATCCTTATATTATTATTATAGGCAATCTCTTAACAATATTTTACATACTTTTCATATTTTATCCAACATGAAACGCGGCCGCGTACTGTTAAGAGGATCACCGACCCTTTACTGTTTTCGTGTTTCTGATAGAATTTTCGTTCCGGGGCCTAAATCTTTGCAACCCCTAAATTGTAACGTTTTGTTTTATTATTGGTGCCAATGGCTTCACTATGATGTATTTTAAGCCTACACGTTTTAATATTTTGAAAAAAGTTATTAAATTCTGCATTATAAAGCCTTTTAATATAATATAATAATATATTATAGACCCGTTTGCATTTTGCCAACTTTATCAAAAAATTTAGAAGCTATTATTAAATCGAGAATCGTTAAATACTTTGAAGAAAATAATTTATTTACAATGTCACAGTTTGGATTCAGAAAAGGCCGCTCAACAGAAATGGCTATAAGAAAAGTAGTATATTACATTCTAGAATCCTTAGATACGTCAAATAAATGTGCAAGTATCTTTTGTGATCTTTCAAAAGCTTTTGATTGTTTGAGGCACGATATATTGATTTTAAAAATGCAATATTACGGATTTCAAGGTCATGAATTAAATATGATGATAACTTACTTAAAGAACCGTAGTCAAATTGTCTCGATTAATGAACAAATTTCTACAGAAGGTAGGATGTCAATTGGAGTACCACAGGGCTCTATTTTAGGACCAGTCTTATTTTTTATATATATTAATGATATTACGAATGCATTGCCAAGTTGGGCTCACATAAATTTATTCGCAGATGACACACATGTAGGTATAAGAGACAAATGTATACATAATTTAGAAAATAAAGTTAGTATTGTTATGGAATTGTTAAAGGAATGGTTTGATGCAAATGGAATTGTTCTTAACTCTGATAAAACCATCTCTATGCAGTATCAGTCAAAGTTAGGTATTTTCGGGAATTCCATTAGTAAAACAAATGTATTTCTAGGTTATACAATAGATAATACAATTAGCCATAATGCGCACATCGATAAAATTTGCAAGAAAATGGCAAGTGGTAATTATGCTTTATTTAAACTTAAGCCATTACTATATAAAAAGTCGCTCATCTCTGTCTATTATGCCTACGTACATTCTACTATAAGATATCTATTACTATTTGGGGAAATGCTAAAGATATCATAAAAGTCTTAAAATGTCAAAAACAGTCTATAAGAACAATTAACGGTTTGAAAAAACGTAGTCCTGCGAGAAAACACTTTAAAAAAGATAAAATAATGACAGTTATATCACTTTATATTTAAAGTTGTTTATTAGAAGTACACGAGGATAGGGAAATACCAGGAAAAAAGAATTTCACGCAATAATAAAAAAGGGCGAATCTTACCAATAAATAGATTAGCTAAATGTAAGAAGCAGGGGCTTTATACCAAAATACTGATGTACAATAAATTACCAAATAGTGTAATGTAGCAATTCTTTTTATAATCTCAGCGAATATATGTCAATGAAGCTTGTAGAATCATCGTTCTTGTGTAACGAACAACCATAATAAAATATTAATAATAACTAAACAAAGCAATCATAATGTAAATATTTGTCATGAGAACTATTAAACTAACAACTAATATTAAGTAATCGTATATAAATGAGATTTGTAAGTTAAATTTTTTAAGTAATTTTTAATTCAAATGTAATAAGACTTGCCTGTAACGAACGTTATTTAAAGGTCAATAAATATTACTTTACTTTACTTTACTTTACTATTAAGGGACAACATCCACACAAAGGTAGTTTGAGACCTGAGTCCCAAACTAGGCAAAGCATGTGCTATGGTAACCTGATGATTGATATACATACTTATATACATAAATACACACTTATATATATAATTAATACCCAGACACAACTCAAACAGATATGTTTATGCACACAAATGTTTGACCTGTCCGGGGATCGAACCCAGGACCAGCGTCGCAGAAGGCGGGATTGCTACCAACTGCGTCAACCGGCCAGACGTAGCCAGATATGTATCGTATCAGCGCAAAAATATATGACTGCTTGTAACTTTATAGTAATATAAAGACAGAAAAAAACGGTTAAGCCTAGTAAGTAATGTGTTAGCTATGTGAAATAAAATCACTGAAATCGGACAACATTAAAAGAAGTAGAAAAGAGCTATATCTTATTGTATGGAAAAGTTGGCGGTCTATAGCTGTCTTAAGCGCGCTGAATTCACAATAGCCAATATCAAATTTCCAATTGTGCCTTGACACAGGACGCGCTAGTTTTGCTACTGTCAAAATAATGTAATATGTCAACATAACGTTAATAACATCACGCGTTTTCAGCAAGGAATCGCGTTCATTAGAGAATAACGACCCTGATTGTTCAGCAAACCGGTTGACCTCGCGAGCGAATTTTCACAACGTCCAAATCGATTTTGATAACAGAAATTAGATGGTTGGAACATTTGGATTATCTGTAGATCTTTAATGGTCTATAGGTAATCTTTCTGCTATAATTTTTTGTTGTCGTAGTTAGTCATTTTGTTTATGTTTGTTTACATATAAAGGCACTTGCCACCCATCAAATGAGATGTTAGAAAGCATATCCACATTAATTTTAAAGTCACTTAACGCATGTCCCTTGCCATAATTATGTGCCTATAATAAAAAACAAGCGCTAATGTGATTTTATTATGTTTCACCCCGACCCCAGGAGGTGTAGTCCGGGGTAAGTATAGTACCCGGTGGTGGGTAGACGCCAATCAAAACCAATTAAAAATTCACCACGAATTAGTTATTTACTTCTACTTCCTGCATAATTTAGGTCTTTAGTTACTGTTCGATTTTACGCAAACCTAGTCTGGTAAAATTTAAGTTTTCTCATTTAGAGATCCAAATGCTCCCCATACGTTAATAAAATCTATACAAGAATGATGATCAAATTTAATGCACTTAGGTTCATAGACGGACGGATGGATGTAACGAAATAATGGTTCCTTGTGTGTTGCACGCCTTCAAGTCTAGATTATTTGGAAAATACCAGCTCTACGCATGAGCTACGCTGCTGACTGACGAATACAAATGTTGTCAAGAAACCCTTCTCTTGTTTTCTCTCTTTATTTCACTCAGTTATTGTATAATCATCATGATAGTCCTATAGTCCACTGGACCTATCCCGGGCTTCTCCTCTCCTCCACCCCCTGCCTACTAACCTCCATTCATTTCACAATAACAAAAGATTTCAACCATAACCCAGTGCTAAATACCAACGTTTATCATTTTAAGACGTTTCCTATTTTTTGTACCCCCGACGCGAAAACTACGGGGTTTTTTTATAAGCTTGAAGTATCTATCCGTGGCATCGTATCTCCCTAACGAGCTAACCGATTTTAAATTTGTTTGAAATGTGAATTAATCGCGAGTGTTCTTTGCTAGGTTGGTACAACATCGGTCCAAGATGGCTGCCGCCACAATTTTATTCAACACATTGGCACAACCACAACTCCCTCAACGTGGTGATCAAATGGAAGGGCTTAACTAGTAGAATACACAACAATACTATACACCTAAAAATATTTCAAACCTAAGACGGCTGCCATCATAAAAAGGCGAATTGTTTTTTTTTTAACCTATTGCGAAAGGAGGGTAAGAAGAGATGAGGTTCTTTGGCACGCTCTAGAGCCTAAACGGCTTGTCGTATTTTTATGTAAGTGGTGTGAATAGATTCATCTTCAACGGCAGATAGTCATAAGCTATACTAGCTACATCCAGTGATTTCACTTGTTATGATACGTGGCTCTAAAGTTCTTGCAGCCAGGTTTTTTGATGTCGATTTTAACCACTTGTTCATGTATAGTACGGGGTTTCTAAATTTCCAATTTTACTTATAATTTTACAAAATCAATTAGTTTGCTAGAATATTGTCTTAAGATCTAAAATACAATAGGTTTGGTGTCAAATTTCTATTTATCTCTAAAATAATGTTCAACATTGTTCACAGTTGATATGTATCACAATTAGCATGTTGGTTGCCAGCGTGTCTAGCGCTTGTGGCTACGGCGGTTGTGGCTATGGTTCATCAGGATCAGGTTCTCCGAGTAATTCTGGGAGTGGCTACCCGAGTTCCTCAGGCGGCTCTGGATATGGCTCAGGTGGCTCAGGATATGGCTCGGGTGGCTCAGGTTATGGCTCAGGCGGCTCAGGAACTGGCTACCCAAGTAACTCAGGTGGCTCAGGCAGTGGCTATCCAAGTAGCTCTGGAACCAACACGGGAAACGCACCTTCATCAGACGCCGCCAGTTCAAAGACAGGTTCTGATGTAGCTGTAGCTGGTAATAATGTCGCTATAAAAGTAGAGAACTACAGTAACGGATCTAGATCTCAAAATATAATAACCGCCAGTGCCGATAAAGGGGCTATCACAGCAGGTGGAAACAGTGACTCGCAAACTGCGAGGGGTGGCAATGGCAAATAAGAAGTACTAAATCAATTGCCATGCTGTCTCTGCGGAAAGAAAACCTTCGTGGCATACAATGGAATGGAATAGAGTGGCATTATGATTTTATATAACAGCAGCAACCTAGTACATAAATAATAAGTTTATCAAATCCGTTAAATAAACACACGCCCTCATATTTAACGAGGACGGTTCTTGTTTTTGTAAAGTAAGTTAGATTTCCTACGTCAATGACGATTCTCTTTCCGCGTAGACTCCAAATGTACTAAATTAAGGAGGCAATTATATTTATTTTTATATGGCGTTATACGGTTATTGCATTCGCCAGCGGCAAGAATAACATTCTACTTATTTTTTAAATATCAATGTCAAATTTTTTTGCTCTCTCGATTTTAGCTTTGTGCGATAATTACATTTAGCTAGTATTAAAATGTTCATCATTATCAAAAATCTGACAAAATTACTTGCGCGATAAGGTTACTAGTAAATACTAGGTAAAAGTTAGGCCAAGGTCATGTCAAGTTAGGTTTAAATGTAAAGGTACCTAAAATAAAGCTGTGAAAAAGTATGAATAGTTTTATTTATTGAATTCGCAAAAAAAAGTTCCTCACTTGAACTGCTTCGTTTAATATTTGCTAGGTAAGAAAAGAGGTTGGACAGAAAAAGTTATAAAATATCTTCATCCCGTCACAAACATTACATTCACAAAAATGCACAAGTCTCGCCGCGCACATTTTCTGACGTAAAAGGTTGGGAAATATAATGTAAACCAAGTCGGTTAATTCATTATCTGTTTATCTATGACAGAAACTTTCCAACTACTCTATCATAAATAATGTCATCAATATTATCAAAGATCATGATAATATATATTATTTATCATGATAATATTATTTAACACTGTGGTAGATTGGTTAAATAGAAATAACTTAGAGGTAAATATTGAAACAACTAATTTTATGCAATTTTATAACACCAAGTCAAAGCCCCAAAATCTTAAAATTAGTCACAATAGTAAAAGCATAACGGAAACTTAAATAGCTACATTTCTTGGAATGATTATCGATCATAACTGCAATTGGAAAGCGCACGTGGACAAAGTGCTCGTTTGCTCTTCGTCAGCTGACATTAATAGCATCCAAAAAAACCTCTGTAATGGCATATCATGGGTACGTATCATCAGTTTTAAGATACGGACTCATCATTTGGAGAAATTCGGTGGAAACGGATAGAGCGTTTATAGCACCAAAAAAGGTGCATTCGTGTAATCTGTTGCGTTGATCCTCTTGAAACTTGACGGCGTCTTTTTCAAGATCTTAAAATACTATCATTACCATCAATGTACATTTTGGAAATGTGCATGTTTGTAAAAAAACATCCGGATCATTTTGATAGGTTGCAAAATAATCGAACTTACCACACTAGATACCCTAATAAATTAGTATTCCCGCAGTGTAATAATGAATTATTCAGAAATAATTGTTTTGTAATGGCAATAAGAATTTATAATAAGATTCAAGAAAATATGAAAAGTTTAACATATTTCAAATTTAAAATGAAACTTTTTAATTGGCTGCTAGAATGAAATTTTTACAAAATTAAAGATTTTTTGGAATATAATGAATATAAATATAGCCCGTAATATATGTCTTAGTTTTTAATTTCTATTATCATATCGTTTATTTCAATATATATTAGTATGTAAGTAGGTGCTAAATACTTAAGTGTAAGCGTATGTACGAGTAGCACAAACATATACTCTGTACCTACAATATTAGTGTAGATTAAACCTCCGAAATACATATATATATATCTAGTTGTAGATGCGTACACAAATGTAATTTGATTTTATTAGTACTGTAAAATTGAATTTATTTTTGTAATAAGTACTGTTCGAATGCCAATAGGCTAAGATATGTTGATCTATTTTTAAGCTATAAACACCATGTATATACCATATCTGAGGCGAATAAAGAACTTTGAACTTTGAACTATCATTTATTTCGGAAATATATTAAATCCTCTCGGAAATCTTCAATTTCAAGTAATAAGAAAAAGTGCAAATAAGAGTACATACAAACTAAAATAACATAAAGTACATTCAATAAATTGAAATATAATAATAAAAATATTAGATATATTTTGAAAATTTCACTCAGGGGGGAAAATAGAAATTAAATAAACTTTTCTACTAACTTCCAAAAAAGAAGAGTTACCTACTCAATTCGACTGTATTTGTTGACCTAATTTCTTGGAGATGGTTGGATCGTATATTTTTTGTCTGAAAGCTTATTTATAAATAACCTTATTATTTGATTTAAGTATGTTGCATTTCAACTAAATCGGTCAAGTTATTTGATTTTTAAATCGAAATACAAAAAAATGCTCTATCGGTACTTAAAAAAAAAACAATTATGTTAATTGATTAAATTAAATTATGGGTGATTTTCTTAACACAATAATATCATTAAAGGGTAAGCGTTTAAGTGTAACTCAGAACTTCATATCTTTATGAAGATAAAATGTAAAATTTTCTTTGCCTTCTTTACCTTATTCTTAATACAGAAATTAAATTTGAAAAACTAGTTTTAAATTAAATTCGTTTTTGATATAATAAATTCGATACTATCGCAAAGACCGTTATCAACAGACTTTTCTTGCTTGCTTACTTCATCTCTTTGCTATAATGTTTCATGCATACCAATACCACAAAGCCAATGACGTCAAACCAAACAATTCTTAGTCTACGGGCACGAAAATGACGACAGCCGAGCAATGGCGGGCACCGCCACGGCGAGGGCGACACGGTGCGAGACGATTGAGGAGCATTATTTCGGGTGGTTACGAAAACTACCGGTCTACTTTAATCCAGGCCACATCAAACCAGTTTTTTCTCGTCGGTCGCTTCCGTGCCGTCAACCCTTTGCATTCCCTCGCCCGCTCTGGCTCGTTTCATGCGCGTCACCATTAAAGAATCAATGTTGTTGACCGCACCGCCCGCGCCGCCGCCCCGCCATCGCGTCACCCCGCCATTGATAGTCCGTAGCCATTTTCGTGCCCGCAGACTTAGAGTAAGTCCTTTGTCACACAACGTAAAAGGTTATTTCGGTTCGATGCTTAACCTAATACAAACAGAAATGAAAATGTTGCAGATTCTGGTTTCACATCGATAACTTCATCTCCTTGAGTGAAATTTTCAAAATATATATACATATATCGAATGTACATAATTTGAGCTTTTACCGCTTTATTATAGGTATAGATGTACTTATAGATATGGATATACAATTAATTAGTGAATTAACTCTTTATTACAGACACATTATAACCTCAAATACACAAGTAAATTCTTACATATAGGGCCACAAGTGGCGGGCTCCAGGGAACCTTAGGATAGGGACAGCAAAATGAATGTAGTATAGGATAGGGTAAACTCGTTCAAAAAAGAAAATATAGATAGATGTACCTATAAATATCCTGCCTATTCCGATATAATAATAATAATGCCGATCTTATTATTAAACGCGTCTTAACTTTAAGCTTATTTTGTCTTGTTTTGACGCGTGACGTTTCCCATCGGATAAAATAAAACAAAAGACGTTTAAAGTTAAGATGCGTTTTAATAAAGTCGTATAAGAACAAAAACTATATATTTTTAAATTCAAATAAAAACTACCAAAGAGGGCTATAAAATAACTTAATGTATTTTTACATGTCAAGTTATATGATAATCGATAATGTTACTGACTTAATGTTATTTCTTATAAACCAATATTAAGGTTCGATAATATAGGACCGCCAAGATCCGCGTCTATTAATGAACTACCAGAGTTACCGCCTCCATGACCTGAAGGAGAAGTTGGTGGGCTACCTGTTCCATTTGTTGGTGATCCACCGTTGTTTGGTGGGCTGGTTGGGCTACTGGCTGTGCTGTTAGTGTTAGTATTTTTGGGAGTAGTTGCTTGCGTATTCTTTGTTGGGTCGCTGTTATTTGACGTATCTGTCGCGTTATCATCTGTCATGTTACCTGTAGTTGTGCCGGAATTGTCACCAACTGCAGGTGTAGATTCGTTGTTGTTTGAATTGGGTTCGGTTGGAGAATTATTTGCATAAGGATCTGTTCCTGACGGATCTTCATTTGTATTTGATCCTACGCCGGGAGAACTAGCGTCAGTACTTCCGCCGTCAGTATTCATAGGATCGTCAGTGATTGACTCGTCAGTATATCCATCAGCTCCATTGTCTGATACTGGTGTTGGTTCTTCATTTGCTCCTGATTCGGTACTTGCTTCAGTTGGTTGTTCACTAGCATTATCTGAAGAATCTGTAGACGAAATGTCATAGCCATCAGTACTACTTTCCGACCCATCATTTGCTTCAGTCGTGGTCGTATCATTATCGCCATCATCAGCTTCAGTAGTTGTCGTTCCTGAGTCGCAACCATCATATCCACAATCATCGCCATCATCAGCTTCAGTAGTTGATGTTCCTGAGTCGCAATCATCATATCCACAATCATCGCCATCATCAGCTTCAGTAGTTGTTGTCCCTGAGTCGCAATCATCATCATTACAATCATCTCCATCATCAGCTTCAGTAGTTGTCGTTCCCGAGTCGCTATCACCATCATCATCACAATTATCGCCATCATCGGCTTCAGTAGTTGTCACTTCAGTTGTGATTGTAGGTGACTCGCAGTCGTTATCATCAGAGTCATTACTATCTTCTTCACTTTCTGAGTCGCGTTCTTCTTCAGATGAATCGTCTTCAGATCCATTACCAACATTATCATCACGTTGACGGCCACAGCAAGCGGCGTCTGCTGTTATCAGGAAGGTTGCTATCGCCAAACATAGTAGCTGAAAATGTATGTACATAAAATGTATGTAAGATTATTGGCCAAGGTGCTATTGTTACACAATCGTATATGCAAAAATAAAGGGGAACGATCAATAAATATAGATCTAACCTTATTAATAAATTAAAAAGCAGTATAAATTGAGTAATTTATTACAGGTCATATTTTCTCAGTGTTTTCTTTGTAGATTTCCTTTCTCCGGACTTAACCAGGGTTGTCCCAATGCGGATGTTTAATCAATGCGGAGTTTTCAAGTAAACTACCAAATATGCCGACATGTTGAGACTTTGAGTGGTCACCTAAAATACTTTAGACTATCTGTTCTGAATAGGTAGTCTAAGTATATTATATTACGCAGGGGAGTGATATAGGGGAGCGTGATATCCCCGACACTATTCGCATTAGGTATCCTGTAATACAGATACGAAATGAATGTACAGAGACAAAGGTTTGCAGTGATATGGCGAGTTCAACAACTCCCAAACTAGTTGGTAATTGTACTAGATCACCTGCAAGATCAAAATAAGGCCATATAAACGACATGAGTAGACGAGTTCTAGAGTGAAATACGATTAGGCAAATATAATGGCAAATAAACCTACAGCTCCTCAATCGATTCAAAAATTAAAGGCTAATAAATTCTCTACACATAAATATACATTAATTATTATGCACCTTTTCTTATTAATTACTAGCTCTTAACTATAACTTCGCCCGCGTTAAGTTTATATTCCCGGGGGAAAAGTAGCCTATATGACATTTTACTTTACATCTTGAAATATCTCAGCGCAATAAATCCAGTCGATCAGTGGCCCAGTTGTTGAAGAAAAAAAGGACAAACAAACTTACTTATTTATAATAAGTGTAGAGTTTTGGAACGAACGAACGAATTGAGTACTGAACGTAGGTACCCATTATTAATTTTGACAAGTTTTCAATAAGTCACCTGCATTTTTTACATCATATTGAGAACTAAATAAATATGTAATAGAGTTCTCCGACAACTGGAATTTACGTATGTTAAAAAAAAATATTAGCTATTTAAAATTCAAATAGATAAAAATTTACTTACAATTACAATGGTCTTCATTTTTGCTATATCTACTTATGACAGAATTTCACAAAAACCTAACTATTTATACGTGAACCAATAATTAAACTGTATCTATGTACATAAATTGCGATAGTAGAAAATTGTAAAATAAACGTCTGATCAATCGCATAATAAACACATTTGTGTTCAAATTTTTAGTTCAAAGTACTTTTAACAGAACTAGTACAATGAAGTAAGTTAAAACTTATTTTAAATATAGTTTTCAATATATTTTCAATATATAGTTTTAAATATAGGTTAATTGGACTCCGTTTGATTATGCCAAGAACTCAGAATGACGAGATCGTAAATGACGAAAGCTCAGGATGACATGATCGTAAATGACGAGATCTGAGAATGACGAGATCGTAATTTGACAAGATCTCAGAATGGAGAGATTATACGATGACGAGATTTTGTATGTAATTCTGACGTTCTTCTTACAGTTACATACTGGATTTCCAAACTATAAGATACAAAACTTCTCATTATCACTGCCAAGTTTATATTTCTCGATAACTTTAAAGGTATTTTCAAATCGCGAGTGAAACGGTTTCTTCTAGGTAAGTTCGTCACATCCTATACCTAATAGACCCGCATCGACACATTTCTTCAGGCGAGTTGCAGTCAAACGCAAGCCAATTAATAAAAACCTAATAAATGCTATAAGTAGAACCCACAGTATGCGTGTCTCAGCACGCACTTGACTTGAAATTGATTAGAAGTGTAGTTTAGCCATGCAACACTACCTACATGCCTAAGTAATATTATTTTTTAGATATACTGTAGTTATTTGCATACTAAAATTATAAAGATTAGCTACTTTTTGTACACATCATGTGTACTTTTAATTTAATTTAATTCGTCTATTAACCTCTTAGACTAAAACTGGTACTCGGCTTGTATTGACTGATAATATATTTTTTCTATTACAATGAGGTATTTGTGATTTATCAAACTTTTCGCCCGAGGTTTTTAGAATTCAATAATACTCGACAAACCCTTCATATATCGTTCATATGAATCTAACTATAAGATTAGCATCGCATAAAATTATAATGTCTTACTGTCGGCCATGGGTCTCCAATATAAATTCGATATAGGCCTTAATCCACCACGCAGGCCAAATTGCATCTAATGCAATTGCACGATTGTTCACTATTGGACAGATTCTAGATTGGACAGATTCTGTACCTATTTGACAGATTCTGGATTCGACAGATTCGCTATTTAACAGAAGTACCTACACTGAGAACGAAAAAAATCTTATTTGAAGTAGGTACATAATTTTTTTTTCAAACAAAACAAAGCGAAGTAAGGATTATATATGGCATAAAGCGTTGGACAGGACTGACAATCATCGTATATACAAGTGAACATCTAAGAAACAAATCAACATCACGGAAGCAAGTGAATATCGAAGAAACAAGTGACCAACAAAGAAACAAATCAACATCGCAGAAACGAAACTAAAAAGAACAAAAACTTATTTTTTCTGGATTGGTTGCAAGCAAACTAATTAATTGTCCCCCGGCCGTACAAGTACCAGCCTTTCCTCGAGGCGGTTCGAGCCATTTTCGTCTCCCTGTAGCTTTGTTGCGGGAGTAGCTAGAAGCCCAGATTTTTAGTGACTAATAACTAAGTAGATATACATCTATAGATACATTTCCAAATAACATGAAACTCGGACCATTAATTTAAGAAAAATGGCATTTCAAAGTTCCTTAGTTTTGTCACTGATTCACTGACTCACCGATCATCAGAATTCTAAGGTACTTCTAGTAAACCAACAAGTTCAAAATTTTGAATAAGTACAGTTATTGTTAAACCTATAAAGCAAAGAAAGAAACCGACATTCCAATTTTTTTAAACCGTTTCCGAGATATGCTCTCTGGATAAGTAATCCTATATAAAATATATTAAGTACCTACATTGTATGAGATTACAAAGTTACTTATACAATTGGGTGGAAATATATGAAAAAAAAATTAGTAAAGCTTTATGTTCATCGCGTACAGTTTCTCATTATACATAGAGCGATTACGATAGCCAAGTATTACCCAAGTGCTACCCGATTATTATCCGAGTACTACTCGAGAACCACCCAAGGTCTACTCGAGAACTACCCGAGTACTACCCTAGTACTGGAGTACCTTAGTACCTTTCCCATTTTTTGTGAGTAGTACCTTTGTATTACTCGAGTACTACCGGAGTACTACCCGGGTTCTACCAGAGTTCTACTCGAGTACTACCCGGATTCTACCAGAGTTCTACTCGAGTACTATCCGGATTCTACCAGAGTTTTACTTGAGTACTACCCAAATACTACTCTACTGCATCTCTATGATATCTCGTGGCGACTCGTGACAACTCACTGTGACCTATCTACAATAAGTACCTAATGAGATCACATCAAAAACTTAACATAGGTATACAAAAGTGTTCAAGTCTCGTAGTGCAGATTATCTGCCGTAACAGTTTGTGAAATCGAATGTAAACCAAGTCGGTCAGTATTTGTCTATATATGGGAGAAACTTTCCAATTACTATGTCATAAATAATATCCCGCTTTTAAGTAACTTTATTAATATTAATTTACTTTTTAAATATAGTAACTTTTAATGACGTGTTATCTGACCGCCCAGCGCATTATAATAAAAATTATATCTAAGTGCGCACACATACGTACTATACTTAAATGAATACAGCTCTGTACTTATACTACGTCTACACATCTATACTCTATACCAAAATTAAAATTAATTATAACTATTTTAATTTTGCTGGCTAATAAACCAATCGTATGATGCCTAATATACAAAATAGCATAAATAAAACTTTTATTTTTAATTTATTTCACAGCTTTTGGATAGCACAAATAAAACGTCAGAAAAGTGCTGCCAGGAATGTGAGAAATATTATTTATTTGGTTCGTATTTTATTTAAATATGTAGTTTCTCCCGATGTAATATTTCGATAGTTTTTCCACATTATGCAAGGCACAACTCAACAACTGATGATGTCACATGTAACAAACATATTTCATACAAAAACACAACAAAAAATACTTATAACTAAGCAATCTCCATGGAAACTATAAGCTTCTACTAGCACGCTTAGAAGCCTAGGAGAAACCAATTCACTCGCGACTTGAAACACTCATAGAGAAACCCAAAGCCGGTGACGAAATAAAAACTTAATAATAATCAAAGGTAACTTAGATAATTACATTTCTAACCCGTAGCGTTAAATATTTTATATGAAATATATTATTTGAAAGTAATTTCCTTTATATTACGATATCTGAACCTTTCTATTTATATTCTATTTAAGCCATTTGCTGAATTAGAACTTGGTAACATTTTAATTGTCGTCGCCATCTTTCTTTTTCGCTTCTGTCATTTCCGAGCTCAGTGCGTGTGCTTAGGTTAGAAATCTAATAAATATAGTATTTTACTGTATATATTTTAATATTCAGTGTAAAAACACAAACAACTTTGCGTTTCAGATAACCAATATGCAGAACGACGCCGGTGAATTCGTGGACTTGTACTGCCCGAGGAAATGGTATGTGTCGTAGAGGTTACCAATGACCACATTGTTTTTGTGATAATTCCGTGTAATGAATACATTTTAATTATTACCATTAAAGTAAGTGCTGTCTTTTGCTGAGTTTGTTATAATGGTAAAATTTACATTCGGAGCAGTGCAAGTTTTATGAGCAATTATTAATCCTTTTCAAAAGTTCTCAGTGCTGTGTATGCATGTAGATCTTTAACCTAGTAGCTCAATTGTTTTATCCTAACTCAAGAGATGCACGATACATACTGGTTGTGCCAAAAGATCAACCTAACTATCAGTTCCGTGTGCATTGTTTAATTATTTCTTTGCCTTATGTTTGATTTCTAACTAGACATAAATTCCTAAGGAATAGTAAAATCAGTCATTACTAACCCACCTTTTAGAACCTCTTGGATACTTTAATTATTGTATTAGTAATGGAGAGCTTAATTAAGGATTAATAATAATATCAATCATTGAATATCATGTAAAAAAAGTATGTTATTATAACCATCCAATTTGGTTTTAATAGGTATTTTATGATTTAATTACTAATAAAGTTGTAAAGGGATTTGTGTGTAAACATTACATTTTTAGTTAAATGTGAGCAGTTTAAAGATGATGTACCTATATCATGCTGAGTCAAATTCTTAAAATGTCCAAAATGTTAAGTGCACAAAATGCTATTAAATAATATTGATGGTCAATAGTCAGGTCTAGACTGGCCTGGGTACAGCTTGCAAGCTGTGCTTGGATATGCCTTGTGAACTGTTTCTCTACTGTATAGAATTGCCTTAAAGCCTACAATTGAATTGTTTCTAGCCAGTTTTTGGTCTCAATATAGTGTAATTATTGTAAAGACCAATATCGTAATGAATGTGGCAACTACTTATTAGAAGAATTGTAATTATTTAAACTATTTAAAAAAAAAAATTACTTTGCTCTTGCTCGTGAGCGTCATTAATTCCGTCCACACCACGCCAGCACGCGAAACTGTAACGCCTATGAACATTAGTTAAAACCGATAACATATAATGATAATACGGAACGTATTGTCAGAAGGTTCTCTATGTAGTCCCTACCATACGTAAGAAATTTAATAAATACAAAAATAAGATATAGCTCAGGTTCCTGCGCCGCTTGCTTGCTTATCAGTCTGAACCCGGCTACTAAATATTTCTTTATCCTTATCAATTATGTCATACTCTCTTTCAGCTCGGCCTCGAACCGTCTCATCCACGCCAAGGACCACGCTTCAGTGCAGCTGGTGATCGCCGACGTAGACCCTGCCACGGGCCGTGCTGCTGACTCCTCCAAGATGTACGTGGTCTGCGGAGCCATCCGCCGCATGGGAGAGTCCGATGACTGCATCGTCAGGCTCACCAAGAAGGACGGGATACTTACTAAGTGAGTTCATTTTTATCATATTGTAAATTAGGTACAGTGGACCCCCGATAGTCCGACCTAATAATGCACAACGGAAGTCAGATTTCTCTTTTTTTTAAACGATAGTGAGAGCTCTCAACATTAAATTATGTAGCAAATTTGTTTTATTATCAGACAAAATATGTAAAATCAAATATAATAATCCACATTTACTTAAAGAAGTGAGCATCCCAGGATACAAGTGGGTGTCATATTCCAGTAAAGATGATGATCACGTAATGGACAATTATTTTCTAAAAATTAAAAAATGCTGTAAAGTTCCTGCCTCAATGATTGCTTATTTTGCAGAGTGAACTTTCAGTCTCAGAAGAATCCTATCATTTTAATATTATAAATGCGAAAGTTTGCAAGAATGTATGGATGTATGTTTGTTACTCTTTCAGACAAAAACTACTGATCCATTTGGATGGAATTTGGTACGGAGATAGTTTACGATAGACCTTTACTTGAGTGGGCTTGTCTGCAAATAGCTAGGTTATATAAATGTCACACTGGGATCAATTCTGATAGCTACTATAAAAAAACAGCAAACTTATCTTACCCTGTCATACATATTATGATACTTATTTAATTTTCATTGTTTCAGGAACTACTGAAGTTTTTAGCACGTAAGATCTTTATATTATAAGGAAAAATTAAAAATCTTTGAATCCAATTCACATAAAGCCTTTTATTTATAAAGAATACAAAAATACGATTTAAAATTTGTTAAGTAAAATTAAATTGTAATTTTTAGGAATAGTATATTAGGGTAATTTATACAACTCGTGCTTTGGCTGGCTGTGGAGGTGTTCCTTTAATAGTTGTCCACTACCTGAAATATTATTATTGCGTTGAATCATAACATCTGGTTGATCTATTGGACACAAGAAAATTACTAAATATTCGCACAGAAAAAATTATTAGATGTAAGGCAAAGTAGCTTAGCATAATAAGCGACCTAAACTAACGAATAATGACCAATATATTGTTTTTTAATCGCATAATGATATTTGTAAATTCCACCAAATCGCCAATAAACCAATTCGCAAATTGACATCAGTATTAAGACGGATTTGAAAAATGATCAATACATTCTGATTCGCAAAATGACGCATCCGTACAACCAAACATTTGTAGCAGTTTTAAATTTAATGAAATAATTCCTACCAGCGGATTAGTCTTAGTGACAAGGCATTAGGTATGCACAATTTGCGTAGGTATATGTCAAAATTCGCAGGTATTGGTTATTTTGCGAACTTTGAATTGATTTGGCATTATACGTATTAACTTTTTGCGTGTAAGTCAAAATGCGTATTGTACATATTGCGTATTTAAAATTAGTCAAAAACGTTTTGGTCATTATGCGTCAGAACGATATCTCTAGAGCGGCCCGGAGGTCTATGACATGGTTACCTATTGTTACAGGAGTCCTATCAACTTATGTCTCAATACGAGTACTAAGATAGTGTTAATTTAAATTCTAAATACTGTTATAATGTTTGCTAATGTCTATTATTTAAGGCATGTGCAAGGGTTCGTTTTTCTGAGACGAGCGAGGAATGTGTCTGTCAGTATGAATCAATATAATCGCTTCATTTACGTAGACCCGCGATTCTATTGAATGAATTAATTATTTAGTGTATCTTGACACAAACATTAAATACGGAAGGAAAATTCTTATCTCTAGTGCCACAAGTGGCGGCCTTGTCGCTGAAAGTAATCTCTTATCATCATCTCATTCGTTGTCATCAAACGCATTCCTCGCTACGCTCTTCTCAGCACAAGTCTGTTATTCAAATTGTTTCAGCAATAACGATTGCATTACATAGAACATACATAATAAATAACACCTACTACGTCATACCTAATGGTAGTTTTTGACAGATTTGGTAGTCTTTTAACATTACGATCAATATTAACGCTGATCTATTTTGTGTCAAAAAGACCATCATGACGCAATGCAATTGTAATTCTAAAACAATTAAAAAAAACTTGCACCCTTGGTGGATATAAAATCAGTATTTTGTGCCCATACATGCCCTGATGGCAAATAAAAGAACCTGCTATGGTTTATCCTCCTCGACCCCCGCAGCCCGGCTTGCCCCCGGGCGGAGGGCGGCAGATGGTCTTCTTAGCGCAGGCGAGCGCCGGCGCGGCCCCCAGTACCGCCCACACCACGCACCACCACACCAACGACACCAGCTTGCAAATAAACACTCAATTTATACCAACACCACGAGTCACAATGCGTTTCCGATCACATTCTAAATAAGCGTTATTCCCAACGAGTCACACCCACAAATGTAATACTGTGACTGTTTGGGACCTAATAATACAAACTACGTACGTGCCTACAACAAATTATTAAAAAAAACAGACTTAAATTCGGCAGGTTAATATATAAATTTATAGTTATTACAATTTAAAAATTAAAGTAGGTACAGAATCGATTTCAGAAAAAGAAACAGCTGTTGCATAGATTAGGTACGATTATTAGCAGTTGACATTTGTTTGTCACCATGCATCATCTCATGAATCCGGATAGCTGGACAGAAAGTTAACATTTTCAGACTTATTGCCGCTATAACAACAAATAATAAAAATATAATAAGTAAATATTTAAGGGCTCCCATAAAAAATACGTAATTTTTTGCCCTTTATGCGAGATAATGTTAACGGTACGGAATCCTTAGTGTGCGAGTGCAATTTGGCCGATGTTCTATGAGTGCATTTACTATACACCCCATCACACTTCATACTTTTAAGAAATTATCATAGGTACCATGAATATCATTGAGATTTCTGATCAGCCGCGGTCACCAATACTTGGGCTTGCAGCCGCCGGGGCAGCGCGGGGGACGGCACGAAGATTTCCTCTTGCAAGCGAGAGCTCCCACCACCTACAAATTACAGAAACAGACAGAAAACGAACTCTCGAAAGAACCTGGAGCCCAAACTTGCTATCTCAATGATTGAAGAATTATGATTGCATTCATAATGATCGTTTTTGATAGATTTGTTAGTCAATTAGCATAAGTTTAACTGACCTGTTCTATGTCAAAACGACCATTATGACGCAATGCAATTGTAATTCTAAAACATTTTAAGTAACAACGTTGGGCCTCAGCTATGGTCCACAGGAATTGAGGTGCAGCAAGATTTATATATTGATAAATAATAATTGATAACAATGCCACCCAGTGACTTGGCTACGATCCGACAGGACACTCGGCTTGCTGTGCTTTGCACCAATGACCTCGAATTTCACCGCCACTTTGCCTTAACTACGATACTTTTCAGCCGTTGAACAAGACAGTTGTATCTTATTTGAATGCAAAGCCCAAATCAAATCCTCTTCCACAAATAACAACGTTATAAGAATAACTAACCTGAACTAGAAACAACACCAGAGACCACACGCCGGCACTCGTTAACTTCATATTTTACACTATATTTATTTACTGTGCTTTATGTCTATTAAAGTTACAAAAATTATAAAAAAATAACTACATGATGTTTTTATTATTTATATTATATTTTACGGATAATTTCGTTGTTGACATGGTCAAAAATTTTCATTTGTTCTGCTCTAAAACTGTCAGGTATTTGAAAGAAGATTATACAGCCAGTCGTGTTATCTTGCAAGAGACGTATTATCTATGAAAAGAAAACTTTTCGCCTTATTAAAAAGTATTAAATATTATATAATATCTATATAAAATATTACTTACGTAAAACAATGTTCGTAGCAAAAAAGTACAATATAGAGAATTAAAAATCAAAAATAAAATAAAAGAGTCTTGAAAAATTATAAACGAACAGTCAGGTCAAAATACGCGACGCAATACAAGTAATAGAATAAAATCAGTAAAAAACAAAAGCGGAGAAAGTATTTCAGAATCTAAAAAAATTGCTACTCTTTTTAATGATTTTTTAGAAATTGACGCGGATGATTGCAAAAAGTATTTAGATTACTGTAGTAAACCGTTGACATCTATTTCATTCGGACCAGTAGATTATAATGAGCTCAAAAAGGTAGTAGTTAACATGAAGCAAAAACCTACATTAGATATTTATGATATGAGTACTAACACTTTACGGAATCTAATAATAAATAACGATAATTTATTTGAATTAATATTAATTGTCTTAAACTCATGTTTAACTGACGGAATATTTCCCGACGTATTGAAACCGGATAGGGTAATCCTACTTTTAAAAAAAAGGGGATATAGAGGATATTAGTAATTATAGGCCAGTCTGCAATTAGCCAATTTTATCAAAAATTTTAGAAGTTATTATTAAATCGAGAATTGTTAAATATGTACTTTGAAGAAAAAAAAATTATTTACAATGTCACAGTTTGGATTCAGAAAAGGCCGCTCCACAAAAATGGCTTTAAGAAAAGTAGTATATTACATTCTAGAATCCTTAGATACGTCAAATAAATGTGCAAGTATCTTTTGTGATCTTTCAAAAGCTTTTGATTGTTTGAGGCACGACATATTGTTTTTTTTTATTATTTTATTACGGATTTCAAGGTCATGAATTAAATTTGTTGATAACTTACTTACAGAACCGTAGTCAAATTGTCTCGATTAATGAACAAATTTCTATAGAAGGTAGTATGTCAATCGGAGTACCACAGGGCTCTATTTTAGGCCCAGTCTTATTTTTGATATATATTAATGATATTACCAATGCATTGCCAAGTTGGGCTCACATAAATTTATTTGCAGATGACACACATGTAGGTATCAGAGACAAATGTATACATAATTTAGAAAATAAAGTTAGTATCGTTATGGGATTGTTAAAGGAATGGTTTGACGCAAATAGAATTGTTATTAACTCTGATAAAACCATCTCTATGCAGTATCAGTCAAAGTTAGATATTTTCGGGAATTCCATTAGTAAAACAAATGTATTTCTAGGTTATACAATAGATAATACAATTAGCCATAATGCGCACATCGATAAAATTTGCAAGAAAATGGCAAGTGGTAATTATGCTTTATTTAAACTTAAGCCATTACTATATAAAAAGTCGCTCATCTCTGTCTATTATGCCTACGTACATTCTACTATAAGATATCTATTACTATTTGGGGAAATGCTAAAGATATCATAAAAGTCTAAAAAGGTCAAAAACAGTCTATAAGAACAATTAACGGTTTGAAAAAACGTAGTCCTGCGAAAAAAACACTTTAAAAAAGATAAAATAATGACAGTTATATCACTTTATATTTAAAGTTGTTTATTAGAAGTACACGAGGATAGGGAAATACCGGAAAAAAGAATTTCACGCAATAATAAAAAAGGGCGAATCCTACCAATAAATAGATTAGCTAAATGTAAGAAGCAGGGGCTTTATACCAAAATACTGATGTATAATAAATTACCTAATAGTGTAATGGATCTCAATTTTATTACATTCAAACAAAAATTAAAGTATTTTTTTGAAAGCAATCTTTTTTATAAACTCAGCGAATATATGTGAATGCAGGTTGTAGAATCATCGTTCTTGTGTAACGAACAACCATAATAAAATATTAATAATAACTAAACAAAGCAATCATAATGTAAATATTTGTCATGAGAACTATTCAACTAAGAACTAAGATTAAGTAATCGTATATAAATGAGATTTGTAAGTTAAATTTTTTAAGTAATTATTAATTCAAATGTAATAAGACTTGCCTGTAACGAACGTTATTTAAAGGTCAATAAATATTACTTTACTTGGGCAAATTCTTCAGTTCTGCCCATCCTAAAGTTGCCTGGTAGAAATGACTGTAGGCGATGAGGCTCCCAATGGTAATATATTGGGCGTTCATATTAAACGATTAACATTACTACATGCTAGAAATCAATTCTATTGTTACCTACCTCAAAACAAACATCTGTCAACTTTAGATTCTACGATTTTTAAAAACTCTTATTTAATTTCATACATTTAAATAACAAATTTCACAATTAATTTGGTCCATATAATATTCGTCTAAGTATTTAAGAGCGCGCGCGATGCCCATGCCGACATGTCGATGAATGAAGCCACTGCGATAAAGAATAGAGAAAACTACAAAAACTTAAGCTAGCCTTTCTACTCTACTACTATATACTAAATTACTAAATATTCTGATACCTACCTGATACCGATCCCACGAAATATGTAAAAAGAGCCTGAGCTACCGGTGAAGGAAAACTGACTGACTTCCGTGGTTGAGCGAGCTTGTGGTCAAATGCCTAGCTGTGTTGGATAAAAAAATAAAACCTATCTGATGATAGTTGTAGAAATACTTTTAGTTAAACAAAATAAAAAAACACGTAAACAAAAATAAAACTTTATGTCCATGATTATAATAGAAACACTGCAATAGTCCATCGTGACACAAGGATCGCGAGGATGACGCGCTTGCTCGATACCGTGCTAGGAACACTTGCACGAGTCCACCGCGCGAGTGAAAGGTGTATAGGATACACATGAGCGTAGATACCGCCAGTAGCCGCGACACACGGTGCATAACGACGGCGCGCGGTCTGATGAACGCTTGCAAGTGTGAGTGTGAAACTGCTCGCGAGCATGCGCGTTTGGCCACTGCTTCCCGCCCGGTGTATCGACGCTGCGCGTGCGACGCGAGCTCACGTGGGAGCGAAGACGTTTCGCTTGGGAGTATAACTGAAAATTATTTAAAAAGAAATGTATAATTTAGTACGTACCTCGAAGTATTATCATTTTTCTAGAAATAAAAGTATTTTTTGTGTATGTCGCAATAAAGATTTAAAGCGACTGAAACTACTTAACAAGTCAGCTTTTGAGCTTCTTTTTAATGTTCTTCTATAAGTATGCTTGAGACTCTTTGTAGGATAATTTGATATATTGGACTAACATGCACGGGGTCCTCCAAGTCAAATCCGCAACGAGGGTCACGTGCACTTTGACGTGAACTGGCGCTGCTGGACTCATGTTTCACTATGCTGAAATGAAAAGCATAATTGTTTTAGTAAATATTCATAAGCATTTTAGTGACGCATCTTTAAATTCTTTAGTAGAGTTATCAAATCTTTAACGTGGCTTTTATGAAAACTCCAACATTTGTCGACTCCCAGAATAGTACGAGGGTGCATGTTGGCAAAAGAAGCAATGTTTGTGCCTGACTCGGAGGCAATGACACGACTGGTTACTATGCTGGAATACTGTAGGTATGGGGAGTTATAGTAAAAACAATTCACGTACCTCTCAGTGATAACGTTGGAACGAGCATGCTTGTTGGCGTGCGGAGCAATGTCTAATGCAAACGCGTGCGTGACAGCGCGAGCGCTCATCAGCCGAGATGAGCGCGCCGCTGAGGTTAATGATGCGGGCGCAGGGGAACGATTGGCCGCGGCGCTACAATGCTGCAAAATGAAAAAAAAAAACAGTAAAACACAATTTTAAATACTAATTTATATAAACATAATTAAATAAAATAATTTTATGCGCATCAGAGATTTGTAACGCATTATTTATGTTTCATTTACACCTAGATTAATGATTGATCTAGATTTTTTGTTACTTTGAACAATCTTGATGACAAAGAACATTGTTATTCAAGAACATCGGATCCACTGTTTGATGATCGTCTTCTCTTTTCCACCAAAAAACTACCAAGATTTTACAATCACAAGTACCTGCTTTGAAGGCGCCAGCACTCTATTGTAAGTTCTCTGCGGATCCGTCGCTACCAGCTTATCGCAAACCGATACAGACGAGGAGGAGGAAGGCGCACAAGAAGGAAGGTTGCGGGGGGTTGCAGCACGAGGAGGTCGGGGAGCGAAAAGCCGAGAGAGCTCGTCCAATTTGCTCATTATTATCTTATAGGTTTTGCACTCTTTCTGCTAAAACCAGATGTTTAGGTCGAGCATATCGATTCGATTGTTATTTAATTTTCTATAATTATTATTGACCTACAACTACTCAGCTCCAGTATCTATCAACTAGCAAGTAATCAAACCCTTGCTTAAATATCTGCGGTGGCAGATTTACTAAGAATACTATTATTTCTTCTGTGGTATAAGTTAGCTAGATAGTGGAGTTCGATAGTAAGATAGCTTACAAGAATTAACAATCTAGTAAACAAAGGTCTATAGAGGTCACTTCGAGCACACAGAAAGAACTGATACATTTCTTTGTAAATAATGGTGACAAGTATATATACGTGCGGACCACTACAGTTTTCAGTCTTACCTGATACTCTTCCCCTTTACGCTTCAGCTCTTTACTACGAGTACTATGACTGCTGCTTGATATTTCACTACTGATTTCCGATACCGCTTCTACCTTCTGTTTTTCACTGGCCAGCTGTTTACTTCGTTTTGGCGTCGCCTCTCGCTTGTTTTGCTCCGATTGCTCAGGTTTCTCCGACTTCTCGGCAAGTCGTTCGCAAATCTCAGCCACTCGAGCGATTTGACGCTGCTGGTCGAGCAACGCTTGCTCGCAAACTGTGCGGAATGCTCGAAGAGAGCTGGAAGATGGCTCTCGGCCACTCAGTACTTTTTGTTTTCCTGGTTCTTGCGACGGGTAGAAGTTGGTACTGGGATGATAGCGTCTGTTTTCGAGCATAAATAAAATAATTAGTTATTTAGTAGCAAAAATATTTAAAATGCAGATACAACACCGGGATATCACCGGGAGTTCTGCATCAAGCATCGATACAGATAAGAGGGGTTTTATTAAGTACAATGCTAGCGTCTTACCCTAATGTAGTATTTGTAATGTTTGTATTATTTGTTTTTAAATAGTGTTACAAGCGGTTTTTTTGATAAAGAGTTGTCTTATCTTATCTTAGTAGATGATTTTTGGTTTTATTTTACTTACTCGCTTAGAGCTTATACCTGTGCAAAGGGCGGTGGTTGTGTCGCTCACGTCGGTAGCTGCCATCCGAGACTCCAGAGTCGTGTGATGCGCGCTCGTATCGCTTGTTCGCATCGCCGCTCGCACTTGAACGCGAGCTTGTTACGCGCGCGCATACGCATCCACCGCCGTCCACCACTAGCCGCTCGCTAACAGATAAACAAAAAATAAAGCGTAAATAAATAAAATGGAATCAGTTCACTTTAAAACAAAACAAGAAAATAGGTAAGTCTTCTTTTACCAAATATATTTGTTTTACACTAGTTAAATACATGTACATATATTTAACCGCCAGTAGTAGTTATAGATACATACGTACTTGGAGTCATTCCTCGAAGGCCGCACGTTCCCGCGCATGTACCGGTCGAGGTCGATGATGTCGCCCGGCCCGCCGCCCGGCCACGAGCCGGACGAGCTCGGCGACATGCTGGACAAACTGGAAGCGCGTGTGTAACACAGGTAAAATGATCAACGATTGGTTACTATCTTCAAAATTATATTTTCAATTTTATGAATGGAAAATATGAATAAGTGGGAAGAGTTCCCGTTGGCGGCCGGGCGGCCCCCAATGTACAAAACGCCATTTTCGATACTTACCTACAAAAAAAAACATTACTATAAAGTTGCTATTACTAAAAATAATTTATTGCATTGGTAGTTTAAACATAAATACACAACCAGATGGCGCTAGCGCTTGTAATGAAGACAGTACACATGTTTAATTACTCTTTTCATTTCAATTTATCTTTATTTGGTATTTAATTGACATATAACAATTATGGACAATCACTAGTGTACGTATAAAAACCTAGCAGTACAACAAGGGTAGGTATAATAATCGTTCAAGCACGCAGACTTGTAAGACTAGACTTCTGATTTAATAATATTTTACGTAAGAATATAAGCTGTTTAGTTATTCTGCTACATGGTTAAATGGCTATACTTTCGCTGTGACGATTTATAGTTCTCCTATCAGCTGGTATACCTAAGGTATGATGTATTCTACCCAAGAGTACCTACTACTGGGTGTTTATTGTATAACAGTCATCAGGTTACCATGGCACAGGCTTTGCCTAATTTGGGACCTGGGGTGCTATCGGCTATCTATATTGCTTTCAGTATTGCTATAGTCTTGAAAGCAATACAGTAGTTTCGTATCGGCCTAGAAAGCAAGACCCTGGTATTGCTTTCAGCAAAGCGATGACAATTTTCAAAACAATACGTGAACAAAATATTGCAATGACTCCATATATTTAACAGATATTGGCATCGGCTAGCGCGATGTAACTACTACTGCATTGAGTCTAGACATCGCCATCGTCATAGCTTTGAAAGCAATACAAATAGCCGATAGCCCCCCTGAAGACCTTTGTGTGGATGTTGTCCCATATTATTTATTCTACCCCAGACGCGCTGTGTGTTAGTAATTTACATAACGCGCGAATATATATACGAAGGCGGAGTGATAAGTCTGGTAAAAAAAATATTTTGGAATAAAGTTATCGCAAATTGCATGAAACTTCCATGTTAAACACTATTTTGAAGGACTGAATTAAAATTTCAGCCTGTACCACCGGTTATTTTTTTTAACAGCCATTAATGAAAAACAATTGAACGCATTTGCGCAAAGATGGAGAAAAGTAAATTTCGTGTGTTAATTAAACATTACTTTTTGAGAAAAAAAACTATTACGGAAACAAAACAAAATCTTGATAAATATTACGGCGACTCCGCTCCGTCAATTAAAATGATTCATAAGTGGTTTACTGATTTTAAAAGTGGTCGTACAAGCACAAGTGATGCTGAACGTCCAGGACGCCCGGTTGAGGTCACTACTCCAGAAATGATCGCTAAAATCCATGACATAGTGTTAAACGACCGAAGAGTAAAAGTGCGCGAGATAATTGAGGTAGTAGGCATCTCAGACGAACGTGTGCGCAATATCTTACACCAACATTTAGATATGAGGAAGCTCTCTGCGAGATGGGTGCCGCGTTTACTGAATGTTGATCAAAAACGCGTGCGTGTGACCACTTCGGAAACAGGTTTGGCGTTGTTTCGACCGAATAAGACGGAATTCTTGCGACGTTTTGTAACAGTAGACGAAACATGGATCCACCACCATACACCCGAAACCAAAGACAATCGAAACAGTGGATTGCTGCGGGTGAACCAGCTCCGAAGAAAGCAGTTTTATCGGCCTATAAAGTTATGGCTACAGTTTTCTGGGATGCCCGTGGAGTTATCCATATTGATTATGCCAATTTATTAGAACAATTTCACAGAATTTTAGCTTTAGCTAGACCGCATTTAGCAAAGAAGAAAATCCTCTTTTACCAAGACAACGCAAGAGTGCACACTTGCGCGATTGCCATGGCCAAATTTCATTAGTTACGCTATGAGTTGCTTTCTCATCCACCATATTCGCCAGATTTAGCCTCTTGCGATTATTTTCTGTTTCCGAATCTAAAGAAATGGCTTGGTGGAAAAAGATTTAGCTCCAATGAAGCAATCATGCATGAAACCAACGCCTATTTTGAAGGGTTGCCTAAGTCTTATTATATGGAGGGAATCGAAAAGTTAGAGACACGCTTGATGAAGTGCATTGAGTTAGAAGGAAACTACGTTGAAAAATAAATAATAATTTTTAAATAAATATCACTCCTTGTTTAATTTTTACCAGACTTATCACTCCGCCCTCGTACCATAGGTACCTGCATCGCTTTTTTTCAAGATGATTTCCAGGTACTATGTTGGACATAAATAACTCCCACTAGGATTTCTCTTATTCCGGGATCCCACGCAATATTCACAAACACAAGGACAACATACCCAGAAATTTCAAATTCAGTTCAAACTTCCTCTTTCCTCTATAGGTTAAAACGTGATGGTTTAATGTCTATTATTGCTTGTAATATTTAACTGTAACGTGGATAACTGTAACCAGGTGGATGTAACGGAGCCCTAGGAGTCTCATGTAGGCCTCCGGTCTCGTCCGGGCCTGCGCATCGCGCTATCACCGGCCTGACATTTTTAGTTTGACTACTTGACAGACCACTGTCAGTTCTGTCAAGTGACAGGTTACAAACTGTTAAAGACGAAGAGTGTTAGCTTCCTTCCATGAAACTTTTATTCCAAACTAGCTGTCCCGGCGAACTTCGTACCGCCTAACAGTTATGTATGTTTCTCATCGTTTAAACCTTCCCTGGAGTACGACAAACATTCCAAGACCAAAATCAGCTAAATCGGTCCAGCCGTTCCCGAGTTTTAGCGAGACTAACGAACAGCAATTGATTTTTATATATAAGACTAGCTGACACGGCAAACTTCGTACCGCCAAACAGTTATTCATTTTTCTCACCTTTTAAACCTTCCCTGGAGTACGACAATTATTTCAAGACCAAATTCATCTAAATCGGCCCAGCCGTTCTCGAGTTTTTGCGAGACTAACGAACAGCGATTGATTTTTATATATAAGATAAAGATCATAGTTTTGTGGCTAAATAATAGAAATGAGTTCTCAACGAAAATTACCATATAAATAAAAATAAAAAAATATATTGCCAAGCACCTAAAGGCAGAGATTTATATACGAGATTTTTATATAGAAGATGTGTTCCGGCAGTCTTGCTTGAGAGCCGGTGTATTCCAGACTAGGCATGCTCCATCTAGGGCTGCAGTATTGCTGACTTCCGTGCTCGTGTGACCTGGGGCTATCTAAGTATAAGTCTGATATTTTAATTATTTTAGAAATAAAATTGCACTGCATCATAATGGTGGTTTTGGCATAATCTGAGTTAATATTGAACTTAATGTTAACAGACTACCAAATCGGTCAAAAACGATTGGCCATTTTGACGTAATGCAATTGTAATTCGGAAACAACTCAAACAACCTCGGCTCCTTGTGGTCAAATATTATTATTATTAATCATTTTATTTCAGAATAAATTCCATAAGTTGCAAATTAAATAAATGTGTTAAAAACTAAAAGAAATCATGAAGCACATTAAAATTAAATTATTTACATAACATCAACATTACTATTAAAGTTTCTGTCCCATCAACATTCTCATCCATTGATTTTGCAAAGGGCAGTCAAACCTTGCCACAACCATTTCTAGAATACTACTAGAATGCGACTACCTCGCGCACGTTGTTGTAGGGAAGTGACTTTCTTACGGACAATCGCATGAAAATCATCCGTTCGTGATTCCGCAAACATTGCAGAAGCACTACAATATGGAGGCAATCGCATCAGCATCCTAAAAATGTCGTTATATTGGATGCGCAGATTACTGGCAGCCCTACGAGTGTGATTGGCTCATAGGCTACTCGAGTAGAAGGACTGGCAGTATGCCTTAGAAAGAGTAATTTTCACTTGTCTCGTGCAGCGAGCAAACCTTCGGGCAACCATATTTTCCCGACTGACAGCGCTCTACGCTCCCGTTCTACATCTAAGTGATCTTGGAGGTTCTCAGTCACTCAGTCACTATATGCCCCAGATATTTAAAGCTGTTCACCCGCAGTGCCGCACTATTAACAATAACAGGAAGAACAAGGTCCAGAATTACCACTTTTAATAATCAGTTCTTCACTTTTTTAGAGTTATATTTAAGAGCATGATACGCCGCGCCTCACAATTTTTTACAAGCTTACGAATAGCCCGCAAATGGGGGCTATTAAAAATATAAAATATAGATGTCTCAAATCAAATAAAAAATCTTACGACGCTTACCAAAATGCCCTTTTAGTATAAAACCTTTGGTGACCATAAAGCTATAATAGCTAGCATACATAGACGTATTACTTCCTTGCAACTAACTGATAAATTCGAAAACCACGAACAAAAAAATTATCGACAAATAAAACAACAGAAATAAATAGTTACGGCAAGTTAATTTTATTACTTATTTAGTTAGAATTAATCTCATAATAACTAAAGTTTAATTAATTAATTCAATTGATTCAAATAACAATTTATACATATTTCATGTTCTCACTAATATTTTAAATTTCATCATTAAAAAATAAATCATATCAAAACAGCAATGCAACTACAGTTCTATATGTATATTTACAACGGCCGGTATAAAACGTTATGCTATAAGATTTTTTGCAAGTACGGATCTTGCCATCGGTAACTGATTGATGTCAATTAGATTTCAAGAAATCTATTTAATTAACAAGCTGACCCAGAGAACTTCGTACCGCCAACATTAGTTAGTACATGATGTGTACTTGTTATAAATAGTATTCTATATTTGACATGTAATTTGTAACAATTACCAATAAATGAACTTGAACTTGAACAGTCTTCTTTAGTTTTTTTTTAATACTCATTCTGCCACTCGGGACGCCGGGTAGGCAAAAATTAACAAATATTGACATTAATATTTATACTAACGTCACTCAATTGTTTTCCCTTCCCGGAACCACTCCACTAACACTTAAACTTTATGGTGTGGTATTAAAGTTCAAATTGGATTTTAAGAACTATAACGAATAGATTGTATGGAAGTATAGAAAACTGTTGTGTTTGAAACTTTACATACAATTTAAAATAATCTCTCCATAAGAACCATCCTCGTACTTCAAGGAATATTCTAAAAAAATAATTAGCATGATCGGTTCAGTTGCTCTCGGGGTTTGCGCTCAGCAACACGTTCAGCGATTCATTCTTATATTATAGAAGATTGGACATCAAACGTCAGTTTATCGGTTTTCGAGTGTATTTAGCCTTCGATAATGATCGGAATGAGTTTATACCGACTCGAACAACAAAACTAACGATTGCTATATAGCCGTAGTTGCGGTGCAGTTAACTATTAGCTACGCAGCGTCTCTATAATAATATTATTATTTGTATAACCCGGTCAGAATATCTGTGCACCTCGCTGGAATGAGGCGCCTCTCCCGCTTCCCCTGTCACCTCTCCGCGCACTCCCCGGTGCGACAGTACGGTTAGCACACCGTACCCAGACCGCCGATATGACGTCACGAGCTCAGGTGCACAGATATTGTGACCGGGTTGTATATTTAAGTATTTTTGTCACCTTCTAAACAACGTAGAAAAAAAAACGAAACAAAAGTATAATAACCATAATATGCTATATGTACAATTTTCAAAAGCCTCAAAGCTTATTTCAAATTAACAACAAATTTAAAACATCATACTATCAATATGTATACATTCGAAAATTATAATTTCCTACCTCAAAAATTGTCAAGGAAATTATTGCTTTTTCTTCTTCTGATTTTTCGCAAGTTAATTAAAAAGTAGCCCATTTGCAATGTGCCTCCATTTAAAACATATATGTTTTTTTTTTAAATCTTAATTTATAGTCAACGTTTCATAAGCGAGAACGGATTTGACTTAATCTGTCTCGTTTAACAAATTCTATTTTTTTATGACAGTTTTAAAGGACATGCTTAATTTCCGGCCAAGACTGTGTACGTCTAATGATAAATGTATAAAAAAGGCTCGGATATTATGTATTATTAATCTGTATTATGCCTACTTCATTGCATAGAAAAATATTGAAGTTTGTAACGGAATTTCGGCATCTCTCAAGCATTACTGTATCCATTGACTACAATAGTCACACAAACCTATGCCTACAAATAGAACCGACCACCACAAATGTCAAAATAAACAATTCAATAATGCACAATTCGCTATTTTTTTTTTACAAATATGTGAAATTGTTCTGATTCACAATTAATATTATACGAAATTATGACTATTAAGAACTCGGAATTTGATTGCGATATTAAATGTTACTACGACCTAATAAATCATGTTATTATGTACAATGTCATGGTCAAAGCTGATTAATTCATTCATTTTTGTTCCATTTTTGTTCCATTTTTTACGTTTGTAAAGAATCAGCCAGGACCTAGGAATTTTGCGTTAATGCAGACATAAGATATATTGAGGCGTATCGTAGATGACTATATCAGTTCATCAATGCATAACTCTTAAACAAACTTATACGAGTACATACTAGCTGTGTTTCAACCGCGGTTTCAACCGCGTAGTTCCACATTGGATTATCGAGATAATGGGGAACTACTCTTGTGAAGTCAGTTAAAAAGTATGCTTTATCCCATCCCGGTGTTCAATCTACCTGTGTGAAAAATTTCACCCAGATAGGTTGAGTGGTTTTGGCGTGAAAGCGAGTCAGAAAGACGGACAGAGTTACTTTCGCATTTATAATATTAGTTTATACATATAGTATGTTAATGTAGGTATCACATATGCGCGGTGGCGAGCGGTGCCGCGGTCGGGCTCGCGGCTACGACTGCTACTGCGGTCGGGACTGCAGCCGCGGTCGCGGCGACCGCATGTCACTGACTATTCGCTAACTCGTCCATTCTGCATCTGTGAATATAGAAAAAAAAAACATATTAATTCTAGATAGGTGCGTTCTTCGTTAAAGAGATGTTTCAAAAATGTATCGAGCTCCGGCCAGGACAGCGTAAATGATACTATAAATGCGTTAGGGGTTATTAGTCTTTAATCTATCAACCAAATGTAAAATAACGTAACTCATCGCATTGTACAAAATTAATGTTTAATCATAATGTTGCAACATTACGCAAAAAGGCGATTTACGCGTTTTTATTGGGTCGATTTTGACATTTGTGACGGGCGGTATAATTCATAGACCAATGTGACCATAGGAGTCAAACGTGGATACATATACCTTCCAGGGATGTCATTATTCCACTACAATTTACAGAATTTAGATACTTTTGTACACAACGTAAGAGGCGACTGATGCATTATTATTAATTCCCCCATCTCCATTCTACAATCGGACAAGTAGAGATACTGTAAGGCACCACCGGTTCATGGTAGAAGTTCCACGGACTCGCACAAAACGCTTCTCGTCTACATTTATTGTGCTAACTTCCAGGTTGTGGAATTCGCTGCCAAGTTCTCTATTTCCCGATAGCTATAATCGAAATCGAATCGGTTTCTTCTAGGCAAGCGCGCTCCATCCTAGACCGCATCGTCACTTTACATCAGGTGAGTTGCCATCAAGCACAAGCCTATCGACTATAAAAACAAAATAAAAAAAACATGGTTACACAATAAGTATCTGGAATTTACTGGATTTTATTTTTATTTAATAAAAGATATTCCAATAAATTGAAAGAAAAGAAAGAATTAATTTATGACAAAAAACGACTATAGTACTAACAGAGACTTCACAAATAATACATAAGTTTTTTGACACAAACCGGCACGAACTCAACGTAGTTTGTATTAAATACTTGTATGTTAAATACCTACTAATCCCTCTTGTCAAGTTGTTTTTGGTTTTGTTAATTACCTGACGGCCATCTCCGCGACCTCGAGACTCGGGTAGTCCAGCTCTTTGACGAGACACAGCACAGCCGACAGCAGATTCGAGTTCTGACGACGGAACAAATCACTCATTTAAGTAGGTAAGTAACAAGCGGTAAGAAGCGACATAGAAAAAACTCGACTGCTAAATCTTAAAACTATCAGCCATACTTTGTTTTTTGATGTTCCCAGTGTCACTCTCACAACTAAGACGAATCTATTGACACCACTCACATAAAAATACAACAAGTCGTTTAAGCTCTAGCGCGTGCCAATGTAATATACACACATACACTCGAAAAACATAAACCTCTCTATTTCGCAGTCGGATAAAAAACCCGACTGCGATAACTGTATCTTAAGAAGTGGGACTGCAGGATGCAACTAAGTGTAGCCTGCACCAGCTGCAGATAAAGATAGATTCAATGACACCTCGCACACCAAAATAAATCTAGCAGTTTAGGCTGTGAAGGGACACAAAAATTTGCACATACATACATACTTACATATAAATATACAAATATACATTTGCAAAATATTACCCTCCTTTTGGGCAGTCGGGTAAAAAACAACTATACATTCCATCAATCAATCATTAAAAATAATGCGTGGTAATGCTGCTAGCAACTTAAATACGCTGCCCTTTATTGGTGGATTTGGATTTTTTAAATTATCAATAATATTATTCAATAAAATAGTTATTTTCATTTATTTTGTATTCATTAGTTTTTTACAATACAAATGTCAAACAATAGATATCATAAAAACTTAAACCCGGAGCACTCACTGCCAGCAGCGGGGTACGGGGGGATACAAGCTACAATATAATATTATTTTATTAATTATTATTATCCAATTATTTGATTAAATTTGTTTCAACTCTTCTGTCTGACTAATAGTAATACAAAAGCATCTTCAAACATTTTTGCAGTCAGAATATTATGAAAAAAATACTGTCTGAGCGATATTCTCTCACGTAAAACAACTCCCTACTAGGGTTGCTCTCTCATCGGTGATGCTTAAATTCAACACCCAACAAGATTATATATGATTAGGATGATATAGCAAGATTCAGATCTGAGAGAGATGACAATATAAATCTAACTCACTCTCGCAACGGGTCGTCTCGTGAAGCCTCTATGCTCCGCCATGACAGCGGAAGGGTATTCTCTGTCTCGCTCGCGCGCGCTACCTCTGTCCTGCTCCCACACCTCGGCCGCACAACGCTGTGGCACTTGTTGGTACGACTCAGATCTAAGAAAGACATTAACAAAACTTATATTTTTTTTATACATCAAAAACAAAGCGATAACTACTTCGATTTGACAGGCGGCTAGAATTTATTTAGTTATTTTGATTTACAAATCAAACCATTTACTGGTCCGATTATGAAATTATATAAAAAAAAAATGATTTTTCCAATACATTCGTAAAATACATTCGATTCAGCACCTCCGTCTTTGAAGTCTATTGTAAAGAATCATGTTTTAAATTAATTGTTCAGCGAGACATACTGTAATTGTCACTCAAGTCTCGCTCATGAGTGTCCAACTGTATCATACCACTCAACTTTCAGGCTTCTCATAGTATTAGATTAAAAATAATCAAATTGAACAACTTCGTTTTAAGCTAATTATTGTCAAATTTATAAATCGTATAATTCAATTTAAATTCTCTAGCCAATTCACAACATTTCGAATTTTTTACCTCCCATTTTTCTTACCATAACGGAAAGACAAATGATAAAGAACGTAATCCTATTATTTTATTTAATTCAGAATGTAATAATTGCGTTATTAGAGATTTTTTAAAATATAAAAAATGTCAAGTATAACATTATTCTCGTCAAAAGCTCGTAAAAAAACAGATGGCATTAATTATCCGTATTTTGTTGATTGTTTTGGTGTAGTTCATACATGACAGATACAATCATATTTTTTATTGATGGCATCTGACGGTCTTAACATAAATATGAGATTTTTTTTCATCACTTTTTTGTAAATAACTCGATATCTGGATATAAAAATTTGATATTTTTTGTATGAACTCTTCATTACATTTTCTCGAAATGGTTTTCGAATTTCCATCACTTTGCAATAGTTAAATGTTGTCAATTCTTCAGCGAGACTGTAATTCTCACTCAAGTCTCGCTTATGACCTTCCCACAGTATTACATCACTCACCTCTCCGGCTTCTCATAGTAGGGGTCGTGGTAGTGTGGGGGGGATGTGACGCCACCGCCGCCCGCACTCCGGGTTTCTCCCCCGCTGAATCTACAGTCACCATTGGAGTAGGAGTACTCCTGTGAATTGGACGAATGTTTTTGTTATTTGTCCCATAGTGAAAGTTATTCGTCATGATGAGTACAGTGACCCCCTTTTGGTCAAGTACAACCTTATTCATAACACTATATACCTCGCGCGATGTTGCCGGCAAAACGGGAGACTCGGATATTATTTACAATAAATCATTTATTTATAATCAATTTGGATCGTGTGTTTAACAAGTGATTATAAGCGTCTTTAAAAAAACCCGACTGCTAAATCTTTAATCCTGTGTATCATACTTACTTTTTTAAAATTTTGATTAACCCATAGTCACTCTCACAATTCAGACGAATCTATTGACACCACTCACATAAAAATACGACAAGCCGTTTAGGCTCTAGGACGTGCTAAAGAAATATACATAAACTCGAAAAACACAACACTGCTTCTTTTGCACCTGTGAAATGGAATTTTCAACATGATTTGTGGGTTTTACTAAATTTTTTGTGACGTGAGTGATTGTATTTTATTTTAATTTACTTTGTCTTACCGTGGTTTAGTTGCAAGCGAAAATAAATATGAATCGCATGAATAAATATAAAAAATATTATTCATAAGCATAGTAAATAAAGTACTAAGCTTGGACAAGGAATACTATAACACACAAACTAGATAGGGCTAGATATAGTAAGATCACCTTGAAATTTAGCGTAGATAAGGAATACTATAAGAGCACAGTATGGTAGTAAATATAGTATGACCATAACACCAAGCGTGAAGAAGGAATAGTATAACACAAAACGAGGGTAAATATAGTAAGATCATCTTGACCATAAGCGTGGAAAACTATAATACAAGGAACGGGTATGTAAGATCGTCTTGATACCATGCATGAAGAAGCAATACTAAACTAGCATAGAACAAGAACGAATACTGTAAAATCGATTTGAAATTAAGTTTAGGGACGGACATAACTTAGATAAATATATACGACGACCATAAAACTGAGCGTATAGAAGGAATACTATAAGATAGAAAAAACGTAAATATAGTGTAATCATCTTGACATTGAATTTTGAGAAGGAATACTAAACGGACACAGAAAATAGTAAATATAGAGAGACCACCATAACATTGAACGAAGATAAATAAAGTACAGGCATAACACTATGCTTAGGGAAGGAATACTATAACATAGAACGAGGATAAATATAGTACAAACACCATAACACCAAACTTAGAGATGGAATACTATAACACGATTAAAACCAGTGTAAATATAGTGTGATCACCTTGACACTGTGCGTTGAGAATGAATGCCTCAGGGACACGGAGCCGTTCGGCGAACGCGGACCCCGACGCGGCTTCAACAATAACAACAACAACATTGTTAACAACATCAATAACAAACAAATTGTTAACAACAACAACAAAGCAATTGTTGAATCTACATTCAGCTTGGTCAGAGAGACGGCTGAACAATATCGATCATCAAATTAAAAACAGAAAATACACAACTGCCTACATCATTTTTTATTTTTAACGGAACATCTAAAATCATCATTTTTTAGAAAGAAGGCATGAAATATGAGCAATTGTGCGACTAATTAACTATTTTCACTATTCTTGGTTCGAAAAATGTACGAGTATCTAGTATAGAAATCAAATCAAAGAATGATACGAATTCAGTATGCATATTAGCGATAAAATTAATTTTGGTTTTAAAAATATTAAAATTGCGTCAAAATCAAAAGATCAAGATAATGCAAAATGTTAGTTATGTATTCAATCATAAGGAAAACAACCAGCAGTGAATGACGCCAGAATTAAAAAAAAAAATTAAGTGTTCTCCTGCGTTTACCGAAAAAATGGCGTCTCATATTTTTTGCAATACTCGTATTTCCTTGCGTATTAATATGGATTACTCACTACTAACTAAAAATGCCTTTCTATTTGCAAACGTGTTGTGGGTTAGTTAATTTATATAGTGTTCGCTAAAAAACTCTATATTAGAAACTCTAATAATGTATCTACCACTATATATAATACTAGAGTATATGATTTGTGTAATAACTCAATAATGACTTAAACGTAAATTAAACTTAGCGGTTAACAAAACTTGTGACATTTTTTACTCGTCTTGACCAATGTTCAATAACTTGATACAATTGACAGCGGCAAATATACTAGTACTAATAGTATGACGCCATATAAAAAACAAATGTCACCATTACATTATACTGGTAAATATACTAAAGGTATGACGTTGTATTAAAAAAAAACAGCAGTCACTATTTTTACCAATTTTTTGGGACTACTTCCCAGTATAATACAAAACAAACTGTTTCATGTGCAGTCACGCTGTCTCATTCTGAGATAAATTGTATACAAAACAGGGGCTGAATTGATAAAAAAAGGTAGCATAAAATTACCCTTATCATTTTTTTTTTGGCAATACCTTTTGTAAGAACGAGAAGCACTAGTGGCCACGCGCGTTGATATTCTAGTTATTATAATTATAGCATTTATAGTGTCAGCTGCTTCTTTTACAATGGCGTCATACGATTGGTATTTTTACCAGTATTTATGTAATGTTGTCATTTTTTTATATAGCGTCATACAGTCAGTGTATTTCCCAGTATGCATGTAATTGTGACATTTGCTTTTTTATATGGCGTCGTAGTATAGTTTATTTGCCGCTGTCAAGTATATCAAGTTATTGGACATTGGTCAAGTCAGTAAAAAAAGTCTTGTTAACCAGTAGTCCCTTTTTTTCTATGTACTTACCACTGGACTGTCTAATTTCGCTACTATCAAAACATAAGAAACTTCGCTCGCTCGGTCAATTAGCAATGATACGTACCTCGTAATGCGATCGGGTCATCGCGGGGTGTTCGTATCGCTCGTCAGACTCGGGGGACGCGACGCTGTGACGGGGCGGAGATGCCGGACACTGGACAATGTCATAAAAAAAACTATCAATCGATAGACTAAACGCTATTAGCTAGTAGTTCAGCCAACTGTTGACTTTGCCATCCCAAAATAATAAAAAATTCGTAGAACCTGTATGCCAATTTTTCGTCAAGATTTCTGGTATATAGAAGATCAATCAGAACAAAGTGTTTTCATCAGTGGGTAACAGCAAAAGCTATTTACAAGAAAGACAATTTAAAAACAAACTTATTGACTATGGATTAGATTTATAGGTGAATAGATCGTCATGTGGCTGTGGAAATCAATGTATCACTTTTTTTTTACCCGTCGCAGGTAGGCATTTGAAAACAAGCTCGCACGACTCTCGCTTTCGCTCTCATGGAAGGTTGCCGGAACACACCGTTAGGTGTTTGATGACAGGTTTTTCAACTTAGGGGTGGTAGCTAGCGACGTTATAGCAGCATTAGAAAACACCCCATACAACTCAACATACCTAAGTATGAGATTAGTATGAAATTTGTTTAAGATTTGTATGGAATTTGTATGATAATTGCCTAAAAATTGTATAAGATTGGTATGGAATTTGTATAAGAATTGCATTAAAATTGTATAAGATTGGTATGGAATTTCTAAGAGAATTGCATGAAATTTGTATAAGATTTGAATGGAATTTATATAGAGTTGTATAGAATTTGTATGGGATGTGACGTCACCTGCTGTTGCGCCTGCACTTCCGGCGCTGTGTCGACACCCGCCTCCGAACTGTCGCTGCCCTAACACGCACACATACACACACAATGTTAATATATGGACATAATGATTATTAATATAATTATAATACTGGGTAACCGACTTCAAAAAGTATGAGGTTATCGTATTTAAAAACCACCCAAAGAAGTCCTATTTAAATACCAAAAAAAATCGAAACGGTAACCAAAATGGATAAATGGTCACCAAAAAAATAACCTAAACCTACTGCGGACCTTGTTGCGGAATGTATTCAGAATGTAATAAAAAATACCCTGAACCTACTGCGGACCTTGTTGCGGAAAGTATTCAGAATATCAAAAAAACCTACTGCGGACGTGTAGCGGAAAGTATTCAGAATGTCATAAAATAATAACCTGAACCTACTGCGGACCTCGTTGCGGAAAGTATTCAGAATGTCATAAAAATATAACCTGAACCTACTGCGAATATTGTTGCGGAAAATATTCAGAATATCAAAAAAAAAAAAAACCTGAACCTTCTGCGGACCTTGTAGCGGAAAGTATTCAGATATCAAAAAAAAAATAACCTGAACGTACTGCGGACCTTTTAGCGGAAAGTATTCGGAGTGTCATAATTTGGTGGTACCGTATAAATTTTATTAAAAACGATCAAACGATGTACTGCAAAAAAAATACAAAAAATTTACCTACTTAATTGAAGTCGGTTTCCACTTTTTACTATTATCAATTGTTTAACATAAATATTATATATATTTACATAGAAATAAATAATTCTTGTTAAAAGAACATTGTTAACAATTTTAATTATTAATAATGAAACTGAACACACACATATTATTTATTAATTAATAAATTCTGATTTCTGTTTAATGGGAATTTAATTATATTACAGTTTATTATTCAAAATTAATGTCATATTCATGCTAAAAATATATTTCATTATTATATTTTGATTGATATTAAATCGTACGTGTAACGAAATGTATTATTAGAATTTTTTAATTAGAAAATATATAATTAATAAGAAAATGTGTATACGGGTTTATAAGCTAAGGGTTTAATAAGCCGAAAGGACACTTTTTGTATGAACCGTTGTTTTTTTTTTCTTAAACTCAGGGTTGGTCCCACAGTGAAAGTTGTTCGTAAAGATGAGTATAGCCACCTATTTCGGTTTAGTACACCCCTAACTGATAACTCTCTAAAATAGTTATTTCTTAAAAAAAACACGAAATTATTGATAATGAACTGATTAACTTGTGTAATATCTCTGCCTCTTTCTAACCAGATCTAACTGATTTTCTTGGATCTCTGTCTCACTCTAACCTGGTCTAACTGATTATCTTCTGTAATATCTCTGTCTCCCTCTAACCTGGTCTATCCTCTGTGTATTGCTGTACTGCTCTGTCTCGCGCTCGGGGCTGGAGTCGCAGGAGCGCGCGCGGCCGCCCCTCCACGCGCCGTATGACTCTTGCTGCGATACACATAAGGAGCCTTATTATTGAAAAGTTCGAAAGAATTCATCACTCGATAATGACGTCACTTACGAAGGATATGTAAAAAGACGCAATCTTGAAAATGCATGCCAAAAAAAACAAGAGCTATTGTTTTTTTTATATAAATAATCAAGGACTAAGCTATGTAAAGAAATGTATAAACCACTCGTATTTCGAATTCTACTGATGAAACTTTGACAGATGGTACTAACCGTTTTTATTTTTTTTGTTATTTGCTTTTCCAATAAGTAATATACTATAAATATAATAATATGATCCGGGTGTACTCCGGGTTGTAGGGTTCAGTCTCTTTCTTTTTAATATGGTCATTTACTAGGCTTATTTCAAAATTACACTTTTATTTTAACTTACTCTAATGTAGTGTAAAAACATAGGTCACCTGTTGCGGGTAGCCCTCATCGTCCGAGTCTGGTATATGTGTGCCGCGACGCATTGCCTCTTGAACCTAGAAAGAAAAAAAAGTGATAAGAGAGAGTCCGAAAAAACTCGACTGCGAAATCGTTAAACCATTGTATCATCTTTAATTATTTTTTACTATAATTTTGATGTACCCAGTGTCACTCTCGCGACTAAGACGAATCTATTGACACCACTCGCAAAATACAAAAAGCCGTTTAGGCTCTAGCGCGTGCCAAATAAATATACATACACTCGAAAAACATAACCCTCCTTCTTTCGCAATCGGGTAATTAAAGATTAAACCCCGAATTAGTGACGGCCATCTTGGATTTAAAATGTATGGTAGTGGATAGTATTTTACTAGTCAAGCTTCTTTTAGTCAAGTTTCTTCTTTACTAGTCAACTTTCATTTGATACCCATATTGAGGGAGATGTGAAAAAATGATGTAATCCACCATTTTATGTCGGCGGCCATTTTGGACCAATTTTCATTAAACATAGCTAAGAACACTCCCAACTAATTCAATTTCAACTTTAATACTGAAGTCAATGACGAATGAATGAAGTACCTGGGATAAACAACAGCTCTACACAACAATTTTGTGTGTATTTTACCATACATTTATTGACAAAGTTAAATAAATACTTATGGACGTGTTTTTTTTTTAATTACCTCTTCGGGATGCACGACAACATTGTCTAGCTTCTCCAGATTCGGTAGATTTCTTAACACGGTCATTCTGTATCTGAAACACGAAAGAATATTTCACATATCACATTAAAATAAAAAAGACGTTTTACCAAACACTACAATACCATTAACGAAATATAGTTACATAAACTACTTTATGTAACTATTGCAACTTTTTTTTTACAATCGACTTAATTTTGACAATTCATTCGATTTGAAAAATCAATTACTGGGTCTATTTTAATAAAATGTATATGGGACCACGTCAGCCGTAAACCCTTAAAAAAGTATCCAAATTAGCATAGGCGTTACAGAGTAATTGTAAGTCTAACTGTGTCCAAGTGACGTTTTAATTACGGTCTAATCTAGTTATAAGGGATTTTACGGGTTTCTGGTCAACTTAAGCATTTTTTTGCCTTATCGTTTCTAATTATTTGCCACTCTCTACGAGTCCACTCCCCTGGTCTAGTGGTGTACTCACCCAGGATGCTGCGTGCAAGGGTTCTCGTCGAGCCACAGCGAGGTCAAGTCCGGCAGCCGGCGCAGGTGCCTTATCTCGTGCAGATCTCGTATCTCGTTCTATGTCTACTCTACTGGTGTACTCACTCAGGATGCTGCGTGCAAGGGTTCTCGTCGAGCCACAGCGAAGTCAAGTCCGGCAGCCGGCGCAGGTGCCATATCTCGTGCAGATCTCGTATCTCGTTCTATGTCTACTCTACTGGTGTACTCACTCAGGATGCTGCGTGCAAGGGTTCTCGTCGAGCCACAGCGAGGTCAAGTCCGGCAGCCGGCGCAGGTGCCTTATCTCGTGCAGATCTCGTATCTCGTTCTTGCGCACGTACAGCTCTCTCAGTCGACGGCATCCGGCGAAATCGCCCAGTGTGCGGATTTTGTTTATACTGGTAATGAGAGAAAATATATATTAGTAACTTGTAGCTGTTACATGCGGCGATACACAATAACCAATACAAAATAGATTTGTGACATTGCCGGTAAAACACAGTACTTATGACTTTGTTTTCAAGTAGAAAAATCTAATGCAAATAAATTTTAGGACAGTCGTGGTTTTTGCATTTTGCAGCAAACTGCCCCCACTTTGGGAGCCAAATACTTAGCCAATCAAAAAATCCCGAGAACGAACAATTTCGTGACAAACTGTCAAAGGAGACACAAATTTGCAAGCTTGGTTTCCATAACTACGAAGCGGATTCTCTTGGCTCGCCCAGTCAATTACTGAGCTTATCAATTCAAATTCCTCGCAATTCTTGTACGAAATACTTTAAAATATTCATGAATGAAACATTTTCACGAGTCGTTCCGAGCGAATAAACATAAAACTACACTATACAAGGTTGAATCGCATCCACAGGAAACCTTCAATGGGCTTCCTATATGCTGCAGGATGTTTGGCTTTCTAGTTATTATGTAAGGAAGTTTAAATTTAGCTATACATAAACAACTTTCCAATAAAGGTGGCGGTACTCATTTCGATCGGATTATTTAAATATTTGTTACCTGGTTTCTCGGAGATTTGATATACAGCAATTGACCGCCAACTTGTCCATACAATAAGATATAACTCTTTTCTACCTCTTAATGTTGTCCGATTCCAGTGGTTTTTTTTTCACTTTATTTATTAGGCCTTATCGTTTTATTTTTTCTTTCTTTTATACTTATCACGATAAATTTACAAGCTTCCTAAGCAGTCACATTTTGTGCTGATACGATGCCTATTAAAAGCCTTTATTAATAAATAACTACATCATCATCAAAAATCGACATCATAGTAAAGCGACTGACACCAATAACAAAAAATACGTTACAATTTTTGAAAAACAAAAATTCTACCAGAAACACGAAAACAGCGAAGGGTCGGTGATCCTCTTAAATTTTATCGAAATCAGTTGCGTAGTTGTACTTTCTGCGCCTGTCCAATTAAAGTTGGTAATCTCTAATTATTTTTAAAGACTACCTATACGCGAGTATGTCAAATTCAGATAGACATTACACAAGTAAAATTCCCGGAGGTGCATGCCTGAACCCGGGATTGGACCTTCACCTTACTAACTGTTTTAGTCGAATAAGAATAAATAGCCCACTTGCCACGAGTCACTCTTGCAGGGTCTAGCATAACCAGTGTTTAAATTATTTTTATCTACCTCCAAGGAATAACATTTGGAATTATAATATTACTTCCAATTTGAAAAGTCTTTCATTGCGTCTCCAATCAAGGATTGTTTTATCAATTCAGCCGTATTCTTTTTTTCTTTATCTTTCCAAGGAGACAAGCCGAAGAATGTTGAAACTACTTAGGTACAATAGAAACTCCTTTTTTAACCCGAAATAAGGGTTATCGTTTTGGGGGATAAATGCCTCGCTAGGGCTGCTGTTTACATTACTTCCTGTTTGCTGAATATAAATCAATTATCATTTAACACGCAAGTAACCTACAAGGACGCGGACCAATCAGAGCGTGGCGATGCCTATCTTGTACAATCACAGACCGGCGACGCGCTTCTTGCACCAATCCGCGTACGATTTTCATTCCATTGACCGTTATATTTCAATTGTTCATTATTTTAACGGTTGACAGGTACTTGAGCTTGGTAATTGACCGAGCGAAGCGTTATTGGTTTGAGTCTGGTATTTTGTTTTTTTCGTTTGAATATTTTAATGTAATTCTCGCGTACAAGTCCGTAGTATCCAACCAGGGGACTTATGAACAAAAATTCCACAAATCCCCTACGCAGGGGAATATCTAAGGGTATTTGTGGAATAAGCCGTATAAACGGGGTATTCTAAGACCACGGTTCCTCGGTCAAAGCATAACCTAACCTATGTGATTATGTATATTATGTTTCATATTATACATACCAAGCAGTATAACAATAAGCTAGTATCTATGCACGAAGTAGGTAGCTGTTGGGTTTTCAAGCGTACCTGATCGTTGGAAAGGCCCAACTATAGTTAGACCTTCATTTCCAACAATCAGGTACGTGAAAACCTGTCTTCTTAAACAATATGAATCAAACACGCGTTAGTTTTCTTGATATAGCTGTTGTTTACTCCTGATATATGTATGTACGCGTCAATCAAAAGCACGCATTAGAATGCGTTGGTACGCATGTGCGGCGACGCGTGACGGTTCGCGACATGTAATAGCCCGCGCTGTTATGGGCTTGCTTGACAACTTCATATACCTTTCTGGTATTATGTCTGTTCTGTAAAGCCGCGTCAAATTTAAAAATTGCATTAAGTAAATATTTAAACAAAAATTAAAATATTTTTTTGAAAGAAATCCTTTTTATGAACTCAGTGTATAATGTCAATGCAGCTTGTCTAATCATCGTTCTTGTGTAATGAACAACAATTACAAAATGTTAGTAATAAGTAAAGAAGTAAATCACAATGTAAATATATAATATAATAAGTAACTATTTGTTCTTAGAACTATAAAAGTATTTATAAGTTTTTAAGTAAATTTTTTTTTTAGTAATTAATAATTCAAATGTAACAAAACTTGCCTGTAAGGAACGTTATTTAAGGGTCAATAAATATTTCTTATTCTTATTCTTGAACATTGGAAAATTTGAAAATCATTTCGAGATAATGTAATGAAGAGTTTATACTAAAACTAACAAATTTTTATATTCACTTTTTACCGAGTTAATTCCAAATAAAAACTGATGAAAAAAACACGTATTTGTGCTAAGCTCGTCAGATGCCACCAATAAAAATTATGTTTATATAACTGTCATTTCCGAACCGTACCAACAAACAAACAACAAAAATACACTTTGGCTAATACACAAATGTGTAAAGCCATCATCAAGAAAAAAAAATACAAATAATTAATGATATTGTTTTTTACGAGCTTTTTACGAGAATAACATTTCGCTGAACTTTTCTTATATTTTAATATATCTCTTAAAACTCAATTTATACGAGTACATTTTGATTAAAATACTCGTAAAAAATAGGAGTAGGTACGTTATTTTTAATTTTGCTTTCTACTCGTATATCGTCGACGATTGATATCTGACGAAGACTATCCTTTCTAGCAATTGAATATCTTTCGTTGTCACCGAACCTAGTAGATTTATCAAAATTTTCAATGTCGTAAAAGGCAATTTAACGCGTTAAGTTTTTTTAAATGGACATTTTTAGATAGAAAAAGTGATTAAATTTATCAAATATTTTAATCGATACTTTTTTGTGTGTTAATTACGACATTTTGGATATTTTCATTAGACTTTTATTTTTTCAAAAAAATAATATATATATAAAATATACCTAGCTGTATAAATTTTTGTAACACCATTCGATGTACCGAGTCTTACATATTATGTGTTTAAAGTTCTAAGACGCGTTCAGCAGGCGCGCGCCTATTTAATTTCAACGATACGCCAAAGACAAATGAATAGAAAAGAGTCCAGTACCTAATAGTTTTAACAATGTGTTACCAACATTTTTATTTTGCTATTTTAATATATTTAAATGCAAGTTTTCTTAAAAGAACAGTGGGCAGGAGCAAAATCTCTTATTAAAGTCTGTTAAAAAATACAGTTTCCTATCACGAAAAATCCTAGTAAAGAGTTACGAGACGTCTGCAGACAAATCTTAAAAAAAGATTCTTACAGCCTAGCGTAGAGTCTAGACAAGGCATAAATTCTCCGGGAAAGTAATATCCTCTGCGTATAGGAAGCCCAGTAATAGGATTTATTACCTACGACGGCCGACGGGTGGACGACCTTTTCAGCTATGGCTGAGTCTAGCCAGACACTAAATACATATTGTATAATCATACATCTCTGTGAGGATATTCCATTTAAGTTTAAAAAAAAACAAGTGACATTTATTAATTATAAATCGCCGATATATATAGTATCCTACTAGCCAAGCCCTTTAATTAAATATTAATATTGAGAGTTTTCTATAAGCATGTAATCCGCCATTTTGTGGCAGCCGCCATAGCTGAGAACATTCCTGGCTTATTTATCTTTTCAAACGAAACAAACAAAAACGAAATCGCATTTTCCGTTTAGGAACTACAAGAACACAAATACACACCTTGAACTTACAATATTCTATAAATCTCACTTTATATATAGTATCCGTCATAAAGAAGCTACTAAATTTGTCAAGTACCTACACGTTAAGACATGCTGTAGGGCTCCGTAGAATTATATTGGAATTTATTTCCTTACAATTTTAAAGGCCTTTTTTTTGGAAATTGAATCGTGGAGGTACATAAGGTACTATTGTAGCGTCATGCTTTTATCTACATAGATGCCTAGACGAGTGACATAATTGACGATTGGTGGGGTGACAGGTAGTATTTTTTTACAGAACATAGGCTTACGTTTGATCACAACTCGCCTGATTTGAACCGACGATGCAGCCTAAGATAGGTTTTGACAGCTTGCCTAGAAGGAACAGATACACTCGTAATTTGAAAAGAGCCAGATTGCACTTATCGGGAAAGAGAGAAGCTGGAATGCGAGATCCACAATCTAGCAGTTCGCACATTAAAAATAGACGCGATTGGTGCGAGTCCGTGTACTCTACCATGTATCGGTGGCGTCTAGCCGTTACTCTATTCGTCCGATGGTGAAATAAAGTTTTAAATTATACTTCTACGGAACCCTAATATTATAAAATAAGTGTTACCTGAAAGCCAGCACTTCAACGTTGGGCATGCGTCGCAACAAACTCACGTCGCCCAGCTCGGCACCCCTGTAACAAATCAGATAACAAACTTCTGTTACAATCATTAACAATATCACTCACAGAATATGGTTATCAGAAATGATTACAATTAAAATCTGTTTTTTTATATGTTATTGGAATATCATCAAACTGGAAAAACACTTAAACAAAATAATCTTATAAAAGGTTAGAAGCGACATCAAAACAACCCGACTGCTAAATCTTTAAACGATACGATAAGCCGTTTAGGCTCTAGGGCGAGCCAAAGAAATATAGATACACACATACACACATTCAAAAAACATAACCCTCCTTCTTTCGCAGTCGGGTAATACCCTTATGAGCGTATTTATTGATAAATAAATAATTAATCACATTCATTACATGGGTACATCAGGTAAAGACGTAAAAAGGATATTTTCACAAATTAAGAACAAAGCCTAACTTTCTTTAAAAAAAGTGAATAAAATCAAACCTCTTTTGATAAAACAAATAATAGCCATTCAAACAAAAATTAAAAGTTTTCAAATCGGTCCGCCATTTTCCGAGAAATCAGATTAAAGCGTAAAAAAAGACATATACTCGAAAGCAAAAAAGCCAAGCAAATAAAATTAACTTAGTCGTGAGGCGTGCTTAGTCGACCACATGTTTGTGCATTCATGACTTCCGCACCCACAATGTCTTTGTTTACTGATACGCCGCTAAACGTGCACAGAATATGTATAAAGTTCCTATCAGTACTCGTATCCTGATAAATAATAGTGTACGGAACAAGCCGTACGTTGCATTATGTAAGTGCAGTTACCGCAGCTCGCGGGCTTCGCGACACATCATCAACCAGTTCCCAATCGAACTCCAAATCATCACCACGCGTTCTCATTTGATAATCAATAAGTCTGTTCAATATTATGTCTTCACACTCATAGTAGACTTTCAATAAATCAACTCGACAATTATACAATACAAACAAACAAACAATCAAATCGTTCCTTTATAATATTAGTATAGATTACTCGTGTACGAGTTACGTACGTATGTAAACATGTCCAAGACTCGGCCCACAAGTTTCCGTACTTTCACCCATTACGTGAGCACTACTAATCTCGTAAATCAACTTAACAGAATATGTTTTAAACGTAATTAATTCATTAGTTTTGATTAAACTACTATATTAATTAATCTTATTTAGTAAATTAATTAAGCTACAAGATATCTTTGAATTTATTCAATCAAATCGGTCAGTCAGTTGAAAGTTTATTTTATTAAAGCTAATTTTTCTTAATACACTCCAAACCCTAAATAAACTTAAGTAAAATAAAAACTATAGATCCTTAAAAAAAATCCTTTTTTTTTAAACTTTTCCTAATAACTTTACCAAACGTCGATAGAGTTCAAAATTCTACACAAATAAAACGCAGGACGAGTTGCATAATGCAACTATTATTTATTGTGATTTACTGCAACTCGTCCCAAATTGGACATAGGTATAATAGGGCGAGTTGAGGAATTACCCATGAATACACCCTCTGAATTTCATGTCCCTAGGTTCAGCGGTTTTGGCTCTGCGTTGATTCCTAGCTAATATCAGTCAGTCAGTCGATCAGAACTTTTTTATAAACAGGGTGTTTGGCTAACTAACTCGAAAGGGGGCCACTATACTCTGTTATGTGACAATGTTTTTTTATTTATCCAATTTATTTTTGGGACTTTTATTCTAAACATGGCAGTCCCATAGTATATATAGACACTGGATTAAAATATACTGATAAAATCTAGGTACTTCATCTGAGGTGACTCACATAGTCAAATAAGTCCTTTGCGGCATCTGAATTGGGTTCTGCCAGGATATTGTATCGCCCTATATCGTTCTTATTCAACCTATGTGACAATGTGTGATGGGATATTGTCAATATTTAGTTCACGATACTCACTCACACCAGGCGCTTCAAATCGACATAAAAACAACTGTAATTTCTTTTTTTTATACTACACAGCTAGGCGTTTGACCACAAGTTCGCACGACCACGGAAGTCAGCGTTAATGTAGCCCTAAAGTAAAGTAAAGTAATATTTATTGACTTTAAATTAGCGTTCGTTAAAGGCAAGTCTTATTACATATGATTAAACATTACTTAAAAAAATATCATGATGTATCAAGCCTAGTCTGAAATTCACTGGCTTTCAATGGAGCCTGCCGGAACACACCGTTAGGTGCTTGGCGACAGATTTTACAACTTAAAGGTGGTAGCTAGCCATTCGAAAGGAAGGAAACGCCGTAACACAATGCTATGGTTACCTCGCGATGTTTTCCTTCACCGGTAGCTCAGGCTCTTTTTGCATGTTTCGTACCACGTACATTTTGCACGGCAACCAACCCCACTAACCACTCAACCATCATGGCTACGAAACTAAACAAAACTACTAAGTAATTAATATTTAATCCATATAAAACATGTCTAAAATGTAGGTACATGCATGTTATTCGAGTAGGTACCTACATATTATACCGGCGCACGCGCATCGAATACCAATCATCGTGCGTCTGTCTATCAGCGATCGATAGTTAGTCGTGAGACCTTGCATTGTAAATGCGTTGTTTATCAATCGTCTATGATCTAATATAGACCGTGTATACATGTGTCACTGGTGGAATATTTGCGACCGAGCGAATTAAGCGTCTCTACGTCGAGCCTGGGAAATTTATCTTTCGACTATCAGTTTGTAACGCCGCAACTTTAAATAAACGTTCTTTTTAAAAAAATAATTTAGTGATCAGTTCGCAGTTCGGTTGAAATAACATTTAAATAAAACGTTGACACCTAGATGGCGCTGTTTAAATTACTTACACAAGCGTGCTTACGCTACGGCGCCGCGCCGACAATATACGTTGCTCGCACAGTCAATATACGTAAGAAATGTCAAATGGTCAAAGTTGAAAACCAAAGTATAAAAAGTATGTTTGGTTTTTAACTTTGACCGTTTTTTTATTTTTTTAATACAATATTTACACTCCACAGACGCTTTTTTGTGCTATTTATGAATTTGAACAATCATTTGCTTTATTCAAATGTCAATTCACGCACGCAATGACATAATCATAATGCTAGTAAAATAAATTAGAATTTCAAATTTTTCTCGAGACATTTTTGAATGAACGTAAAATTATAAGAATGGTAACGATTACATCGGGTGATATGTTTGTATCTGTGACAAATGATATGAATATAAATAATGAAAATACTTAAATTTTTGAGACAAAATTGTTCTAAACGAGATTATGATAAAATTGTTAAAAAACACTTACAAAAATTAGGTAAGTATTTCAAAAATATTTCCCGCTTCGACTCAGTTCCGGTGCACAGGTATACTCGTAGCCAATTAATTTAAAATAAATTATAAAAATAAAATATTAATACTAAATATTTTCTTTAAATTTAAGACTTTCTATCGTCATTCACTTTTCTTTGGTTTGTGGTATAAATTGGGATCAAACAAATTAATTATTTTACGATTGTTTTAATCTAAAAGTTTAAATTTTTGGAAAAATAAAAGTGACCCAAGTAAATACAATAACATATACTCGTATCAACTTGAAACTTCTAAACGTTCCTGAGAAATAGTCTTAATATAGACAGACATACAGATAACAAAGTATGTTAGCCAATAAGAGTTCCATTTTTATTCCAGAACTTTAGTAAAGGATTAAAATCCATAATAATGGATTTCGATTCATTATTACAGTTCCGTATCGTGGAAAGAACTACGTTAGTAGCATCACCACTTTAATCGCGCTGTCCACTTTAGTGGACATAAAAGTGAAAAAAGATCTATTGAAGCATCTTTTCTTTTTAGTGAAACCCGTCAAAAATAAAAGACAATATAATTTAGTAACTAAACTAATAAAACATAGTTTATCATATTAGAAGTAATGCTAAGTTTGTGAACAACTATCTGCACCCTGCGGCGTTACCCGCGTTAATACAGGATAAAAAGTAGCCTGTGTGTTAATTCACGGTCTAAGCGATACTAAATTTCGTCCAAATCGGTTTCAGTGGTTTTGTGAGAAAAACAAACATACATTCACACATTTACAGACATTCGCTTTCATAATTATTAGTAAAAATTAGTAGGATAATAGACCATTATCATAAAATCTAAACAAACATATACCTAATACCGTTCCCATTAGAAATCGAAAGTTATATAACAACACACATCGCAATAAATAACCATAATATACTGGTAACTATGTAGTAGGTATATAAAACTGTGTGACGAAGCGATTTTCATAGCGTGAGATACGCATCGAACCATTTGGGTTACGGATATTTACTTATTGGGCTACGTTAAACTAAATAAGTCATTCATTGTTTCGAAATAGTTATTTTAAGTATTGCAACTGTTACTTCATACTCGTATGTTTTATTTGGCTATGAGATATCTCATAGCCAAATAAAACATACGAGTATGAAGTTTATCTCATAGCCAAATAAAACATACGAGTATGAAGTTTATCTCATAGCCAAATATAACATACGAGTATGAAGTTTATCTCATAGCCAAATAAAACATACGAGTATGAAGTTTATCTCATAGCCAAATAAAACATACGAGTATGAAGTTTATCTCATAGCCAAATAAAACATACGAGTATGAAGTTTATCTCATAGCCAAATAAAACATACGAGTATGAAGTTTATCTCATAGCCAAATAAAACATACGAGTATGAAGTTTATCTCATAGCCAAATAAAACATACGAGTATGAAGTAACAGTTGCAATACTTAAAATAACTATTTCGAAACAATGAAACATATTTAGTAGTTTTACCAGTAGTTGAATTCTTTAGTAAATTAATATTATACTAGTTGTTTTCTGTGAACCGTCGACCTCTCGACGACGATGTAAATTGCAACTTAAAAAAAAGACTACCACTTGACCTTTTTATTTATGTTCTGCGTCCAGATTCACAATGAGATTCCGCTCGGATTAGAAAACTTTGTAACACGAATTACGCGAAACTTGTTACATATTCTAAAATTTTAAATAGTGATTATTATTTTAGTTTAGATCTAGAATCGATTTTCAAAGTAATCATTTAGTATCTCCTAATAAGTTTTGCGTAATTCGTGTTGCAAAGTTTTCAAATCCAAGCGGAAACTAATTATAAATCTGGGTGCAGGAATTTTAATTAATGTTTTATTCCGCATTATATATTATTGAAATCGGCCAGTTACTGGGCCCCTAGTAAACTTACCGCTTTTTGTAAGAAATAACAGGGGTTATTTCTTCGGAAAAAGCAGAAAAATAAAAAATGCCAGACCACCTAAACAACCTAAGACTTCGTAGAACCCACACACCAAGTTTCATCAAGATTGGTTGTAAACTACGACCTGTACACGAGACAGACATCCATACATACAAACATACAATCTGACAGACGAAAGAACATTTTGCCAGAATCGAAGCACAGACGCTTCACTCGCTAGGTTAACAATCTATTTGTAATGACCATCGCAACAATGATTGATGAGAATCTTCAATATTTTGACGCGAGCATGCCAAATCTATAAAGCGTCAATGACCCGTGAATGTACGATGGAAATGCGAAAGGCATGACGTAATGCCCTTAATCTATAAGTGTAGCTTTTGATGAGAAATCTTTTATCCAAGTCGAAATAGCTTTCACTGAGTGTAAAGCAGATACGTACTGCCAACCTTAACGCAATTACAGTTACACAGAAACAGATATTACCTCTACACCCACTGGTGGGTGAAGTCAGCGGTTGCACGGATCGCGAGCCAAATTATTGAATTTGATATTAATTTATAGTAGCTTAAGTTTAAATTAAAAAATTGAAAGATTTCAAAAGGACTAATATAAATACTGTCTTGGGAAATGTCTTCACCCAATAAATGACAACATTATGTACAGTATGCAACCCCACTCATATTATAAATTAGAAAGAGTGTTTGTTGGTTAATTGGTTTGCTTGTTCGTCTTCTCCTCAGCAGAGATCCGGATAGTGGCATAGGTTACTTCTTTCCCAAGGAAACAAATGTAACGCGGAGTCGCGGGCAAGAGTTAGTCACCTAATATGACTTTACTAAGATAAAAAAATAAAAGAAGGCCTTGTGGCAAGCTCTTGGTGACTACCTTCGTCATCTGGTTAGATGACTCCGTGTGGACTAGATGACAAATAGTGGCCCAAGCAAACCCACAGCGACCGTTAATCCGGCGAAAAAGAAGAAAAAGCGTAATACATCTGGAAACCTCAAGCTATCCACACCAACGACGGAAAAGGTTAAGAATCCAACGTTGCCTCTTCAACGCGGCTGTTTTTGGTTTCCGAAGATTTGCTAACAGATCGCAGCTGTCTAATAAGTAATAGATTGACTGACATCCTGCAACCATACTTATCATATTTTGTATGTTTTATGTCCCTACACACAGATACTTATATAAAAGCCAAATCATTTGTCAATACACAGCAACATATCAACATTTCCGCAATTCCAAAAATTACATCCTGATTTGTGGTCACGCAACTCCCCACGATAATCCAACATAAAATGTGAATTTAAACAGCAATTCCATTAAAAAAGCAAGTACACAAAGCCACGGTGATATCTCGTCCTGTCACACCCAACCCAGCCCTGCAGGGGTGAACGACCCTCGTGTTTACACCCCATTACACTTCGTTTCATGGGATAGGCATAGGAACAGGTATTGTGGTAAACAGGGCAGTCGAATTAACATTACACTTGACTGATTCTATTTTGGTCGAAGCTATGAGGACGATGAATTGGGCTTGAAGATTGAGGGTTGAATAGGGAACTTCACTCAGAACATTTTATTTCATAAGGCAAATAGGCTTTTATAAGGAGTCCAACGCTTTTTGGTACCTCATTTGTCGCGATGTAATTTCGTTTCTAGGATTTCTATAGGTATGATGTTGCTATTTTGTATTTGTCTCTACCACACCTTTGCCATTGTTTTTAATATACTGTCAGCCCTCTGTACATTAGCCGTAAGAGTAATAAAGAAAGTTAATTATATGTTTCTATATATCTACTTAAGTGTTTAGTAAATGACTGAATGATTTAAGTAGGTATTTGCTTAGATTACTTTTAATTACATGTGTAGAAATTTGGACTACGCAGATTTTTCAGAAAATAAGTATTATCAAAGCACACAATTCAACATAAGCAACCTATCAGAGTGAAGTAATCAATCAACAGAATTTAACAAGCACTTAAATAGCATTCATCTTTTCGTAATACCACTGTTCTTTCCACAACGTTATTCAAACGGAAAAGTGTGCCCTATTCTTCAAGAGATAGGGTACAGAACACAGATACTTCGAATGTCGTAACAAAAAGCAACCATTTGTAAAATTGCCTTACAAACCGCACCTCGGTGATTCGGTTGGAGTTAGAGTACGGAAAGTTTGAAGTAACTCACTGAACACTTCAAAAACTTCGCTATGAATGGAAAAGCTGTTTATAACTGTTTATACTATGCTGTAAGTTATTGAACGTGAGAGCGACGTGTCTCTATTTTGCAAACAAAATTTGCTTTCATGTATCAGTTCATCTGGATTTTGTTACTCGCGTACAGGTACTAACTTGGTTTACAAGTTCTTGGTATTTTTAAATTCATTATTTTACTATTATAAATCGTATAGGTTTTATAGTTTAGACTTTGAGAGAATATTTTCTCCCAAATAAGGCAGAGGTATGTGAGACTGTGACAAGTTATATTTCATTATCTAGCTAGATATTATGCTAACAATATATTTCTCTTCGAAGCCCAAAATTAGCATCAACTTCTTTCCGAGATTGGAAAGTAATTACAACGATTTAGTCTTCCTTTAAGATTATGCCGCTGACGTCGAACTATTAGATGTATATGTTCGTAGTTTCATCTACTTTTAAATTTCCTATTAATTTAGACATGAGTGTCATGTATTCAAACGGAGTTAGTTTTTGACAGGTCGTCATATATATGAGGAATAGTAGTGGTCCCAATATTGACCCTTGGGGCCTACATCTACATCTGTGATCACTGAGCTAATTTCATCCGCAGACAGCATTTCTATGATTACGTAGGTAATTACGCACATGTAGACTTTAGGGCTCTCATAACTAAAGTACTTAATGTTTATTATATACAGTATGTCGTGCATCAACAGCTTACAAAGTTGTACAATCAAAGGCTTTGATCACTGTGATTTGATTAAACACTATCACATTTTTGTGATTTGTCCATAGATGTCAATTTATAGTAAATGACTTTTCTTAATTCCATTTCAAAAGATCGACAATTTTGCAATCACATTTACACATAAGTAGTAAAGAGATTATCTCAGTAAAAATACTAGATCTTGAACCTCAAAAATATTCCTAAACCTTGAATAGAGCATCGATTACCCAGATATCAATAGACGACCGTCAAATAACACCAGCCGATCTAACTGAATATTTAACTGAGGTTCCATCCATATGTCATACAATACCCAATGAAATTATTGACTTAAAGCTGCTACTAAGAAATATTAGTTCTGAACCTAGCGACCACAACAACTTAGCCTCCTCAGTGCGATGCAGTACACGGGCAGCGTTACACGCATTACAAATACGGAACGTACTATGGTTGAAAGTCGCATAGCGTATAATTTGGTACAGAGTGCTTAGTGCGAGTTTAAACACAGTTTTGTATGAAATCAAAACAGCGGCAACTAGCGCCCATGTTTTGTTGATATATCAATTCTATACAAAACTAAATCTACTCACCAATGCGATCGAGTACATAAGAAAACTCGCACTAATCATGCTGGGTAGTGGTCCAACTGTGCTGTCCAACCAGTTGGCCAACACTAGGGTCAGTAGTACAACTATTTTTAAAGTTGGACCACACAGGACCATAGTTGCCGCGTAAACGGGATCTTGATAAGACGATCACGGGCCTTAGTCTGGTTATATCTAGGCTCCTTTTAGACGCTGCGATCTGTGCCTGGGTAAAGTTGGTACCAACTTGAGAGCAGCAGGGCTATTGTGGTGAAAACAAAGCAACATTACAATTTACATTACAAGCATAGACATTTGACCACAAGTTCGCAAGACTACGGAAGTCAGCGATGAATGAATGAATGAATGAATAAACTCTTTATTGCAGACACACAAACATGAAATATACAGGAAAAATTCTTACATCTAGTGCCAAAAGTACCCATACCAGCGATACCGTAGCTCTAGACTGGAATACACTGGCTCTCAAGGAAGGCTGCCGGAGCTAGCCAGGCGAGCGATAGGAAACGCCCTACCACCATGCTATGGTTTCCTCACGATGATTTCCTTCACCGGTAGCTCAGGTTCTTTTTGCATGTTTCGTGGGATCGAACCTCGTACCTTTTGCATTGCAAACGACCCCACTAACCACTCGACCATCGTCGCTACATACTTTGGCTTTGGTTTGACGGTTATCCGCTTCAATGCTGTCAAAATCAAAAGTATTAAGTGTGCTCAACCAAACATGCTCATGTTTTCACGTATTTTACGCCTAACTGGAGTTATTATTACTGATGCATATTTTGACTAATTTTCCAAATTTCCTCCGTAACCAGAAAACTCGTGACGTCACTCACATCGCGTGCCTCACGCTTACCCAACACACTAATACTAGTCGAATTGTAACGGATTGCAATGTAAATAGGCTTGTATCGTGTCGTGTCGAGTTCAACACGCCACCAGGACTGACAGACGAGCGGCCGAAAAAAAATTGAGTAGTATAATAAAATACAACATTAGACTAGTCGTTCTCTGAACTGTTGACCTCCCAATCAAAAATCCCGGACGTAATAAAAAAAACTAATTTAGGAAATTTACTTTAAAACTTAATTTTTTTTTTTAAATTTTCACCTTTGATTTCTCTAAGTTGGCTGAATGGCTGACGGCTTTTTTTGTTTGATAGGTTTATACTTCCCATTGAAACTGTATCAAAATCGCTCCAGTGGTGTTAAAAGTTATATCAGAAATAAGTAATCACTTGTTTTTCAAACAATTATGATCATCATGTACAAGAAACCACGTATGAAATATAACGTACGTACGTAACAAAAAAAATCATCTTAATCGATTCATTTACTACCAAACTACTGCCAGTTTAAAACTAGCCGGTGACACACTGAGCATTATATTCTAGTCACTCACTAGTCGACCTGATAAGCTATTTGGCAACGTACCAAGAGCCCCCGCGCAAGATTTACTACAGCAATGAAACTCGCAAAAACTAGTTATAGACGAGTAATTTTAATTTAATATATTTGGTGTACATCGTGTCGCATTGTAGGACCTGCAGCATGTTCTACTGAATTGATGTAATAATAAATAAAATCGACCAAGTGCAAGTCGGACTTACGCAATAAGGGTTCCGTACCATTATCTATAAAAAAATATTTAAGTTTCTATCTGTTATTGTTATTTTATCGAGCTCATATCAACAAAAACCACCGTTTGTTGTATGGGCCAAACAAGCGGACGGACGGACGAGTAATACCTTAGTCTTAGTAGGTAGTAACAAGGTCCTATTTTTACTCTTTAGGTGCGGAACTCAATTTGTCGGAATCTTTTTATTTTGTTTACTACGATTACTCAAGTCACCGGAACCGATTTGTATTTTTTCTTTTGTTTGTAAGAGTACAAAACTACTTTACAGTAAAGGCTTTTCACGTGGCCCCATCAAAATTTTATCAAAATCCGTTTATTGAACGAACTAAAAAAACTGTAGATGAGCCTGCCGCAATAAAAGTAACTTTTACAAAGTTATTTGTTAAAGTAACGCTCCTGTGGCCTTATTCGCTATGAACATTTCAACGCGTAACGCAACCGCGTTAGTTTAAGCGCGTAGAATTAACGAGGAACGATATACACTAAGCCAAAGTCATATTGTATATTGATCGTGCACGGATGATCACGGAACGCGCTCGTTTTGCATCATCATAATAACATATTACGTCAACATAACGTTAAACACAACGCGCCTTTAAAACAAGCATCGTCGTTATTCATTAGAAAATAACGGCCCTCATTGTAATTAATTCTTATGTATGTAGAAAGAGATGTCTGAAATAGATCGCTATTAGAGATAAGGCCGCCATTTGTTGCACATCAATTATTAGTAAGAGTCGTCTGTCTATCTATGTAAAAAAAGTGGTTTATGTTTTCGAAGGTCCTGTAATTTTGCATACCGTAATAGCTGACCTGCGACCAATTCGGAAATTTCCTGCTTGGAAATATTAAAATTAGATACAGCCGCGTTTTGAAATGAACAATACTCATTGTCAAATCTACAAGCATTGCTAATTTGCCTTGTCCGAGTCAACGGATGACTGTTTTTAGGGTTCAATAGGGTAAAAACGAGACTCCAAGTACTAAGAATTCACAGTCCGTCGTGATAGGTACACAGTTGAAATTTTCGCAGATAGTGTATGTATGTTGCCAAATTATTTTTAAATTTATATCAAATACTAAAACAGGAATAAAATAAATGAAATATTTAAGCCCTAAACTAACTAACTAAAATAAACGTGATTTTATTGCCGTTTTTTTTGCTCCATATTAACGATAGCAGGTAGAAACCAGAACTTATATTGTATTAGATAATAGTACGGAACCCTTAGTGCACGAATCAAACTCGCACTTTGCCGATTTTATTTATTTTATAATTCACTAATCGCCTATGAAGGGGGTGGGTACCGTTTTTTTTTAAGTCTTTGGGTGCGGAACTCTAAAAACAGTCTGTGGTTTAGCTTGACTCAGCTTAATTAGACTAAGACTTATCGCCGAGTGCCATTGGCAGAAACCGTAAAGGTTACGGTTGTTGGAACTAGGATAGTTATATTCCCGTTTATCCCGAAAGGGGACAGATGGAAATAATAACGATCTTAGATCATCCCAGAGGCCTACAAGTGGCTTAGAAACTACTAGGGCCAGCCACTCGTCTAAACGAAGAACTATCATACCATTGACCTAATTTTGACACAGAATAACACAATAGTAAGTATTGGATATTATTTACTAGGGAGATATCTATTTTAGAATTGCAATGCACGAGTAGCATGCCAAGATATTTAGTGAAAGTTTTATTTTTAAATTTGTAGGTCGGTGAACTGATTAGAACTGTCGATCTCGGCGACTTTATAAAAAAAAACTACAACGACCTTTTTTTTTGACATTCCCAATTAAAGTTGTGTTGCGCATGAATGGAAATCTAAATATCTAAAAATGAATCCCTATATCTCTTGGTCACGCCATCACGCGTGAACGGCTGGACCGATTTCACATTTTTTTTTATTGTTAGGAGAAGGTTCTCATGACAGTAAAAAATTTAAAAATATATATATAAATGAATCCGATAGCTGTTTTTAGCATTGAAATGATTGTCGTACTCCAGGAAAGGTTTAAAAGGTGAGAAACATACATAACTGTTAGGTCAGCTAGTATGAAATATTATATAATTTGCCTGTAAAGTAAAGTAAAGTAATATTTATTGACCTTTAAATAACGTTCGTTACAGGCAAGTCTTATTACATTTGAATGAATAATTACTTAAAAAATTTAACTTACAAATCTAATTTATATACGATTACTTAATATTAGTTCTTAGTTTAATAGTTCTCATGACAAATATTTACATTAAAATTGCTTTGTTTAGTTATTATTAATATTTTATAATGGTTGTTTGTTACACAAGAACGATGATTCTACAAGCTGCATTGACATATATTCGCTGAGTTTATAAAAAGGATTGCTTTCAAAAAAATACTTCAATTTTTGTTTGAATGTAATAAAATTGAGATCCATTACACTATTAGGTAATTTATTATACATCAGTATTTTAGTATAAAGCCCCTGCTTCTTACATTTAGCTAATCTATTTATTGGTAGGATTCGCCCTTTTTTATTATTGCGTGAAATTCTTTTTTCCGGTATTTCCCTATCCTCGTGTACTTCTAATAAACAACTATAAATATAAAGTGATATAACTATCATTATTTTATCTTTTTTAAAGTGTTTTCTCGCAGGACTACGTTTTTTCAAACCGTTAATTGTTCTTATAGACTGTTTTTGACATTTTAAGACTTTTATGATATCTTTAGCATTTCCCCAAACAGTAATAGCGTATCTTATAATAGAATGCACGTAGGCATAATAGACAGAGATGAGCGACTTTTTATCTAGTAATGGCTTAAGTTTAAATAAAGCATAATTACCACTTGCCATTTTCTTGCAAATTTTATCGATGTGCGCATTATGGCTAATTGTATTATCTATTGTATAACCTAGAAATACATTTGTTTTACTAATGGAATTCCCGAAAATACCTAACTTTGACTGATACTGCATAGAGATGGTTTTATCAGAGTTAAGAACAATTCCATTTGCGTCAAACCATTCCTTTAACAATTCCATAACGATACTAATTTTATTTTCTAAATTATGTATACATTTGTCTCTGATACCTACATGTGTGTCATCTGTAAATAAATTTATGTGAGCCCAACTTGGCAATGCATTGGTAATATCATTAATATATATCAAAAATAAGACTGGGCCTAAAATAGAGCCCTGTGGTACTCCAAATGACATCCTACCTTCTGTAGAAATTTGTTCATTAATCGAGACAATTTGACTACGGTTCTGTAAGTAAGTTATCATCATATTTAATTCATGACCTTGAAATCCGTAATATTGCATTTTTAAAATCAATATATCGTGCCTCAAACAATCAAAAGCTTTTGAAAGATCACAAAAGATACTTGCACATTTATTTGACGTATCTAAGGATTCTAGAATGTAATATACTACTTTTCTTATAGCCATTTCTGTTGAGCGGCCTTTTCTGAATCCAAACTGTGACATTGTAAATAAATTATTTTCTTCAAAGTATTTAACAATTCTCGATTTAATAATAGCTTCTAAAATTTTTGATAAAGAAAAGCCTGTAAGATAGAGTTGGTAATACAAAGTAAGTCCTGACTGACTGATATTTTCTAGGAATCCGCTTAACCTAGAGACATGAAATTTAGGGGGTGATCATGTTAAATTCGGGCAGGCCAAAAATACTAAACTAATTTGGAAGTTCTAAAATTTATAAATAGTTTTAGACCGACGATGTCCAAATCATAGGATTAATTTAGAAAAATTTCTAAATTAATCCTATGATTTGGATTAATTTTGAAAACCGAAATAGCGCGAGCAAGGGGGCACATGTCTACAATTCTGACCCTTAACAACTAACTAAACTAAAAGTCCCTAAAATTATATCCATCCTTTTCTTATACTTTTGGAAACTAAAACAGAGGAGGCAATTTTAGTTTAGTAAGTTTCTGCCAAATTCGTTTAGTATGTTTGGCCTGCCCGAATCAGGATTAATATCTTAACCTCATAAAAATTACCAAAGCCGGCATCTACCGACTGCTTCCTTCAAAGGCAATCCAAGTGTTGAATCATGAGACAATGACCTCATTGGTACAAATTGCTTACAATTGCTGAGCCTTGTGCCTACGAGTGGGCAGGACCATGAATCAGGACAAAGTTAACTCGAATTATAGAACTTTACGTACAGAATAAGTTCTTTTTACCGACTCTTCAAATCAGGAAGAGGTACTCGATTCGACGGAAATATGTGCCAAGTTTTTAATCAACCAAGCTAAGAAATCAAGCAGAAATCAACTATTTTTGCTATAATTACACAGACAGAGACGCCATTTTTATGGGACTCAAACAAAAGATTTTTTTTTAAATCGGCCCAGCTATCTCCGCGAATACAGGTAACAAGACATAACTTACATAGAAATATAGAAGATAATTACATAACATGTAAAATTGAAAATGTTGATAAACTCCCGTCACTTGGTGTAGCAGCCATCTTGGATTATCATGATGCCATAGTATTCTACTAGTAAAGACTTTTCATATGATACCCATATTGAGGGAGTTGTGAAAATGTGTGTACCTACTTCGACATTTTGTGACGGGGCGGCCAACTTGGACCGATTTTCATCAAATATAGCTAAGAACAATCGCGAATAATACACATTTCATACAAAAAAATCTGATTTAAAATCGATTCATCCAATCGGACAGACAGGCAGATACACACACAGACACGTCGAACATAGCACCACGTCGTTTTTGCGTTGGGAGTTAATTAGGTAAGACGCAATCGCAAATCCGATTCAGTTTGGCTTCCCAGTCTAGTATTGTGACCTGATTTCTTTGCTCTAAAAAGCACGAATTTCGAACATAATAGCAAAACGAATGAAGGTTTTATTAGAGCTTTACTTTTTTGAAGCAAATAATTTCAAAACAAGAGTATAATACCTACTTCCACTACGTCAAATACCGATAGAACTTTTTCAGTTATATCGATTTAAAAATCAATACACTTGACCGATTCGATTTCGATCAAATAAAAACGGGACCACATTAGGTATTTTTTACCTTTACCTTTCATATATATATTTTATAAATAGATTCACCCTTTTCCGAGAAATCTGCTAAGTACCTTTTTTTTTTTGCAGACGGTAGAAAAGGCAATGAATTAAACGACTGCGTTGTTCTTTACTCATTATATGACATCTAATTTTCATTTGGTCGTGTCTTTATTATTATTTAAGTTTCATTCATTAACCAGACTGGTGCAAATTACTAGTATCGATTTATCTGTTCATACCTGGCAACCCAAGGGTTGTGCATTGTTGCATGTACTATGGGCTGCATACTTTCGATTGGTATAAAATTTATCTATTAAAAAAACCGGTGAAATATTTTTTTTTTTATTTTTTTTTAATTAATTAAAAATATTCTGGACTGAAATTTGCTAGGCAACCCATATACACTATATTTTTTGATATATTAAATTACATAAAAAATGTGTTTGATCCACTAAATAGCTCGGTGAAGGTAGTTGTATTTATCGGGATCTTAGACTAGAATATCCCTGTGACGTTTTAAGTCCCTCTAGATAAATCTACCGCTCTCTCTTTTTTTTAGTCCCCGACGCAAAAAAAAAATATGTGTGTGTATTAGTGTGTGTCTGTATGCGGCATCGTAATTAGCGCCTGAATGAATGAACCAGTTTTGATTTCGTTTGAAAGGTGGATTAGGCGCAATGTTCTAAGCCATGTTTTATGATAATACTGGTATTTTATCTAATCGCCACATAATGGCGGATTAGATATTTTTTTCACAACTCCCTTAATATAGGTTACCTATTCTAATGGCACGTACAAACTTTCTCCAAAGGACATAATTATAAAAGCCGCTTCAGTGTTTTCCTTCACCGTTAAAAAGCAATTATTAGTGATCAAATCGATCACTAATAATTACTTTTTAAACATGTATGTAACAATTACCGAAAAGTAAACACTACAACCCATATAATATTAATGGTAGAATTGGGTCGCACGAAATACTCGACCCACAACACAGTCCAATAGAAAAATTGTAGACGCTGGCATCGTCGGTACTTAAACACCTTAATTACTTTCAAAAACTAGTAAGTGATACTAACGGAATACAGCGTTTATTCCCACCTGTTCTGTGGAGTAGCATCGCGGAAACAAATGAGTATCAAGGAAACAAGTGATCATCGCAGAAACGAGTAGGCATACTCGTAACAGAAACAAAACAGCATCGCAGAATCAAAAGAACGCCCCGTAAACAAATTACATGAAACAAAAATTAAATTTCTTTTTGGACTTAGTTCTTAGCGACTTATTTACTAGGTAGTCCACGCGATAAATTACAACCTTTAAAAAACAAAAAAAAAGTCGCAAAAGTGTACATTGACGATTGCAAATGGAAAAACTAGTATAAATTACAAGAATTACCTAATGAGAAAAAATATCTCATTAGTTCTGTCAACAGAACGACTCCACAGAACAGGTGGAGGAAAAAATGGAATAAAGCGCTTTATTTCTATTTCTTATCAATATTATAGGTACAATGGTTTCTTGGTACCGCCGGCACTGTTTGACATGTGACACGGTAGAGGGCGTGGGCCTCGCCGTGGGAAGGGCACGTGAGGAGCCTTATTGATGTTACGATGTAATTAATTATTAATGCTATAAATAACTGACAAAAGATATTTAATAGAGGAAATCTAGTTTTGTCTAAGTTTAAAGATTTTTAATTTAATTTTTATAAGTTACGTTTTAATTATATTCTTTTCAATTTTAGTTTTCCATTATTACAAAGGTTGTTTGAAAGAGATCGCTTTTTAGCGATAAGACCGCCTTTAGTGCCAGTTTTACTAAAAAGTTTTTTCTATAATAGTATACTGTTGTGGTGACAATAAACAGTTTTTGAATTGATTTGAATTGAATGCACAAAAAGAGCAAAAAGTGTGCGCTTTTTATACTATTGCTATGACCACGTATGTCGGCCGCGTTATTTTTACACGCGGTAATCTGCGCCCCACGGTTTTACCCGGAGCAGATATTTGATCATCCCATGGGCATATTGCAATGTTACGGGATAACAAGCCAATGTGTTAATCCAGGGTATAAGCTATCTTCGTGCCAAATTTCATCCAAATCCGTTAATCCGTTTGAGCGTGAAGGAGAAACAAACAAACAAACACACACACACACACAAACTTTCCGCTTTATAATATTAGTGATACCAATCGCGTTACAAGCATGTTAAGACGTCACGCGTTTTGTGCATCGTGTCTCGTTGTCGTTAGTGAATCAGAGACCTGCACAAGTAAATTAAACCGTACAAGACAATGCATAAGCATCCTAACCTACATATTGTGAGAATGAGACGGCCGGATGTGATGGGAGAGACAGTTTATAAAGTTCAAGTTCACGGCACAGATAACAATGCTTTATTATTGAACAATCTCATTGAATTGGCAATCAGAAGGCACATTTCTACACTAATATTATAAGGAGAGATATGTATTTATGTATGTAACGAAAAAACTTAAAAACTAGTGAACCGATTTCAAAACATTATTTTGCCTATAGACAGCTACATTATCATTTAGTAACATTTGTTATATTTATTACTGTGGTGAACCAGATATTGTTGAGAGAGAACCTAATATTGTTCGGATTTTGCATAATTTTCTTGAGTTCGCCATGATTGGTAGACTAAGTTCCTTAAGTATTGTCACACCTTTCTGTTAAACGTTGTATAAACCATAATAAAAAAGTAATACTAAGAAGTACCTACGCTTACTTATTATTTGTGTAGGAATCCACATTACAACCGGATTCATCGTCGAGGCCTTCCCACCCACAGATGAATACGTGAAAGACTCCACAGTCCATATATGGAAGTTTTCGATCGTAAGAAACAACTTGCCTTCGATTCGTGCCCTTGATTACATGCAATACAATAAGTCTATATTGTCACCACATAAATACAACATTATATAATAAACAATTATTAATAACATTATATAATAATAAATAAAATAACAATGGCACAAAAGACGATCTTTTCGCTAACAAGTTCTTTAAAAAAAACGTGATTACCAACTTACTGGAAGAAGGCAGGCGCCGATAAAACTTTTTCAGTTAAATAACTGAAAAAGTACGATTTGAAATTCTAACCACTGGTCCGATTATTTTTGATAAAATTTAAATGAGACCACTTCAGAAGTATACCTACCCTTACAAACAAATTTTTTTTTTTTTCAAATCTGTCGAACCGTCTCTCTCCGAGAAATGAGATAATAAACGTTTAAGAAATTACCGTGGAATTGAGTACTTCCTTTTTTCAGGTAAGTCGGTAAAAAGTGATCTATGTACCAATCGGCTGGTCACCGAGGCGTTCATCTAAAAATTTAAGAAAACTGGTCACGTGATTTGAATTTAGTTTTGTATCTCTGCGGAGTATAACCAAACTATCATTTATAATTATTGGAGAATTCTTCCTTGACTGAGTCAGCGAAACGCATCTGCTTCGAGTGTAGCACATGTTATGTTTTTTTAATTATTTAACCACCGGGGATTTCTTATTGCAAAACTTACCCCGTTTTCGCTTGGGGGATTAAAGTGTTCTAACCATTTGTGTCACACTTGAAGCAAACACAGATCGCTCGTTCGGCCAAATAGCCATGTCGGAATGCAAACACTATTTAAGTACCTAACATTCTTTACTGTAATTAATACGAAACATGGAATTTGTATAATAAACACTAAATCAATAAATTCGCCAATTAAATTTTTTACATGAATGTTAATGAGTGAAACCAAATTTGCTTTTACGTACGAAAGTACCTACTTTCATTTCAAGCAAAAGAGTGGCTACAGGAACTAAAATTTGTAAGTCTATTAGTACCTAAGTAGAGTTCTTTTACGACGACTGAAACATTCGTAGAGGCAGTACACCAAGTTACATCAAAATAAGTTAGAAACTATGTCCTGTACGCGAGCACTAAATTTTAGGACATATACTAAGATCCGAATTGACAAACGAAATAAAAATTTACCAGACGCGAAAACGCTTGGCTTGGTCAATAAACCTAAAACTTAGACAAATTTTGTAGCAATGATGGTTGAGTGGTTAGTGGGGTTGATTGCTGTGCAAAAGGTACGAGGTTCGATGTTCCCACAAAACATGCAAAAAGAGCCTGAGCTATGAGTGAAGGAAAACATCATGAGGAAAACATAGCATGGAGTAGGGTGTTTCCTATCACTCGCCTGGCTAGCTACCACCCTCAAGTTGTTAAAATCTGTCGCCAAGCACCCAACGGTGTTCCGGCAGCCTTCCTTGAGAGCCAGTGTATTCCAGTCTAGCCATGCTCCATCTAGGGCTACAGTATCGCTGACTTCCCAGGTCGTGCAAACTTGTGGTGAAATGGCTAGCTGTGTCGGATTAAAAAAAAACAAAACTTGATTTTCTCCATAAATGTACAACTTCTACACTAATTTACATCTACACCATCTATACTTCCACTTTTGTCAAATATGTCCTCTAATGTACAAAGAAATTTTACCAAATTGGCCTTCTGATACAGAGAGGTCAACTCCAGAGAGGAATTTGGGGAAAATGGTTTAGCATTTAAACTAAGTGTAGCTAACTCTTTAACGAGTAAAATTGTATATTTAAAAAACCCCCCGTCATTTGTGATGACTGCCATCTTGGATTTCATGCAGCATTTCAAATTATCATATAGTATTCTACTGGTCAAGTCCTTTCATTTGATAATCTTGTTGAGGGAGTTTTGCAAAAATATGTATTTAGCCATTTTCTAGCAGCGGCCATCTTTATTTATTTAAAGTAAAGTAAAAAATAGTAAAGTAACATTTATTGACCTTTAAATAACGTTTGTTACAGGCAAGTCTTATTACACTTGACTTAATAATCACTTAAAAAATTTAACTTACAAATCTCATTTATATACAATCTCTTTATATTAGTTGCTAGTTTAATAGTTCTCATGACAAATATTGACATTATGATTGCTTTGTTTAGTTATTAGTGATATTTTATTATGGTTGTTCCTTACACAAGAAAGATGATTCTACTCGTACAAGCTGCATTCACATAATATATTCGCTTTAACAATAGGCGAGCAGCATCAAGCTGATGTGCCTGTATCATATTGTGTTGAATTCATCTTGGACGGATTTTTCTCAAACATCGCTAAGAACACTCTTGACTAATACACCTGTCAAACAAACTCAAAATTGATTCAGCCGTTTGGGAGCAGCAAACAGCAAACTTACTCATATTATACCCAATCGTTTTTTGCGTAGGGGTTAAAAATATGTTTTTCGAAGTAAGGCATTGACGTTTTCAACACTAATTTCATAAGAAGTACATAATCGTTTCTTTGAAAGCAATGACAATACCTTGAGTGTTGCAATACTTATTGAATGGCAGATAAGACATATACAGTGTGGCAACACTCAGATAAATACAATGCTGTGGAACTAATCATATTTTAAGCTTGCTAACAATGAGTGAATTCTACCATTTAATTTGTAAGTTCGAGACATAGTTGAGCTCAGTGTGGTTGAATATTTGACAACAATGTGTACTTATTATCTATGAAAACAATGCCTGGGTTAACCCTATGAAACATATATATAGGTCATCCAAATAAAGGCTATTGCTTCTCAGACCAGGCAGGCAAGACTCAACCACAACTTTGCAAGTAACAAATTTTGTATGAAGGCAAACAGAATTGTTACTGTTAATATATTTGATAACATAGAATCAATGACAGCTGTATAGAGGTACACAGGTGACATCCTGATTTCAAAGCTGTATAATGTGAGCTTCGTTTTGCACATTTTAACGTAACATAATCTTTAGTCGCTAAGCCAACTGACAGCTCAACTGTAATAGCTATCACACTCTACTAATATCTTTTTTAGGTCTGATGTCTCTCATCTCCATATAACTAGGACTACAAAAAAAAATTCAATCAGTTTTAGTAAGTTTTTCAATAAATTATTCCAGCTTCCTGGTTCTGACCATATGTTATTGACAAGTTTATAAGAACAATAACTTTATATAAAACAAAGTTCCTTAATAGACATATAAATTGCAAACCAATAATTTCAAATTCAAAAGCTAGAAGCATACAAAGAATGAACCATGGACTTTATGCTAAATAAAGCAACCTTGAGCTTCCATAGCTGTTTGTATTAACTATTTACTTTATGGCTTTATATTGAGAACAGAAGTGGATTCAGGACTTTCATTTTAGAGGAGGCTGTTTGAAAAATTTAGGGCTATAGTTAACATCACATAGAAACTAGTACCTAGTTATAAGTTGTCTCTTTAAACTTTGATTGATTTATATACCTACATGTGTTAAGTAAAAGTCAAACTGAATTGAATTGAAAAGTCTAGTCCAAATTATGGAACAGGTGGTCTATTGGAGAGCATTAATACCCCCATGGCCCCCACCTGGATCCATCACAAGTTGAGAACAAAAGAGAATAGTAGGAAAGAAAGTCTATTATGTATGAATTGTGTATAAGTTTGTCAAGGTTAGGAATACAAGGATGGATTAATTGACCTAATAATAGGTAGGAGAAATGTACAACACAAAGAGAAATATGCAGTATTTAGAAGTCAGAATAACAAACTGGTCTATCAACTCTTATTTTCTTCTTTCTGAATAAATTCATTTGGTCCAAATAAATTGTATACCATTAAAAAAATCCAAAAGAAGGCAGTAGTTTAGGTGCCTCTAATAATTTTCTAATAAGAGTCCTATAGGGAAATGTATTTAAAGAACCATAAAGTAGGTATATTAAAATATATATACTGAATATTAACTAACCATCTTTATTTACGTATGCAGCAGCCCTATTATTATCTAAACAATAATTATTCTGTCCTTATCGCAATAAATGACCCACAGAAGCAACACAAGCATTCAATAGCATCAAACAGCTGTTCACACGTCAAGAACACTCAATTCACAAGAGAAAGACTTTACTAAATCGCTTATTGTAACGCAATATGATCCGACCATCACAAACCTAGAATTAGTGCAAACAAGCGCTTGTGGCGTCACGCTCGGCGACTGCATTATCTGCCGATTTCACATCGCGGAATCAAGTAAAGATGGGCTTTATACATTTTAAATTTAGACAAATATCAGTGCGTAACGGTAACGTAATTAATAAAATTATTTACGCTAGAACATGGCTAGAAGTACATAGGACGAGCTCTGACTCACCAGCAGTTTAGCTTCTTGATTGCAGATAAATCTGACTGCTTAGAGCGCGCGATGACCATCTCTTCAGTAAGCCGAGCCATTGTCACAACACTATAATCACTATTCACAAGGTTTTTGTATGAAATCCAATGGTTAATGAACACAGGGGTTTACGTAGGCGCGTAAGGGGATGCCGCTCATCGTGCGACGTAACGCGACGACGAATCAGCTCGAGCACGGAGAAAAAACTGAAAATACAATGCACTTGGCTTGGTTTGATTGAACTTGCTACAGAGGCGCCGTGACGTTTCACGTTACCTACGTTTACTTTTGACGTAAAGTGCGTTTCCAATCTTCCGCTGCACGGGACCGTCAGTTTTCTTTTACACATTATTTTAAATATCTTAATAAAATTGTTACTTTAACTTTTAGAAATATAGAAAGAAATATAGAAGCTATAGAAAGATTCCATCAAAATATTACCTAGGGTTAATTATCTTTCTAGTAATGACGAATCCCTCTCTCTAACAACGTCGCTCTCCCAATAGTCTCAGTTAGGTAAGATTAAATGGTGTATAGGTAATCTTTCTGCTATATTTTTTGATTTTGTAGTTAGCAATTTTGTTAATGTTAATAAAAGCACTTGCCACAATTTACTTAATTACATCGTTTTTTTAAATAAGGTTTGCGTTAACTTGACTGATTTAGTTACCTAAAGCACCCTAACTAAAGCTATGTTGCAGGATATAGGCTGTGGGACTCTTGCTCAAAAGAAATCGATTCTTTCGACACTCAAAGAGACCTCAATAACCTATACTATCGGAAAATTATAAGCTGGCAACGAGTTTCACAATCTGGCAGTTTACACTATAAAAAAAGTGTTTGGCATGAGTCTGTGGAACAGCTTACATGTAGCAGTGGCGTCTGGTTGTATAACCACCTGTTCTGTGATTAAATTATATAATTCCCAGTCCTCGATAAAAACACGATACAATAGCCACTTTTGGTCGATGGTTAAGACTTGGAAGTTTAGTCCTAGCTAAGTTCAAAGTTCTTTATTCACCTCAGATATCGTCGATATAAAACATAGGTAGTTGCTTGAGTCTTTTGGCAGTTATGAATGACTCCCAACTAGTTAGTATTTAGTCACAAGGTGCGAGCAAGTACTCCAAGTAGACACACCGACAATTAATATTAATAAATACCTACTTTGTCTGTTATTGGAAACAGTGTTTATTTTCTATTTATAAATGTCACTATCAGGTGCTGCCATCCAAAGTTGGATTTGCTCCGTAGAGAGAGAATTTCCTCAATGGGATTTTTCCAATTTTTCACAATGATGATTTAAAGAAAATAAAGTTTTCCTGGCTCTATTTGATTACTAATTCTATGTTGCCAAAAAGTTATTCAGTTGCTCTTAGGGATTCTTATTTAATTAATATACTAAATAAACTGTGTACAAAAGCCATAAATCTATGAAAAAATATTACGAAAGTGACAACAGTAGCAAAGCGACAGTGACTATGACAACTTTGTGCATTCTTGTCCTGGCTGGCTCTATTCTGAGTTGTAATGTTTTGTTTTTATTAAAACTATAAATAATTCGGAATTCTCTGAAAAAATGGATTCGGGCGATATTTTAGATGACAAGGACAGTGGTCCTGAAGTTCAGATTAATTTTCCGAGCTCTGTGATGAGTAGAATCGAAGAACTCATGGGTGGAACGGAACAGTTTGATAGTGACGAAGTAAGTTTTATTTTTACATAATTACCTTGATTTAAGGCTTTGTAGTCACTGTTCCAAGTTTCAGAGAATCCCTTAGATTATAACGAACCTATTGAAATCACTCAAATCTTTAGATTTTTATCATAATGGTTGTTGGAATAATTATTAAAATATCAACACAAATTTTACATTTTTACATATTAAATGCCGGTTTTCTTTCATTTAATCAATAAAAGCTTAGCTCTAACCTTGACATGTTATTCATATATTCTTAAGATACTCAGCTGTTATTGTCAAATCTGTATTTTTCAGTTTGATGCAGTAGCATACATCAATAAGATTTTTCCAACGGAGCAGTCTCTCTCTGGTGTAGAAAGTGCGGCGGCTCGTTGCGAGTTCCGTCTTCAAGGAGTGGAGCAAGATATAAGGAGGCTTGTACGAGCACAGGCCGAGCAGAGAGAAGCAGGACAGAGAGCATTGTTAGAGGCACATAGCTGTATTGCTGAGTTAGCACTACAGGTTAGCTTTCATTATGGTAGATTAAATAGTAATGTATATCACAACAGACTCTTTATATTCGAAGCTTTTATTTAGTTTTGTATTTAATAAATAAATCAAGTTTAGTTGTTGCAGTGACAAAATGTGTTTAGTCGGGGCTGTGTTCTCACAAACTCAATAAAGTTTATGTGTTTGTCAAAATATATGATCCACTAGCTGCGCCCCGCGGTTTTATCCACAGTAGATATTTGATCATCCCATGGGAACACTTCAATTTTCCAGACTAAAAAGCCAAATTTCATCCAAATCCATTGAGCCGTTTGAGTGAAATTTGGTATAAACACACTTTCTCTCATGTGTTCCTATGGAATAATACGAAGACTTAGTTTTAAACTCCAGACTACCTCAGGTAAATCATATATGTGGTGCATTGTATGTAACGATCAATAAAAGTTATATGTATTGAGCATAATGTTAAGCACAACTCTCAAGCATTTTATTAACTAACATTTTGTTTATATGTGTTAATCTATGTGTTCACTACTTTCATATTTTTAGTGTCTGTTTTGCACTATCTACACTTCATTTTATTAAAATGTTCCAATCCTGTAAAGATTGTCTGGAAGAGATCGCTTTTTAGCGATAAGACCGCTTTTGTTCTATGTTATTTATTCTTTAATGTTGTATTTTTTTGTAACAATAGGTGGCCGACATAAATAAGAAAGCAGAACGAAGCGAGACCATGGTCCGAGAGATAACCTCAGAGATTAAACAGCTGGACTGCGCTAAGTCAAACCTGACTGCTGCCATCACTGCTTTGAACCATCTTCATATGTTAGCTGGAGGTGTAGATCAACTACAAGCTATGACTGAGAGCAGGCAGTACAAGGAGATAGCATTGCCTATGCAGGCTATTATGGAGGTAAGTTACCCAGTTTAGAGGGAGTGGTCCAGCTTAGATGTGAGTGAGTGACCCGAGCTTAGGTGTGAGTGGTCCAGCTTAAGTCAGAGTCGTCTAACTTAGGTGTGAGTGATCCAACTTAGGTGTGAGTGATCCAACTTAGGTGTGAGTGATCCAACTTAGGTGTGAGTGATCCAACTTAGGTGTGAGAGGTCTGACTTAGACGAGAGTGGTCCAACTTAAGTTTGGGTAATGTAGCTAGGGTGTGAGTGGCCCAGCTTGGCTATGAATGGCCTGGCTTGGGTGTAAGATGCCCAGTTTTTGTGTAAGTGAGCAACTTAAGGGTGAGTACTGTGTAAAGTCAAGCTTAACTGCTATATACCATCTGCACATGTTAGCTGGAGATCAACTAAAAGCCATGACTTAAAGCAAAGGCAGTACAAGGAGTTAGCATTGCCTATGCAAGCTATAAAAGAACATCTTTTTTTTAAATTATACTAAATTAGCCTAGTTATTAAAATAAGCGAGACTGTCAAAAATCTTGGAATAACCTTGGACAAAACACTTTCCTGGAATCCACAGCTTGCAGAAGTCAGTCGCAAAATCTTTGCGTCTGCAGCTTCCTTAAGATGACTGCGTAATTTTCTTCCGATTACTAACTAAACTGCACTTGTGAAATCGCTCCTTTTTCCCATATTGAATTACGCAGACGCTTGCTATTTAGATTTAACCGAAGAGCAGCTCAACAAGCTTGAGCGTTTACAGAATTTTTGCATTAGGTTTGTATTTGGGTTACGCAAATATGACCACATCTCCGAATACCGTAAGAGGCTCAAATGGTTACCTATTCGTCTTCGCCATAATTCTCATATACTGTTTTTTCTTTGTAAAATAATATTCAATCCACTCCTTTGTATTTAAAGGATAATTTTGTCTTTGTGACTGCTTCTCATTCTATTTCTTTAAGACCTTCACGAGATCTTCGCCTTATGCTGCCAGCTTCCACCTTAACCAACTCTTTTTTTCAAGCATCATTTACTGTGCAAGCTATCTTGCTATGAAACATGTTACCCCTGTCAATCAGGCAGGCTAAATATCTATATATATTTAAAAATTTGTTGTAAAATCATTATCTCTCCGTAAATTAAACCGAACATTTATTTATAAATGATTATTGCGAATATGACATGTATGTATAGGTATGTATTAATAATGTATATGGATTAATTTAATTTTTTTTGTTTTCTTTTTGTTTTTTGCGGTACAATGTTTGTACTTTTTTCTATTTTTGCTATTGATTCACCACCGACGTGACAGTTCTCACTTAGTCCGATCCATCCCAAGGTTGCCTGGAAGAAATTGCTTTAGGCGATAAGGCCGCCCTATGTACTACCAATTGTTCTTGCCTGTATCTTAATGTTTATTTTGTTTTTGGTGTGCAATAAAGAATTATTGTATTGTATACACAAAACTTTACTTTGTCTTCCAAGACCAATTCGGTGTTCGATACTCCACCTACAGAATAGGGATGGCTGAAAAGTTAGAAAAGGCAGACAGCCGAACATATAGATAGAGCGTAAGATTAAGATAGGTAAAACTCTAAAACAATATCTTATGGAGTACCCCAAGGGTCAATTTTAGGACCTTTATTGTTTTTACTATATATCAATTGTGTCCATCGCCTAGCATTAAATGGAGATCTTACTCTGTACGCTGACGTCACATGTTTTTTCTATTTTGGCAAATCAATTAATAACATTGTATTTGAATCTCAGTCTGATCTATATTTATTGAATGACTGGTTTCATTCTAATATCCTAACTGTAAACACTTCAAAAAGAGCCACATCCAGTTGCGTAAACTCTTAGTGATGTTTGACGCGCGCTCGACTAGTGCAAGTAGGCATGCAGCTCGGTGCAGGTGGGCGCGGGAGCTCGGCGCTCGGCGCTCGCTCGGTGACCACTCGTTTGGTTTGATTATTTTGATTGACAAAATATCTCTAATTTAATTCGAACTGGATCTTTACGCTATCAACCTGTGTTTTTGTTTATAAATTTACTAAAGTAAGATTATATAGATTTAATATAGAAGCTAAAACTTTTCTCATGTAAGTGATTTTATCTGTTCTTATGAGAAATAAATATTCTTAAACCTGAAAGATTCCTTGTAAGATACATGGAATAATTCGCTGGGAACCCTAAAAAGTGTTACACAACCAGTCTAATTTGTTATTAAATTATAATAACACGCAAAAAACTCGTTAACTCTAAAGTCTAAATCGATAATATTTTGACCTCTGACTTTTTTATCAACAATATTAAGTTATGTAAAAATAATAAAGTCATTCAAACATATTGCATCACTCCTGCTCTCTGTTCATCTGAACACACTCCAGTAATAAAATAAAAGCAAGTCATCAAACATCAGAAATCATAATGTTGATAATCAAATTGTCTGTGTTTTGTGTTGTGCTTATTTCTATTGCCGTAATCACTAATGGTGCTCCTGCTGTCGACTCTAAAGATGAAATAGTAAGGCCTGACAAGGAACCAGAAATGGCAAAAGTTACTGGTGCCGCCAATAATGAAACAAAGACACTGGAACTGAAATTTCACGAGCCTTTGACATACATAGAATTCATAGGGATAAACTTGATAGCGAAGCAACTTCGTCTTCCTGAACTCGTTGACCAGAATGATACTGTACATGCGAAGAATGTGATTCAGGTTTTGCAAAACCTCCACAACCATGCTGGCAGCACAGCCACTACTACAGAAATCGTAAACGAAGCAACAGAACTAACCATCACAACAACAATAACTAACTAGGACGAAAAAATAAATTTCGTCGATTTAGATATAAGATATTATTAGGCTTCTAAATTTATTTTATATATATTTCGTAAATAACATTGCGTATATTAGTATCATAGCATTAAACAACCTCGCAGAAGTTTGTCTAAGGTTTGTCTAAGCGTTAAAGGAAGGCCATTCCTATATTTCAGAAATTTATATGCATACATTATAATACTAGTAGTTCTGCGAACTGTTGACCTCGCGACCGCAATAATTAGTCACTCCAAGATCCCAAAAAAATATCCTCCAATCACCTCACTCAAACTTTGGAAATTATTACCAACTGACATAATAATTTCACCAATTGGTACGGTCGCCGAAAAACAACTTTGATTCGCGTTTTTGAAAGTTTTAGGTGCGGACGTCGCGAAACTAATAGTTTCTTATAGTTTAACGAAATACTAAAAAGTTTAACACAAGACCTCTAATTCGGTAGTAAGTTATGAAAACACGCAAAAAGCTCGTTAACGCTAAGTCTAAAACGATAACATTTTGAACTATGACATTTTTATCTACAGTTTAAAGTCCCTGTATAAATATAGACCAACTCAAATATTTTATATCACTGTAAGTCTCCGATCGTCTGAAGACACTACCTACAGCAATAAAAAAGCAAGTAAAATATTACAAATCATAATGTTGAAAATCAAATTGTTAGTGTTTTGCGCTGTGCTTATTTCTATTGCTATAACCACAAATTGTGCTCCTGCTATCGACTCTGAAGATGAACTAGGAAGGACTGACAAGAAACCAGAAGTGGCAGAAGTTACTGGTGCCGGCAACAACGAAACCAAGACACCGGAGCTGAAAACTAATGTGCCCTTGACGTACTTTCAATTTATTACATTGAATATAGCAGCTGAACAGCTTAGTCTACCTAAACTAGTAGACCAAAATGACACCGAAAATGCAAAAAAAGTGATGCAGGTTTTGGGTATTTTTTTCAACAGCACTGAAAACCCAACCACTAAAACCGATGTCATAAACGAAGAAACAGATGGAGCTACGTCAATGACGATACATATCAAGAATAACGGAAAAATTGAGATTAACGAAGAATAAAATCTACATGCTTTAATTTATTATGGCAAAATCCCTAATTATTATATCCCAATGTATCAAAACTTGTTTATATTTACATTATTTCATTAATTATATATTTCACAAAAAAGATATAAACTGGTAAGCATTAATTGCAAGTCACAAATTATTTTGACCCATATAAGGTCACGTTAACATTAAATAGTCCCCATGCCCAAACGTACCCATCAGGCTAGCAGCGTTCCCCCTCTGAATGGCCAACGAGATATGTTGGGCTAAAAATTGACCGGAACGGGGATCGCGCCCACAGTTCCGCAAACGATGTCCCAGATCCGCAACAAACAAAGCCCCACGGACCTGCTGTCTCAACAGCAAAAGGGATGAACTCATAGCTGGTTTCAAGAGCAGAATACTTGTTGTGTTTACTCAACGCGGCTGATTCTGCTCCTGCACCCGCCGTTCTTTGGGTGGCAGAAAGATGACAGGATGAAAAAGTACTTATACAAGTGGCATCCCATATGAGACATCGGCCTTTCTGCCACGGAACGAGAGTGAGACACATTATTTCTGCATTACTTTAATCGGGAAGATATCCAAGCGGAAGTACCAACACCACCGCACTTTGTTTGACGAATAACTGCAGTTCATTTTGCGATTTCAATAGCTACTCGTCCAGTTGGTGTCTCAGTTAGAGAATGATGTCGCTGCCTGGGAATTGCTTTCGTAGCTGGTACGGAAGCGATGCTTTTAGCCGGTAAGGGCCCTGGTACTAACGAAAGACCAGCGCTGGCTCATGCAGCCAGCATTTTGCTGAGTTGGGGTTGGATTGCGACAAATATACATTGTTTATAAATTTGTTTGTCTTTGTTAGATTGTTTTCTTATTTGTTAGTTACTTATAAATAAACTATTCATTCATTCGATTCATTTTCTAATTTCGTGATGTCATTTTAAAGAATAAAAAAGACGATGCTTTTCGAGTGAGAAGGAAATATAGAAAAATATCTTGATTTGTTTCGATGGATCTGTTTCAGTTATTCTGATTTAAAAATCAAAGCTGTCGAACGATTTTGATAATGTGACCACTCAATTGGTACCCATTGTAACTCTTTCAAACATTAAGAACCAGGCTTCTCCTTCAAACCAGGTAAGAAACATTAGAAAAAGACTGTAGATTTGAGTACTTCCTCCTTTTTTTTTGTAAAATCGGTACCACCTGCTTAACTCTTTTCATATTAGGTGGGTATATTATTTATTAAATATAATAAACGTATGCAATAAACTTAGTGCTTCTCCTAAAGCTTTAGTGTATTATTATATTCTTATAAACATCATTTATCATTTAGTTTATAATCCTTCACGTTAAAAGTTTGTATGAGCCAGCGAGCTTGGCGAACAAGTTTTGAACTATCTGTTGTACCGCTAGGTTAATTTATACTAGTGATTGTATTTATACTTATTATTATTATTATTATTATTAAATAAAGATGTTTTAAAATTGAATTGACTCCGTCCGTCCCGACGAATACCCAGCACTCAGCGTTACACCCACACAAAGAGGTAAAAAATCGGCCAAGCGCGAGTCGGATTCAATCAACATAGTTCATGTTTCTAACAGTTGTCGTTATTGATAACGAGCAGAAAAAGGCAAAAAACACACGGTTGTATTCGAAGCCGTTTAAATATTTTTGCGTTCAGGTTTTAGTATGACGGCGCATGGGCTGGACAATAAAGATTATTTAGTTTAAGCGCCACCTAGTTTAGCTTTAGTGGACTAGAGTTGAAAGTGGCGCCAATTCTTGTGTAACTCTGGGTGACGTGCGCTGCTCACTGATTGGTCATTGGCCGGATGGCGTGTTACGTCAGGCAACCAATAAGCGTTCGGTAAGAGTTTCGGATACCGTCCGGCAGAGGCGCTAGTGAGAGCGCGTGGACATACTCCGAGAGACTCAATTTTCATTGGGCTCCACTTCTTATTCCGAGACTACTTATTGTAAATTCGTATCAATCATTATATTGACGATTCTTTGTAAGTGCGATATTTTATTCTCCTCGCCCGCAATAGCCACGCCGAAGAACAAGTAACAACCATGTCTGACGCGGATCAGCCAGCCGTTCCGACAAGTATTTGTTATTTTTTAGTATTTATTTTTATTTATTATTTGTATATAGATACATCTGTGAAAATGTCGACTATCTAGCTATCACGGTTCAAAAACTCTAAAATAACCATATTGAGTATTGGTTACGTATGTAAACCCATTGTCTTGTCACCAGGTGCTGGGCCATTTCGAGTCGTACCGCGATATTCGGGAACTGTCAGCGCTCAGGGATCGAGTATATGCCATTAGAAATCAACTGGCGCAGCAGATCTTGGCAGATTTCAAACAACCGTTCACAGGTAAATTCATTGGATGCTTTGATTTATGTCTAGATTGATTATGAAACATTTAGGTATTATCCTCTCCTTACCGACTTGTTTAGCGTCAATTGTTTTTTTTATAAATAAACGTTTCACACTCACAGAGTCCCACTAGGATTTCTCCTGTGTCGGGGATGCCATGTAACATTCACAAACACACGCACAAAGACACCCAGACCCGAAGGCAAATGTTCAAACTCATTCAAACACCTCCCGATCGGGAATTGAACCCGGGATCGTCGGATCTCGAAGCAGGCATGCTAGCTACTACACTAGTATTTGTTTAAATATTCCTATTTCATGATATTATTATTTTTATTTATAGCTTTTTCGATGCTACTAGATTAAGTTTTAACGAATAAATTGTATTATTTCATCCAGCTGGCAGCAAAAGCACGGTGTCGCATCGCACCCTAGCGGAAGCTTGCGGCGTTGTCGATATACTGGAGCCGAAGGTGAAGCAAGAACTCTTGCAGTGGTTCATCAACATGCAATTGCAGGTAACCAACAGTCCGGCAACTTTGTGCGTCTGACTGTCTCTGTCTGTCCCTGTCTGTCAACCAATTGTATGTTGCACTTGTACCTTATTGTTGGAAAGGTCCAACTATAGTTTAGTTCACATTCGGTGAACTTCATAAGGGATGAAATGAGTCTTTCGTGTTTTCATTCATTTAATTTTTGCAAAGTAATGGACGCTCGAAATGGTTTTCGAAAGTCCATTACTTTGCAAAAATGAAATGTTGTGAATTGTTTGTCCCTAGGAATACTTGCATCTATTCTCAGCGGAGCAGGAATGCGCGTGGCTGTCGCACATAGAGCGGCGGTACGCGTGGCTCAAGCGACACCTTCTTACGTTCGAACAGAGCCTAGGAGCTGTGTTCCCGCATCACTGGAGGCTCAGCGAACTCATCGCGCAGAGGTTCTGTGAGGTGAGATAATAATATACCTAGGAAAGATCCAAACGACATTTAAACTCGTCTTTATCTGTTCCGAAGAACTGAAACTGATAGACGGGGGACTTGCTATCCATCAATTCTCTACTAGACTGATGCTATAGCTGAAATGCTAGCTGCTCACCGCCATAGGTAAATGGTAGCGGTTTCATGGACTTACGAAATAAATGATTATTTTGGTAGTTTTTTCTAAGACGAAATGCACCGCGTCTACTTTGGTCGTATGCCAAGGCTGATCGTGGAACTTTTAAAGCGCCAGGTGGTTCACTTAAGTCCAATAAAAGTATATTGAATCTAGTTTCCTTCTATATTTTAATCACCCAGCACTTCAATACATTATAATGAACTAATAATAAGATGGCTCATACTTATTGACTCGACCGGGAAAGCTAATAGAAATTGCGTAGTAGGTAATGTTCCTACAATTTCACCCGAAAATTATAATGTGTACTTTTTGAACTTGTGAATGATGTTAGTAAAAAATCACCTAATGCAGTTTAAATATAATTAATTTCTACGAACAAATAATCACATTTCATTAACAGTTTGTTTACTACTTTAAATTTTATTAGTAAAAAGTTGTTCGCTGCCATTTACTCGTACACTGTAACACAGCGTGTTTGATAGTTTTGACGTTGATTCAATAAATATCAAAATATAGTATAAAAGACTATTTTCTAGTATGCAAGTATTAGATCATCGTAGATTCCATACATGTAGGTATATTTTTCTCCTTACAGATGACAAACGCTGATCTCACCTCACTCCTCTCCACTCGACGCAGCGAAGTAGACGTCAAGTTACTACTACACGCTATACAGAAAACTTACAACTTCGAACTTTTGTTACACAAACGGTTTGTTGGTTAGTAACTATACTTCTCTGACTTTTAACTTATGTTACACTTAGGTTTGTTGGTTAGTAACTATACTTCTCTGACTTTTAACTTTTGTTACACTAAGGTTTGTTGGTTAGTAATTATACTTCTCTGACTTTTAACTTATGTTACACTAAGGTTTGTTGGTTAGTAACTATACTTCTCTGACTTTTAACTTTTGTTACACTAAGGTTTGTTGGTTAGTAATTATACTTCTCTGACTTTTAACTTTTGTTACACTAAGGTTTGTTGGTTAGTAACTATACTTCTCTGACTTTTAACTTTTGTTACACTAAGGTTTGTTGGTTAGTAATTATACTTCTCTGACTTTTAACTTTTGTTACACTAAGGTTTGTTGGTTAGTAACTATACTTCTCTGACTTTTAACTTTTGTTACACTAAGGTTTGTTGGTTAGTAATTATACTTCTCTGACTTTTAACTTATGTTACACTAAGGTTTGTTGGTTAGTAACTATACTTCTCTGACTTTTAACTTTTGTTACACTAAGGTTTGTTGGTTAGTAACTATACTTCTCTGACTTTTAACTTATGTTACACTAAGGTTTGTTGGTTAGTAACTATACTTCTCTGACTTTTAACTTTTGTTACACTAAGGTTTGTTGGTTAGTAATTATACTTCTCTGACTTTTAACTTATGTTACACTAAGGTTTGTTGGTTAGTAACTATACTTCTCTGACTTTTAACTTTTGTTACACTAAGGTTTGTTGGTTAGTAATTATACTTCTCTGACTTTTAACTTATGTTACACTAAGGTTTGTTGGTTAGTAACTATACTTCTCTGACTTTTAACTTTTGTTACACTAAGGTTTGTTGGTTAGTAATTATACTTCTCTGACTTTTAACTTTTGTTACACTAAGGTTTGTTGGTTAGTAATTATACTTCTCTGACTTTTAACTTTTGTTACACTAAGGTTTGTTGGTTAGTAATTATACTTCTCTGACTTTTAACTTTTGTTACACGAACAATTGACAAATTATTCATTACGCTATTTTTTGACTATCAAGTTCACAATAAATATAATAAATAAATAAGTCATGCCGAGATTTAGACTATAATCTTGTAAATAACCCTAAATCATAGGCTGGACACGTCAGCTAATGGATTTTTAAACAGTAAGAAGTTCTTGTTAGATGTTTTTGTTACATTTTAAAGTTTTTTTTTCTTAGGTACGGATCTAGGTGCTGAAGTTACAAGTCCCACTGACAAGCAAGCCAACTTCGAAGATGATAATAAAGAAGTAAGAATAACTTCTTCATACTAAATTATTGTTAATATATGTCGCTCTCATAAATTTTTCACAGATTAAGTACATTATATGATAATATTAGCTTTCGCCCGCGGCTCCGCCCGCGTTATGAATGTTTACACACACAAACTCATTTTCTTATAATAGATAAGTGTAAATTTATTTAAAATATTTTATCTGTCTGATTTAGCAAAAATGTTAGAACCTGGGATGAACTGTTCACCAGACCTATTAGTCGTATGATGCCATATTTTCGAGAAAAATATAAAATTGTTTTCGATTGCAGACGTCAGGTGAAGATATACCAATATCAGGCGCTGGCAACACCAGTCCGTGGGCCGGACGGATAGGTTCGTGCTTCGAGCCCTACCTGTCTTTATACATTAACAGTTTAGATGGGAACCTACGAGCGCTTATGGACAACTTTATACAGGTAACCTACCTATTTTTTTACAACCTTTGTGAAATTATTATAAATTCAACCCCTAAGGGGGTATGTTTATTTGAAATAGGGGTAAAATATTGCACATTTCATGTTTCTATTCATTTGTTTAGGCTTAGCGTTGTTTGTGATCTTTCAATCGAATCAGACAGGACTTGCTCTTTTTTATACCTATATATTTATAAAATATACATTGTATTCTGCCATTGTCTTCGTATTGTTTTTTTTTTAACTATACTTTATTTGATGTGTAATTTTTTTTAATACTTACTAAGGTTACTAACTCGTTTTTTCTCAGGATGCTAAAACGTCAACTGGTAACGCGTCAGCCGCGTCAGTGGGTGAAGGTGCGGTGATATCCTCGTGCGCGGATCTGTTCTTACTGTACAAGAAGTGTCTGGTGCAGTGCGCCAGGCTCACACAGGGAGAGCCTATGTTGGGTAAGACTGGTCTCTGTGATTCGAGCCTATGTTGGGTAAGACTCGTCTCTGTGAGTCGAGCCTGTTGGGTAAGACTGGTCTCTGTGAGTCGAGTCTATCTTGGGTAAGACTAGTTACTTTAATAATTAGTTGAAGTGCAAATGAATAAGGTGTAAAAATTATAACGCATATTTTTAAGGATATTAAATTATAAATTTTTAATTTCGTTGAATAACTATAACATTTGACTGGCCGGTTGGCGCAGTTGGTAGCAACCCTGCCTTCTGCGCTGCTGGTCCCGGGTTCGATCCCCGAACAGGTTAAACATTTGTGTGCATGAACATGTCTGTTTGATCTGTGTCTGGGTGTTTATTATATATACAAGTATGTATTTATGTATATAAGTATGTATATCAGACATCAGGTTACCATAGTACAGGCTTTGCCTAATTTGGGACCTGAAGACCTTTGTGTGGAAGTTGTCCCATATTATTATTATTATTTAGAACTTTTACTTAAATACCTATAAAAAGTCTCGGACTATGTCCGTGAATCGATGCATTTATATCAATAAAAAAAAAAACACTAGTTACTTTGAACAGATCGTATGATGTCTAAGACTGGTCTCTGTGAGTCGAGTCTATCTTGGGTAAGACTAGTTACTTTGAACAGATCGTATGATGTTACTCTGAGTCGAGCCTTTGTTGGGTAAGACTGGTCTCTGTGCGTCGAGCCTTTGTTGGGTAAGACTGGTCTCTGTGAGTCGAGCCTATGTTGGGTAAGACTGGTCTCTGTGAGTCGAGTTTATCTTGGGTAAGACTAGTTACTTGAACAGATCGTATGATGTGTAAGACTGGTTTCTCTGAGTCGAGCCTTTGTCAGGTAAGACTGGTCTTTATGAGTCTAGTGTATGTTAGGTAAGACTGGTAACTTTTAGGCAAGTCTATGTTAGGTAAGACTGATCTCTTTGAGTCTGGACCTTTCCCCTAAATATCCAAACTTTAATTTCATTATTTTTTCACAGAATTAGCCGGTGTCTTCCAAAAATACCTTCGCGAGTACGCGAGCTCAGTACTGCAGGCGGCTTTACCCAGAGCGGCGCCATCAGTCGCCCTGTCGCTCAATGTGCCCAGTCTAGTGACCAACCTACACACACTGTTGAGAGATGAAGCGGGTAATGACACTAGGTATGTTTGTTTGTTAGAGATCAAAGGTGCCTACCTATACACACTTACACAGTGAAAAACCTTGACGTTTATTGAGATCCAACTTTGTGTTCTCGCTTGAGAGACAAAGAGTTCACCGAATAGACTACCACTGTGCATTGCTGTTGCTACCACGTTTTTTCTTTTTCATTGTTGTCATTTTTAAGACACACCTTTTTCCCGTTGAGGTAAGCAAACTCTACAATAACAAAGCTGTTTTCAACCCACAGGTACTCAAAGCAAGAAGTGTCGAAGATCACCAGCGTCATCACAACATCTGAATACTGCCTCGAAACCAGTATACATTTGGAGCAAAAACTCAAAGAGAAAGTCGCACCGAATCTCGCGGACAAAATCGATCTTTCACCGGAACAAGATCTATTCCATAAACTCATTTCGAACTGTATACAAATGCTGGTCACAGATCTAGAATTAGCCTGCGAACCTGCCCTACAAACCATGACCAAAATATCGTGGCTTAACTTCGAAAACGTCGGCGACCAGAGTTCCTACATTACACAAATAATAATGCACCTAAAAAACACAGTCCCAAACCTACGAGACTACCTATCATCTTCGCGGAAATATTTCACGCAATTCTGCATAAGATTCGCGAATTCTTTCATACCGAAATTCATACAAAATATATATAAATGCAAGCCGATATCGACTGTAGGTTCGGAGCAGTTGTTGTTAGATACTCATATGTTGAAAACTGCTTTGCTGGAGCTGCCATCTATTGGTTCTGAAGTGAAACGACCTGCTCCCGCGACTTTTACTAAAGTCGTCATAAAGTTAATGACCAAAGCCGAAATGATTTTAAAGTTGGTTATGGCTCCGATGGGTAACAATATGGAAGGGTTTGTGGCTCAGTTCGTTCAGTTGTTACCGGAGTGTACCATTGCTGAGTTTCATAAGGTTTTGGATATGAAAGGTGTCAAGCTGTCTAAAGTACAGATGGGGGCGTTGGATGCTAAGTTTAAAGAGAAGTGTCGATCTCAGTAACATGGAGTACACAATACAATATTCGTTACTGTCATCAAAAAAAAATAACCAATAAACTGGAATAAAAGGCGGTCTTATAACTAAAAAGTAATCTTTTCCAGAAAATCAATTTTACAATGAGACGGTATAATTCCAATATAACTAGATATTAACGTCTCTAAGTCATCAAAGTTACTAAAACTAGATCAAAATATAAAGTTAACTGAAAAAAAAAAACAATTTAAACGAACGAAGGTCGTTTTAGATATTTCAATTTCTTAATTTGGTGATTTAATTATTTTGATGTTGGTTATGTCTCCATTGGTTTATGGCTCAGTTTATTCAGTTGTTACTGAAGTGTACCATTGCTAAGTTTCATAAGGTTTTGGATATGAAAGGTGTCAAGCTGTCCAAAGTACATATGGGGGCGTAGGATGCTATGTTTAAAGAGCAGTGTTGATCTCAGTGACATGTTTCGGTCATCGACGTTTTTTAATGTAGTTGAGCAATCAAATTGGAATATTTTTATTAGAAAACTAAAGAGTGTTTGATAAATTTAATTAAAAAATACAGGTTTTTCACGTGTTGGATGGGTCCAACTATATTTTCGTTCGCATTCGGAGAAGATAGATGCAAGACACCAACCGTCATCGATGTGGACAAGAACGGCTCATTTCATCCCTGATGAAGTTCACTGAACGAAACTACAGTCAGACCTTTCCAACACTCGGGTACGCGTGAAAACCCGTATTGTTAAAACTTGTTATAAGATCCTAAACAAGAACTTGAGAATTGGCACAATACACAGTGTGGTAGCCAATCAAGAAAGAAAAAAAAATAAGATCCTAAACTGACATTGTAAATCTTACTAAGATTTTGAAACAAGTTTTGAACAAAACTCAAAATATCAATATGTATATGTATATTGCTACACGATATTTTGCGAATCAGATAGAAAACGCATAGTGAATCGAGATCGGATGAATTTAATAAATCGCTTTAGTAAACAAGCTATTTGGACAAAATATGCTCGGGAGTAAATTGGCGTAAGGAGGAGGAAGATTGTGCCCTGCAGTAAGTAAACTGAGCTGCCTATGATGATAGCAAACAAATATAAATAATAAACAAAACCTGAAAGAATGATAACATATTGAAGTATTTAAATTATGTTATAATTTTAATTTTGTAGTTCAGTTCATCAAAAAGAAGTTCTCGATTAAGTCGAAATCTTTTTGCTATTTTTTTTTTTTTTGAGAGGGATATATTTTGTACGAAAGGGGATACCTCACAGGTGATCCTTATATTCTATCAAAATCAGTTCAATAGTTTGATTTGTAAATAAATAATAATAATTGTGAATGCGGTTGATGGTTACATTATATTAAGTATTATTTTTATGTAGGTATAGGTACTAATAGAATATATTTATGTTATTTATTTATGTAAATCATATTATTATAGGTGTATACTTTTAATAATAGCAAACTTATTAATGAACGCGACTTAACTTTAAACATCTTTTGTCTTGTAATATCCGATAGAGAACGTCACGCGTCAATACAATACAAAAGATGTTTAAAGTTAAGACGCATTTATTAATAAGACCGTAAGGGCGCTATATATTGACATACAATAAGGGCTTAAGCAGTTTTGTATTTAGTGATTGTCAACATTCCAATAAAATGTATTTATTTGTAATTTAATGTTATATTGTGTGAAATCCAATGTGTTATATATTAAACAGTATTTTATACAAACATGGTACTTTTCTTGTATTTGTAAAAAATCCTATCTATATATATATATATATATATTTATGTTTAATCAATTGCTGTTCGTTTTTCTGGCTAAACCTCGAGATCGGGTGGGCTGATTTAGCAGATTTTGGTTTTAAAATGTTTGTGAAAGTTCAGGGCAGGTTTAAGCGGTGAGAAACATATATAACTGTTAGGATGTACGAAGTTCGCTTGGTCAGCTAATATAAAATAAAAATATTGTTACTGGTTACTAACTATGTGTTTACGTAGTATCTATGTGTACTAAAGGTGACGCTAGCATATGGATGAATCGTATCGTGCCATAATTAATTAATATTAGTAATAAGAAAAAGTTATAGTAATTTTGAGGTCCTTACATTGATGTAAAACCCAATTCAGGTCCTTATTATTGGCGCTCACAGAAAACCTTAGATTACGGTAGTATATCTTTTAAGCGGAAAACAACTTTTTTATTTTTTGTGGGCGCTGTTCATGTTTTTATTTATCATCTGTCTGTTACTTTTTGATTGCGTTATAGTAAACTTTCTGTTGAATACATAGTGTATGCTGTTTTACTAAAATAGTTAAAATAGGTACCTTAATTATTGTAGCAGATTGATGATTTATAGTCTACGACGAAATTTTATTTCACCGTTTATGGTATTATTTCGGTGAACGAAAATGCAATTCGTCGTAGTATTATTTGATGATTTATAGTATTATTTGCAACATACTAAAGTATCGTATCTGATAGTTTATCACCAACATGAAATTCATAGTAGTTAAGAACATAGCGCAGGCCTTATAAATTGTGTACAATAGGAGCAAAGAGAAACGATTTCCGACCGAGATTAGGCAAAATGCTAATATTTTCCTTAGCCTTTCCTGTTATTAAAACGCCAAAACATAAACAAACATCAGTTGTCAAAATCAAATGTCAATCAAAGTCAGTCGGTCGCCGAACGCGTGCGAGAGTGCCGCTCTGTCGGCTGTGGTTTGAAAGAAAATAAATATTTAGAAAATGGTATATTTCCCTGCGCGAAAGTGCTATCATGCTATAAAATTAACTATTTTTGTGTTATTCGTGTTGGCTGTACTCGCTTTGTTTGAACAATGGCGTGGCGGGAAACGTGGTACGTCGGCATTTACGGACCCTGAGGAATTTGAATTTGAAAAACAAATCTTAGAAGATGAAGCGCGTATTATTCCCGGCTTGGGTGAGGGTGGTGTTGCTGCTTACTTGACGGGAGAGGATAAGAAGAAAGGTGAAGAATCGGAGAAGAAACTAGCCATGAACGTGTATTTGAGCGATAGAATCTCATATAATAGAACATTGAAAGGTAAGCTGAGACCATCTCGATTATATTCGAATTTTCATAACATTAACGTATAGCATTCATTTGTATTCTTTTTCCATCAGATTAAAGAAAGAAATTATCACAAAATTATATTTAAAAAACTTAACCATGGTCGGACAAAAAGGAGTTAATTAGTTACTACACACAATAGTCGACAATACATTCGTGTATTTTCTAACAAGTTAGATGAAAGTGAGCATAGCTACTTTTCGCACTGTTCGTTACTCAAAGACATGAAATAGCTAATCAGCGACTGGTTAATAAACAGCTACTGAAGCGTTAAACTGTACTTACTTATAATTCAACTACATGTTGTTTTTAGTAGTAATTCGGTTTCATTTATCTGTGATATAAAATTTAACAGTTAGGCTGATTTAATAAATGTATATCTTGTTAGCTTATAATGCCTGGGATAGCTTAAGCTCATGGATCTTTAATTTTTCTAGTAAAAAATATAGCCGATGTCACTATGTGATAATGTAAGTTTCTAACGTGAAAATTATTTATAATTTTAGTGTATATTCATTAAATATTTGTCCTGATAAACATTTTTTTCTCAGATAACTTGTTTTAAAGACACAAGAAATCCATAATTTCACAATGCAAAGCTTTATGTCTAACAAATGTTTTTGTAAAAACCTGACTGAAGAAACTTTAGACTACTGTATTATAAAGAGCGAATTCGCGGGACGCAACTAGTATAGCCTATGATCATCTACAGATGAAGACAAATCTACTCAAAATCTCTGATAGCTTATTGTCAAGTTTAAATATATTATATTATATTTGGTTTACTTAGTTTTGTTTTATTTGTAGTTACATTCTTTTTTTTAATAGTTTTACTTTGGTTTCACCAATAGTTTGTTTTATAATATTAGTTCTATCCATCCAAAGGTTGCCTGGCAGAAATTGCTTTATATACATACATTACATCTTGGCTGCTCGTAGCATGTTGAATGTAAAATATCATGTGAATGGTATGTTCAGTGCATGGCATCTTACAATCAAGAATACATTTATTAGTAAGTAATCCTAATAGATTTACAATCTTTTGTTGGTTACTTTGCCTGTGATGTAAAGTGGAATGGTATTAAGTGTAATGATGACATTAACCTTATTTATGTTTCTTAAGGACCAAATTTCAGTACAGTTATTGAAAATATGAGACAGAATATAGAAATTAAGTCTCGCACAATACCACTTGTACCACACAATATGATAAAATAAGATAAGATAATTTATTCACATCACACATTACAATTCACATTAAATTTTATACATAACATTAAATTAATTTATAAGTGATTCCAATTGTATAAAACATTTAATTAATCATGAATACATATGATGAGTTTCTTATGAGCCCCAAACTAGGCATAAAGCCTGTATCTTGGTGGCCCGTTACACCTGTTGCACAAAATAGATATATGAGCGCGACTAATTTAGCATTATGCGATTTTAACAAAATATGAATATGGTGTATAACTTTAAGCTAACTGTATGCAAAATGGTTCAGTGCTAGAAGACTCTAATTGTAAATTGTGAGCATAGAAACTAACCTCATGTTTTATAGCTTCAAAGTCAGAATGTACTGTAATATACATACATATTTTTCTATTTATCTACAGAAAATATATCAAAGTAAAGTAAAGTAAAGTAGTAAAGTAATATTTATTGACCTTTAAATAACGTTCGTTACAGGCAAGTCTTATTACATTTGAATGAATAATTACTTAAAAAATTTAACTTACAAATCTCATTTATATACGATTACTTAATATTAGTTCTTAGTTTAATAGTTCTCATAACAAATATTTACATTAAAATTGCTTTGTTTAGTTATTATTAATATTTTATAATGGTTGTTTGTTACACAAGAACGATGATTCTACAAGCTGCATTGACATATATTCGCTGAGTTTATAAAAAGGATTGCTTTCAAAAAAATACTTCAATTTTTGTTTGAATGTAAATCATTGTATCCTATGGGAACATTTTCAGTTTTTTAGGACAGAAGGTAGCATGTATAATCTAAAGTATATGCTACTCTGATGTGTAATATTTTAAAATGTGTTTGAACTTATAAACAAGTTTCTGACGTGAAACAACAATACTTTAAGAACTTTTAGGATCAGGTAAGGATTGACCTTAGCCTAAAGGTGCCTAAAGGCTTACCTAAGTTCCTTTCCATTCTTTACTGTTTGTTCCATGTTTTTTTTTTCGTTGTTGGATTTTTGACTATTAAATACTTTGCCCAAAATTTGGTGATACCTTATAAAAATCTATTAGTTCTACAAACGGTCGACCTTGTAACCACAGTATTTTTTTGCTACTATATAAAAGAAACGACAACCACTTGACTAAGTATTTTCTAGTATGAATTGGGGAATGTCTCCACCAAATATGATTAAAATCAGCCAATCAACAGCGCCGAAGCTTCCCCCATTTTTGCGAGAAATATTTAAACTTGAAATACTGGACTTTTTTTTTGCAAAAAATGATTGAAAACTGAAGTAATGATACCAGTCGAAAACTATTAGGTCTCGGGGAGGGTCTTCTCATAAACTAGTGGTCACCAAGGGGCGAGAGGGAGAAAAATTGAAGATGATGGGTCTAATATGCGTATGTTCCCAAATGTATTGTTTGATTTGCGGTAAAGTTACATTGTATTGTTCCAGATCACCGCAACCCGGCTTGCCGACGGATAGTATACGACGCGGAACTGCCTTCAGCGTCAGTTATCCTCATCTTCCACAATGAACCATACTCTGTGGTGGTGCGAACTATCTGGTCAGTGATCAACAGCTGCAGGCGGACCAACAAGTGGTTCCAGCTTGCTAACTATGTAGACAACAAGGGGCGGCAGATGAAACTTGGTAACTAAGAACTTAATTTTTAAGCAACTTCCAAAGATCCCAGTAAATTGACAACCTTTCCTAGGTTGTCAATTCGCTGGGATGTTTTTTAATCCCGGTTTCTCAGCGACAAAAAATCTTTGTTGCACGAAATACCATTATTTCTTATTGGTCGATATTCGTTTTATCGTTATTTATGATAAATGTACTTTGCACATGTGAATGTATTTATTTCTTTCATTGCGCTCTCGACGCTCACGCTTGTGATCAATACAATACAAGATGGACCCCACGATATCTCGCCACCTTACCCTGTTCATTGTCTTCCTTCTGAATTCATTTGAGAAATCCTAAAAGATAACAAATATTCTAAGTCATGTTCCAACATTTGCCCCAGCTGGTATACAAACCCGGAGACGTGACTAAGATCTCAAAGCAAATTAAACATTAGACCACAGCGGTTGATTGTTTGTTTGTAATACTCACTCACCCCGTCATTTTTAGGATACCCCGGCCAGGATCCCAACTCTCCCCTTGTCTACCTCAAGGAGATCATTTTAGTAGATGACAACTCTACCCTACCCGAGCTGAAAGGCAAGCTGAGCCACTATGTGAGGACTAGACTGCCTCCAGACCTAATCAGGATTCTTAGGCTGCCTGATCGGTGAGTCAAGAAATATAAAGAAATAAAAGAAATAGAAGACTGTAGATATAGATAAAATCGGAAGTAGGGAGATCGATCAAGAATTGACTGCACACGTCGAGCCAAATTAGCGGCGAACTCAACATATCAGACTGCCATAATTAATTAATTGACTATTAACATGACGTATACAACATACTGGTCCTGAAGGGTATTTTCCATTATTGATTTTTAAAGTCAATATCGCTATGTTGATTTATTGTTATTTGTGTTCAAATGTTTATGTTTTTTCTTTTTTATTCTCCTGTAAGCCAGAAAAGTTCCGATGCCATAGGACTGTTTAGGTTAGCGATGTCCTTCCCATTTTCTGAGGATTAACGTCTATGTATATAGTCTATACAACTGTAACAGAAAGGTGTGCCAATACTTAACGGTGTTCGTCTACCCATCATACCCTCACACCTTTCTGTTACACGTTGTATAGTCTTACAGCTATACAAGATCCTATAGTAAATGTCGCAAATAAATAATAATAAAGTAGGGTGTCAGTGCCACAGGCTAGGCATCCCGCGCGCGAGACTCGAAGGAGCGCGCGGATCTTCTAGCGAGGTCCTCGTATTTCTGGACTCACATAGCGAGGTCGAGGTCGACTGGCTCCGGCCTCTGCTGCAGCGTATCCATGAAAATAACCGAGCTGTTCTAGTTCCGCTGATTGATACCATAGATGAAAGAACTTTCGCTTATGAGGATATTTATGAGCAGGTGATTTTCGGAACAGTTTGGGCTAGATTTTTGGATGTTTGAAGTTGGATCACTTTGCTCTTGTTTTCGAAGTTATTTTTGAATTAGAAGTTAATTAGCGTAGCTATGAGGGTTCTCTAACGGTTTTTGTTTCTTACGGGTTGCTTTGTATAGCTTAGGAGTGCCTCAGGCGCGATTGCGAGGTGCAAGGCTGTGCCATGGTGATGTCCTCATCTTCCTGGACTCACATTGCGAGGTCTTGCGGGATTGGCTTCGTCCTGTTATACATCGTATCCAAATGAAGCATACAGCTGTGGTGATGCCGATTTTGGACGCAATAGTCACGAAAACTTTTCTATACGATCCTTCTGATGAACGTCAGGTGATTTGAGTGATTTTTGTTGGGACCTGGGGTATTTAATTTTGGATAAGATCGGCTTAGTGATTATCTAAAAACACTGTACAGGGTAATCAATCCAAATGATAACCATGGGGTCCTTTGAATGTTAACGCTAGTGATTTGCTAGTTACCATGCATAAAAACTATGTATGTAGAATAAGTAACGTTTGGCGGCTTAGTGATTATTATGGTATGATCTACATATTTGAGAAACTATTGCGTATATATATTAGTAATGGGGCCCTATATTACTAATGGGCAACTTGGGGATTTGGCTTAACGGTCAAACCAATACTTACAAATTGTTATCCATTTAAATAGCACATAATATCAAAATATTTAAGTAACCAGCATCCCTGCTTTAGTGTTACCAGTAAGGGTTAGATGGCTTTATTCTAACAGGAGACTTTATTCGGAATCTGTACACCCTTAACCGACAAATTGTTGACAAAAATATAAAAAATCCGATGGTTAACCTAAATCTGAATTCCCTCGAAGAATTTGAAAATGCTCAACCGTTCATACCTTTTTGTAAACAAAGTCATGAATACCCAATCGTTACGCTGTCCAATGGATGTTCTCAGAACAGGGATTACGGCCGCGCGTTTACTGTCTCGGGGCGAAGTCCTAATATTCTTGGACTCCCATTGCGAAGGGAACATCGACTGGGTTCTCTACTCTACCTCATCAAGGGTTCCAGAACTGCTGTCCTCAAGCCGCAGATATTTGCTGATTATTATTTCGTTCAAATGATACGTGCGGGGAAGTTTAGACACACAGACTTTGATAATTATGAGAGTCCTGTTAGTCAAAATAAATGTTTTAATGATGCGTGCTTAGATTGATCCAGTGTTCACGTTTAGATTGTAATCCGTTCAAAAATAGGAACAGGTAGAAGTCTGCTGCTACTTTTCACTGTTTATTTGTTGTCTACGTGCAGAATAAGTAATAACGCGTTCGCTGGTTGGCAATTAGAAGCGGCGAAACTATTTATTATTGGCCTCGAGGTACTGTGGAAGGTCAAAGTATGCGTAGCCAGGGTCATTAACCATGCCGGGGCTTTTAGGCAATAACATTTTTAGTTACATTTTTCAGCAGTTTGAAGATCTTTTAAGATATTTTAAGTTAATTTAGAAATTAGAGTAACTAGAAGTTACTCTACATTTTAGTATCATTTACCTTGACATAGTGAAAACATATTGTTCTGTTACATTTTCACTCCATAGAACATTTGCAATTTCTTATTCGTAAGGCCTCTAGCAGATATGCAATGGGGTCCCTAGGCTGTTGCCTACTCTGCCTAATTGTTAATACGGCCCTGCGTATTTAAACATTACCACTCCCGCGTATAATTAAAATACTCGACTCAGTAAAGGGGTTCCGGTGGCTCGGATACGCGGCGCCGAGCTGTCTCAAGGCGAAATCCTAATATTCCTGGACTCCCATTGCGAAGGGAACCTCGACTGGGTCAGACCTCTGCTCTCTCGCATCAAGAACTCCAGAACTGCTGTTCTCACTCCAATCATTGACAACATACAGCAAGATACTTTCGCTTATGATTCGGGGGATTTATACTACTATCAGGTGATGTTAGAGGCAATGAGGGTAGAGCTTTCGTATGGTTATATAATTCGTTTTTTTGTATACTTAACTCTATAGAATGCTGGTGTTTATTCACATATTTGTGGGATTTCATGATTATGATAGTTTAGATTTAAGGTTAGTGGGATTTGGGATTGGTCCAGTGTTCACGTCTTAAGGGACGCATCTCAAAAAACGCAGAAATACGATCATGTGATTTTTTTACATTGAAAAAAAATATCACATTGTATTACTGCCCATAAAATAATAACTGCTTAAAAGATTAGTCCGCACAATACCACAGAAGAAGTATTAGTAATTAATACTATGTAAAAAACTGATAAAATCAACGAATTTTATGGCTTTTTTTTATTTATCAACTAAATTTTTGGACCGGTTTTGATAGAAATCACATGGGCCACCAAGAAAGTACACATCATCAAACAAAAGCAGTTACACGCTTCTTATAGCCTCTAATAAACTATACGAATTAAATTTTTCACTAATATAATTTACTATTCGGACGCGACCTGGATCAATCTACATTTTGGTGTTCCGTTTGTACTGTTCAATTGGTAGAACATATATTGTTTTGAAGTAGCGCTAATAACCTACATAAGTAGTTAGATATCGTACGCAATCTAGATTAATGTAGATACTATAGATAGTAATCGTTTAGATGTGGGTACAAAATTGATGTACTTACTAATGCAATATCGTAATAAATCAAAGATAAAAATATCATTTATAGTTCAGCAGCCGCCACCGGATTTTTTAGCGATTAATAATAGACTGAATAACCGATTCAAATACGTTCACGAACGACTATGATATATATTCTTACGCAATACCGCAGGGGATTTATGAATAAAATTCCACAAATCCCCTGCGCAGGGGATCATCTAAGGGGATTTGTGGAATAAGCGAAAGTTATTAATAACCCGAATTTAGCTTAATAAATACATACTCGAATAATTAAATGGCTACATATGTAGTGTTGCGTTTTTCCATTACTACGCTTACTAGTTTTTACCAGTATCGAAAATTTTATGCATTAATCATACAAAGATTCAGCTATTAATCACTAAAAACCCGATGACGGCTACTGGACTAATACATAGTTGGAAGTTTCACGAGTCATTAAAAATCGTATTAAGTTTTATGAGTGGTATTTTGTACTTTTATGTCGGATGTAAACATGTACCTAATGTAAATATATGTAAGGTGCCGTTATATATATGTATATATATTTAAATTCATTATTTATAATAACGCGTCTTACATTTTAAAGCTTTTTATCTAACTTTGATGCGTGACGTTTCCTGTCGGATGAAGTGCAAGTAAAATTTAAAAAACCGCCTACACGAAATAATGATAAAAAATTTTGGACTTTAAAATTAACTGTAGTGTATCCTACTAGACGAGGCCTTTCATTTGTAACCCACACTGACGGAGTTAAAAAATATTTTATCCGCCATTTTGTGGTGACGGCTATCTTGGACCGATTTTCATAGCTAAGAACACTCGACAAATGTTCCTTTCAGACAAAAGAATAAAAAAACAAAATCTTTATTCATCCATTCGGGCGCTAAGATGCCACAGAGACACGTCCAATATATAACACCCCTTTGTGTTTGAGTCGTGGGTTAAAAACAAAAAAGACGCTCAAAGTTAAGAATATTTTCCTAACCTATACTTACCCACTGCTGGGATAAAGTCTTCCACCACGCCATAATTATTTCGGTTTTCTATAATTAAATTATTTACTTATTACTGCAGGTGCTGCCTATTCACGTTGTTTATGTTTTTTCAGCTTTCTTTAGATATTTACTACGTTTTTCATATATTATGCTGAAACTCTCGAATTCACTTTAATCTATCTCTAGGTTATAATTTACATGGTTGTTTTTGGGACAAAAAGGACGAATAAGTTTGCCTTTGACGCTTTCGTTCCAAAGTGCTGAATTAAGTTTGGCAATATTCATCATTTGTCTCCAATGTACATGTTTTCTCTTGTCTTTTTTCCTATTTGGTGCTTTTATCTTTTTGAAAATTTGTTCTATGTTTATCTTGGTCATATATACATTGGCCTCGTCTTATGTTTTATGATAGCTTGGTTTAATAAATTTAGTATAAAATTCACGATCGGAAACAGTTAAAGACGATCGCGCGAATAAATTGTAGATTATATTATTACACGTTTAATTCAATCACATTTCTGATGTTACTAAGTGTGTAATATATAGTTTAGGGATAAAACTCGTTTAAAATTTCTTTGACAAATTTTTTATTAGCATCGTTTTCGTAACTGGCTATAAATGAGGAATCATTTTTCGTCGCTTTGTAATCAAAAAGATTGGTTTTCTTCATATATGCAGACATGACAATTTGTTCGTGGGAGAATTTGAGAATGTTTTTTTATCCAACATAGATAGGCATTTGACTACAAGCTCGCTCGACTACGGAAGTCAGCGACACTGTAGCCCTAGATGGAGCATGCCTAGTCTGGAATACAATATATGTGTATGTTATAGCCCAAACATCCTTCTCCCATTTTTTATTGTCACATGATCTTAAATTAAAAATAAATATGCCCTATTTATTCTAGAGGGACTTATGCCTACCTAAAACTTGAACCTAAAGCTATGCCCTGAAATATGACGTAGCAGTTTATAATAATAATAATAATTGGTCTACTCCCCCGTGCAATAAAAACTCAGTATTAAATGGGTCCTATTCTAAGCATCGTTATTGGCTTGTCGTAACAGCGTGGGACTGACCCGTGCGAGGCTGGCCGGTGCTCGATACGCGGTCGGTGACGTGCTCGTATTCCTGGACTCACACTGCGAGGCCCAACCCGACTGGCTGCGGCCCCAACTGCAAGCCATCAAGGACGACAGCCACGCGGTCACCGTGCCGATCATCGACGTCATCGACTCATCGAACTTCTACTATAGTGTGCAAGATCCCGTCAGTTTTCAGGTCCGTGACGGTCGGCTTTTGTTTTGCGTGGGGGTCAGGTGTAAAGATTGAAAGACGCTGGTGTTGTGCGGTTTAGAGGATTGTGATCAGTTCCTATGATGATTTTTTCTTATTGGGTTATTATATAGCTGTATTATTGTACGCTTTGTGATGTCAATTTCAGTTGCGTTTGTTTACGCTTGTAATTTTTAAGGTTTTATTTATGACACGTGGTAATTCTTTGGCTAGATGATAATGATTAGTTTTACTATTGGGATTTCTTTTATTTTAGCACTTTTTTCTAGCGAGTTTTCATTTTATTGTCTCTTATGCACACTCGTATGTTTCATACAATACTCTCTCGCACAGTCTTAACGAAGTTCTGTTTCATATGATTTTCGATATCTCGCATTTTGCTTTTAATTCACTTCAAAAACAGATCCAGACTTAGTAAGTCTGGATCTGTTTTTGAATTTTGAATTTTGAAATTTGAATTGCATTCAAATCTAATAATGTAACTCGTGATATCAAACTAAGTAAGTACAAACCACAATATCACCAGGCATACAAACTCATATTTTTTCGCAAAACCACGAAGCAATTGGCGATAAAAAACTTAATTAAATACTTCATCTACACAATCAAAATGCAAAGTTGTTATCGATGCATTCTCTATGCGTGAGAGGTAATTTTCCCTATTGTCTTCAATGGGTCAGATAACATTCTTAACTACTTTGTATTCACGCGATGTATTCTAAGACGGTTATCGATTATCACAAATAATAATTAAATTATTTTATAAAATGATATATCGATATATAAAATACGTCAAGCCCTACAGTTGTGTCTATTGATACAACTGGAAAACTATATATTTATCTATTGATTTATTAAAATGCTCTATTCAATAAATTTATGTCATTTCAAAGGCGTTGCAAATAATAGAACAATTAATTATTATTAATATTAATTAATTGATATAAGAGCCCCATATTATTATATCATATCTAAATTCATATGACATTAATGCGTAATGTAATTGTGAGAATTACGAGTACGTATCAGTTCAAATTACTTATTGGCATTAATTTTATATCTTCGATCTGTTTTATCGCAATCTAATTAGGTAGAAAAATATATATATAAAAAAACAATCTAAAAGGCCGCCGGCTGCGAAGCTTACCAGTGGTTAATAGCCTCGATTCGGGCAGACCAATCTCACTAAACTAAACTAATGTGACAGTTCTTTACTTCTCCTCTCTTTTTGTTTCCAAACTTGAGAAAGGGATGGATATAATTTTAAAAACTTTTATTTTAGTTAGTGTGACTGGCCGAATTGGGGTCATTAAATTTGGATTATAACCAATATCTTATTTCTATTTTATCACCTTCATGCTGGGTAATATAAGCCTCCTTTAGACAACGTGTAACAGAAAGGTGTGACACTACTTAAAGGTGTTACCAATCAAGGTGAACCCTGCGTAGAAGAGAATTTTGCAAATTTCGAGAAAAGAATATTGAGCCCTTCTTACAAAAATTGGTCACGTGATCGGTCAAGTTATGGAAGACGCTCTAATTTTTTCTCGAATTTTGCAAAATTCTATTCAACAATGAGTTTTTTGGTTGGCGGACTAACATCCTTATGTATTGTCACACCTTTCTGTTACACGTTGTATAATCGCCGAAGATACATAAAAAAACACAGTGCAATGTGGAAATTTCTCTTTCTTTTACATATTATATTCGTTCAAAGAAGAATCCATGAAGCCAAGTCCACGTGATCATGCTCGTGACATTGCTGATTTTGTTTGTCATATTATACCTCGTGCTGCTGATTGTTTACACTCTTCTCAGTTTTGTGACCAATTGTTCTCGAGTCACGTTTGGTTGCTGTTTTCTTTTTCGATAAAACCACTTTCTTTGCGCACAATTTTCGATCTTTTATTGGGTTTTTAGTTTGTTTGATATTTTCTTGTCGGTAGCGATTTCAGGTACTTTGAGTGAGTTTTTTTGAGTTTTTTTTTTAGGTTTAAATAGTCTAAGATCCCGATATACAACGACATTCACCGATATATTTATGAAGTGAAGATTTAATAAAATGGATTTTATATTAAATTTAATATGCTAATAAATATATTGTGTGTGGATTGCCTATAAAATTTCAGTCCAGGATATTTAATTAAAAATTAAAAAAAAAAACTTATTACCGGTTTATTATTAGACAAAGTCCAAACCAATCGAAAGTATGAAAACCATAGAATATGCAAACGTTAGGGGTTGCCTATTCTTTTCCCGTCTCAACTGGCGGGTAGCCAGGTATGAACAGTTCATACTTTCGATTGGCATAGAATTTGTCTAATAATCAAGCTGGTGTTTTTTTATTATTAATGACTGGACTGTAATTTGATAGCAGGCAACCCATATACAATATATTTATTAGTATATTACATTTAATATAAAATACGTTTTATTAAATATACATCTCTGTAAAGGTCGTTGTACTCAGTATATCTGGATCATATACTAATACTATCGTTTCTAGAAAAGGCACCTTTTTCTAAAAGTAATAATTTCTTCTGTTATATTATCAAACTTCCATTCTATATTTCTACGAAAACCTAAACTATTAAAATTTGCTATAAGTAACTACGTTAATTCGTACTAAAACATTATACCGTGAATACATATATTGTTAATATATAAATATATATCTACTACTACTACCTACTCAGCATGGAGAGTAGAATGAAGGAAAGGACTGACAGACGGAAGTCGTCACGTCACAATATAAGTGCGTACAACATTAAACACATATTACTAGAGGCTAATTGTTTACGAAAGATATACCTAGCTTTTTACTTTATAACAAGAATTATGTTTTTTTTTTGTAAAACGACACCAAAGTTGTCGAGACCAAAAAAGATTCTACGCATTAAAAGAGATTCCATGAAGAAACTTAAGTAACTCCAGCGTCAGCCCGGCTCGTGAGGTATAGTATGAGTGAAAGAATATAGCTTTATTGCACACCAAACAAAGGATACAACAAGAAAAAACTATAAATATAGACAATGGTAGTACATTGGGCGGCCTCATCGCCTAAAGCGATTTCTTCCATTGCAACTAGCTCTTTGTAAGCTCAACTCTCACCATCTCAAATTATTGTACAATAATTAGTCCCGTTATTTCATAATATATTATTTCACACTCACTTCTGTATTGATTTTAATAGATCTCCTAATGTGAACATACGGACTAGTTTTAATGAATTACTATTTTCATTAAGCTAGGTAAATTAAAAAAGATAATGAACGGCTCCTCCATATGACACCCCAAGAAGACCTTCATATGACACGTCATTTTTGAGATACCGAGGTTTAGTCAAGGCCTTAAACACGGTATAGTTCTACTGAGGGGATATGTTAATGCACATTGTTGAGGAACTTAAACCCCGAGTCAAGTTTTTACTAGCATGCTATAAGAGTATGTTGTAATGAGGTGGAAATTCCAATGAAATTTTTTGAGAAACACCAGCTTTAATCAAGGTCGCGTTAATATTGTAATTCAAGTAACTCAATTACAACTAAAAAACTTTATTCTCACCACAAAAAATAGAACATCAGAAATAGACAAAATGTAATTAAAAATGAGAAGGGTAAAATTGAGTTGCATTATCTACTGCAAATCCTCCTCAAATTCAATGAACTAATAAAGCTCCCTTAAATCTATCGAGTTGCGGTCATACGCAAGCCTATATCCATGAGTAAAAGTGAGCAGTAAGAATGGATGATGGGCACTTTTGAGTAACTCGAATAACTTTCCAGACAAGGTCTTATGCTGGCTCGTATTACCGGTGCTCGCGCGGCTCGTGGTGACGTCCTCATCTTCCTCGACGCTCACTGCGAGGCTGAGGAAGACTGGATACGACCGTTACTGCAAAGAATCAGGCACAAGCGAGACGCAGTCCTAACGCCCATCATTGACGTCATCGACCAATCGGGCTTCCAATTAGAAGCCGCCCAGAATTTTCAGGTTCAGAAACGAACGGCGTGGAATATTGGCGCATGAATCGGGGGGCATGAAGTTTAAAACTGCTCGTATATTGTGAAGAGGCTTAGTTGAGCGTGGGGTGGAGTTTGCTAATTTTGCAAATAACTCAGCACAGGCTTATGAAGGAGTTTACAAAAACTACGCGCTTCGCTGTTTTGGCATTAAATTGCGAATTAAACATATTTTGCTTTGCAGCGGAAAGGAGCATGAAACAATTTTTAGTAACCACTGCATAATAATAAAATATTATAATTGGTGATAACTAGCTTTTTAAATTATATATAATAACAATACATATTAATGATTGCAACTCGTAGCTCCCCACTGGTATTACTCCTGTGTCGAGGATGCTATGCAATATTCAGAAAGTAATATATGACATGACATAATAGGTGAAGGAATTAAAGTAATGTGGTATAACTAAGGTTAAACGGATTTGTTTGAATAATAACATAAATATAAACATTAAATACAAATAACTGTTTTAAGCTTTTAACAAGTATTGAATTATACATTAAGCCATAGATTAAGTCAAACATACTACCCGTCCCTGATAGCTCCCGGTTAAGAGGTACCCATAACGCTTTCTGCATTACCGCGTTGGATGGCTATAGTCAAACTGCACCGAGGCTAACTATAATTTATATAATAAAATTTATTTATATTATATAATAAAATTCGTCACTGACAAGTAAAATAATAATTTTTTTGTAGCAATTTCTTTGCCTCTGTATCTTTACTTTTGTGTTCGGTTTGGCTTTTTCTCTCTTTTCTAAATCTTAATATTAACGTTTTTACAATTTGTAGTGGGTTTAGATATTATGTATGTAATATTTATCTAATATTTACGTAGCTGACATCATTTAAGTTTAGCATATATACATTTCATACAAATAGGAAAGTATGTATGTTCTCAGATATACGTAAAATAAACTAAGGAAAAATTACAGTAATTAACAAGTATTTAAAGCAGATAATTAATTCAAAGTAATTTTATGTTATTTAATGTACTATAGTAAAATTTAACATTGTTTATTATTTTAATTATGAATATAAATTAAAAAGTAGTGTTTTCTGATTAAATATGCTTATAAATCCCATAAATTTTGAGAACCAGAAGCGCCGAATTTCAGTTAAGTATAATTTTTAGCTAGGTTTCTTTGTCATTTTCTTTCACAGTTGTATTTACTAATGATTAATATTTTTGAGCATACCACGTGATGAACATATACAGATATAAACAGTCAAAACTCGTGAAAAATTTCATTGTTGAATTATATTTGTATTAAATATTACTTTGTATTTTTTATGAATATTTATATATTTTTTTACGAATATTTGCATAAGTTTAAGAAAATTTCAATAATGTAATAATAACAAGTAGGATTTAATATTTGATTTTACATAAATAAAACTGTGCTACCTGATTTCAAAAATGTTTGTTTTGACGTATATTTACGTGGTGTTCAGGTGGGAGGGTTCACATTTACGGGACACTTCACGTGGATCGACGTACCGGCGAGAGAGAAGAAACGTAGGGGTTCGGATATAGCGCCCACTTGGTGAGTTCACATTATATTAGACTAGCGGGCCCGACAGACGGTATGCATAAACTTAGATATCAGCCGGGCTGATTTGTGAACCTAAATCGTCCAGAGTGCCACTCAATCGCATACAAAAAAAAACATTCATTTCGGTCCAGCCGTTTCGGAGGAGTTCAGTGACATACACACGTACAGTAGAGTTATATAAAGATAAATAACGTATCACACCCATAGTACCCACTAGGAGATATCATGCAAAATTCACAAACACACCCAAGACCCAAAAGCAGATGTTCAACCTTATCGTTCGATTAGGTACATACCCCGACCGGAAATCGAACCAGGAACCACCGAATCCCGAACTATATTCATATGTTCTTTTGAGATACCCATTCTAAATGTTTTAAGTGACATTTCAATATGCTTGGATTTGACAAAAGTGTCTATATTTTTTCAATTATTTTATAAACACTACACTTATTACGTTGATATAAATTATATGCGACCACGTGGAAAGTATGTATATTTATTTATTTCAGCCCATGTTAGTCAGTTTATTTGTTCTGAATAGAAAACACCGTCTTCTAAGTTCTCATCGATGCAAATATGTGCATAGTTCATAATGAGCCTCAAAAACGTAGAGAAACACGAAAATTGTAATCGTTAGTCTTTAACGTAAGGCAATGTGTCGCATTACCACATACAATATAACAGAGATAGCCGATACCCTCAACCGTACACCACAAAAAGCTCAAAATATTAGATAAATGTAGATGGCGCTCATAAATTGCTGATATATTTTTATTTCTAAGCATAATATCGCATACATATGTATTTCGTTGAGATTAATTGAACTTAAGATTTATAACTTCATTTTGTCATAAACATTGATCTTACTATATTCATCATATTTCACCGATCTTTCATAGATGACGCTGTAATCACATGTACTTCACAGGTACTTTTGGAAATAACGCTTGTTTCCTTTGCTAGGTGGCGCTGATAAGTAATATTATAGTGTTCAATTGGCTACTTGACATTTGACACGGTAAAATATGAAAAGTGTTACATATGACCTGAATAACTACTAACTTATAGCTTACGATGCAGGTCGCCAACAATGGCTGGTGGTCTATTTGCCATCAACCGCGCGTATTACTGGGAACTGGGGGCATACGACGAGCAGATGGCTGGCTGGGGGGGAGAGAACTTGGAGATGAGCTTCCGGATATGGCAGTGTGAGTATACTGCAACTCTAGGGGACCGTCCCTGTGACCCTGTTTCAGGGGTATTGTGGGGGGAATGATGCTGCGGTGTCACCTGCCTGTCGTAAGAGCGACTTATAGGAGACTTCTGGATTTGAGGGTTACGGCCCTGAACATTCATATACACAAGCCCTGGGAAAACGTCAACATGAGCCAAGCGCGTTGAAGTTTTCCCAGGGCTTGTGAGTGTATAAAGACGAGGCAACCATATTCTCATATACGTATATCATATAATGTTGATATTGTCATGTACTCGTATTCCCAGGTGGCGGCACGCTAGAAACTATCCCATGTTCCCGAGTGGGTCACGTGTTCCGGAGCTTCCATCCGTACGGACTCCCAGAGCACACCGACACTCACGGTGTGAACACGGCCCGCATGGCCGAGGTGTGGATGGATGAGTACGCAGAGCTGTTCTACTTGCATCGACCTGATCTCAGGGTAAGGAGCACAACACACACGGTGTGAACACAGCCCGCATGGCCGAGGTGTGGATGGATGAGTACGCAGAGCTGTTCTACTTGCATAGACCTGATCTCAGGGTAAGGAGCACAACACATACGGTGTGAACACGGCCCGCAATGATATTGACAGACATTGACATTAAGATTATTGGAAGTATGAACGGCAGAGCGCCTGGGCAAAATCATTTATATTTCTATCCGTCCAAATATTAGGAAAACAGTTTGATTCTTCCACATCAACGTTATACTTACCAAGTTCGTATTTTCTAGGTGGGCCATTTTAAAAACCATTTTATAAAAACTACGTAGATGGATCCCGCAGTGACGGACGAACTGCGAAACCCCTTTTACATATTTTTAGTTATATCGGCCACGAAAATAAACATTTGCTCTTGGTTCACCCAGTTGAACAACGTAGCTGGAATTCGAACAGAACGCGCAAATTTCGCTTGTTTTTATCTCTCAAACTAACCTGTGTTTGATTAATTTAATTCTAAAACACTAGTTTTCACGCGTACTTGAATGTTTTGCATTTTTCCCACAGAACAATCCGAAGATCGGCGACGTGACACATAGAAAAATATTGAGAGAGAAGTTGCAATGCAAGTCCTTCCAATGGTACCTGGATAATATTTACAAGGAGAAGTTTGTGCCGGTCAGAGACGCGTACGGCTACGGCAGGTTAGATGGTATAATATGATGTTTAACATTCACAGCTTTTCACTAAGATTACTCGTGAGTCATGCAAGCCTACAAAATAGCGTTGTATTTCTTTAAGACAGAAAGACAACACACTTTTTTATTTCACTTCTATTATTTCTTACTTATAAGAGAGCGAACGAACTGTTATACTACAGGCAAGATTCGAATCTGCACTTTCTGGGTAATACGCCCAGATGGTTTTGACCACTGCCGATATTCTGCCAATCGTGAAATCGAACGCTTTCAAGTTATGGTACTTAATTACTAATAATTAAATAAGCGTAATACTTAGTGTGGTTTGACTCGTATAAAAAGAGGTAATCTATTATTATTATCTCTGGCCATAGCCGTCCTTGAGAGCCAGTGTAGTCCACACCAGGCATGCTCCATCTAGGGCTACAGTATCGCTGACTTCCGTATTCGTGCGAACTTGTGACCAAATGTCTAGCTGAGTAGGATAACAAACTAAATGATATAGGATTCTCACGATTTCTCCCACCACCAGGATCCAAAACCCATCAACAGGTCTGTGTCTAGACACACTACAGCGCGAGGCGGAAGATTCCCCTCTCGGCCTCTACCAGTGTCACACGGAGCTGCAAGCCACGCAGTACCTCATACTGTCATTAGAACACGAGTTACGAGGAGAAGACGACTGCGCACACAGCCAGTACAAGCGGTAAGTGCGTGCATTATATTTATGGCCCAGTGTACCAGAACCATTCACTATTCCTAGAAACATTTCATATTGAGGTCGAAGCAAGCAACCAATTGTTGCTACTCTACCTTACAACCTAGTAACTTACATGCTGTAAGAGATCAGTGACCCGAAATAACCACTTCTTATTTTATATGGGAGCGATATGTCGCGCTTGGTGTACGCACTACCAACCTAACAGAACCCTTTAAAGCAACGGAGTTCCGGTTCCTCACTTGCGTGATATTGCGTCAGGTGTAGTAGTGATTCCTTCATGACGAGAAACAGATACATAACATTCATCATTGGTTAGTACAGCCAGTCTCTGTCTGATAGTTTCTGTTGTCTCACAGAGAAGGAGCAATGTTCCACAGTTGCTATGCCAAATGAATGACTTTGCTGTGGTTGGCTAAGGGTGTTGATAGCTGAGTTGCGCTTTCACTGGTTTTTGAACCACTTCCTTCCTAGAAGTCAGTTAAGAGCCGAGTGTTTGTTGGTTTCCAGGCGCAGTTCGCAAGAGCACGATGACGTCAGTAGGAAAGTGTTAATGTCTACATGCCGCGGAAGAAGTAACGAAAAGGTATATCACTAAAATAAATATGTAAAGAAATGGTGTGAGAGATGGTGAAATGATATGGGTATGTGAGGAGGTGTTAGGCGTAATAACGAAGTATCGCGAGCAACGTCTGCATTAATGCATGTCTGATAAAGTATAATTTTATATATATCACTAATAACTAAACAAAGCAATCATAACGTAAATATTTGTCATGAGAACTTAAACTAACAACTAATATTAACTGATCGTATATAAATGAGATTTATAAGTTTAATTTTTTAAGTATTTTTAATTCAAGTGTAATAAGACTTGCCTGTAACGAACGTTATTTGAAGGTCAATACGAATAAATATTACTTTACTTTACTATATAGCTAGTTACTTGTTTGTTTCCGATCTTAGTCCACAGTGAATGAATAGTTAAAACTAAATAATCTGTTAAAACTACATAAAACCCGGGTTGTTATTTACAATCCCATAGAAATCTAAATTTTTTTTAATGTTTGGATTATGTTTAAATTCCATTTATGTTGCAAACAACGCTGCGGTTGACAGCTAGTAGTATAATTAACAAATAAATGATCACTTCCAGACGTTTACGTACAACCCTAGCACAGAACAGATCCAGCACTCGGACGGGTACTGCTTGGACGCGCGCAGCGGCGCCGGCGCTGACGTGCTTCTGTTGCCGTGCGCCGCGATCGACACCCAGCGGTGGACCATAGACTATAGCGAGCACAATCACTTCCGTATCAACAGTACGTACACACACATATATATGTATACTAGCTGTGCTCCGCGGTTTCGCCCGCGTAGTACCCCATTTTATAATCGAGACAAACTAATAGGGAACTACTTTTTTGAAGTCGGTTAAAAAGTATCCTATGTCCTTTCCCGGGGTCCAATCTATCTGTGTGCCTATTTTCATCCAGACCAAATTTCATTGGCGTGAAAGCGTGACAGACAGACAGAGTTACTTTCGCATTTATAATATTAGTTAGAATATAGCGGACGTAAGCTGGTTAGATACGTAATAATTGTTTGGGGAAATGGTGCGGATGTCATAAAAATATCAAGATCAAAAACAAGCAATAAATATATTGTTTAATTGAACTGCGCTAACGCTAACGGGCGTCCGCTAGAAATAAGTAGAAGAATATAATTATAAATGTTACATTTTGTGTGTATTTATAATTGCCACCTAGTGATGTATGTAGATAAGGATATTGTACCGAAACCACCATATGAACATAACCTTAGAATGGATAAAAAACAAAAAAAGATTCTCTGTAGGTCTACAACACGCTTAGCCAAAGTAAGAAAGCTCTCTCTTTTTACAGACCTCTTAGTATATCTGCACAAACATCAAGTCGACCCTTCATATGAAGTATGAATATATATATATATATATAAACCTAACCTAACCTAACCTAACAATTGTAAAAATAAATAACTTTGAATCATTTAATATTTATTTCAGACGAAATCGAACCTAACGAACAGCAGCTGAAGCTCAGCAGACTCAGAGGTCAAAAGTGAGTATGTTACGACTTACTTTTTTATGTCTGTCTTATGGAAAAATAGGCCATTGGTATTTTAAAATTTTTCACCTATTAAAATAAATTTATTTTATTTTAATTTATATAAAAAAAAGATTAGAAATAATTAATTACCTAATTTAAAAATAATTTTAACTTCTTATTATACATTATATTTTAATATTATAAACTCAAGTGTTTTTTTTTTAGTTTACTGACTCCCCAGACAAAGAGGTGGTTATACAATGTAATTGCATTAAATACAATTTTATTTTGTTATATATTTGATTTCTCGTAGACGGCTGGAGCGATTCGACGAAAATTGCATTTTCTAATTGCTTTCAAAAAGGGGATGTACATAATGTGACTGTATTTTTTTAAATGTGTGTAACCTGATTTTTTTCGGTTACAGGTAGACCGTAATATTGATTAATAATAATTAATTAACATTTAATTAATTAATAAATAAATAATTGAATTAATTAATAAATAATTGATTTAATGAATAAATGAATAATTGAATTATTATAATATTTAATAATTTCAATTATTAATTTATTATTAAGCAAAATTAATTTTGTAATTTATAATTAAATTATTTAATAATTAATTAATTAGTTAATTAATAGGTTCTCCATACAAAGGTTCTTAAATTCGTTTCTTAAATTTAAAATATTTTCGTTCGTTTGACTCGTTTGTTGCTGATTAAGAATTTGTAACCGACTTCAAAAAATGGTGTATCTTAATTCGTCATCGTTACCGTTTGCTTGATAAGTATTAAGATTGACGATGGCAAATAATATATATCGTATGACGCCAATTACCATTTTTTTTGTTAACGTACCTTTTCTAATATTTTTTTATTGCCTCTCAGCCCAAGAAAAAATATTGGATAAGTTCTTAAAAGTACAAAGCCTTTACAGCTCGACATTTTTCAAAAAAATAACCTGAACTTTATTAACTGTGTGTTTAACACTAATTCATTTAAAAAAATGATTGCGGACGTTACTTACGGCAGGCATCAAAAGCACATGCCCAAACCGAATTTGATAAACTGTAAATGAAACCGCATGTCTTCTTCTTCTTCCTTTTCAAAGAAAAAAAAGATTCGTTTTAATCGGGACCGATTGACCCTTCTTTTTGGGAGTCGGTAAAAAAGAGTCTCTCTCAAAAAAGAAAAAAGAATACGTGTGGCACTCGGGGACAGCCGCGGTAAAGCTATTGCATACGCATACGTGTAGTCGCACGCACACAAACACCGTGTCCAAGTCTGCCGAATTGAAACGACGTTAGACGAGTGTTAGGTTTATTGAGTTACGGAATTTCTGGATTCGGTCGCCGCGCTCAAAGCTCGCGATAAAAGATATGCAATAGCTTAAAAATATTACTTTAACTTATTCCGTGATTTGTTACATTTAATTTTTCTTATATCTTGTCGCATCTCCTTACTCCGGGGATAAATATTATATATGTCTTGAGTTCTTCTAAAGTAGGTACATTACTATATATATTTATCTCTTTCCAGACGCATCTCTCGCTCTCTCCTCTCCTACTCCAACACCAACTCTCTCACCAACTCCACGGAACATCGACGTGCACATAAAAAACACAAAAAACATTCAAAAAGAAGCAAAAAAACTAAAAACAAATTCATTCTGAAACTGGTTCGGATATCGCGCAACAACAGCGAAGAACATTTAGAAGTGGATATACATTGTAAACATAAACAACTGTATCCGAACAACACGTTCGTCAGAGATCTGGTCACCATATTGAATGACAAGGATATTAAGGTGAGTATTCTTTTTTCTTTTTTACTGATTTAAAATAAAAGGAAGAGGTTCTACATGTTAGTGCTTTATGTGTCTTACCTTAGGCAAGTTCATGAGACACCTGATCTGTTTTTTATTATCCATCAAGATAACGTTTAAGTGATAAGTTTTTTTAGATAAGACAATTAAGGTGTTTTCTTCCTTTTTAACAAACTGCGAATGAAGGAGGGTTATGTTTTTCGAGTGTGTGTATGTTGATTTGTTTGTCACGCCTTAGAGCATAAACGGCTTGTCGTATTTTTAATGTGAGTGGCCTCAACGAATTTGTCTTAGTCGTGAGAGTGACAATGGGTAGAACAAATTAAGGTACATTGAAGTAAAAAAATAGTCTTAAAAAATATTTTCAAAATACATTGAGTTTGGTATCAAAACAAATATTTGTAACGGTGTTTACAAATATATTATGAACGTGTAACAGACAGGTGTGACGATACTTAAGGGTGTTAATCTACACATTAAGGTGAACCATGCGTAGAACTAAAAATTTTGCAAATATGAGAAAAGAATATTGGTTCCTCCGTACAAAAATATTTTTTTTGCTAGGATTTTGCAAAATATACTGTTATTTTGTTAAAGTAAATATTCTTAATATAAAAATCTTTGATTTTTACTAGCTATTTTCTATAAACGACACTGGTAAGTGTTTCGAAATCCGACGATCCCGGGTTCAATTCCCGGTGTGTTCGAACGATGAGTTTGAACAACTGTCTTCGAAGTCTGGGTGTCTTTGTGCATGATGCATGGTATCCCCGACACTGGAAAAACCCTGGTGGGGAGCTGTGAGTCTGAACCGTTATGTAATGGGATACATGACATATTCATTTGCAAGAAATTATTATTTTATTACCAAAGACGCACGAGGGCGCTTCGAATCTACAGAAAAAAAACTCTCATTTTCCTAATTAATATTTAATACTTATAATAAACGATAATCATACAAATAAATATATTTTAATTCACTAAAGTTAAATTAATTAAATTAAACAAAAAGAAAAATATAAAATGTACAAAACGTCTGGTGGAAGCGACATGTGACCAGAATGCTGGCTCTTATTTCGGTCAGAAAATCAGCATTGCCATTCAACGTGGCAATGCTGCCAGCATCCTTGGAACTTTCCCTTCTACTGGGGGTTTATTATTAGATTAGTTTCTATAACTGTGAATGTTTTTTTTCTATTTGCTTCTGTGTTTTAATCACACTAATATAATAAAGGCGATAGTTTGTATGTATCTGTGTGTTTGTTTGTTTGTTTGTTTCTCCTTCACGATCAAACAAACATCTGAACGGATTTTGTAGATGAAATTCGGCATGGAGATAGCTTATACCCTTTAAGCCTAAGTGTTAACACATAGGTTTTAGTTTATATCCCGGAAAATTGTAGTGTTTGAGGCGGACTAACCTCTTTTGTATATAAAATATGTTTGTTTTATTTTTTAATATTACTTTTAACAGTGTACGTGTGACACTATCTGCCAGAAGTATAAATATTTTGTTGTCGAATTGCTATGAAGAATATTTTAATTAATATTGTCTTTATTTTCACTTGTTTACACTTGTATACACATGTCTAGGCGGATTTGAGTTTCTCCTTCTACATATTATCATTCTTCTAAATATTCCCATAGGATGATTAAATATTTACCGCGTGTAAAATATTTATTTAAATATTTTTTTTAAATATATATTTTTTTTACTAATATATAATTAATATTATGAATATTTATTATGTTGCGTAGGTGATAAACAACGGTCGTGTGTTCGAGCGGAACAAGGTGACTCAACTAGAGTCGTTTCCCGACCAGCGGATATTGAACAAGATGGATATCGCCGGACAGCAAGCGTCGCCCAGCGCACAACCCTTGGACCAGAAGGTGACATACACACATACATACACTAACAAGCAAACATATATACAGCGGAAGTGATATAATATAAATATAAACACGAAAAATAACAATAAATATGATTGTAAATGCGAAAGTAACTCTGTCTGTCTGTCTCGCTTTCACGCCAAAACCACTGAACCGATCTGGATGAAATTTGGTACACAGGTAGATTGGTCCCCGGAAAAGGACATAGGATACAAAAAAAAGTAGTTCTTCATTAGTTTATCTCGATAATATAATGGGGAACTACGCGGGTGAAACCGCGGGGCACAGGTAGTACCATATATATATATATAAACATTTAAAAAATGTTGTCTCCGCATTTTTATAATGATAATTGAAAGATAAATGTAAAATAACGTATCCCTATTTTTAATTTTACTCAGAATTTAATAAAATTTATGTTTTTAGAGATTTTTTGAAAATCATAAGAAAAGTTCCGAAAAATATTATTCTCGTCAAATGCTCGTAAAAAAATGATGTCATATTAATTAATGACATATCTTTCTATGGTCGTAATAAAAATGCGGGGATAAAAATTAAATATTGTCAATTCTTACTTTAAACACATTTATTAGGGTTCCGCAGCCAAATGATAAAATCGGGACATTGTTACTAAGACTTCACCGTCCGTCCGTCCGTCTGTAATGAACCAACCAACCAGCTAAGATTTCCTCAGATTTCTTAGTTTGTTTGTTCGTTTTCTCCTCTTTATTAATTTTGCCTTAAATACGCATTTGCGTATTCAAATATAAAAGCTCTTCACTTCCACTCTAGGTGGAGAAGAGAGGTCGTAAGAAGGTGAAACAACCGCACATAATGCAGTCGGTGAACTCTCCCCCCTCCCCGCCGGCAGCCCCGCCGCCGCCGCCCGGGTTGGCCCCCCCGCCGGCCGAGCCGCGCGCACATCGGATCATTATAGAAGACTTTGTGGAACTAACGCCCGCTAACACTGTTAGACCACCCGGGGGGAACAAGGTACCATTGTCTTTTTAGGTTTTAGTTTATTAATTAACTTTTTTTTTATCCTGTACAGCTAGACATTTGACCACAAGTTCGTACGAGCACGGAAATCAGCGACACTGTAGCCCTAGGTGGAGCATGTCTGGTCTGCAATACACTGGCTCTCAAGGAAGGCTGCCGGAACACACAGGTGCTTGGCGACAGGTTTTACAACTTGAGGATGGTAGCTAGCCAGGCGAGCGATAGGAAGCACCCTACCATCATATTTAGTTTTCCTTCGCCGGTAGCTCAGGCTGTTTTCAACTGACTTCAATTAAGCAGGAGAGTTGCAATTCTTCGGATATTTTTTTAAATGAATGTACCTCGAGCTTTCTGTAATGAAAAAAAATAATAAGTAATCTTTGCTTCGAGCAATTTCTATTCTGTTTCTGTTTGTAGTGCTTTACTCGTACAGATAGTCACATATACATAGCGACGAAAACGATTCATTAGTTTGGTTTACAAATTAAAATACTAGATATATTTATTGTGATAGACTGCTTTATTCCCGGAAAAATAAAACATAACGCGGGCAAAGCCGCGGGTGAGTGCTAATAAACTTATATTTTCAACTTGATTTGTTTGTAGCGTATAAAGAAACGCAGACGGAAACGCCCCAACCTGTCCTCCCCCGGGGAGACACGCGAGGGGGACGTCACCGGGGCCGGTCCCCCCGGCGAGGGGGACCTCGTGCCGATGTCAGCGTACAAACCGATCGCCAACGTGGAGGAGCAGATGACGTGAGTACTATCTTATAAGTAAATATGATTCCAATCAGACCGAATCAGTCGAGCTCGGGTCTATCAACAATTACAAAATGTTACTAATAACTTGTCCCGGGCAAGACAAACTGAGACGATGACTCACCTGTCTAACCAAGGAGCTCCTATAAGGTTACCAGTAAAAGAGATAGGTCAGAGTTCATCGGAATCGGTTAATGTGCCACAAGGCACGAGTTCGGTTGGTAAAGCAGAAGGCTGGGGATTAGGGCCTATACAGTATAGTGATTCGTTCCTTTTCCTTGAACTTGCACTTCTCTGTCGTCAAGGGCCGGCGGTGAGAGTCACTCAAGTAGGGACGGCCAGGGTCGTAGTGCAGGGTTCAGGCTTCGGCTGTAGGAAGTTACAGGCAGTCCAGCAGGATCCGTATGTAATATGTTGGACGTCCGACTTCCAATCTGGGAGCCTGTAACGCGCCAGAAGCGAAAGCATTACAGGCTGACTTTATAAAGTGAGCACCCACGACAATGACTCAAAAGAAGATTTTAACTATTATAATCAGCATATCTTTCTCCGGGTGACCAAGATACCGGCGTGCCGAGTTTGGAACCCGCCAGCAACACTCGGTCTTGACGGTTTTCAGCACTTCAACCTGTTTAGAAAAGTACCTTCTTTTTCGGTAAACTAACCTTAAGATCTATGTAATTGTAATTTTGGCAAATAAACGTTTACTTTACTTTACTTTAAGTACGAAGTAGGTAGCTATGTCGCCGTGGACGTTCACAATCACATACGGAGATTACAAAAAATACGTAAATATTAAATGATCGTTTGTCGAGGGAACGCAAAGACTAACAAAGTAATTAAAGATGAATTTAATAAAGTCCGCGGAGTAGAGAGACGTGCATCTCCTCGACGGTTATAGAACGACTGAAGCACCAAACAAGGCGAACTCCTGTGGCTGTTACCGAAAACAATCGCCCGCGCCGAGAACAAAAGAATCTACATGGAACGCACTACGTTACAAACTAGAGAAATAAATCACAATGTTAATATAATAAATATATGTTATATGAGAACTATAAAAGTATTTAAATAAGTTCATTAAGTTTATTTTTTTTTGAGTAATTAATAATTCAAATGTAACAAGACTTGCCTGTAACGAACGTTATATAAAGGCTAATAAATATTTCTTATTCTGTTCGGCGCAAATATGTAAACCTTGAGAGAGGTTTCATATTTGGGGACATGGGGACCGAGCGCTTTAAAATTATATCTGGAAATATCAAAACGTCTGGTGGAAGCGACATGTAACCAGAATGCTAGCTCTTAATTTTGGTCAGAAAATCAGCATTGCCATTCAACGTGGCAATGCTGCCAGCATTATTGGAGCTTTCCCTTCTACTGGGGGTTTATTATTAGATTCGTTTCTATAACTGTGAATGTATTTTTTTCCTTTGCTTTTGTGTTTTATTAAACTTGTAGTATTAATCGCTCGCTCGGTCAATGGTAACATATATTTTTGACCGACTTCCATAAAGAACGCGGTACTCAATTCGACTGCATTTGTATTAAATGCTCGTTACTCAATTTCCTAGAGACAACTGGAAGGTTTGAAATGTTTTTTCATCCCACCATCTCGGAAAGAGTATTTTTGCTATTCGATATCTGAGTGCAAAAGCCGTTTTTATCCGCTAGAGGATAAAGTAAATTTGAATTTAGAACGTCTATAGAAGTTTGTGAACATAAAACCTCATTCAACCTATTTACTTCTACCTCTATGCATGGTGCCGAATTGATCATAAAACCTTTTTTATTTTTTTAAAAACTCAGACTCGGAACCTTTTTGCTGTACTTTATTTTTTTATTTGTTTCATATTGTCATATTGTTAAAACCTTATGTTAAAAATAAGTGAAAAAACTAAAATTAGTGATTCATTTTTTGTTTCACTCTTTGGATTCCCTCGCTAACTTTTAATTAATTTTAGAATCCTTCGCTTGCTCGGTTATCAAAAGTGAGCACGCGGTTAAAAAGTAACTTTGCACTCTTGTATTACAAATATTTATTATTATGTTTAAACAGCTTTTTATACTTATGACATATACATTTTTTGAAAAATTTTAAATCTATTTTGGCTCATTTTAAAGGGGAGTTGGTTTGGACGAGCAGTTCGTTAAACCGGTTGTGCGGTTGAACGACTTTCGGATTATCGAAGTTCTACTGTATATGAAAATAATAGTTGATTCTTTACTCTTTTTACCCGACTGAAGAAAGAAAGAGGGCTATGTTATTCGAGTGTATGTATGTGTATGTATATTTGTTTGTCACGCCCTAGAGCCTAAACGGCTTGTCGTATTTTTATGTGAGTGGTGTCAATAGATTCGTCTTAGCTGTGAGAGTGACATTGGATACATAAAAAAACTAGGATGATACACAGCTTTAAACATTCAACAGTCGGATTTTGTTGAAATCGCTTCTAACCACTTGTTTAATCTATTACTCGTTTTACAAAATACCTTGTGTGGAACATGTAATGAGATAATAATTATGAAAGAAATCGCTTCAGGCGACAAGGCCGCCCAATGTGCTGCCAATGTTTTTTGAGATGTCTGTATTTAATCTATATACATATTGATTTTTGGGTTTACAATAAAGTTACATTTGTATTTGAATATTATTAGTACCAAATATAAAGGCAGTGTTACATATTCATACATATACATAATTAGAAAATAAATATATAGAAAAAACTACAATCGAAATAGATCAGTTGTGTCGGTGACTTAGCGTTTGACTCGTGTGTGTGTGTGTGTGTGTGTGTGTGTGTGTGTGTGTGCCTCCGCCCTAATATTACAAATATATAAATATGTATATAATATGGGACAACATCCACAAAAAGGTCTTCGAGTCCAACATTCATTATGTGTTTCCGCTCGGATTCGAAAACCGTGCAACACGAATTACGCGAAGCTTGTTACGTAATGTTATGCTATGTTATGTTTTGTGTACATTGCACGAGCTTGTGTGCGTGCGTGACGTCACCTGCCGGCACCAACGGTAGACCAGCGCTGATTGTTTACAACCAGCATTATGCTGAGTTGGAGATTGGATGTTAGTACTAGTCGTTTTTTTGTATAAATAAATTATTTCTTTCTTTCTAATCTAAAATATTAAATAGTGATTATTATTTTAGTTTAGATCTATAATCGATTTTCAAAGTAATCATTTAGGATCTTCTAATAAGTTTTGCGTAATTCATGTTGCAAAGTTTTCAAATCCGAGCGGAAACACATTGTGAATCTGGGTGCAGGTCCCAAACTAGGCAAAGCCTGTGCTGTGGTGACCTGATCACTGATATAATATTGAACTCCTTGTGTTTATTTTTACTGCAGTATACCTCAGCAGTCCGCCGAGCAGCCTATGAAGGTGAACTCTATAGAAGACGCCGCCATGATGATGTCGGGCTCCGAGCACGACCGCACGCGCACCAGCGTCGAGACAGACGAATATTGGAATATTGGTAACTATATATATGTAATATATATATATATAAGGTGTAACAGAAAGGTGTGACAATACTTAACGGTGTTAGAAGATTCTGAGAAGAAGAAAAAAGAATATTAGGTTCTCCATACAAGAATTGGTCACGTGATCAGTCAAGTAGTATGGAGGATGCTATATTTTTTTTCTCGAATATTGCAACATTTTGTTCTACGCAGGGTTCACTTTGATGTGTGACTAATACCGTTAAGTATTGTCACACCCTGTATATACAAGGCTACTGGTCATCAACTGTCATACTCTTAAGCTCGAGTTACATTTATAGCAGGTGCAACATTTTCGTCCCGTATTGTAAAGGTCCAACTATAGTTTCGTTCACATTTGTTGAACTTCGTCAGGGATGAAATGAGGCGTTCGTGTCTTCGACGATGACACGTCTCGCACACATAAACCTGATTATTGGACCTTTCCAACAATCAAATGAAGGACCCGTGTTGCTGAACAAAATGGATTAGATACACATTATATTGATCTAAAAAAAAATTATTTACAAATAATGAATATTCGCAAAAACGATAAATATTACATACATAAATATCATTAAATAACCGCAGTATGAGTACGGACAAATGTATGGAATATCTGTTTTTTTTTTCAGGTAATTTTCAAAATTAATAAATAAAATGTAGTTACGGTCATCAAAACTCGCCCTTAAGAGGATGCTAATTGATTAACAGTAACCCTGTATTATTGCCCGCGGTGTCGCTCGCCTTCCCCGACAACAAAAGTAATTTAAAGGCATTTTCCCGGGAAAAAAGTAGCCTCTGGCAGTTAGTGTATGAAATAAAATCGATCCGTCACTCAAATAAAAAGAAGAACAGACAAACCGACAAACACTTATAACTCGTTATTAGTGATAAGGCCGCCACTTATGGCAACTACATGTAAAATTATATTTTTGTATTTTTTTACGTGATTATGGATGTATGTTTGTTACTCTTTTACGCAAAAACTGCTGATTCGATTTGTATGAAATTTGGTACGGAGATAGCTTAGATCCTAACACATAGGCTAGTTTTTATCCCGTATTAACGCGAGTAACGCCGCAGGGCTCAGCTAGTTTATCAATTTATGTTTCGTTGCGCAGGCGAGTCGAGATACCGTCGGAACAACACTGGATGGAGGAAACACCTCACCAGACACGAGGATGAATACGAGGTATATATCTACTATACTTTACTAATCTTCTTCTTCTTCTTTCTATAATTTTTTTTAAACACCCCGACGCAAAAACCGCTGGGTGTTATAACCTTGACGTGTCCCAATTGGATGGACCGATATTAATTTGTTTTTTTTTTTGAGCTATTTGATGATAATTGGTCCAAGATGGTCGCCGCCACAAAATGACTAAGTTAATTTTTTTCACAACTCCCTCTTAATGGTTTATCAAATGAAAGGGCTTGTCTAGTGGAACACTATATACATTATGATGATTTCAAATCCAAGATGGCTGTCACAACAACCGACATTTGTTGTTGTTTGAGTTTCTCAAAGTTTTAAATTTTTATTTAAGTTGTATTTAATTTATTTATTGTTACATTAGTAGTTATTGACGCCGATCCGGTCGGGCCATACTTACTAAACTAACCTAATTTCTAAACAGTTCTAAAATTGTCTCCTCTCTTTTTGTTTCCACGAGTGAGAAAATGATGGATATAGTTTTAGGAACTTTTAGTTTAGTCAGTGTGAGTGGACGAATGGGGGTCATTATCCGCGCCGTTGTCCGCTACATAAGATATAATTTAAATAATATATAAATTTTTACAAGTTTACGCTCTGCGTGTGTTGATTTTGAGCGTATATATTTATTATTTTACATATACATGGCTTTGAACATATTTTCTATGACGCGACTGGCGTGTCAAGCGCCATAGACATAAAAATTAATTTGAGGGTTTTACAATCGATAAAAAATGGCTCGCTTATCGTGTTAAAAGACACTAGTAAAAAAAATGTTACGGCTGTAGTGCCGTCAGCAACGAAACAGTTAAGGGTATTAGTCTACCATTCAAAGTGAACCCATTGCAGAACAAAATTTTTCAAAATCCAAAAATATTTATACAAGCTACTCCATACAAAAATTGATCACGTGATCGGCCAGGTTGTATGGATGACGCCATTTCACTTTTAATTAACAAAATTTTGTTCAACACTATGTTCACTGTGACGTGTACACTAACACCGTTAAGTATTGTCACACCTTTCTGTTACACGTTGTATATAGATTTTCAATTCTAACTAATTAAATTATTGTTACGAGCTACGGGTTCGGGATAAAAATAGAAAAATGCCAATTCACACCAATGACGATTTATTCCTCACAACACTCAGAAACTGACACACAAAAACACTACACAACACTTTCACTCACAATCACACTACACTGAGCACTTCGATTCGCACTAGGTTCGCACTAGAACTGTTCGCGGTTATAGCTTCCGAATAACTGACTCCCCGGACCCACAGTCGGTCCCTTTATATACCTCAGTGCCGTAATTCTGTAATTATCCAGAATATTCGTCTAATTGCTGGACACCGAGAACAATAGATGTTTACAAATAGGAAGGTACTTGAATTCGAGAGAGATCCCTTTTTTTCTATGCGCGATAAACAATAGCACGGGCGACGCTTAATAGTAAGCGTCGCCCGCGCTATTGTTTATAAGAATGCACAATGAAAAAATGAGTTATGCACAGAATAAGACATAGGTCTTATTCTGCGCCGGTTTACAACTACTGCGTATTCTGTGGTACATAGGGTACGGTCGTAACATTATTATAAAACATTATAGAACAGTGCGGGTGACGTCACGCCGGCGCCTGTGAAGGTGGTAATGCGCAGTAATTTGACCTTCAACCTCGGGGACGAGTTCTTCCAGTGGCACAAACGCGCGCACCAATCCGACAGGTAAGTGTTATTGACTGGCAAGTATGTGTTGTTGACTGGCAAGTGTGTATTATTGACTGACTGGCAATTACTGACTGGAAAAAGTGTATTATTAACTGCAAGGTGTCTATTACTGACTGACAGTATGTATTATTATCCGAAATTGTGTATTGATGACTGGCAAGGGCCAAGTGTTATTGTATAAGTATTATTTTTCGCCAAGTGTGTATAATAGACCAAAAAGTATGTATTATTAACCGACAAATGTGTACTATAATTTACCAAGTATGTATTTACGATACAATACAAAAAACTGAATCACAATAAAAATACAACAAACAGAATTGAAATGCTCAATGTGTCGATCTCATTTACTGATTTTCTCGTCGACGCATTTTCCTGTCATCGAATACACGAGCGTTTTGTTTGATTTAGCTCGAAAAAAAATATTGGTATGTATTTTCAAATCATATAGGTTCGGTATAATACGAAACATTATTTTGTAGTGTTACAAATCCTTAATGTTCTATCATTTTAATACGATTTACTGTTCATTATCTTCCTGTCCTTATCCCACTGCTTGAGGTCGGCACGGCATGTCTTTCTCTTCCATTTTACCACTGCCTTTTCACACATATCAATATTCATACAAGTCATCCACGTGTTCTTAAGTCGCTTACTTCCAGCACTACTGTTGTTTAATAATAATTAGTAAATAAAAAGTTTGTTAAGTTGTTCTCGTTTGTTCCAGCGAGCACCCCCTCCCCCCGCGGACGAGTTCCCCCCGCGCGCCCCCCCACCACGCGTGGCGCCACGCGGACAAGCCACCCCCCACCGACACTAACACTATCACTAACGCCAGTGACAGAGACGCGAGCCTCGAGACCAACAAACTAGTAGACCGCACACGGAGGGATAAGAACAGCGAAGAGGACTCCAGCAGGTCTGATAGTAATAGCAGTGGGGAGTAGACGGAGATACAATAATGAAATCTTCATATTTTATCAAAATCGATAAATCAAATGCACAAAATCTGTCGATTCTGATGCCTTGAACGTTACAAGACACTTTAATTTTTTTTTAAATATAAAAATGATTAAAACTCAAAAAATCTGACTGATTCTTTTAATTTTCTGTATTAAAAAATTTGTGTCAATGTAATTTGCTATGTTATTTTGGGTAATTTTTTTAAACCAATTCGACAATTTTGATATTGATGCCGTTCTATCTTACCAGTTATAGTTGGCCTAATCATTAAGAAGTTGGGTCTACTTAGTCTGATTCTAAAACATTACATTAGCTGCACTCAAAATGCAAGTCTACCTAAATAAGGCTTTTTAATAACCTATTGGTAAATCTTAATAATTATGCCGTCCTTTAATATCTGTTATAGTTGGCCTAACAAGTTACAGTTGGCCTAAATATATTGGCCAATCATTTTGTAGTTGGCCTAGTAAATTGTTTATTCTATGATGATGACGAAAACGATACACATATCACTTTATCATATATCGTAATAATTTTAGTCGTAGCAGTTTTGCGGTGTTAGAGAAATAGTGTAGTGATATACTTATCTAAAATAAATTACGCACTTACTATGTATCAAACTATAGCGTCTCACTGCTGTGTACGGGTCTCTCCTAAGATGGTGGTGTAGGTTATACTTGACCACGCTGGCTAAATTTCGGGTTGGGGACTTATATTTACCCAACTTTAATGAGCAGGTTTCCTCAGTAGTTCTCGCCTTATTAAAAAGATGTTAGGCCCTTTAAACATGTTGCTATTGAGTATTGCTTTTAATAACTCAGGCTGAAATTGAAGAATATTATAAAGTATCTTCAAAGTGTATTAGTGAAATATACTAGACATTACGGTCTTGCTTTTTTTACAATATATTTGTGTCTGTGTGTTGTAATCCGTCCACTGTATTATGAATTTACTTATGTATTTTGAAATGAAATACCGACAATCTCATTGGTTTCCATGTTGAGAGAATTGAGCGACCGATCTCTTAATTCTTAAATATCCTAATTTTTTACAAGTTTTTATAACATTCTAAAGACTTCTCTGTATATTAGAACTATTAGAATAAAATTGTTATTTTAGTAGTGTTTCATGTTGGGTATGAACCATTCATTGATATTACACAATTTGTATCAAGTTATGTTATATAACGCGTTAAATTCAGATAAATTATTGACTGACAACTATAACTAAAAGCGATATATCTGATGAAACAAGTTCGTTTCTTAACAATAGTTTTTAACTTCAAGGCACTACATTAAACAATTCATTTCATTTCATGGTTTGTTAAACTGTCATTTTACCTTCAAATTTAATTCCTTCAGGGCACTACAATGAACAGTTCATTTCATTCGTTCACTTGTATTGTAAAACTGTCATTTTAAAACCTTCAAAATTGACTCCACGGTCTTGTAAAACAACTTATTATGTATTTTTACTTACTGAAATAAAATTATTGACAAAAGATATTTTTCTTGTGTTCCATCTCTCTAAAAAATTAATTTAAGATAAAAAAAACGAATTATGTATGTATTAAGTTTAACGAATTTATTTACTATATATATATATATATATATACTTAGTTAAGGTCGCCTCGTACATTGCACTTGATGCTAAATGATTTAAACAAATTTTCATACAAACATTGTTAGATCTATTAAATATTGTTGGACCTATATTTGGATAACCTAAGAGAAAAACGTTTTGCTTAACAATATAAAATACTTTAGACACTAGTCAATGCTGAGGTACGAGTACCTATTATTCAAAAATTATATTCAATTCAATTTCTGAAATAGTTATTCTCAAATTGCATTTTTGGTTTTATGAAAATACTATTTCGCAGTATATTTACAGCATGAAACATTGACATGTTCATGTGTAATATAAAGGTAATCCTTAGCACTACATTCAGTACATACATTATATATATGTTAAGTTTTTCAAATACATATTTATTGAATTGTTTGAAGAGTTGTTCAAATCGTGCCGCGTTTACGTTTTTGTTTACATAAAATTAAGCTAACTCCTTGCATTTAAAGTATTTATCTTATATAGTTACCTTATAGAAGTGCATTGATTTAGCAATCTGTCTAGGTTTAGAACACACTATATAGTTTGTAGAATATTATTGGCCACGATTAGGACCAGCCGGGGGGTGGGGGGAGGGTTAAGTATGTTATTTGAAATGTTTCAGAATTGCGATTGCATTGCATTGCAGTCTGCAATAGTAAATTTTGATAGATTTGGTAGTAAGCTAGCTAGTTGTATTAGCTCTGACCTGTTCTATGTAAAAATGACCAATGAAATGCTTTATAGTTCGCATAAAAATACAACACTAAAGAATTAATAACATATAACATGGCACAAAAGGCGGCTTATTGCTAAAAAGAGATATCTTCCAGACATTAAATTCCTATTAGTTTATTTCTATAATGGTAGGGAAGGGAATATTTCAATAAATTCAGCACAAAAAATAGGTGACGTTTTTATCAAATCTAGAGTTATTAAACCGATGTAATGTCAATAATTAAACATCGTTTCGAGCTCGCCGTCTCACTTTATATCAATTTGACGATAATTTTCAGAATAACTTCAAATATTCGTCAATAATATGGGTAAGTACTAAGCCGAAAGTAGGTCACGGAACTCATCAATACGAACAACTTTCACTATGCGAACAACTGTGAATACGAGAAAAAAATCAGCTGTTTCATAGAAAAAGTTGATCATAATTGAAGAAACTATCGATGACAAATAAATAACATACAGACGAACATACTTTCTATCATAGTATTTTATTGGAAATCGGTAAAAACCATAAATGATTTTCATGTTTTGCGAAGTTATTGTTAAATTGAATGTAGTTCTAAATATCCCGATGTCTTCTTGTTGTTGATAAAGAATATAAATAATGTTCAGTTGTTATTTGTATACAAGTTGCAATAAAATGATAAGACTGAATCCAAGCGTTTTATTTTATGCATGCGAAGTATTTGAACACATATCGACCTGAATAGAAGTGGCTGTTTAATCCCCTGCGGTCACTTTCGAAACTAGTTTGGAAAAATAATTCAAATATTACTTTTGTTGTACACGAAAACTATACATATACATTTCAAACAGATATCATAAAACATTGGCAGTACATTGGGCGGCCTTATCGCCTAAAGCGATTTCTTCCAGGCAACCTTTGGATGGATCGGACTTGATGAGAAAAACACGTCGGTGGTGTACCAATAAATACTAACAAAAAAATACACAATAACCCTTTCACTACAACTATCTATATAGAGAAATGAAAACAAAAAAAAATAGTACCTACCAATGAGATATGTTAAAAAACATAGAAGTTTCGACTAATAACTTATTGACAGATAGTAGTTGTTCAACAAATTCTTAAATATAAAAATAGATTTAGCCTGTCTGACCGACAAAGGCAGCGTGTTCCATAACATGACAGCTTGCACAGTAAATGATGTCTGAAAGAAAGAGTTGGTAGATGTGGGAGTTGGCGACATAAGATGAATATCACGTGAGGATCGCAGGGAAGTTGAGTGAGAAGCAGTCACAAAAACGAATTAGTCTTTCAAGTAGGAGGGAGTGGTTGAGATGAATATTTGTGTAGAAAAGACTGAATCTGAGAATTACGGCGAAAGCGTATAGGTAAAGGTAATCATTTGAGCTTCTTACGGTATTCAGAGATGTGGTCATATTTGCGCAACCCAAATATAAACCGAATGCAGATATTTTGTAAACGCTCGAGCTTGTCGTGTTGCTTATCGGTTAAATCTAAATAGCAAGCGTCTGCATAATCTAATAATGGAAGAAGGAGTGAAGAGACTAGTAATAATTGTTAACAAACAATTCCACAAATAATAAATAGGTAATTGTTTTGTTCCCCTATTCCACATATCGGCATTGGTGAGGTATACTAGGGTTTTTTTCTTTCCATCTTTTGAAGAACTTCTGCTACATAACTGGTTTTCAATATGGTATTTTCTTTTGAAATCAACCGAAGGTTTTATATATATGTTTTCGAACAATTGGTTTCCAATCTGACTGAAAGGGTTTGAAACCCTTATAATTCATATGAATATATCATATGATATGAATCATGATAAACAAACTGGTAGTATTATTATAATAGCTGTATTCACTTAATTTACTCAAGTGACTAACTGATTAAAATAATGTCTGAACCTACGGTTGGTACGCCTACATAGCTTTAAATTAACGAATTATACAGCCTAGGTTTAAATTAACGAATTATATAGCCTAGGTTTAAATTAAAGAATTATACAGCCTAGGTTTAATTAACGAATTATACAGCCTAGGTTTAAATTAACGAATTATACAACCTAGGTTTAAATTAACGAATTATACAGCCTAGGTTTAAATTAACGAATTATACAGCCTAGGTTTAAATTAACGAATTATACAGCCTAGGTTTAAATTAACGAATTATACAGCCTAGGTTTAAATTAACGAATTATACAGCCTAGGTTTAAATTAACGAATTATACAGCCTAGGTTTAAATTAACTAATTATACAGCCTAGGTTTAAATTAACGAATTATACAACCTAGGTTTAAATTAACGAATTATACAGCCTAGGTTTAAATTAACGAATTATACAACCTAGGTTTAAACCTCGAACCAGTAACTTTAATTAACTACCACCTTACATCGACGATTTAATAAAGTGTAAAACATCCGTTCTGATGGAGGTCTGCAGGGATATGAAGACTACGAGTACAAACTAAATATGTCTAGTATTTATGCAACTAACCTATATGTTTGTTTAAAAGCTCTATTATTTTTAGTTGTAACATTCCTACACAAGAGGAAGTCTGAGGTTAGAAATAAAAACCAAGAATAATTAGTTACATTTTATTACACCACATATTGTAAGTCGAACACAAAATGCCCCCTCTCTATATAAGGTATACTACAATTTTAATATATTCGTCAGATATTTAAAATAAAACTCTAAAATATAATAACGAAAATTATTCATCAAATCATCAAAAAATAAAACAAACCAATAATAATTTAATAATGAATTAGTGAATTATTTGGATTTCTTAAGATTAATAAATTTTAATTCTTATACTAAGTTACAATTATATGTCTAGTATCAAAAATCTATTTCGGGAAATATTATTAATAAGGAGTATAGAGACACTACGAATAGCTCTACATATACGAATAGCGTTGGTCAAAACTATACAAAAAAATCACGAGAAATATAGATAACAAAAAATCCAAAATCGGTATTAAATAACTGCCAAAAGTTGCCAGAATTAGATAAAAAACGAATCTGTATCTCATCTCTACAAAGTTATTAAACATCAAAATCTATAAATGCAACTTGAATGTTCGCAATGAGTATAATTTTGAACAACACGATCAAATGACACGATAATTACATTAATATTACAAATATATTACATGTTTTTAATTATTAATAAGACACGATATTAGCCGAACAAACGCGAACGAACACGTTCATTTCACTTAATAATTATACACAAAAACAAATACTGTATTTTTCGAGTACAATATTAATTTCGAGCTCTAAAATACGTCACAGAATTGTCGTAAACGCAATTAAGACAATTACAATTATTATTGTAAATACAATATGATGTAATCACAACTACAATTATAATTACAATAATATACATATAATCATAAAATACAAGGTAGATATATAAATCTAAAATCTATCAGAATTGGTGTTTCTATACCTTCAGTGGACGAAATCGCTTTCGCGGGCAATTCTAATCTACGATTACATATAATCAAAACGGTTACAATTCATAAGCAAATACATAAGGCACGTTCACTACATTTATCTATATGTGTATATATTAAGAGACTGGTCTTTAATGTATCCGCCAATTTAGTTCTTATTTTTCAAAACATATTATATAAATAAATAAAACATGTAAAATCTGAATTGTGTTAAAGTAAATATTTATATACTAAAAAATATACAAATAAAAATTCATTTCCTTTGCTTAGATTTTTTTTGTTTCTCCAATAATGTTGAATTGAAAAAAATCACGATATTTCCAAACAATAAATTACAACTTGAAATTTAATCAAAACATCAATTATCGAAGACCCAGCCCTTAACATAAAAAAAATATCATCGAAAAATATTTCTAAAACTAATAGCTGAAGTATATAGCAGTCTGCTAAGCTACCTGGGTCGAAGTCACCGTCACAATTTTGCTAAAAAATAACAGAAAATATGTATAATTATTTTTCATTAGCTTCATAATTATTAAAGCCATGTTAAAAGTGAGTTGCGCATTACTATATCTAATGTTTAGTAGTATTACTCAAATTGCATCTACAGCAGTTTAATGTTAAATTGTAGTAAAATATTTCGATAAACTAAAATACAGTTGCACCAAAACATCACAATTAATATTCACGGTATCTAATTGAAATTAGTAGCAAATAGGAAAAAAGAAAACCTTAACACTATAACTTATTTGACACATAATATAGTCACCGGCATAAAAAATATTAACACGTTATAGTATAGTTGCCATAAAATATATAGCAGTATAATCGATTTGACATTTAGTTGCATAGTTACCGGCATAATTAAGCTTATTATAGTATAGTTCAAATTTCAATAAATGACACCGTAAATATATTAGTCGTTAATATAAATCACTAAATTTGTATAACTCTTGTAAAGATGGCACATCATTTAGTTAGAGGGCTATAATGTATATATTTTTATTTGAGGTAAAATATTTTACTGAAAAATCTTCTGTAAAATTGATAAATATTCTTTTATCTGTATTATTTATATATTATATTTTATTCACGATTTTTCACTTCGACATTAATATGCCGATTTCAGCAGATAGCTACCACAGATTTCAAAATAAAGTTATTCTTTCCTTTTGGTTGAATCTCCGAAGCATATAACACATCAAAAATCTCCAACAAGGCACGAATGTAAATAAAATAAAACAATATATAATATAGTCTGTGTACAAATGGCACTCGCGGCAATATACCGTAGGTTGTTATAATTATTTCTTGTTTATTATTTATATAACTTTATATAAAGGCATCGCTGGTAAGGAGCCGCGTGGGGCTAGCACTTTGTGAATTATATTTTCTTATCAAGCTCAAAGTTGAAATTGCTACAGATTTGTATAAAACTTGTATTCATAACGCACCAAACAACTTTATGATATTTATAATCAAATGTACTAAAATACACTAACTTTATTTTAAGTCAGGCAACTAGATACACTATTAAAAATAGTAGTTTATGACAGATATCTGGCATTGAGATATTAGAACGAGGTCTTAACGGCAACTTCAACTTCAAGACATGATTTCAAGAATAGGAAACAACATTAACTTTGATATCTTCTTCATTTTCTGGTACATCAAACCGCGTGAAATTTATTGGCATTTCCATTGTTCGCAAAATTCCCAAGCAGTTCGCATCGAGGATAGGAGTTTCATTTGACTAGAAGAGAGTAGAGTACAAGAGACGCGGTCATTTTTGTAAAGTGAATTCATTCAACATGTGCATTGTGTATCGAAACGATATATAACGACGTCCATGGATTAGCGCTTATATGCTTACTTTAAGATTAAATAGGTCTCGGAATTTATTCGCGGCCAAGACAGGTGACGTTGAACAATAAGTTTAGCAACAGTCACATGTCAGCGCGTTTTTGTTTCGGTTTGGGCATACCCAACAAAGGAGCAATCCCGCGTAACAAATGAATATATTTAACGGGGATTTTGTTTGAGCCTTGGCTGGATTGTTCGAGGTACTCGTATTTTAGTACTTCACTCTTTTAAAAAAGGCATTGTCATTTGTGCGTGTTAAATGATGTCTCCTATTCCTAAACAAATAACCAACAATCGTATAATTTATACATTCAAACTCATAAGGCCTTCATCGTTATGTAAAATTAATATAAATACATCGTTTAGCACCTTTAGATTTAGTTAAATCTTTCTTTAATTATTAATCTTATAACATCAAAATATTTCTAAAATTAATCCAAAAAACACATTTTACAGAGTAAATTAAACAATTTCCTGTGATCCAAATAGGATTTATAGATTTAAAACGATATATCGAATCACAAGAAAGTGCTATATAAAATCTGTATTAAATTTAACATCAAACACGTGCGCTATATTATCTATGTGTCTACATTTTAACGAACACAAACTAATAAAGTTTTTGCCTGTAAATTCATGCAACTGCTCATAATTTTAAAACTGAAGAATTTAAATCATTTATTTACAGAAACCCTTTGGAATTTAACACGAAAGCACGCCAAAAAATTGACATGAATTGGTCCTTCGAGTCAATTTCAATGCTTTGGCGTCCATTTTAGTTTTACCAAGGCAAAAACTGTCAGCTGTTAAACTGAGATTGACAACACAAGCGTCTGAGACATGCTTACACACAACGTGTTTGGTTAGTACGTACACACCGATGCGAACCTTAGAAATTGCCGAACTTCTTCGTAACTGTTGAACTGGTTTCAGACTTGTGTGAACTAGTCATTATAGACTTGCGTTCTATCGTCTCTGATGTTATCGTTTGCTTTGAGAACTTCTTGTCCAGACTGTCAAGCTCTTTGGACAGATCCGATGGAGATTTGACCTTAGTAACATGAGTTGCAGATTGAAAATCGGACGTCTGGAATTCCGACGGTCTCATGAAAGATCTGCTCGTGTCTGAACTCATTTTGGATTCCAAGGTGTTAAAACGAGAGTCCATTGTACTGTATTTGGAATCGTTGTCAAATGATTTGGAGAGCTCATCGATGCCTTCCAGTTTAACCGGTTCGTATTTCGTGCTAGTGTTGAGCGTGGTCAGATTTACTGGGGAAGAGCTGTATATCTTTGTGGTGGTAATCTTTTGCGTTCCATTAGGGATTTCCTTTACTTCTGTGGTGGTTTCTTCAGTCAGATTCGGACCTCCGTAACTATACACTTCTTTCCCATACGGGGAGGAAATTCTATCATAGTCCGGTGTCACAGCCTTGACCAAATCTGTCGACGCGTTTTTAAATTCGGATGTGAATTCTGTTCTATCAAATTTGGGGGTTGACGTGAAAGGAGATTTGACTTCCTGTCTCGTTTCGACCTTTGAGTATTCTGTTTTGGGGAAGCTCTGGTACGATTCACTTTTAACGGTAAATTCTGAATGTTTAGTTCCTCCTGGTATCGCTTCAGTTGACTTCTGATGTTCTGTGAATGTTTGTCCAACACCATCGAACGGTTTCTTTTTCAGCGATGAATAAATAGGTTCTTTGTCATCGAATTTGAGCTCTCTGGCGTTGAATTTAGGACTCATCGGACTCTTGGGTGCTTCGTATCCAAACTTTTCTTGTTTAGAGTACTGATTAGTGTGGTATTGGCTGGACTCGTGTCGTTCAGTTTTCGAGAATTCGTTGATCGGTCGTGGGGTGTCGTACAATCGAGTCTCGTAACTGTGGATGTTAATCTTTATTAGTTTTTAATACTTTTGAGTATTGTGAATGTTCCCGGTACCCGGACGGAAGGATTGTACATTGAACCAACACCACATGCAAGCGTTACATTACTGAGAAACATTAGTTAAAGGTTAACACAAAGTCTATAGCAAAGATGGTGTCGACGATGGATCGATTACGACATTGTGTGGTCACTGATAGCAAATCGATAAATATCTTTCTCTGTAATTTAGCCCCCAATGAATTTAACACAAATGAGACATTTAAACGATTCGAGTAAGAGATGTTTAACCTGTTTAAGAATATTTCGGAGGGCTAATGAATTATGAAATATCACACCCAAATTGAAAAATAATATATTATAAAAGAGTAATCCAAAACTGCTTATGATACCAGTTTTTATTTTTCGCTTCTTAGTTTTTCGTTCACTGCATCGCATTCTATATAACTATAATAAAAAAACAAATATAGCGCGAAGTTTAATCTTGTTACAGCAAGATTCGGCCTGATATAAGATATTTTGACCAGCAATTAAATATTTCAAATCGTGTGGGTCAATAACGAACCTAAGCAAAATCAACACACAGTTACACCCCTAACACAACATTATTACATCACCCTCCGAAAGCGATTCTCAAAAACATCAAACAGCCCCCACTGTCACCGCCTATCCCTGTGCGAAAACGTAAAAGAACGAACCCAATCAACAACTATCCTTGTCGTCATACTTTAGCAGCGAGACGCGTCGCGGCGGCGGCGCGGGCGCCTCCCTCTTGTAATAGATCCTCTCGGCGGTGTTAGGGCGGTCCTCTACCAAGTACGCCATGCGCACCTCGGGAAGGACGATCGACTTCACCGTTACTGTTTCCTCGCTCATGCTCGACCTTGCACACCCGCATGCAGTTACAGGTTAGAGAGATACAGCGTTCGCTGCACTGAGAGCGTTGTGTCGTAGTTTGGTACTCGAGTGCGCATTTATGAAGTGAGTAAAAAAGTGACTGTAGATCTACTAAGTAAAATTTGGAAGAAAGTTATGCTACCAGTTATTAAGTCTAAACAATTGCTGCCAGAACATGAGAGTAAGGATTATTTAATTATTATTTTTAATTGTGAGTATCCTTATTAGATATTAGTATAATTAATAGTTTTTTATAGCAAACAAATGCGCACCGATCCTTACACATCGCTATCACTGCTCAGAAAGTTATTTCAGCACAGTCGATACATCAGTAGCGTACCATCAGATACAAATTCAAGCTAATAGTTACAAACAACAAGTAGGACAAAAACAATTTAGCATAGATATTATGTACAGAACGATGTTTGGGCTTTGCAAACGCGCGGATGGGTGAAGCCACGCTTTGTACAAGTTATAATCAAGTTCTAAGCTTTGCTGTCAAGCATTCGCGTTTATCTCGACGACTTACTTATTCGTCATCGTTCTGTCATTTGTTGTTGTTTCTCTGCAAACGAAATATTACTTGAGTATACAATAACTAGGGATGCGTTGATAGATTCATGAGATTCATACAGCTCAACAAAGCCAGATTATTAATCCCAAATTCACCAAAAATACGCGTTTTGATTTCACTAACCGTCATAAAATAGTGAATGTATTAAGCAATATTGTGCATATAGCGGCCATGTCAAAACAAGCTTTTTTTAATGAAAATTGATAATCAACAATAAATAGGAACCGTTTACACTTGTTCACATATACACATGTAATGCTTTCAGTTGGGCCTATGATATTAAATCTATCAAAGCAAGAAAATTAATACTAGACATAGAAATAGGCACAGTTATAAGCAAAGTCGTCAAATATAGAACCGGTCTGCGGTTTTAGAAACTTGAGTATATAGAATAGTTTCTAGGTTCTGTTACAGAATTCCAACATTATGCGTCCAAATACGGAAATATATGATATTTAGATTTAAAAAAATCAGTTTATAAAATGTTGAAATCTGTATTACAAAGTTCTACGTTTTAGAAAAAACTAGATTTTTAGACACATAATCTAAATGCCTGGTCAGTGACGGTAAGCGTGAAGCTTGCATGCTAACTTTTAAATTTAGAAATATTGATCTAAAAATACCAGCCAAAAACAAACATTAAAAAATAGATATTCGGAAATAATCGTTTTTTATTTAATGGCTCAATATTTTTAGATATATTTTTCTGTAAATGGTTTGTCGAACCTTCACATCCAAATCCTCGAATTTTCATATATTCTTACGAGTACGTACATAATTAGTTTAACAAAGTATAAAATTATATCGTAATTTATGTATTAGGCACGCATCATAAGTGTTTTTAAAGGCACTTCATTATTTTCTATATAATAAAAATAGTAAATTTAGAATCTGTGATCCAAAGTAGCAGCGTGGAAAAGAGAAAAAAATAAAACGTTAGAAATTTTTTAAAAATAATCCGCTTATATAGTAGTAAATGAAATTAATACATTTTGAGAGTGTTATGTCGCATTCAGAAGTACATAAATGACGCGCAGTGGAGTTACTTAGGATTAAATCATAGTCACATTTTCTCTACGTTAACACAAACATGTAATATAATGAATAAAATAAACTGTTTGGCAGCGTTGTTGTTACTTATATCTCTTCCGCAAGGCTGATCTATTACTTCCTCTTTGACCAAAGCCGTGTATTGACACAACTGATATCGTGTGAGTTAACAGACATAACTATTATTACTTAACTACTTTCATTAATGTAAAAAGATAAATGTAACGTTCACCTGACTATTATCAATTTTACTTTAATTAAGGCAAAGAGTATTTTTTTCCTAAACAAATATCAATGTAACATATCACTCTCAGATCACCTTTACCGTATCACTATTAACACTTACCGTGTTGTGAATCCTTCGTAGTTCTGTTTCGGTTCCTCCTGCGGCCTGAAGCTCGAGAACGTGGGGCTCTGCACTGTGTACTGTTTGTCTTCACTTCGGAACGAACTCTGACTGTACGCGCCGTTTCTATCCGGCTGAGGCGTCAGAGTGGGCGTGTGAGGCGAAGGGGGCACGTTTTGGGACAAATGGCTGGTATTTTGCGACAAATGGCTGGTGTTCTGAGTCAAGTGGCTGGTGTTTTGAGTCAAGTGGCTCGCGTTCTGTGTGGAGTAGTTAGGCCCGTAGTTGTACGGGGAGCCGATGGATTGGTTGAGATGGGAGACGTGAGATGAGATGTTGGTGGTGTTTTGTGTGTGATGGGGGGAGAATGTGCTGTTAGGGGAGTAGGTTGTGTTGGCGAAGCTTGATGTTGGCGATTTTAATCTGGAAGATAAGGAGTTTTATTGTAGAACTTATGTGTGATTAATTGATACTTTACTATGGTACTATTAGGCTGTACCATATGTACTATTATTGTATTTAATTAGTATGTATATATTTATTCAAATTATCTACTATTTACTGTAACCAAAAGAATACAAACACATTAGTTTATTAGCCAGAACACATTGGAAACACAAATTTAGTCAAATAATCCGGCCCGATTCAAACCTGGCGCCAAGGTGCCCATGATGCTGAACTTTTAACTTTTTTTTTTCCAAATATTACTAAATATTTTACTTGTTGTGCACTTTCTTTGTAATAATCACGGTTTGTTTGTTCTTCTCTTCGGCAACTGAGTGACTGATTCGACTAGATTTTTGGCATAGAGATAGTTCAGTATCCGGAGAGTGCTAATTGCTACTGTTTTCCCGGGAAAACAAACATTAAAAGCTAGTAAAGATACCTCTGATAGTCAGCGCCGTGCGTGTGTTCGTTGTCGGTCTCGTCACCGGACGTGTCTCCAGTCTTCAGCTTGTACTTGGCTTGTCTGATGGCGGTGAGGCGGCCGCGAGCCTCTTCCAACTCCTTCTCTATGCGGAGCACTTCAGATCTGCACACAATATAAAGGAATATTGTTTATATGTGACAAAAAAAGACAACTTATAAATAACTCCAAGAAAGGAATCTCTATCTGAGACATCATCATCCGCAGTTTTTCTTATCCCAATGTTAGGTATAGGCCTCTCTCGTTTCGTATAGGTCGTCTGACACTTACATGGTGTTATGGTTCTCGAGTCATGTGTATGGCGCATTGCAACGAGAAGCAACCTCGAAGGATGGGTCCAATGACGGACAGCCGCGGACGAGTACTACAGCGTTTCCGTTTCCCGCTATCCCGTGTCACCCTTGAGTTTAAGTGTGTAAGAGTCCCACATGACCAGTCTGGCTCCCCGTGGAGGAACACTAACCTGGCGTCGATCTCCTGCGCGATCCCTCCCACCATGCGTCGGTTGAGCACGAGGCTGCGCTCCTCCTCGCAGTGTATAGCGTCCCGCGCCGCTCGCACCAGGTTGTCCGTGGAGCGGATCACTTCAGCGCCCGCCGCCTGCAGCCGCCGCGTCGACTCGGACGACGGGTCCGCTTTCACCTGGCATAATACACCCATCAACACATCAATAAGGCCAATAAAATAAAAGAAAAAAGATGTAGCTCCAAACTCATAATGAAACGGATGTATATACCTTGCAAGCGACGAGCAGCTGTGCCGTGCTGGAGGCGACCTGCCGTGCGCTGGATATCAGCCGCTCCTCCGAGCCTGCACCCTGCACCAGCGCGTTGGCAGCCTCCACCAGCGAGTGAGCAGCCGCAGCCACCAGCCGCGCCGCGGAGATCAGACCCTCGGACCACTGGCCGTCGTCCGACGATGACGTGGGCCGACGGGCCACCTTGCCCTGGAGAAAGAGAATCAAAATCAGTTTAGTTTGCTAGAAACACGATAATTCTTGTACAAGATTCTGACAGACGTTATCGTAACTGCCACACAAACGGTAGCCAGGCGAGTAGAGGCTCTAATAAACCGAAGTTAATGAATACCTGGTCAATGAGCTCTCTCTGCGCCGCTGACGCAGCCCTGACGAGCGCTGAAGTAGCCGTGATGATGGACTTGGCAGCTTCCAGTATCATCTCGTCGAAGTTCAGACTCTCATCCGCTTCCTGAAATATACACGTATTTGTGCGTTTGAGTTTGTTTTTTATCCTGCACAGCTAGGCATTTGACCACAAGTACGAGCACGGAAGTCAGCGATACTGTAGCTCTAGATGGAGCATGCCTAGTCTGGTAACACACCGTTAGGTGCTTGACGACAAATTTTGCAACTCTAGGACGGTAGCTAGCCAGGAGCGATAGGAAAAGCCCCTGTTGTGATCTGAAATTTTCCTTCACGATGAATGTGTATTTTATAATGATGACGTTCAATCATAATTCATAAATTAAATTGGTTTAAGTTGCAAGATCGGAAAACGTATTTTAGGGGATTAGGATAACGCGATTACAACATAATAATTAATTACTACTAATGTTTAAACCTACTCTTATGGACGTATTATGAACAGTTTAAGTATATAAGACAAAAATCTTAACCTTAAAAAAATTACAAAGTGAACTAAAATGAAACTTTTAAACGGCTTCTATATACAATACAACAATTCTATATTGTCACGGTAAAAATACAACACTGTTGAATAATAAACTGACACAAAAAACTGTCAGTAAATAAACAATTATTAGTTTTTTATTGTACACAAACAAAACATAACAATACAAAAATATTAATAAAAATTAAAAATTAAATTAAATTATTATTTTTAAATATTAAAAGTACTGTTATAACATCAAAATTATAAATTAACCCTCACAATAACAAAACAAATATCCTAACCTCGAAATGTAAAAGCTAAATTTATAATCTAGACGAGCAATCTACAAATCAAATTCAATTTTGGCAAATTAATAGAGACAACGAAAATCCCTTAGAACCTAGTCATTATAATACCTTTCGAAAGAACCATCGAGTCGCTATTCTTCTAAACATTTTCATCTTTAAAACTTTTAACTTTACAATACGTAAAACTGTTTAAAAATGCTCTGTAGACGTATTTAATAATATACCATACTCAGACTACGAGTAGACTACGATCTGACAGATATTAGAAGTGTCCCTGTTTATATGGATGACTGCTTACAAGTCAGCTTCAAGGATCATTAACCATATGAGGAATGTGTATTCGTAGGCACATTTATTACTTGTCTTTACAACTATTTGATAACTGATGTCTTAGTTGATATCGGTTGACAATAGGATAGATTTGCAGGGCATGGACGTCGCCGAGACAAGATCGGCTATTCTTCGATAAGAATAGCAAGTACACGGATATTCCCACTATGTTTGTATAGAACATCATATTTTTTCTGCTTTAGCTAACTTACCCTTAAGTATTGTCACACCTTTCTTTAACACGTTGTATAAAAACGTTTTTCTTTTTGTTTTTATAACTATTTATCATCTAGAAACCTAGAAAGTTATAATAGGGATACTGTAGTCTTCTTCATATCTTCATTAGTGTTGAGCACGTCGACGTGCCGAGATCGTTATGTAATATGTTTGATTCCTGGGTGACATGAATACAACCAAGAATATCAAACATATCTTAACGACACACGACATATTGTTGAATTTTCTTCTTGCTTCTGCGGCATTCTTCTTTCTTCTCTACATACTTGTTCATTAGAAGTCCTTAATAATATCACAATCGTACAGTATAATAATTTAAACTTGTTTACACTCAAAAACGATATGATATATTCAAACTTCAATACAGAATGAGTTTAAAACAAATTTTACACTACACATGAAACTGTTATGAATGTTTAATAACCAAACTAAGTATTGAACATACCTGTACTTTGACGCTCTTCCTGGGTCGCAATGAGTCTAGTTTCTTAGCTGCCGCATCTATGGAAGCTGCGGCGCCTAGTAACTCATTCTCTGCTATGACGGTCGGGTCATCTGGGTCCACCCAGTCTGAACCTGGTCCAGATAAATGTTATTTTTAGATACAGTGAAAATAAACAAATCAATAGTGGATACCATTGCATGATGGTGTTTAAGGAAATGAAGATGCTGACACTACGACTAAGCATGCTGTAAGTGAATATTTCTAGGAAAGGTCTTTAAAACAACTAAGTGATACACAAAGCAGATTTTTTTATATTTACTATACGTCACAGCAGTAATACATCGAGTAAGACAGTCAAGCAGTATGTTCTACGTTGCAGGCAGAAATTATAGCATATACGAGTACAATTGTTCTTTTTCTGCCCAGAACTAAAGCAGTTGTAGCATGACCTAGTTACCTTTAAGCAGTTCCGCAGTAGCTATGATGTCGGCTACAGTGTGTGCTACGCGACGCGACAGCTCGGGGAAGGATTGTCTAGCCGTGCTGTCTCCATTGCAAGCTGAGAGAACGGCTTGGAGTAATGCACGATAGGCTTCCGCGGCACCGCGACCGGCTTCCAGTGTTCGTTGTTGCAGGTCTGAGGATTCGGCGCCATGCGCTGCTCCCTGTCGAATAATATATAGGTGTTGACTTCTGAAGATATGTCATATCTGTCACTTACAAATTACGAAAGCGCTTTGGGATATGTTATGATGTTATGCAGTGCAGGAAAATGATAAAATGAGTGAAAAGGCTGATAAACTCCAATAATAATAGGAGAAATATAGTGAGTCAAACGAGAAATTACTGTATATAGAAAACAATGCATAAGTTTTTGAGGGTAAATTGGATTGTAGACGAATCGTAGGTATACGAAGAGTTCCTTATCATTGTTAGGAAGAAAGTGTAATATGACGAATTCTACACTGGTCCATTTCCATTTATCCCCATGCCTCTGTATCATAAAAGTATATTAAAAATAAACGGCTGCTGCGGTCGCCTTAAGTTGACAGATGGATATACATGTGGTATTTATCCCTAAAAAGTAAATGGGGACAGCCCAGTAGTAAAGAAGTACCTTGCAAGCGACGAGTAGTTCGACCACAGTCTTGCGTCCGAGGTTGGCAGCAGCTGTGAGCTGGTCTTGCTTGTTGGCGTTGCCAGCCGCGACCGCCTTGGCAGTGGCGACGGTCATCTGGCGAGTACAACGGACCAGCTCTTCCGGGGTCGCCGCAGATTTTGGTGGAGAGGGAGACATCAGCACCTAAGGGAAAGAAAATGAATTAGTACAGCTTGCAAAGAGCAATTATGTTAAGCCAAATGCTTTGAATTGGTTATCTCCCATTGTATTCATCTTCTTCGTTGTTCTTAATAACAAACATTAGAATCTTTTGAGCCCGAAGATGATTTTAAGTTATTGTCATCATACAAAAAAGAGCTTCTACAATAAAGAAGAAAACAATATAGATAAAAGAATACTGAGAATATGCTTGCCCTTATGATCACTTTGTATTTTTCATGCTGCATAAAGTAAAAAAACGTACCTCGATCTCCTGCGAGATGGCTTCAATAGTGGACTCTAGCGCGCGAGTGCCCCTCGTATGTTCATCTTCAACTGCCTTCACTGTCTTCAGCAGTGACGTTACGTTGGTTACCATTACCTGAAAGATCAACGACAGGTTACACCACTGTGGCTCTAATAACGAAGGTGAAAGCGAGAGAGTGGTGCTAATATGATTGTCTATAGATCAGTTGAAAAAAAATTAAATTGTCATCATTTCACTTTGACATTATTGTTCCAATTGAAAGATTTGCAGCAAATCAATAACTGTAATTTATTCATTTATTACATTTTTCCTATTTGATAAAAATATTTTACGTCGATTGCAATAATTTATATGGATCTTCAAAGTTACTTGTGACTACTGTGGAAGTAGTTGTTCAATTTCTCTTTTTGTATGTATAGACCATGATGGCCTGTATGCCTCCTAGAATAGTATAATCAATCTATTGTCTTCTAGGAGGTAAGAACTTTAATAATCATGCCCAGAAAATTCAACAAAGAGTACTACTACTGGCTACAAGACTACTGTTTAAAGTTTAATTAACTTTACTCTACACATAATCACAATTTCGACTCTGAACTCTTTCACCTAACCCAATAAATTTGACATTAGATAGGGACAAAGAGATGTTGACAAACACGTTAACACCACAAACTCCACAATGATTTTTGAATGACACCAGCTGGTGATTATCCGAAGGGCAGTACGCGTTTAGCGTCATTACCACATAACGCATTAATCAAAGCTTTGGGTTGCCAGCTCAATGGAAAATTTCCCACAAAAACGGTGCAATTAAAACGTCAAAAGCTCCATGCCATGGAAACCCATAAGCTTTCAAATATATAATAACAATACATATATTTAAAATACATAAAAATTTGTTTGTAAAAAAATACATATATTATATAATTGTGACGTCAATATTGGACTTTTTAAGCTGTGGCGCGAATGAAAGCTTGTGGTTTTGACAGGTTATCGACTGAAGCTGTCACCGAGCCGTGAGATGAACGTTTGATGTTGTAAACCACTAACAAACTAAACATATACTTTTAGAATTGTAGATAATGCCTCGGGGGTTTTGTAAAATATAAAACAACACGAAAGAACAAAGATTTCTACAATTGCCTAGCAAGATTATTGACTATTAGTGTTATAAAATTTAGTTTGGAGACCTTTTGGAGCATTATTTTATTACACTAAAAATATATTAAAGGTTTATACAATCACTGAAACTCAACTTTTTATTTACATATCAATACGTAAAAAAGGCGTGTCGAAACCGTTCACAATATCAATTAAAATAATTATTTGACATTCAATTCTACTCGTAACTAAAAGTCAAGTAGCAATAGGAAAATTACACCAGAGTACCGAAGGCATCATCTCTTGCTAAGTTAATAATAACACTGATTATACGATTGTGCTTCGATGTATGATTGCAGGATGACTGAGAGAGACAGAGTGAGAGAGCGACTGAGAAGGAAGATGTTTGAAGCACATACTCGTTTACACTTTGTTCAAAACAATGGCGAAATCAGATCCAGATGTCATGCCTTTAGAGGGAGCTTCTTAGAAGGTAATGATGGAATGCTGATTTCAGAACACGGATTTTTTTGGATATTTTTACACAAGAAATTGACATGAACACGCAATATTAACAATGAATCAAAGTCCCAAACGGTATAATTACAAACATTCCACACGAAACAATTTAAAAGGGGCTATCAAACAAAAATATATGCTTCAAACATAAAGAGAACGATACAAAATGCCGCCATGAAATCCGAAGCTTCCACACCATGCCTCGGGATTGATCCAGTGATATATAATATTGTTAGCGCAGACGTGCTGGTTAGAACAACGATTTGTGGCAAATGCTCTAACCGATTTACTGTTGTCCGTCGCAACCGCCTCAGTTTCTTGGAACCTATCATTCTTTATTTCATCTAGCATTCTCAATTGCTCTTCCATTCGACTGTTAGGTCTCGATTTACGAGCATTATTTCTAAACGCTACTATAGAACGTATCCTTCTTAATTCTTCATCAGTGGTGTCTTTTTTGTTTAGTATCGCTTCATAGAAATTCCACCAGTTATCGATAGTGCCGAATTGATTTTCGCGATTTTTCAAAATGTCTTCATATATAGACCACCAATTGTTGGCATAATATTCCATAGGGTATGTCCGAGTGAGGTCAAAGATTTCTAAATTGTTTCTTGAATTCTGGCTGTTGATCTGTGATCTCTTTAAAGTATCACCGTTTGTAATGCTAGTGTTAATGTATTGGTTGATATGTTTATTTGTATGTAGGTTAGAATGTATGTTGAGTATGACGTTCTTGTGATATGTAGGAGTTTGAGATCGTTCAGGAACATGGTTCTCTTTGTCATTTGTTTCTCTCTTATACTTGCGAATAATTTCTTTATAGTATTTCTCTAATAGACAGAGCTCTTCGTAAGTATACTTGGATATGTCTATTTGAGTGTATATATTAACTATGTCTTCGATTTTAACCATCTTTTTCTTTCGGGCTTCGATTTTGATATTTGATAAAGCTTTTAGTTGTTCGATCAATGGATCGAATCCTTTGTAGATAAAGTCTTTTTTGGCAAATTCAATCAGTTTTAGAACCATGTCTTCGTATTTCTTGTCGTATTCTAGATTCTTCTTGACAGCTTTAGATTTATCGACTTCTTCGATAAACGATTCAAGAGTTTCTTTTTCCTTCTCGTATTTGTTAATGTTTGATTGAATTTCACCTAAAACTAATTCGTGCCCACTAAATCTTTCCAGGTCCCGTCGAGTTTCTTCCATTTTCTCCAAATTACGTTTGGCTATAGCTTTCCACCATTCGGTATCGTCTTGGAAGAGTTTCCAGAATTCTATTTTTACTTTCCTATTTATCGTGTTCGGAGAATCCTCTTTTGGTCTAACTTCTGGTTTTACAATAACCTCAGTCGATTCATCTTTTTGCTTTTCAGGTGTTTTCAAATCTACTGGGCTTTTGACTTCATATTCTTCGGGGCTTGTAGCTTTCTCTAGATCGACAGGTTCTATATTCAGTGTTAAGTTTACTGGTTTCACTTTTTTCACTTTGAAGACTGGGCTCTTAAGCGTATTTTCTTCAACTTTAGGTTTCTTAGCCGGAATAGTTGTAGTCACAGTTTTAATCGTAGTTGTAACTGTAACCTCATCTATTTCCATCTCAGAATCTAGATCCTCAACAACTTGCGATAGACGTTTCATTTCATTATCCAAGTCCGTGTTTGCTTTTATCTTTTGAATCATATCTCTCTTTCTCCTTCTATCATCCCTGTCAAACATATCATCCGTCAGATCAACAAGCTTCTTAACTTCACCTAGGAATATGTTTTCACCGTATTTGAGTACCCTCCAGTCCATATCAATGAGACTATTCCTTGCAGCTACGTTGTATCTTTCATTTAAATTATCATCTTTCATAGATTTAGATGGATTTTTCATTAGGCTTTCTATATACGCTATAACTTCTTCGCAATTATCATGGAATATAGACGGAGAGACATCATCATCTTGACTTGAATAATCCAAGAGCTTGATTAATTCTTCTTCTTGGTCGGATTGGAAAATATCAGTTTCTGAATCACAGCTATTATAGTCACTCCTTAAAGTCATGTTAAACGAGCGTCGTTTGTTTTGTCGAGGGATCGTGTTATGTTTCACGGGCAGGCTCCATCGCTTCGTCGTGTCAGACAGACGCTAGACAATAACAACCTTTATTAGTATGTACCGGAAAGTCCAATATTGAGTCCAACATTAACTAGACACTGTTTAGACATGGACACACATAAAAAACACTGACATGTCAGAATTAAGAACTAGAATGAGTGATGTTTGTATGAGTTTGTGAGATATAGGATAGGTACTTAAATTATTAGTCAAACAAACCACAAATTATACCTATGTTAATACATATTTTTTCAATTCTTTCCAGTTGACGGGATTTTTTAAAAATATTATTTTAAAGTTTTTTTCTGGCTACATAATACAAATAAATATGAATGAGGTATATACAAGAACTTGACAATCCTTATCATTCAGCAGCTTATTTAATACTGCAGAGTATAGGTCTTCTCCTTTCTTACATCAATTTTACCATGTTTACTTTTCACGGTTTTTGCAATTATTATATAAATTATGGATATGAACCTATTCTATTCCAAAAATAGATACGATACTCTCCTATGAAACAAGTAGAGGTCATAGGCCACTATGAAATCTTAATAGCAGGTTTGAGTTTTCATTTATTTAACAGCAATAACTTTCTAAATAATTATACTTACCTTGCTGCTGAGTAGTATTCTTGCTTCTTATGAGATGTTAAAAATGCGGTATTTGCCTAAGTTCCTAAGGGTTGCCGATGCATTTCTATCGGCGTTCATAATCAACGCCTATGACAACAACTCGACCCGAAGTCCAACAATTTAGGTCCACTGTTCGAAGATCTGTAACTGAAGTAACAGTCGTACCTTAGCAGCATGTTTGAGCCTCTGCATGTGTGGATGTTGGACGTGCTTCCCGCTGGCGGCAGTAGTCGCCGCGGCGAGGTCGCGCAGAGCCGCCGCCACGTCACGCGCGGCGTTCAGCAGCAACACTTGCGGCTCGGGGTTGCCAGCGCCGAGCGACATGGCGCCTTGCTTCACTACTTCGCATAGCGCCACTGGAAGATGACATCGATTAACATATGTGTACCATAGATATGTACACAATAAGAGAAAATCGCCTACGACTATGCAAACCTTACACAATTTGGAATTTAAATTATTGCTTGTCAAAATGCGTTGGGCAAGTGCCTTTATAATCAAAAACAAAATGACTAACTACAACAACAAAAAAATATAGCAGAATACGAGCTATAGACACAAGATCTACAGATAATCCAAATTCACCAACCCACAACAAGAGGGCAGCGTGCCCAGTGATAGCCGCATTACCACGCTGAATGGCAATGCTTATACGTTGGGCCATATAAAAACCGGCACGCTTCGAATCGATCAAACGCTCCGATAAGTTTTCGAAAATAAGATGAGCTCCCGGTCCACACGGCTCTGAAGTCTCGACTCCAAATGGCTCAAATACATAAGATGTACCGAGGCTTATCATTGCTTACTTTATCAATAATTACATACTTATGTTGCCATGGCCAGATGTTCCTGGGGTCTTCTTCGACAAAGGTCCTGGGGTCCTGTACCGAGTCTAGGCAGTTTTGAAGACGTTTAGAGAATACTGAAAATAACCAGCTTTCTGGTTTAAGATTTCACCGTTCTACTGGAGTTATGTAATTATGAAATAGACTCACGTATGGTAGTGAGAGCGCTCTGGGCAGCCGTGGCGAGCTGTTCCTGCGAGCCGGCCGCTCCTCCCACGAGGGTCTTGGTGTCCTCCACCAGGGTCTTTGCAGTTTTGAGAATGTTCTCGCGGTGGTCGGAGAATGTGTCCGATTCTTTCTCCGATTGAAGAGTTCCTGTTGGGATATCGTAAGGTTCTGTTTAAATTCCATCTGTTATCTTTGGTCTAAAAGTTTGTACAATTTAAATGCGTCGTAGTTTCCTAAAAATCTTGACAAAACTTAGTATTATGGAGATTTTTAGTCGACGGGGATTTTTGATTGAGGTTATCTCCCAAAAATGGGTAAACTTGCTACGGCATCATTTACAGGCCGATTTCAACAATGTTTGATGCAGACATGCGGAACACAACATTAGTTAAGATTTAAGGATTAAAAAACAGTCACATGGTTGTCTTTAATTTAAATTGGTAAAAAGTATACGGTTTTTTAGGTCTATAGTTCGCAGAACAACAGGTCTACATGTGGTGTTTCGTTACCGGCGCTGGCGAACAGTATGGTGGTGTCCAGGTCTCCGATGATGGCCGCGATGGTGGCGGCCGCGTCGATGCAAGCTTGTGTACCTCGCGACCCCGCCTGCAGCGCTGACAGTACGCCTACCACCTGACATACAAAATACCAGCCATTTATATGAAGTCCTTTATGACTGACAGCTCAGCGGTATATTTAGGATTCAGCTGTTAGAATGCAGTAGAGTCTGTGAAGTTTACGGTTTACGACTCTCGATCGCCGGCACGTGGTAAAGATCCACCCTCTGAGACTTCTGTGCACCGATGGCAAAGAGCCGACATTGTCATGTCTTCTTTCATTACGCGATCTTAGATGGCGGAACATTGTCGTGTTGACTGTACAATAGAATCCAAAGAAGGCTTGGTACTGTCACCCACAGCATCGAGTCATAGTTACTTATCTGTCGCTATAGCACTAAAATTTGTTTCTTCTAATTATTAGTAGTAAATTTGTCTATATTTTTCCATGGCTAGTATTGAATTATATATGTATATATTGTATTTATATATGTATTGTGTAGTTATATGCGTCGTATTTACAGTTGTTAAGTTGACAGTGTAATATTTTAAGGCCTCTTTAATATTATATATAATTATCTTGTACGTGCAAATATTAATACATATATATATATATAATTCATTTACGTGTGTGGTTGCCTGGAAGAGATCACTTTAAGCGGTAAGACCGCCATTTAAAACTAGTAAATGTTTTTAAAAAGTTTTTCGATGTAATAGTTTATTTATTGTTTATCTGGTTTTTGAATAAAGAGTTGTCTATATATTGCCACTGTAAATAACACAACTGGTGCAACGCCTGGAAAAGTGAGTTCGTCATTAATATTTTTTTTAAATCGTGTAGTTCCTTTATGTCGTATAGTACCTTCTCGTTGACGATCTTGGCGTGGTCGGCGACGGCGCGCTGGTTGTTGGGCACGGCGCACAGCCGACAGTCGCCGCCCGCCTTGATCAGCTCCGACACACTCTCGCCTAGTTCGACCACGGCCACGCGGATCCTGATTCACAAACAAACGATAAATTTAAACAAATACCATTATTTATTGGTACGGTGTCCGACAAAAAAGTCAACTTACGAAATGAAATTATTTATTGGCCCTTAGTATAACCACTTATGTAATACTGGGCAAGTCACATTACAATATTTCACATTAATTTAATAAATGTCAAATGTACGTAAGTCAAAAAATATTACAAGTCACTTCATTACAAAATTGTAATAGGATTATGTACCATCGATAAATTACTGATCATAAATATTACCAAAATAATTTACATTAACGTCAGTTGAATTTAATGAAGTCATGATAAAAAACCTACTTAAATATTATATTTAAAATAAAATTATGTTTTCTCATTACAACTTCTTAGTGATTTTTCGACAGTGAAACCTGACCACGAACTGGGAGACGCAGCGTAGGTAGGCCTTCCACTAGTTGGACCGACGACATAGTAAAAGTCACAAGTAACCAGTGGATGCAACTGGCAGCTTGTCGTTTGGAATGGCGTTCTGAGGGGGAGGCTTATATTCAGCAGTGGATGTTCTGTCTGATTATGATCATGATGATGAAGTGTGACTTATTTGAATTCGTCTGTCAGTAAGCGTGTTTGTCTGGTATGTTGTTAGTTTACGCTCGGCGAACATCCCGCACTAAATGCAATGTAGTAATGCAATACATAAAAATATAATAGACAATAGACCAGTCGTAAGACTAATATAACTTTCCATAATAGTTTACTAAAATTATTACGTAGTGGCAAAACAACACAGCGCTGTCATTTGTACAAGAACTTTTCCGATTGTTGTGAGGTGGTTATTAATTGGTTGTTGTGAATAAAAACCTCACTGGAATCGGACAACATTAAAAGGTATAAAAGAGCTATATCTTATTGTATGGACAAGTTGGCGGTGTATAGCTGTGTTAACGCGGATAACACCGTAGGACGCAGCTAGTATATTATGCAGAGATGCTGACCTGTTGGCGACATCTCCGTTGGGAGTCGTTGCGGAGGCCCCCACACTGTCCTGTGCCAGCTGCTCGTACTTCTGGCACATTTCGTTACCCAACTGCACCAGCAGGGAAGCGTCTGTTGCCGATTTCGCAGTCTGCAATGAGAAACATTCATCATTTTCCTATAAAGATGACAAAAAAAATCGAAATCGGGACAGCATATCTGATTCTGTACTACAGAGTAGAACATTATATTATTTTTTGTCGTTAATATAATAGAATCTTGAAAAAAATACATTTATTCATATAAATACTTAAATTGTATCAAAACTTTTGTATATTGTTATCTTAATTTTGTTTATTATGTTATATTGTGTAATTTTATTTTTAATTGTTTTTTTTTTAGAATTTGTGACAATTACAAGTGTAATTTGATTAGTTGATAATGAATGAAATGAAATGCCTTGATACTTCATCTAAAAAGAAAATGTTTTGTTTTTTTACGTCTCCATTTATTTACCAACTCATTTCAGTAATATTTGTCAGGGCCTGGGATCTGAACTAATAAAATTAATTACTTAAATAAATGAACACTAAACAAGAGAACACAAAAAACAGCAAAAGAGTATATACACATTTTTTACATTTTTTTCAGTTATTTTGTTTATATTAAGAGTAGATTTATATCTTTATTGTAAGTACACCCCGTCCTATACATTATTTTTTGTCAATAATCTCCATCCAATGGTTGCCTCGAAGAGATTTTAGCGATAGGGCCGCCACTTGTACCACATGTAAAATTATATATTTTTTGATTTATGTTTTGTGTGTCTAGAATAAAGCGTTCATTTATCTATCTACGTATTAGTGTTAGTATCTCACCATGTCGGTAGCAAGGCGAGCGATCTCCTTGGCAGCGCCGACCATCCTCGTCTGGTAGTCGACGAACGAGTCCGTCTCGTCGTAAGAGCCGAGCAGGGACATTCTGTTACAACGGACAAGTACAAATTATTGTCAGTTTTATAAACTTGGTTGTATTAGTTGAAGCTATTTCAAGAAACTCCACTGGAATAAGTTTAGGTCACTGTATCTTATCGAGTGAAGTCCTATACAGGGTTATCGGCTAGGGGTGTATTAAGCCGAAAGGGGGTCACTAGACTCAGCCTAAGGAACAACTTAAACTTAAAATCAGCTGTTCCACATATTTTGTTAAGGACCGATCAACTTTTTGAATGCAGCCGATAATCCTGTATATTTGATGCAGACAGGTAATACTTCTTTGAACCCCCCTTAGGGGTCGAACAATGAAAAAAAACATTTCTTCCATCCCCTACACCTTATAATAAATACACTCTCCAAATATTATGTCCCTAGGTTCTGTGCTTTAATAATATCAGTCAGACAGTCGGTCAGGACTTACTCTTTCAAATACGAGTAAATAAATAAACAAATAATATCTGAAATGTATATATATCGAATACATACAACTTCTTCATTATGAAATCTATTCGTCGTAGTGATGAAAAGTCTGTGGCAAAACTTTCTTCACTTATTTTACCACTCACAAAAACTACGTTAATTTATGTTCAAAGCCGGCGGAGGTTGACAATTTCCAGAATTATTATTATTTTCGTTTGATATGTAAAATAATCAACAGAGCTATTTGCTAAAGTTCAGCATTGAATACACAAAAACAAGAGCTAGCAAACTTGGTTTCGTTTTTACAGTTCGCTGCTATTAAAAACGAAACCAACTTTGCTTGATCTTATTAACAATTATTTCGCGACTAGCTCTAGCCGGATAGCCCAATATAAAGGTGTAAAAAACAACAAGTTAATTATAAGCCTGTCGTATTGAAGCCGGTTGCCATTTATTTTAAATGAATTATTATATCTCCCTTATTTCTAATTCTTCAATGAACACAACACTTAGTACATATATAAATAAACAAATAAGTAATATTTAAGATAGTAAACAACGGCGAGCTTTGGAGCCGCGTGCCAAATGTATACTGGGTCAGTTACTGAGCGACGCGTGTCAATGCCACGCGAAAATATATCAGTAGATGACGTTTGCAATCTGTAGTATAACAAGCGTAGTATAGTTAAAGCATGACTCATATACGTTTACTAATTTTACTATCTTTAACCCGCGACTTTCATGTATCCACAACATTTGCAATTTTGATCCCCCCATAAAACGACGAAAAAAGTAATAATAATAATAATAATGAATGAAAAATGCCGGTTTTCATCTGGCCCAAGGTATAAATAAGCATGCCATTCAGCGTGGTGATGCGGCTGGTCATACATTTTAAATGTTGTCAATTGCGTGGTATTGCTAGTAAAAGTTTGCCAACTAATTTATTTTTTATGGCACTCGATAAGTATAAGTACATTCATCTTCAATTTAAACCCTTGTTCGCGATAAAAGATAGTCTGTATGTATGTCTTTTTCCAAGGTCTTGTCTATATATTTGTATCAAATATTTCCCGTCTTTGCAAGTTTCGTATGGGCTGAAAAGTATTCGTTTTTGATTCTTTTTTTTATGACTCTAAAATGAAGGTTTGCTATTCATCGGAATTTTTGATTTTCTTTTATTCTTATATACAGTCCTACTAAGTTGGCTAGTACTAGAATACTCCCCGATTTCTACACGCAAAACTCCTGCTAGCCCCTCAGTCAGACGAGTGCCTATTAAGGACGTATTTACTTTCCTTTGATGGTTGCAAACTTAATGCGTTTAATAACGACTGCCCGTCTCGATCGGATTGGAAACATGCCAAACATCGGTACATTCAAAGCCATTGGCGAATAGCGACTCACTAAACTAACCTCATCTGGCAGTTTTAAAATTGTCAACTCTCTTTCGTTTCCATAAGTGAGAAAAGGACGGATACAATTTGAAGAATTGTCATTTAAGCTGGCGTAGCAGGCCGAATAGGGGTATATACGGTACAGTGCAGTAGCTATAATAAAATTTATACGCAAACTATAAAAAGAGAGAGATAAAGAGAAAGACTAGATAAAAGAGAGAGAATAAAGAAAAAGCAATATGGAGACCGAGCACTTTGAAATTGAATTTAGAAATATCTTATTTAGAAATATATATTCATATGACCAGAATGCTGGCTCTTATTTTGGGCAAAAATGCTGGCTGCATTGCAATTCAACGTGGCAATGCAGCCAGCATCCTAGGAACTTTCCCTTCTACTGGGGGTTTATTATTAGATTAGTTTCTATAACTGAGAATGTTTTTCCCTTGCTTTAGAATTTTAATTAAAATACCTAAAACGTATCAACTTATAGCATCCTAATTTGAACTCGAGTCTCCCATTTATTAGCTGTACGAGCAGGACAGAAAACGGTGGGTTGACTTTACTTATCTTTGAAACTTTAAATATTCTTGACAAACGAGTTTTCTTAACAGATATTAATTTAAATTACTCAGATTTACTCGTAAATTGAATCAGACGAATTTCGAACCTGCTCCTTCTTTGAAGGTTAAAAAGCGGCCGGTCGGGGACCTCACTTACTTTCAAAAGTTTGTAACATTATCCGACAAGCAAGTTTTTTATCCTAGTTATTAATTCAAATTTATATAAAAAAAAATTAACTGAGGATGTCAACAACTTGTTCGCAGTCGATCATAAAACGGTTCGATTGGTTTTCTAATAGCTACACACGAATGGCACTTGTCTACCCACCAGTACACTCCAGTACACTCCAGTACACTCCAGTATATCGCATCGGCCGATGATCTAACGCACGCTAAATATACCATCGATACGTTAACTCGATCGATTTGAATATATCCATGTATGCAGGTTTGTTTGTTTGTACTCTATGTAATGTGGTAATTGGTAAAATTAAGAGGTGTTCTTTATGTTCTTTAGGAGTATATTGATTTAGGTTTCATTACGTGATTATTGTAAAGTATCAGAGACGTGATTATTGTAAAGTATCAGATGATTTGTAATAATACTTTCTATGTATTGTTTTAGCTGAGCTAACACTATACGGGTACTACGAGGTCACCTGTGGTCAGTGAGTCTGGCTATGGCTCGTTGCAGCGTATCCAGCATGGCCCCGGTGGCACCACGCTTGGCCAGCAGCTCGCGCACACACGACGTCAGCTCCGTGAGAGCTGATCGAGTGAGCGTCAGCTGTCCGTCCACTTCACCATGTACCTGCACCGCCTGGAATTTAATTACGAATTGAAACTTGTGCTCAATTTAATATAGAAAACTCACGCCTCTTTTCGTTTAAATTCGTCAATAGAAAGTTTGAAAGATGGTATGAAAGTTAGAAAATAACTTTAGTCAATATTTTCATCAGAAAAAGTTATTTTCTTCAGTTATTATATCTTTCTGTCGGTAGAAATATAAGTATAAGTAATATAAGGAGTGGTTTCTACCACTCGTTAGATAGCGAGGGGTATGAATTTAAAAAAAGTGTGTTTTTTGTTTAACCTACATTTGTGACGTCATTAGCAAGTGATAAATTCATACGAACGTTCAAAAATAAAGCTACGCGTTAAAACTCGTATTATAAAATAATGACATATTTAACTATAGGCAATGTAGTGGGGGAATTTCCGCCCATGTGTAAATCCGATTGTCGATTGCGGGATAGCGTCTCGACGAGTACTCTACACACTAACACGCACATACACAAACAAAAAATTTGAACCTTCGTCACTGCGCAGTCAAGGTCATTAGTTCAAGCCACTGCTAGTCACTAGTTCGAAATCTTGCAAGGTAAGTCCACTCACTCTAGGGTTCCCCGCTGCGGACTTGGCGGCAGAGACGAGCGCGAGGCAGCTCTCCATGACAGTCCTGGCGTGCTCCAGCAGCTCCGCCTGCGTGCGAGACTCGGTGATGTTGGACGCGGCGCCCACCGTGCCGCCCACTAACGGCTCCGCGTACGATATCTGATAAACGTAATATCACACGATCACAAGCTTGTAGGCAAAACGCTCCGCGTCTAATTTTATTGCGCAAACTGCCAGGTTGTGGAATTGGCTGCCGAATATTCTATGTTACTATAGCTATAATCGGTATCTTCAAGTCGCGAGTGAATTGGTGTATTTTATGCAAGCATGCTACATCCTAGGCCGCACAGTCGTGCGGTCAAACGTATACCTATTAATTATGTAAAAAAATCCAAAGAGCAGAATAATTAAACCCTACAAGGGACGTATTGCAAAAAGCCACGTATTCCGAAGAAGGTCCACACGTTGTAAGTCAGCAGCAGTTTGTATCGATGATGGTCAAGTGGTTAGTGTGGTCAATTGCCGTGCAAAATGTACGAGGTTCGATCCCACGAAACATGCAAAAACAGGCTGAGCTACCAGTGAAGGAAAACATCGTGAGGATACAAAAGCATGATGGTAGGGTGCTTCCTATCGCTCGCCTGGCTAGCTACCATCCTTAAGTTGTTAAATCTATCCTAACGGGGTGTTCCAGACTAGGCATGCTCCATCTAGGGCTACAGTATCGCTGACTTGCGTGGTCGTGCGAATTTGTGATCAAATGCCTAGTTGTCTAGGATAAAAAAAGTTGACATACCAGCTGTACGACAGCGTGTCCCAAGTTCTCCGCCTCACTCTTGGCAGCAGTACGCAGCGGCTCCAGACGTTCCAACATTTCCGTAGCGCTGTTCTCGATCTGCTCCGAATATCCTTTACAACAGATATGTACTGTTAGATTAATTTTTCTTTCGTCTGGTATTTTGCATATTTGAACGTATGGTTGAAGTACGCGCGTACTGGATGTGGTTTTCAACCAATCTTGGCAAAAAGATTTGTTTCAATTTCGGCCAAGACGGTGTACGTCTACCGAAAATGCCTTAAGATGTATTTAATATTATGTATTAATGTAACCTGCATCAGATGCCTACTTCATAGTCTACAAATATATCTAATTTCTGTGTATAAAATTGTAAAATTGTAATAAAATTATGGCATCCCTGGAATGTTTTTATATCCTAGGTTGACTCCAATGGTCACATTGGTCTATCAATTGTACCACACGTCATAAATGTCAAAATTGACACAACAATAACGCGAAAATCGGCCCTCTCGCGGAAATACGGTGGAAATATTTAGAATTGAAATTATTTTATCCACTGCCATAATTTACGTTATTTTGAATTTGGTTAACAGATTAATAATCCATAACGTATTTATGGTATCATATAGACTGTCCTGGCCGGGGTTCAATACATTACTGAAAAATCTTATTTGGTAGATATAGGTACGAAATTTTTGATGTATTTTTTTATTATAGTATTTCCTTCGGATACCGGCTGAATTCCTTTAGCAAAACATGAACCTTGAAGAAGAGTTTTAAATATAAATAATCAGGTTGATAATAAAGGAAAAGCTGAACCAGTGTATGTTCCGCCTGTTATGCTTAATAGCGCGGTTCTACAAGTTGTTGAAAGCTTTAAGTATCTGGAAAACATTGTTAATGAGAGCATTGGGAGAGAGAACGTAGGGCTCTGGCAGTTCGGGGAAATAAGGTTGCACGAAGATTTGCATGCTGCTCGAAAGAAGTTAAAATTACCATTTTTAGGGCTTATTGCCAGTCTTTCTACTCGAGCAGTCTCTGGAGAAATCACACTCGCCGGGCTGGCAGTGACCTACGAGTTCAGTACAATGATATCTTCAGGGTGCTGATGCGGCTGCCTCGCTTTCATGCAATCACTCGCAAAAAAGTTTGCTCCTTGCTCCAATGGACGTGAGCCAGTCGCAATAGTATCTACTGCCCGATACAATATAGATGGATGCAAATAATGATGGCCGACAAGCCATACATTGTATGTTGTGTAGTTTTTGACATTCTTTTATATTATTTTGATTGTAGTTATGATATTTCAAAAGTTGCTAATTTTTTGTATACATTTAAATTGTAATTTTTTTATCTGGATTTCTGAATCTGAAATAAATGAATTACTAGTTTTTTTTATAAGTGGAATTTATTTAAATTGTTCTAGTCACGAGATGTGCAGTTCGCAGAACGAATGGTATATAACAATAAAGAAGACTAACCTTCAAGCGTGTTGTTCTTCCTGGGCGTCAACTCCTGTCCGACCGCCTGTATCGCCGCCTGGTCCAGTTCCCTCAGCTGTTTGTTCAAGGTGTCCAGTGCAGCCGAGCATTCGCGTTGTCCTGGAGCTTTCTCCCTACATAGAAAATGGGAGATCTTAAGAACCTATATAATATAATTACACGACAAAATAAATAAGATCAACCAAGTACGAGTGGAACATTAAATTAAAGGTTCCATACCATTATTTGGACAACATTAGTTCAAGATTCTGTAGAACCCGTAGTAGTTAGTAATATCGAGATAAAATCAGGTCTGTTGTATTTGTAGTTATAGCTGCAACTTAAATAGGTACAAAATTTCAACGGTCCAGCTATCACGGTTCACGAGATACATCCTGGAGACAGATTGACAGACAGACAGTTGGACCTTGTCCTTGGAAACTTAGATCTGGTAAGTGTTAATGTTCCTGCTGTATAAGGGGGGTGTTGTATGTAATGTGTGACGTGCCTGATGTTGGTGACGAGTGCTTTGATGCTGTCGGAGACCTTCTTGCTATCGGCGGCGAGGTTCTGCCACTGCGCGCGGTCGGTCGAGTGCAGCGCGAGCACCTTGGCGGCGCTCAGCATCGAACAAGAGCCGGATATTATGTTCCTGTTTACAATATTAAGAATTTATAGCGATTGTGGTCGAGAGGTTAGTGGGGTCGCTGCAAAATCGCTGAGCTACCGGTGAAGGAAAACATCGCGAGGAAACCATAGCATGGTGTGGTAGGGCGTTTCCTATCGCTCGCCTGGCTAGCTACTACCCTCAAGTTGTTAAATCGAGCACCTAACGGTGTGTTCCAGCAGCCTTCATTGAGAGACAGTGTATTCCAGACTAGACATGCTCCATCTAGTGCTATAGTGTCGCTGACTTCCATGGTCGTGCGAACTTATTGTCAAATGCCTAGCTGTGCACTTAAAAAAAAATATTACGAATGTCGTTTGATTTGATTAAGTACATTAAAGATAAAAAGTAGGGTCAGCAAACTATAAGTAGTTTTGCTCATTTTAGGCTACATACTATACATAATAATAATATGGGACAACATCCACACAAAGTTCTTCAGCTCCCAAACTATGCAAAGCCTGTGCTATTGTAACCTGATGACTGATATACATACTTATATATAATGAACACCCAGACACAGTTCAAACAGACGTAAACAGTCATGACAACTATAGTGCATAGCGTTTAGCGCTTCTAAAGCCCACAGTGCCACCTGTGGGCTTTAGAAGCGCTAAACGCTATAAGGGTTACGTTTAAAACGCATAATATTTTCTGTTCCTAATTTACATTGTCATAATGAATGCAGAATAATATATAGTGTCATAATATGACTTTTGCATAATCGTATTTTGGCATTATGTGTTTTAACCGCAACAATCTATTGTTACATTCAACTACTTTTGATGAAATGCATTGCCTTTAGGCATTTTTATTTTTGTAATTATTTTTTTTACCACAAGATAAATGATATTTTATCTAATATGTATACGATTACTTTAAATAACTACGCATTTTGAGTTGTGACTATAGGTTTAGGTGCCGCGAACATATTTATTTTATATTTTAAGTATTGTGTGCCTTTAAACATTATGCTAAGTTATCTTTATGCTAGTAATAAATTATGCGAAAATAGTTATGCGTTTGGTTGTTATTGTAAATTATCGTTAGTCCTAATAACGTTACGCCTACTTAAATCAGTACAAAAAAATGTTATTCTACCAAATATAGACCCCTAGCAACACTGACGCACGTGATCACCAAATTCAGTTTTTAATTCTTTGTTTAGTAGAAAAAAATATGATTGAAAACAGTTTTAATAATTAGAGAGGTCTGGAGGTTTGCTTATATACTATGGGTAGCCACTAAGGGGAGGGAGGGAGGGGGATAAAAAGTTAAATCCTTATACAAACAAACAGCACTTAAGTACTTCAATATTTTACCGTAACAAAATTTATATACATTACTTTTTTTTGTCTCTCTCTTCCGCTGTTAGTCGTTTATTCATAGTTTTATAAATGTTTACTAGCCAATATTTTTTTATTGTATACCCCGATCTATACTGTATTTTGCAAGTTGCCTCCATGCTAAGGCTGCGTGGAAGAGATCGCTTATATCGATAAGGCCGTGCCACGTGTGACACTAGATGTATTTTTTCCTGTATATTTGATGTATGTGTGTCTGCAATAAAGAGTAAATTCATTCATTCAATAGTGTGAGGACTAACCTGCCACATTCCAATATGTCTCCCTGGTTGCGGCGCGCCTGAGGCGATATCTTGGCCGGGATGGAACCGAACTCGGGACTGTCTGCGAACTGACACAGGCTGCGCACCGCGTCCTGCAGGGGCGCGGTGGCGGTGGCGCACCGAGCGCGGTTGGCCTACGGAAATAAATACAATATAATAATTTCAAAAAAGACACTGTACATAATAGAAAGTAAAAAAAAGTGGGAAAAAAAACAACTTCAATTCGCCAGATTTGTTTTAGCTGTTCGATTTATAATATAACAAACTGAACTTGCTTCGATAAAAAATAAATATTACGCGCCTAAAACATAACGCGGCCGCGTTATGTTTTTAAATACCACACAATTTCCACTTCTGCGCCTTTTTCACTTGGAAGTGGGAAACAGTTGGCTACGTTTATTGTGTACAAAGCGATCTGGTTTGTTCCAGGCAACGTACTTGTAGCTTTAGTGTTTGTGACTTGCCTCGCTATAATCAGCGTCCAAAGCCTTGATCTCCTTGACGAGTAGAGCGGTACAGTTGGCCACATCCTTGGCAGCTTGGACGAAGTGCCGCTTGGCCAACGGCGAGCCAGTGCGGCCGGACGCCACGCGGCAAGCGTTGCAGAGGGCGCTGGTGTGCTTAGCTATCACTGTGGCGGCTGATAACACCTGGGTTATATATACATTTATGTTTTAATCAAAAGGACTTGATTCATTTCCGGCCAGGACGGTGTACGTCTACCAAAATATGTCTAAAGATGTGGTTCATATTGTGTATTCATGAAAAATACATCAGTCGCTTCCTTGATTGTGTACAAAAATATTTAAATTCTGTGCATTGTAGTGGAATTATGGCACTCCTGGAAGATTTATGTAGCATCTTGAGTTGACTCCAATGGCATTGGTTGCATTGGTCTAAGAAACGCGTAAATCACATTTCAGCGTTATTAACATGGCAATATTTTGATTTAAAATTAATTTAGTACACTGCGATAAGTTACGTTATTTTTAATTTTGTTGATAGATTAAAAATTAATAGTCCCCAGCATATAAACGGTAACGTGTACACTGTCCAGGCCGGAGTTCTATACATTTTTGATACATCTCTTTTTATAATAAAAAGTGTAAAATTAACTAGTTAATATTGACCGAGCGCGTGAAACGTCTTTGCTTCAAACTTGAAATACCGGTCAAAATTTTGTTTATAAAAATTATTTTTTGAGCGGAGCAATATTACAGAGCATTGCAGAGAGATTACCAGCTGTTAAGTTCATCGACGCCATTTTTTGTTTGTTTGGAGTTTGGTATTATATTAAATACGTGAGACTTTGGGTCTAAAGCGGTTTGATTTCTTCCAGGCAGCCTAACTCTAGTGGCCGCAACTTCGCCAAAGTCTTGATCTCCCCGACCATTTTTGTGAGTTTGGTATCATATTAAATTCGCAAGTTTATTGTGTTCCAAGGTGAACAGTTCGCAGAGTGATGTGTCCAGTCGTGTGTACCTGGTGTTGGTTGGTGGTGCGGTCGCAGAGCGCGCGGCAGGCCTGGTCGATGGCGAGCGCGGCGCGTGCGAACTGCGCCTGGTCCACCAGCCCCGCGCGGCCCGCCACGCTGCTCTCATCCGACACCGCCACCTGCCGGGGAAACCGAACGTTATTACTTACTAGAAATTATATGAAAAACAAAAAACGAACTTTTCGGGAAATTTGATTTACAAAAGAACTACTGTTTTTATGAGACATAATATAACAAAAAAGAATAAAAAATAAACAAACTAAAATTTATTCTTTTTTTCCTTTAGGACAAATAATAACCAAACTTGTCCAGGCGTCTGTGAGATATACATAAATAGAAATGAAGACGAAATGAAAACCTCCTGCTATATTGCAGTCAGTTAAATATGATCTACGTCTTTCGAAATCACAAATCACATTAATATTATAATAACGAAACTTTGTAAGAGTTAAATGAGTGTGCTCGTTTGTTCCACCTTCACGCTCAAACGGCTCTACAGATTTGGATCAAATTTGGAAACAAGACAGCTTAGCCTTTGGATTAACACATAGGATATTTTTTATCCCGGAAAATTGAAGTATTTGTACAGGATGATCAAAGATCGTCCCACGGATGAAACCGCTTGACGCAGCCAGTGACGATCTATAATATTTAAATTTATTTATTTGCCACAAAACATGTCGAACACATTGGTACTATTTGTTGTTCATCATTAAATATTGTTTTCTTAATAATATATATGTCCCCAGCTACCGCGCTACGACTCCCTGTGTTGCGGTAAGATAAGATAAGACAACTCTTTATTAAAAACCAGATTATACATTTAATAAAAAAAAAAAACAATACAAAGGAACAAGCTAGATTTCTAACGGCGGTCTTATCGCTTAAAGCGATCTCTTCCAGGCAACCACTCACGTACAAGATATTACAAAAACTAGAGCGGCCTCAGCGAGCTAAACATAATAACATATTATAAGTACTAAACATGACTAAATAGATAAAGTAGTTAATATAATTTAGAAGAAATATATACACAACGATATATTATTATTATATAACTACATACATTAGTACACATAGACAGATACTCGTAGCGCTCTTCAGGTACGTATTTTTACAATGGTTACGATCAAAGTGGTGCAATGTATGACGCCATGTTTAATTAAAAATAGAGTGTATTATGTCCCAGTAGTAGTTACCAAGTAAGCAGCCTGCGCGGTGCACTCGACCAGCCCCTGCACTGCGCTCGCCACTGTGCTCACAGACCTGGAGAACTGCTCGTGTTCGGAGCGCTTCACCGCACTGGCCATGCCGGACATGCCTTCACCTGGACCACAACAACATCATACACATCAACACAACTCTATTAAATACTAACTAGAATAACATTTAAAACGATAAGTCTAGCAATTCAGCGAGGCAACGCAGCCAGCACTTTGGACACTTTGCCCGAAATCAAAAATTTTGTTTTACCAGAATAGGTATGCTTCATCTAGGGCTACAGTATCGCTGACTTCCGTAGTCGTGAGAACTTGTGGTCAAATGCCTAGGTGTGAAGGATAAAAGAAAAACCGATATTAAGATTATTATTATTATCATTACTGAGTTTTTGTACTATTTCAGGTAATCTTTCTGCTAAATTTTATTTTGTTATTGTTGGTAGTCATTTTGTTGATGTTAATAAAGGCACTTGCGCTCTTATCAAACTATAATAATATCTTCGTATTCATTTTATTTCTTAAATCTAAGTTTTTTACAATATAAATATAAAAACATAAATGTTATAAATAAGTGTAAAGCTAGAGTTCCACCAGCAGGTGGGTAGGAGCCGAGCTACCGGTGCAGGTGGTAGGGACTACAGAGAGGGGAACCTCCTAACAATACGTGCTGTATCGAGGAGCACAGCCCTCTGTACCTGACCCTTGATCCAACCGTCTAGCGAGAGTCTCTTAACATGTTGGTAGAGACTCTTAGCTATAGGAACATTTGCTGAAACGACTATCGGAACAATGATCGTCGAACCCACATGGCGGTCACCTCATGAGCCAAGTCAAGGTACTTGCTGACCTTGTCCTTTTCAGCCTTCACGAGGTTCTCGTCATGCGGGATGGTGATGTCGACGAGCACTGCTCTGCGCTGAGACCGGTCTACCAGCACGATATCAGGCTTATTGCAAACAATACTCCTGTCCGTGATAGAGCGGTCCCAGTAGAGCAACGCACGACCATTTTCAAGAACTATTATTATAACTTACTGAGCGCCTTGCTCTGCTCCACCACGGAGTCTAGAGCCGCGAAGTATCCTAGCTCGGTGAGTGGTTGAGTGGGTGACTCCAGCAGAGGTCGTGTGGATTCGATGCTCCGTATAGCAGCCGCGCATTCCTTCTGACCGGGAGCGGCTTCCGTGCACACGTCCACCTGGGGTACCACAAGTTATAAGTTATACATACAACGTGTACCAGAAACGTGTGACAATACTTAACGGTGTTCATTTACACATCAAAGTGAACGCATCCCAGAACGAAATTGGCTAAATAAAAAAAATAATAATTAGGTTCTCCATACAAAAATTAGACACGTGATCGGTCAAGTTGTATGGAAGACGCAATTATTTTTAAAAGAATTTTGCAAAATGTAGACTAACACCCTTATGTATAGTCACACCATTCTGTCACACATTGTATGTACATATAATAATACAATGGAATCCTAATAATATTATAAACGCGAAAGTTTGAAAGAATGTATGTATGTTTGTTTCACGCAAACTGCTGAAACAGCTGACAGCTTGATCCAGTATCTAAACTATCTCCGTACTAGTGCAATATATCGCGGGTCGAAGCTAGTAAACTATAACTGCTTTATTAATAAACGCTTCTTAACTTAGAGCATCATTTGACGATTAAAGTTAAGACGCGTTTATTAATAAGGCTGTTAATATAAGATTACATACCAGATGGTTGATGGTGTCAGTGACAGCTCGAGCGGCGGCCGCCAGCTGGTTCTTGGCATTTGGTCGAGTCACATCCTGGAACATTACGAGGGCATTCATAAATTGTATGAATGAATAAACTCTTTATTGCAGACACACAAACATCAAATATACAGGAAAAACCTTACATCTAGTGTCACAAATTGTTAGTGCTGAAGAAATTAATACTTGTTAAAATGGTTTTGTGACAGACAGACAAAAATGAAAAAAATGTAGGCAGGTCGTCAATAACACGCCCAGAATAACAACTTTCTTAAATATATTCAATGTATAGAATTCGACCTGTTACATATAAATATTTTTCTTGCTTTGTTTTATTTAGAAAACTAACGCGTGTTTTATTCATATTGTTTAAGATGTCGGATTTTCAGTTGTCCCTGAGTGTTGGAAAGGTCCAACTACAGTTTCGTTCACATTATGTGAACTTCATCAGGAATGAAATGAGTCGTTCATGTCTTCAACGGTGACTCTTGCTTTCTTTCTTTCCAATAAGTTATAATGACTATTAAATGTATTACCTGGCTGACAGATTTGGCGGTGCTGAGCAGCTTCGAAGAGTTAACGGTGACCGACTTCATGGAACCGACCATCAGGGATTGAGCCTCGCGATCCTGTGAAACAGTACTAAATATTGTTCTCCCTTTCTGATAGCTTGCATATTATTATTTATTACCATAGCTTGCAGCTATATCTAGCAATTAAAAATTAAAAAACCATATTTAACCTCAAAACAAAAATTTCATGGTTCTGGGGCCTTAGCTCAATGTAAGTAGAATAGTTAAACGTGTGTATCTCCCATATTTTTTTTTTATTTTAATTTCGATATACCCAGTGTCACTCTCACGACTAAGACGAATCTATTGACACCACTCACATAAAGATACGACAAGCCATTCAGGCTCTAGTGCGTGCCGAAGAAATATACAAACACTATCCCTATAACCTCACCTCTGTATGTGAGCACATCTCCATCGCAGCTCCCAACAACTTGTTGAAGGAGTCTCCTACGTCAGTAGCGGCGGAGGCGAGCTCGGTCCTCGACTCCACACGCTGCACCACGTTAGAAGACGCCGTCGACAACTCCACGGCCGCTTGGTTCAATTCCGATTGCAGTTCGCTAACAAAGATAACACTAATATTATAACGGCGAAAGTTTATGTATGTGTGTATGTTAGTTCCGTTTTCATGCTGAAACGGCAAAACAGATTTGGGTGAAACTTGGTACCAGGATAGCTTAGACTGACACAGACTACTTTTTATCCCGGAAAATTAAAAATCGTCTCCGATTCGGCAGACAACTTTTTCAGTTATTTTGTTTTGATTTTCAAACTAAACTACTGGACCGATACTAATAAATTGAAATGGTAACAAATACAATACACAAACAAAATAGATTAATGGATTTATCAAATCGGTCTAGGCGTAGCTAATATATCAAAAAACAAAGTGATCACAAAATATTCTTGCCTTTTTGAAGTCAATTAATAAGTCAACAAGTGGTTAAAAACGACTTTAAAAAACCCGGCTGCTAAAACCTTTAAGCCTGTGTATCATCCTTAATTATTATTTTTTAATTTTGATGTACCCAGTGTCACTCTCACGACTAAAACGAATCTATTGACACCACTCACATAAAAATACGACAAGCCATTTAGGCTCAGTCGAAAAACATAACCCTCCTTCTTTCGCAGTCGGTTAAAAATACATTGAAATGGGGAGCGCCTTTTCTTAAAATTGGTAAAATGTCAAATGCTCACCCGTAACTCCTGTCGGAGGGCGGGAACTCTCCCATGTTCAGTATGTTGAGAGTTTCGTTGATGTTCTCCAGAACATTGTCCAGTTCAGCGTGTGAGGGTATCGCTTCCATTGTTTGCTCGAGACCCTAACACGAATACATATATAATTTTAATATTATTGTACTAAAACACGAGCAATTGCACTTGCTTTGTTGCGCTTCGCCAAGTTACGTCTATCACGCTATAGAACATGGTAAAAAAGTAAGTAAACAAGAAGGTAAACGTTCAGCGTGTGAGGGTATCGCTTCCATTGTTTGCTCGAGACCCTAACACGAATACATATATAATTTTAATATTATTGTACTAAAACACGAGCAATTGCACTTGCTTTGTTGCGCTTCGCCAAGTTACGTCTATCACGCTATAGAACATGGTAAAAAAGTAAGTAAACAAGAAGGTAAACAAATTTATTTTCCCTAAAAGGATTTATTAACAAATTTACCTTTTTTCAATGAGTGAGCCAAACATCTCTGCTTCAGTTCTTGCAATTATTCATTTTCTCTGGCAGTCGTAAATATGTGTTATAACATTTTGTAATCGCGTACAGGTCAGATCAAATTTAGTGTATGGGTTGTAGGATTTTTTTATTCGTAAGGGATTTTTGGTGTGGTGGTCACTACTGTCCCAAAATGGCGAGAATTTACAGGAAGATATCTATAATATTCAAATAACTATTCAATCGATATTCCTGAATATAAAGAAATACAGTCGAAATAAAGTCGCAAAAATTATTGTGGTAAACACTTCGTGGAACTACTAGTGAAGGAATGACTTCAATACAAGAGATTGGTACAGAATCTGCAGAAAAATACAAATTATTATTTACAATTATTATATACATTACCTGCGAGATATCCTTCGCTATGGAGACGATGGTGGCTGTGTCCAGCGTCTCCGAGGAGTGCAGGTACTTCTGCACCGTCTCCACCAGCGTCAGCGAGGAGTGCAGCACCTGACGACCTGATGATATCACCCTGGAACAATGATATGCTAAATATCATACAATCATTCTTTATTGTTACCGCAGAGATACCACTTCGAAGGAAAAATACAGGCTCAAAAGGCGGTTTTATCGTTAACTAGCTGACCCGACCAACTTGTACCGCCTAACAATAGATTCTTTAAAAAAAAATTAACACTTATTCTGGTAGTCGTGACGCCGGGACAGCAAATATTGACATTAATATTTATACGATACTAACGTCACTCAACTGTTTTGCCTTCCTGGAACCTCTCCACTAACACTTAATAAGTATTATTACAAATCGATTGTATGGGAGTATACATAAGTGTCGTTTTTAGACCTTTACGGGCAATTATTTTAAAATTTTCTCTCCGAAGGAACCATCCTAGTACTTGAAGAAATATTCAAATCAAAAAAATAGGCAAAGAGAATTTACTCTTAGAAACGCATTCAGCTGTTCATTTTTGTATTATAGAGAAGAGCGATCTCTTCCAGACAATCTTTATATTAATGTTACATGTGCGTACCTGTCTCTGTTGTGCGGCTGCGTGTGCAGCGCGGCGGAGGCTCGCAGGCCCGCGGTGAAGTCCCTCAGGTTGGAGGCGAGCTCGCAGCTGGCGCGGCCGCAGTTGTCCGGCTCGCCCGCCCGCGCGGCCGACACCAGCTGCGCGGTGGAAGACGCGGCGCCGCGGGACGCAGTGTTCATGCTCTGAGTCGCCCATTCCTCCTGTACCGGGGGACACGATACGAATTAAATAATGCTTATATCATCACGGGGAGTATACAGTGTACAGCCATTTGTTTTTGTACTTAAGTGTGTGTTCACAAATCACCCGCCAAAATCTACGCACGACACTCGAACGTCATACGAGCTGTCAACAGTGTCTCCGACTAATGGCGGCAACGAAGAACATCACCTCTCAAAAATAATCAAAAATCACGGGAAATACTTTACGAAATACCTAGTGCTGTGTAACAAGTACTGTCCATAAAGCGGTTAACGTGCTGTACCTGAAATTACATCCTGGAGGGATCTCTGGACAATACTTTCTGGAGATTTACGGGCCGGCGCGGCGGGTGAGTCGGTCAAGGAATTGTTTTGAAATTTTGCCTATTATATATTTTTTATATTAGATCGCGGGCGCGACAGTGTGCAACAGAGAAAGCAAACGAGCAATTCTTATAACATGGTTGCTACGTTAGGACTATACTTAGTCACTGACCTAAATTATACAAGTAAGATGGACTACAGATTGTCAATGGACAATGAATTCGTTTGATATCCGCTATATTGTCGCTGATGTGTGCGTGTGCGTTCAGTTACTGACAAGGGACGCACACGCACACGCACACGCACAGTGCACACATATATTACTGTTGGAATATTATCAATTTTAACTCCCGGTACTCACACCAGGCGCTTTAAATCGACATAAAAACAACTGTAATTTCCTAGTGAATATTTAGTACAAAGATAGATGAACGCTTTATTGTAGACACACAAACATATAACCCAAAAATATATAATTTTACATGTAGTGCCCCATAATATATATCAGTGATGATAGTGCAACTTTATGGTCTTTCGAGCTAGGTCAAAAAATAAGTAGATTATTTCTAGACCCTCTTACATTTTAACAACACATTTTCCTAATTGTTAGTAGCCACATACCGTCTGTCCAGGCAGCGGTCTCAGCTCGAAGGCCCTGGCAGCCTCGTCCAGTTCGTCCAGCTCGGCCTGCAGTGAGCGGATGATCTCCGCCGCCGCGTCCATTTCCAGACCCTTGCATGATATACGAGCACGACTCACAGCCGACCTGGAAACAAATAACGTTACATATGTGTGCATATACTTCAACATTTTTCAAAGTATCATTAGCCAGTTTCACATTTTTCGCTTATTTAAGCCTTAATTATCCGTTAGCTCTTCCGTCTCTTTCTCTCATTTGTCAAACAAAATATGACAGAAAGTGACAAAAACGCTAACGGATCATTAAGGCTTAATATACGTACGGGCCCTGTTAAGAGCACACAGTTGATAGTGAGTACATGTTAGTAGTTAAAAGTTATAAGTTTACTAACACAATGGACGTCAAATAAGTGTGTCGATTCACTCACTCAGCCGCGTGTCTGTGTCGGCGCGACAAAGCATACTATCTATGTAATTATTAAGACATAGTAACCAAGGTATTTATATTAAGATGTGTATGTTTATCGAATTGCCCCCCCATACCGTGGTTAATCTTCACGCGAACGCTTTCAAACGAAAAATCAAGCAGTTTTTGAGTCTACTCCAATTTACTCGCTTAAAGAATTTATGCACATGAATCTGACTGAATCCTCGTTCTTGAGTGAGCAAAAATAATATTATTTTAAATTTATTTAAGTAGGTTATAACTAAGTTTTTAATTTGATTTATCGTCATTGTTCTTTCTTATTACTTAATAATTTCTAATTTTAAAAGTAACATATTGTCAAATACTAACTAAACAATTATAGTCAAAATTTACTAATTAATTAAGAAATTAAAGTAAGTTTTTATATAATGACTTTGTTAAATTCTACTGACATCAATGTAAATTATTTTGGAAGTATAAATTATATCAGTAATTTAGTATATTAGTATTTAGTAGATAGTATAACATAATCCTATTAAAATTTTGTAATTAATTAAATTTTAATTTATTTAACATAGGTACATTTGAAATTTACTAAATTAAATATTGTGTGAAATATTGTAATGCGACTTGCCTAGTATAACATAACTGGTTATAAGGCCAATAAATAATTTCATTTCATTTCATATGCTAAGTTGCTAAAGCTGTAATATACTCCGTACAATATACAAATTAAAATAGATTAAAAATTAGCCTGTCAGATTGAAAGTAAAGTATATGGTGTGCTGTCACTACTCGTAGATCAACGTTGTTGAAACCGGCCTTGTTTGTAGAAATGTATCAACAACAATGGACACGTATCTCTACGCATTGTGTGTACGACTGACCTGAGGTCCGCACAGCTGGCAGTGAAGTTGTGCGTGGTGTCCGCCAGGTGCTTGGCTGTGGGCGCGTCCGTCACTGTGGGCTGAGCGCCGCGAGACGCCACTATCACGTGACCAGACGGCTGTATCACAACATTACTTTAATATACTAGCAAAACGTTAATAAAAAAAAAATAGCATTATCATTGCAATAAAATGTAAAATCGCCTGGCAAGATAGATAGATGAACGCTTTAATGAAATTGTAAATTTGTTTATTTCGGACAACAAAATAGGTCTACGTCCATGTGTCGCTGACTTCCGTGCTCGTGCAAACTGGTGAAGCCTAGCTATCGCAGATAAAAAAATCTAATCTATATATTCTTATATATTAAAATCATGATGTTTGTTTGTCTCGCTAAAACTCGAGAACGGCTGGGCCGATTTAGCTGATTTTGGTCTTGAAATGTTTGTCGTACACCAGGGAAGGTTTAAAAAGTGAGAAACATAAATAACTGATAGGCGGTACGAAGTACTCCGGAACAGCTAGTACATTATTCAATATAGTCTAAAAAAGCTCTCATTGTCACAAACCGGCTCCACTTCAACAAAGCTAACATACTAAAGTTCCTTTTTTTAAGCAAGTTAAAATACAAATAAAGACAGTAGTATTTTATTTAGCAAACTAACGCGTGTTTGTTTCATGTTGTTTAATAAATAGTGTAGTTACCTGTAAGAAAGCCTCGGAGGCGGATATAAGGTCGAGCTGCTGCGCGGCGCTGCCCCGGCTCATGGAGAGCGAGGTTGCGTCCACCAGACGCGGGATCTGTTCACCGAGCACCTTGCACTCAGATATCAGCGTCTCCTATAACAATATACATCATTATTTATAACGAATACATATCACGACAAGCAGGAGTCGGACGTGCATTTTCTGGGTACAAAGCCATGACGCCTTGGCCGTTATGCCAATGTAAGAGTAGATATGCTGCTAGTCACGAAATTCACGAACGGTCCCAAATGAATGGTCTATATTTACTCGTATCTGTACAATACAATGATATATTCAAGGTGCTGATGCGATTGCCTCTTCATTGTAGTGCATCTACAATGTTTGCTGAAGTGCGCACGGACTATGTTACGCGATCGTTTGTAAGAAAGTCGCTTCCCTACGGCAGCGCGCACGGGCCACTCGCAACACCATTCTCAGGTTGTTTGCTGCAATGTCGGACTGCCCATTGCATTTTATGGATACTCGGAATTTGTAATTAAATTTGACATTGTGAATTATTAATAGTTATGTAAGTAGTTAAATATGGATTTAATAAATTTCTGAAATAAATGAACTTGTATTCATTATAGGGTGTAGGGGGTGTACTATATTTTTTTGGAAATACAACCACTAAGGAAAACAAAAGGGGGGTTCAAACTTCAAAAAATATTGGGATGAATTGTGAACCATTTGCGCATAATAAGTACTTTACACGCTTTTAGTTCAAAAAGATTGGCGGCCACTGTACTGTATAAAGCATATTTAAGTACAAATAAAATAATAATTTAACAGTGGCCTCCAAACTCGACGAAGCCGGTTTTTTGGTACCTGTTTTTTTAGCTTTTCTAGTGTAGCATTTCGCACGCGCTTTCAAAAATATTCCGAACGTACTCTGACCACTTCGATTTTAGTTCACAAAGTCAGCCAATTGCTTTAGATATTATAACACGGTGTTTACTGATAACATACCTGTGCATATTTGTTGGTGTTGTGGTGGGCAGCGTTCTGTGCAGACGTGATGAGCTGGGTCGCGCTAGAAGCCGCTTGACGGGCGCTCTCCTGTCATACAAACATTTTTTTGTATTATTTTATAAATTTCTATATTTTCTATGTTTTCTATATTTAAAAGAGTACTGCGTCTATCCATTCTACCCGTTGATGTATCCGACCTTGTTCGTGTTAGGCATGGTGCGGTACAGCAAGCTGAGTGTTAGGCGTGACGTCGCGCTCTGCACGTACGTGTGGCGCGTGCTGCGCCTGCACCTTGAAGTGGTGGTGCGCTGTGCCTGCGCGAGCCCGAGGAACCCACTAGCCGTAGGAGGTCATTTATTACATTCAGGGTGCCCGAGAACAGAACTAATTTGCTTAGGTTTGCTCCCACGTCACGCGCAATAGCTTTGTTAAATATTATAGCGGAAGATATTGACGTTTTTAATTGTAACCTGGCAAAATTCACGGAAGCTACAAATAGACACTTTGAAAATTTTGTATTTAAAAGTTCATGTTCCATAAAATAGTTTAGTGTAGTATCGCCTTGGTTTTACTGTTATGATGATATTACTGTGTTTATCCAAATAAATAAATTAATTAACATAAACAGCCTTATTAATAAACGCGTATTAACTTTAACCGTCATTTGTCTTGTATTGTCGCGTGACATTCTCCATTGGATAGAACATCTCAAAAAAAAGTTAAGCCGAGTTTATTAATAAGGAAGTAGATCTTTTAAATTTCATTATTAGTATTAGGTAGGTACTGTTTTAATCCTTAGAGATCTTGGATGTTTCGTACTTTATTTTGTAATTAAATTATTCATTCTTTTAGATTTAGATTTATTAGATTTTCTGCACAGATATTATTCTGGAGAATACCATAAAGGCTACTTTTCCCTTTTTTACCGGGATAAACACATATAATGGGATTAAATCGTAAATAAAAGCTAAAATAAAGTTAAGTGAAATAAACCCTTTGTTACATATTATTTTGTTTGAGTTTTGTAACGATGATGGTAGAGAGGTTAGTGGGGTCGGTTGCCGTGCAAAAGGTACGAGGTTCGATCCCACGAAACATGCAAAAACAGCCTGAGCTAACGGTGAAGGAAAACATCGCGAGGAAACCATAGCATGGTGGTAGGGTGCTTCCTGTCGCTCGCCTGGCTACCTACCACACTCAAGTTGTTAAATCTGTAGCCAAGCACCTAACGGTGTGTTCCGGCAGCCTTCCTTGAGAGCCAGTGTATTCCAGACTAGGAATGCTTCATCTACGGCTACAGTATTGCTGACTTCCGTGGTCATGCGAACTTGTGGTCAAGTGCCTAGCTGTGTAGGATAAAAAAAAGTAATTACCTGCAGCCTGGCGACTTGCGAGCCGACAATATCCTGTCCTTGAGCGTAGTCTACAGTGATGTAGCGTAACTCCTCCGCCGCGCGACGGAGAGCTTCTTGCTTCTCGCGATCCTGTACATTGCATACGATAATAAATGCCTTTATTAACAAAAACAAAATGACTAACAACAATAGCAATAAAAATATAGCAGCCAAATGCTCCAATCCACCAACAGAGGCCAGCGCATCAACACGCTAAATGGCAATGACTATACGTTGGGCCAGATAAAAACCGGCATTCTGGTCACAAATTAAATTCATAATCCTACTAATATCATATAAACGCGAAAGTTAGTAAGAATGTATGTGTGCATGTTTGTTACTCTTTCACGCAAAAACTGCTGAACGGATTTGAACGAAGTTTTATAACAAGATAGCGTATGTCCTGGATTAACACATAGGATACTTTTCATCTCGAAAAATGCAGTGTTCCGTGGGATAATCAAATTTCCGCGGGTAACACTGCGGGACACAGCTAGTTAGTAAATATAAGAAAAAGAGTTCTTAGTGGCGACCACGAGCCGGAAGACGAAGCGTAGATAGCCCTCCCACTAAGTGGACGAACGGCTTAATAAAACGAACAAATGACCAGTGGATGCAATTGACAGCTAGCAAAATATAAAATCAGTCAAATTGTGAAGCTCTTTTTTTCCAATCGATTGACATATATGACATACCTGTGGCGAAGAAGCGCATTGCCTGGCAGCTTCTACCATCCTGGCTGTAGCGTCCGCCAGCAGCTTGGCGGCCGCGAGCAACTTGCGCTGGGACTCCGACGGCTGGTTCTCAGCTTCCGTCTGAACAACAATACTTTACATTACTTTGGAATACTAAAAAAGCATTTTTTAATAATGTAGTTAATTAAAAACCCAAATGCATAGGAATAAAAAATACATGTGACATTTGAACGAATGTAAAACAAATCTAATAATAAACCCCCAGTATAAGGGAAAGTATTAGATAGCGTTGAGATACGAGTAGATTGATTTTTTTGATAGATTTTTTTGCTAGCGTATTCTTTATTCTTTACAGACACACAAAAAAAATCAAAGGTAATTCTTACAAAATATTGTGTTACAAGTGGCGGCCTTATCGATAAAAAGCGATCTCTTTCAGGCAGCCATACCTAAACCTTACCTTCTTTAAATATCGAACTAATAAGAAGAAAAAGTTGAAAGTGACTTAAAAAAATCCGACTGACTACAAGAACTTTGGAGTCACGTATCTTAACAAGTGAAATCGCGGGATAGAGTATAGCGTATGACCAACTCAAAGACAAGTTCATAACAACATCGCGAGGGATGATGGTCGAGTGTTTAGTGGGGCCGATTGCCGTGCAAAATGTACGAGGTTCGATCCCACGAAACATGCAAGAGCCTGAGCTACCAGTGAAGGAAAACATCGTGAGGAAACCATAGCATGGTGGTAGGGTGCTTCCTATCGCTCGCCTGGCTAGCTACCATCCTTAAGTTGTAAAGTCTGTGTATTTTCCGGCAGCCTCTCTTGAGAGCCAGTGTATTCCAAACTAAACATGCTCCATCTAGAACTACAGTTTCACCGTGTTTCGTGATCGTGCAAACTAGTGGTCAATAGCCTAGCTGTGTAGGATAAAAAATGGGAAATGTGTGCCTTATGTAGTGAAACGAAAGTTTCTATTGGTGTATCATGTTAGTAACCTTGATGTTGGTGATGAGGTGCGCGCTGGCCTGTCCCAGCAGGCGCGCGTGTTTGACCATCTCGTGCGCGTCGGGCGCGCACACCACGCGCTCCGAGCACGACATCACGCTCTCCACCGTGCGGGACGCGACCGCACCTTCGCGGCCCGACTCGCGATCTACCAATACAACAACATCTTTACGTATAAAAATGAATCCCTATATCCCTCGGTCACGCCATCACGCGTCAACGACTGGACCGATTCCACAATTTTTATTGTCATGAGAATGTTCTTATGACAGAAAAAAATTAAAAAAATGAATCAGTTTGTTTCTAAAACTCGAGAACGGCTGCGCCGATATAGCCGATTTTAGTCTTGAAATGATTGTCGTAGTCCAGGGAAGGTTTAAAAGGGGAGAAACATATATAACCGTTAGGCGGTACAAAGTTCGGCGGGTGAGCTAGTAATTAAATAAAATGGCACAAGTTCCTAAGGACTCGCGCGCGAACGGTCCCGTACCATTATCTATATACACAAGTTTAAATTAAAGTTTGTTATTTATATCGAGCAAAAAACGTTATATAATAAATTAAAATATCACGTTTGTTGTACGAGTACGGGAGACTCCTCTAAATATTTATTATATTGTGTGTTCACTGTTATAGCGGCAACAGAAATAAATCATATGTGAAAATGTCAAGTGTCTAGCTATCACAGTTCATGTGACATGGTTTAACTGGTGACAGACAGACGGACCGACAGACAGTGAAGTCCTGTAATAGGGCCCCGTTTTTATCCTTTGGGTATGAGGGTCTAAAAATTATAGCATACTTAAAAAAAAAACTCCACATTAGAGCAATGCAAGTTGCAAAACACCGGCTTCTGGCTGGTTTTGTTTAACGTGACGCCGTTTTTTTAGTGGTTTTTATCTCCTAAATAGTCAAAAATACAAGCGAGCAGGCGTATTAATCCAAAATTCTGTCCTATATGGTAACAGTAAACCCTACCTCTCTGCACATGGTCCAGAAGCCGCTCCAGCTCCTCCTGCACCCTCGCAGCCGCAGCCACCAGTTGTTCCCCCCCACTGGCCGCGCGAGGTGGGATGGCTCGCGTCGCCTCCACCAGCCGTTCCACCGCCTGTCCCACCTGACGAGCCGCGTGGACCAGTTGGGTGCGACAAGCCGGGTTCTGAATGGTTGGGGCTACCACCTGGTGGAACATTGGATTAATTGATCGAGGGAACCAATCTTAGCTATAATGTTTTGCATGGTGGTAGGGCGTTTCCTATCGCTCGCCTGGCTAGCTACTACCCTCAAGTTGTTAAATCTGTCTCGGTGAGGAAGTACCACATTATTAAAACAAAAATATTTTTCGGAAAAACACTAAATATCTTGTATATACTATCAAAGTGACGCCTGACTCCATCAAAAATGTCAGATGTCTGGTGCAATTATTTTTTAAATTAAATGGATGTTGAATAGAAGTCCTTTTTTAATATTATTTGTTGTTACAACTAATTTTGTTGAACCTAATAAAGGCACTTTGCCTTCATTTAACACATGTTCTTTCTATTCATCAGTAGTTGAAGTTATCGCTATATAGACATCGATAGCTGTTTACTTTAGCACAATCCACCAGCTGACGGTAGCCAGCGCGCAATCATGTTTCAAATTTAAGTTTTACTAGGTACTAGCTGACCCGGCAAACTTCGTACCGCCCAACAGTCGATTCTTTAACAGTAATGTTACCACTGTATAAATATTGTCAAATATTGACATTAATATTTATATGATATTTACGTCACTCAATTGTTTTGCCTTCCCGGAACCTCTCCACTAACACTTAAACAATATGGTATTAAATCTCAAATTTACTTTTAAGTATTATTACGAATCGATTGTATGGGAGTACAGAAAAATGTTGTTTTTGGATCATTTCAGGCAATTTTTTAAAATTTCTCTACATAAAAACCATCCTCGTACTTCAAGAAATATAAAAAATAATTAGCATAATCGGTTCTGTTGCTCTCGGGGTTTGCGCTAACATATTCAGCGATTCATTTTTATATTATAGAGATTACATACTAGGTATAGTTCGCGGCAAATAACTAGAACCAAGATGGCGGCATCGTCCCTTTCACTCTCACGGGTAGTTTGGTAAGTGCGAACAGTACAACACGTCTCGCGCAAGGCCAAGTTGTTTGCCGCGTACTATAGTAAGGACACTGTAACTTCAAGAAAGCTAAAGCCATGTCCGTCATAGATTGCTCCTTACCATAGCACAAGCCATTACCTGGTTCACAGTTAACACGCAATGTATTAGGTTATTATAAAGTTACTTTGCACATAATTATGTGTTGTATGATGTTCGTCAACCATTGCTGCTTACCTTAGCACAGGCCACTAACTGGCTGGTGGCGAGCGCGCAATGTGTGGCCGCCGCTATGATATTGTTCTGCAACTGTTGCTCGTTCTTGCACTGAGCGGCCACGTTCTTGGCCTTCAGTACCAGCGCCGCGGTGGTATTGGCCACGGATTTGGCCAATGAGAGAAGGATGTCCTGAGAAAGAGATAGATGTATGTAGAATGTGTCTGAGGGAAAGAGATGTGTATAATTTTGCTTACCTACGTTGGTGTGGTGATGGAGTTTTGATGTTTTGTTCAGCACATAGTATTAATATTCTATTTTTTATTAATAACTAACTGTCCCGGCGAACTTCGTACCGCCTAAACAGTTATATATAATTAAACGTTCTCTGAACATTCACAGTTATTTCAAAATCAAAATAAACTAAATCGGCCCAGCCGTTCTCGAATTTTTGCGAGACAAACGAACAGCGATTGATTTAGCAGTAGTTTAAGAAGATAGTATTCGTGTTTGTATAAACATATTTTTAAATCTAAATTATGCTGTTTTTTTTCTAAACTTGGTTTTTTAAAGCCCAATCGTCTGTTTTAGTATGATCATAGTGGTCTATACTAGAGGCCTTCGAGAGGCCTAAAAGAAGAAAGAGAAACAAAGAGATGAAGCCTTATACTCGTAGAAGAGATGTAAATTTAATCTGCATTTTAATTCCAACGCTAAAACGATGGGTTGTTATAAATTAGACGTGTCTGTGTGTCTGTCTGTCTGTGTGATCGTAACTTAGGATCGGATGAACAGATTTCGATTTTGTTTGAAAGGTGTATTAGCCGGGAATGCTCTTAGCTATGTTTGATTTGTCCACAATATGGCGGATTGCATATTTAATCTTGTTATTTGTTTGATAAGCACTGTATAAACTATAATTTGTTGTTCAGAAGTAAGAACTACGTTTAAAACTTTTTTAGGGTTCCGAACCCAACTGGATAAAACGGGGCCCTATTACTAAGACTTAACTGTCCATCTATCTGTCACCTTCGGACCTGCAGGATTCGAACCTACGATCTACACAGGTTTATCGGTTGAGGATATCGTGAGCCGAAAATGTCTTATTATCGTTAACGAATTTACTATATATAGGTATGTATGTTAACAATTTTTTCTAACTTTAATTTTAGATTTTTTTATTTTTAACTAAGCAAACGTTGATAACAACAGTGACAAGAGGTCAAAAGTGACTTCAAAAAACCCGACTGCAATAACTTTAGAGCCACGTATCTTATCAACGTGAAATCGCAGGATGCAGCTAGTATATATAGCCTATGACCATCTGCAGGTGAACACAAATCTATTGACACCACTCACATAAAAATACAACAAGCCGTGTAAGCTCTAGGACGTGACAAACAAATATTCATACATACACTCGAAAAACATAACTCTCCTTCTTTCGCAGTTTGGTAAAAATAGTGATTCCTTTTGGCTCACTTCCACCCATAACCAACAACCCTAATATATAAACTTGATATGGTCAAAAAACCTATTATAGATACATATATGTTTCGATTAAGACTTTCTATGTACATATACATTTCTGTCATATACAAGGTGTAACAGAAAGGTGTGACAATACTTAAGGGTGTTAAGTCTACACATCAAAATGAACCCACAGTAGAAGGATTATTTGCAAAATTCGAAAGAAATGTTTTGTTACTTCCTCCATACAACTAGGCCGATCACGTGGCCAGTTTTTGTATGGAGTACTTTTTTTTTCTTGAAATTTGTAGGCTAACACTCTGAAGTATTGTCTCGCTTATCTGTTACACGTTGTATGTTTAATGATGCATGACTGTACATTATAATACAATGGGGTATGTTAGTAAAAAGCAACAACAACTTCACCAAATAAATTAAATTAAAAAAGAAAAATAACAGTTATTTTAAAACATTTCATCAAAAAAAAAACATGGCGTCATATATACAGTATATTTGCCAATGTCAAAGTCACGAATAAGAACATTGTATATATTACGAATTTCAAATATTTAATTTCATATTTTTTTTATATTAATTAATTATAAAAAAAATTGGTGAAATTGTGTCATACAGCGCGACAAGTTTATCTGTCCGTTTGACACCATAAAAACTGGTTTAGGATTTTTTTTTACTTCCTCAAAACGAACAGTAAATTTGACAGCACTGTAGTTATTTTTGTCACTACATTTACTTTGCTCAGACAGTTAGTTGAGAAAAAAATAAAACAAACTATTTTTAATTTCAAAAAGCAAATGTAATTAACAAAAATAACTGTTTTCTTAACTGAAATAAAAATAAATATTGATAATAATAATAAAAAAAAAAATATTAAAACCCACAACCTGAAGCGTAATGGCGGACAAAAATATTGAATAATATTTTGTTTCGGAAAAAAAAAATTTTTTTTTTTGGTTTTTGCCAATTATTTAGGTACTTATTTGAGTAGTGCCAGTATATATTTGGAGATTTAATGAAATTAATTTGTCTTGATAAAGATTTTAATATATCACCGACCGGAATCAGACTTCTCTCTGTTAGGACTAACTAACTAAAGGTGACACGTTCAAAAATCCTGCCAATCATCAGACGCTTCGAATCGTTTTCAAAAAGTACTTTTAATAGTGACTCAATGAAAAATCAATAAAATAAATTAATTTAACCAATCGAGACGATTCTCTTTTTTGATTCCCAGATTCACTTACATTAAATATTTTAATGAATCAAAAAGGAAAAACGTAATAAAAAAAGGAAACGTCAATATTTTTGGCCGCCATGTAAATACATCTTATTATAAAAAATTAAAATAAGTCATGATAATATAAAACGTAACAAAACAATGTGTGGATTGTCTCAGCTGGCAATATGATTAACCCTTAGTGTATTATAAACAAAAATTAGAAAAATAAATTGTATAACATGGCAATACTGGCTTTGTACTTTTTAAATGGCAATACTTTTTTGTATTTAATAATATGAAAATAAACAACTTGCTTATAAAAAAAAAACATCATGTTTTTTTTTTGTTTGGGCAAAATAGCTCAGCCTAACATCACACCTAAGAAGACCTTCAGTTAAATGAATTAGATCTTTATGTATGTCGGAGAGGAACGGGCTAAAACGGAAAAAAATAACAACAAAAAAGTCGCCTATGACCGAATCGTAAATTCGAAACAACAGCGTTCTTATGCTGGGCACGGGTCTTCACTATGAATAGGGCCATAGTCCCGCAAGCAGATCTCCGGTAGGTTTATTGCATATTATATATGTTTTCTTTCAACCATGAGAGAAAATAATAATTAAATTAAATGTTAATCTGATAATGTTCAAATAACAATAATGCACCGCTCGTAATATGGAGAAATATATTTAAAAAAAAACATGTACGGTATACAGGGTTATCGGTTAGGGGTGTACTATGCCGTAAGAGGGTCACTGTACTCATCCTAAGGAACAATTTTCACTTTGGGACCAAGTCTGAAATAGATAAAAAAATCTGCTGTTTCATTTCGTTGACGACCGATAAAATTTTGCTTATGGAACAGCTGATGTTTTTCTTGAATTCAGGTTTGGTCCCATAATGAAAGTTGTTCATAATGATGAGTATAGTGACTCCCTTTTCGCTTAGTTCACCCCTAACCGATAAACCTGTGCTGTAAATAAATTAATGATGTATGGTATATTACAAGTGGTTGATCAAGATTAATAAAGCGTTATAGAAAAAAGTTTAGCCCATACCTCTCATTTCTTTTTTCATAATATGTACCTACATTCATATAATTCATGATTATCAAAAATAAAATAACAAAAAAAATATAACTTAATAGGGTAAGTTAGCTGCCAATTATGAGATTCTAAAGTATAACTTAAAAACTCAGTTTCACAACATCATGTTAAACCGTTGGTTAAAAGTTAAGTACTGTGGAACAAGTCCTTTCAAAATTAAACGCCTTGATGCTCACAAAAAAAATAAAATATTAAATCAAGAAGTCTGTAAGCAATAAGAACATTTAAAACTATATATATATTTAACAAAACAACAAACGAAAATTGAACACACGCATTACCATAATGTTTAGCAAAATAATTTTAATCTTTGATTTCTTTAATTATAATTTCGTGAATTACGTATATTAATGATATGACTTTTTTATTATTATAAGTAGTTATAATTTTTAATTTAGATTTTTTGTTTGAATAAGTATTTTTTTAAATTTCTTTTTTTTTATAATAAAAGGATAATAAGACAATCTTTTTTAAAAAAAACTTAATACATTAAAGAAAGTAGATATTAAAATCATCATGGTAACTACGAGTATAAATCATAAATTGTTATGTACCAATTTCACCATATTCACAAACAACCGTTAAAAACCACACTAACAATATATAAGCGCGCGTTTTAGCAGTTTCGTAATTTAATATTATAAAACCCAAAAGTTAAGTTGCTAACTGTTAGTTAGCGGTTAACTTTATGGTGAAACAGGACTTAGTAAGCGTGTTATATACAAAATAGCGGTTAAGGTTTTTTTATTGTATGAAAGTCCCCGATTTAATTAATTGTGAAGATAAATTAAAAAAATAATAATAATATAATATAATAATGTAATAATAAGAGCACATATGTTCTGACGTAATTCAGCGGTTTATGAAAAATTAAATATTTTATTAATTCGTACCGAAAATTGTTTTATTATTTTCCTTTTAATGTAGTACTTGTTGATGTCATAAATATTATGCAATTTAATAATAAAAGGATAATTCTCATCAATTGAGAATTCCACCCTTTTTGAAGTCTGTTAAAATGCGTTAAAGTTAAAGTCTTTAAGCTATATGTTGTTTTGTATTTATCACGCTTACACTTAAATATTTAATTAGATTACTGGTCGTATCACTCAACGCGTCTTAACCTTAAACGTCTTTCGTCTTGTTTTGACGCGTGACGTTCTGCATCGGATAAAACAAGAGAAAAGACGTTTAAAGTTAAGACGCGTTTAATAATTAATAAGACCGTAAATATAAAATACTTATGTAATGCTACGGTTAATTGTCATTATACAGTCTTTTCCCATTAGATTTGTCTTTATTATTTTCAAAATAGTAACCAAAAATATTGCAAAACGCCAACGATAATGCAAAATATTAAAAATAATTTAGGGAATATTTTATTGATTCAAAATATAATAAATACACATCAAAAATCGACTAGTTTTTTTTTGACTAAGGAACCAATATTCTAAATGCATGTGAAGGAAAAAGACAAAAATTTAATACTTTAGTAATACATGCATTTTTTTAAAGTTTTATAGTATAAATTGTAAAGATATAATAGTGACTAAATTAAGATGAATAGAATAAAAACTACCTAGTGTATACCTACACCAGTCCCCCCAACATGGTCGTTTATCCCCGTGGAAGGGGAAAGACAAAAAACAACACGGATAAATTGAAGTGACCCAACGACTCTTGCTCAAAGGCACAACGAATGACGTTTTGAAATTAGAAGTACTAGAACTCTATCCTTCGAAACTTCCAGATCGAATAAATTGTAAAGATAAATGTTAAAAAATTAAGTAAAAATAGCAAAAAATATAATTAAGTAATAATACGATTACATACAAATTAAGGTCCTTTAATATAAGAGGTTTCCGAATGGAGACGTATTTAATCCCAATATTATTACGAACGATTAATAAACAGGCCACTAAATAATTTTAAGCTAATGCTACAGAGCTTTTATCGCGGCGACCGAATCAAGAAATTCCGCAACTCAATAAACCTAACACTCGTCTAACGTCGTTTTTAGTTCGGCAGACTTCGGCGCGGTGTTTGTGTGCGTGCGACTAAACGTATGCGTATGCAATAACTTTACCGCGGCAGTCCCCGAGTGCCACACGTATTTTTTTATAAGTAACATTTTTGTGTTGTAATCAACAGTTAAAATTATAAATTTAAGACTGCATTTTTAAATTTTGCTTGTTTGGACTGAATTTTAGTTAGACTCTATTTATTTTTTGTTAAAGGCGTAAATACCTATAATAGGTTTAGTTTATTTATGAGTTTAAAGAATTTCGATATTTTTAAAGTTAGTGTTATTATATGAACATAGAGCACAACTAAAGTTTAGTATGTTTACAGAATATATAAAGATTTTGTTTTTTAAATTTCCTCTTCATACTTAACTTTAATTTTTGTTGAGATCTGATGTAATAGTGAGCTATAGCTCAGCCTGAAATCAACTACATCCCTACTTCTGAGGGATTTTCGAATATTTATGCACCTTAGACATTTAGTTGTAGTTTTATTTACAAAACTAACGCGTGTTTGATTCATATTGTTTAAGAAGGGTTTTCACGCGTACCTGAGTGTTGGAAAGGTCCAACTATAGTTTCGTTCACACTCGGTGAACTTCGTCAGGGATGAAATGAGTCGTTCGTGTCTTCAACGATGACATATCTCGCGCTTAATTGTAGTTAAAAATAGTAATTTATTATATAGTTTTATGTCTGGCACTTTTCTGTAGGATCTTTAAAGTGCTTTAAGACCGAAATTTTTAGCCCCCCGTCTAGAACTGACGTACTCGTAGATTCCAATGTAATATATTACGTCACATCATATCAAAACATTTCTCCCCCGCGTCAGTTCCATTGCCTCTCTCGCAAGAGTCTTTGAAAAACAAGCACTGTACAGACACAGCAATGAACACGAAAATCAGCGCTAAAATCAGCAAAATATTCAACCAATTCTCCTTCCATATGATTTTCATTTCGAGTTCCAAACATTCGCATCTTGTACAACATTTCGTGTCCGTTTTGGGACAACGCCTTTTGCAATATTGACAGAAGCCTCGAATATATTTCTCCCCAGTGGAATTAAAAGTCGGATTGTAAAATATACGAATTTCCGTCTTTCCTTTATCGTTAGTTTTTGAGTTATTTAACTCGACTGTAGTCTGTCTGTCTCGAGATTCGGTGGTGTAGTATCTTTCGCTTTTTTTGATGAAATTTTCAAAATTATCTCTGTTGAGTTTGCCTATCTCGTTTTTGGTGAAGCTCGCCACGGCGTTCTCCATGAAAGTCTCTGTTGTAGTTAAGACTCTATTATATTTGTCGTAATTGAATATTTTCATGTTCAAAGAGCCCGATACGTTAGTGTTAGGGCCGTTGTGTGTGACGTCGTTCTTAATGCTGTGGCATTCGATCTTTTTGTCGTTGAACTTGTTGAACTGATCGTTAATATCGTTCTTTTCGATATTAGAGAGAAAGAATCGTTTGCGTAGTGTGTCGTTCTTGATACGCCTATCCATGTTTATGTTGGGACTGTTTGTATCTTCGAATTTAACGTGTTCGTATTCGTGATCGTCTATAACTATACTTTGTTTCATATCAATTTTACCGATAGTTTTGCCATAACTTACATCTGCGTTGTCTATAAGGCTGTCATGTTTTTTGTCGATTTTATCAAAGATTACGTTAACGTAATCGTGGTTTGAAAAATAATTTTGGAAATTGATTTTTTTTTCCGATAATGATTTCGGTTGTAGTTTTGGAACCGGTTCTAAATAATCTTTGCAATTGGCTATTATAGTTTCGTAATCGTCACTCTTCCTATTTCTAACGTCATTCAACATTTTATTTCTGTTAAATATCGCGTTACAATATTCGACCGATCTATAATAATCGCTGTCAGATTCTTCTTGTATAACATCTAACATACCCCAGTTCCTACTGGTATCAACGTCTTCGTATATACCTTCATCGTCAATTTTCTTATCATTATTAACATTAATCATTTCAAAGTCTTCCCCTTTGACACCCATATTTACTTTAGCATCATCTTTTATAACTAAATTATCGAAATTTTCAAATTCGAAATCCGTGTCGTATTCCCTATCACCGTTTTTTCCAAAGAAGACATTATAAAAGTTGTCATAGCAATAATTGAGTTTTCTATATAGGAGTGATTTCTTAGGTTTACGTTCTGGCGAGGTGTCCTTTACCTGTGTTTCTTTGTCCTCTTCAGTTTCCTCTCCGATGGTATGTAAAACTGATGTGGAAGCTTCTCCGACGCGAGACGCGGCGTTCAGGAGGTTCTGACGAGGCTGGAAATGAAAGTTCATGACTTTAGAAATGTCTAAATTAATATTGAAAGTAGACAGATTTTTTATTTTGCATATAATTTTTTATATATTCAGGCGTCGGTGAGAAGTCGAGTAAATTGCGAGACTCTTATAGTCGGTAACAAATGCTTGCCTTTAGAAATAAATATGCAAGGCTGCTTTAAGCCAGCTGCTTTTTTTTACTTTTTGGTGATTACGATTTAGTGGTAAATGTTGTCGTCTGTTGACAATTTTGAAGTAAACACGCGAAAAAAGAACATAATTTGAAAATGAGGGAGTATTGGTTGGAATTATTATGGTAAGCTAACTTTTCTTTTTATCCAATAGTTTTCTTATGATTCTGTAGTATTTATTGTATCCTATCCTCACCCATCCTAAGTAACCTTAACGTTCTGTTATAACTATTGGCTGTACCCCTTTCTGCCTACTCTCCTGTTTTTCCGCTGATTAAGGATTTCTATTCATCAAGCCACACCTCCCCCCAGTCGCTCCAGTCAGTCTCTATCCAGATTCCAAACCAGACGGTTGTCTTCAAAATTAAATTGTATTTTATTTTTTTAAAAGGCTCATCCCTAAATCCTTGTAAGTGAGGTTGTGCCGTCCGCGCTGTCATTTAGGAACACTATTATAATACGTATTGCTACTAAGATGGTAGGATTAGTAGAATATAAGGACGGTATTTTGGGTAAGGTAGCTATATGCATGGAGCTTCTTCAAGTATTTTTAACCCAATGGTTCCTTTCCGTTCCTATCGATATATTTTATCCTATCTTCAACTACCCAATTTTTTACATTACTAGTTTTGTTTAGATTCTGTGGGATACATTTCATCCTTTGTACTATCCTCACCTAACCTCATCCTATCCTCACCTAACGTTATTCTATCCTTACCTAACCTTATCCCATCCTCACCTAACCTTACCTCTTTAGCGTCCGGCTGTGCCGCTCGCAGCAGGTCAGTGAACGCGCTGCAGAGCCGCCTCGTAGCATCCAGCAGTCTATCTCCGTTGTCCGAGTCGTCCATAAGAGCAGCTATCATCTGCACTCCCTTGGACATCTCCGGCAAGTTGCTGCTGATCGTTGTGATGGCAGCGCCTACGGCCGTGTGGTCCACTTCTTCTGTTGGACCTGGATACAGGTTATAAAGATGGGTTGTTTACAACCGGCGTCATGCTGAGTTGGGATTGGCTTGTGGCAAAAAACATGCTTGCTTGCTATTGTATATTCTTTTTGCTTGTTGTTTTTTTGTCACAAATATTTTTTTTATTCTATACATTTCATCACCCATGAACAGACTAGTAATAAAAATAAAAATGTCAACTGTTCCACACGTTTTGTCATCAGCCAATCACTTTCTCATCAGGAAAAACACAGGAAAACTTCAGACTCTGACTTCAGACTTAGGAAAACAGTAAAATATCAGGAAAAACTGGTAGTGTTCTTCAAATCCAGGGTCAAATATTACACTATGCGTTTGAGTTGTACACTACATACAAAAAGTTAATCGTAAAAAAATGATGTCATTAATTATCTGTATTTTCGTTTTTTGTTTTGTAATGATTCACAGATGACAGATACGATAATATTTTTTATTGGTGGCATCTGACGTTCTAGACATAAATACGAAAAACAAAATCATCACGTTTTTGTAAATAACTCTTAAGAAAATGGATATAAAAATCTGGTATTTTTAGTATGTACTCTTCATTACAATATCTCTAAATGGTTTTTCGAAATTACATCACTTTTCAAAAACGAAATGTTAACACTGAAAAATAAATATCATTTTAAAACATATTGTAAGGAACCACTGACCGGTGGTGAGAGTGACGACTTGCGCGGTGGCCGCGTTCATGGCCGCGATCTGTGACGTCACCACCTGCTTGTTCGTCTCCATGGTTACCTGCTTCCACTTCACTGAGGCCGCGTCCTGTCCCAACGCAGGGAGTGACGCCTATAGCATAGAAATATAAGTATTAGTATGCTATTAGAAAAACACATTTGATAATATATTAAATATTTTAAAAAACTAATCTTCTCGAATTCGACTATACAAATCCAAGAATGACACAACAAAAGGCACGAAGTTCGATCCCACGAAACATGCAAAAACAGCCTGAGCTACCGGTGAAGGAAAACATCGAGAGGAAACCATAGCATGGTGGAAGGGTGCTTCTTATCGCTCGCCTGGCTAGCTACCATCTTTAAGTTGTTAAATCTGTCGCAAAGCACTTAACGGTGGGTTCCAGCCTCCTTTGAGAGCCTGTGTATTCCAGACTAGGCATGTTCTATCTAGAGCTACAGTATAGCTGACTTCCGTGGTGGTGCAAACTTATGATCAAATGCCTAGTTGTAAAGAACGCGCATTCCGTTTCATTTAAACTCAGCCCCTTACCCTAAGCCCTATAACTCAAGCCCTGAAACTCACCCTGGTCAGTCCTTCCTCAGTCTGTTTGATGATCTCCCGTCCCGTGGTTATGGTGGAGAGTAGTGCTCGCTGCGGCTCCGTCACTATTGATGTAACTTTAGTCTGCTGGATCTGGGACGCCTGGAATGTTTATTAGGTTTATGATCAAACGAACACAGAATAGCTTTTTCTCAAAAAAAAAAAAACAATAAATCAAATTGGTCCATAAATAAGTGATTTACATAAGAAAGCAGTTAAAGATTATTAAAGATTTTTTTTTATAATGTAGGTAAAATGTTTTATCGCCTGCCTGTTTATATGGATGTTTGTCGGGCTGTTGGTACTCGCGTTCAAATTGTAGCTTCCGACCAAGCTACCAGCCGCCAGCTTGGTTTACAGATTCGATAGGTTTTTTTTTTTTTTGTAAAATTCATCTCTTTAATCGAACTCTAATTTGGCCCCTAAGTGAGTGTTATTCGTCTTGACGCGTTAAAAGACCCTCTAATTAATTAATGCAAACCAATAAACTAGTACACAAGTCAAGAAACTTTGGTCAAAATAATATTACTCAAAATACTTGGGGAATAAAAAACAAAAATATAAATGTATGTACGTACACACTCTATTACAATAGCTGTATGAAAACGTCCGTAATGTAAGCGTGTAACAAAAAGAATCATCAAAATTGGTTCAATACTTGAACATAACCTTAGTAATTAGAAAAACATCTCTATAATTATGTTATACAGTGAAAATAATTTCAAGTGTTACCAACATTAAATATAATTAATGGTATGTTTTAAATTCTGTGTGCTGGCAACACATCCGCCATCTTGTTTCTTCAATTGTCAGTTTAAATCGACGAACGAAATAAATCTTTTTTTAATTCAAATATTAGCTTTAATGTTCTTTTAGATCATTAAGAGTTGGAAAAGCCCTATAAATTTAAACTTAAGAACTTCGGTCTTTTTTCCTACATTTCTCTACATTGGTATCATCAATACGCACATCACGACAAGTACGTGCGTAGTGACGCAGTGTTTTTATACGTGATATTTCTCACGCACAAAAGGACAAAATAAATAGTAATAATAATTCAATTTTTTTAAAGTAATAATAATTTCTAGCAAACAGGCCATCTTTGATAACGGGGTTTTCCCGCGTTCGCTGAAAAATTTGCGACACTGTCTGTGTATTTATCGCAAAATTAGTGATTCTGCAAGTTTTACGTAATGTGTAATATAGGTGGATTATTAACCGTTAATATCTTGTTTATGTACACAAGTGTGGGCAAGCAAGATATGAAGACGAAATAAAGTGGTTTTCGTGTTCTCCATAGCAATCCTAGTAAAGTTTCCACCGCTTTACGAGGGTACATGATGTGACTATAACTTGAACAGGATTACTTGTTACTTGGTATTTTACTTAACTTGAAAATTTATAAACTTGACACTGGCAAAAAAAACAAAACAAACAGTACGGTGCCATATTTACCAAAGAAATAAAATGTTTGCTAACATCGCGTCGCTTTATCTAGACATATATATATAATCAAACATAAAAATTGGCTTTTTTAAAATTGGCCTTTTATGCAGCCAGCGTTTTTAGGACTCTGCCACGGACATCATTTTTTTACAGACTTTTAATATATATATTTTACAGTTTAGGTTCTTTTTAGGTTACTTTGTATATAGTCTAGTTAGAGTGTTTTAGATTAGTGTTAAAGATTCCTGTTTTATTTTAGTTTTTGTCAATAAATATTACATTGCGATTGCTTTAATAAAATAAAACTTTTAAATATGTACAAAAATAACAATAAATAATAATACTAACAGAAGGCGGCGTGTGTCCAGTAATGATCTGTCCGGAGACGGTGGTCTGCTGAGCGCCGGTCACGTGACCCACTGCGAACGGCTTAGCACCTAACGTGACAACAAGCGGCAAATTATACATACATACACAAATCATAATTTGAAAAAAAGCTAAATACATACATTATTAAAGAAAAATAATTTAAAAAAGAAACTAAATACATTAATGCATATATAGTAATAAAACTGAAGAAAAACACTGGGTTATCGCTTAGGGGTGCACTATGCCGAAAGGGGGTCATTATACACATCCTAAGAAGCTAAAAAAAAAACAACTTTTATTATGGGACCTACTATGAATTCGAGATATAATTGTATATTTTTTCAAAAATTCAGAATTGGTCCCATGTAGAAAGTTTTTCGTTAGGCTGAGTATAGCGACCCTATTTCGGTTTAATACACCCAGAAATGATAACACTGCATAAACTTAAAAAACAATACAACGGTGAAGCTGTAGCGCAAAAATGTGGTGTATATTCAAAATGGAGTCTCGCTGTCAAAGTGTTCATACTTTTTACAGTCTTAGATCAAACTTAGACTTGACCTAAAAATGCAAGGGTTGTAAGATGTGATTAAAGTGGCCTTTCTATTTTATATTTAATTGTTTAACAACCCGAATAAGAAAAGTGCCGACGGACATATTCTTTTAGACATTACTTCGTAAACGATTAAGTTAAACTATAATTACTTATTAGCATCAGGCTTTGGCTAGATTGTAATAATATCAAAGCAAGACTTTTACACGTTTTCCTTGTGCAATAAGAAAAATAAATGTTTGTAATTAATTGTAAATAAAATAAATAAATTAAAATCTCTGATGTGTCACAGTCATAGCTCTGGGTGGTAATACTTAGGTGCAATAAGTCTAAGGTGAATTTAGGTTGCTTTAATTTATAATAATTCAGCCAGGTGAACTAAGTGTATAATACCTCTAATTATTGTCATTATTTAATTTTTTTAAGTAGATGATATTTAATATTAGCTTTATTTCTCTAAATATAATTAAATTATATACAATTCATACAAAATAATAATTACTACAACAAATTTTTAAAAATGAAAACGAATTTTTTGTAAAAAAATAACCTAAACTTGACAATTCAATGCAGCCAGCATTCTTGCAACTTTCCCTTCTTTTTTGGTTTGGTTTATAATTAGATTAGTTTTTATAACTGTGAATGATTTTTTTTCCTTTGCTACTGTGTTTTAATAAAATATACGTTTAACATAAACTAATGATAATTTAATACTAATAAAATCGAGATAATAATTTAAGCAAATATTAATTATCTGTAAAATAAATAAATAAAGAGCGTTAAAAATAAATGTGTTGTTACCTTCAGCGCCGGGTCTGTGGACGGCCGGCTTCGCCACCGACTCCGTGCTCACTTTACCAGACTTGAAAGTGTCGTGTTGGATTATATTAGCCCTGGGGAAGATTAACATACCATTGTATATACAATAAAACCATTAAAAACACTATTCGTTCGGCGAATTGTTGATCTCGCGACAACACTACTTGTTCGCGACATGTTAAGAAATGTAACGATTGTTATTTCATATCTAGAAGTTTTAAATGTTCTGTTCAATGTTGAAGCTGTTGCATTTCATGTGATATGAATTCGGCCTATGCAAAGTATGGAGCCGCAGCTAACTTCACCAATAGTTGAAGGAATTCTTCGAGTTGAAGTAATTGGGAGAGATTTATTTTATAAATATAAATTAGAATATAATTTACAAGTACTATGCTCGTGTATCCGTGTCAGTGTCTAATGTTTGATGTGGTATATACTCCTACATACTCGTATATGCGTTCACCATTCTAGATTCACTTTCGCTCATAAATGTATGCGTCCTATAGCTGAACCTTTCCAACAATCATGTACGTGAAAGCCCGTATTGTTAATTAAAATTAATTTTGTGCATGATAACTGCTATAGTTTTTGTTTCTATGATTTAACTCATAACTCATAGAAACAGTAATTGTTTATAACGACATATGTTACATTCGTCAAGTCATCAGTTGTTACAATTTAGGTATCAAATTTTGTGTGATATTAAAATCAAATATCAATAAAACATTATATACAAATATCTAAATTGAATCAAATTGTCAACATCATAAAATAGGTAGAAAATAAGATATCTGGTAATTAGTAAACATTAATTATATTTATTATTATATTTCAAATCATATTATATTACTTTTATTTATTTCTTCAAGAAAGAACTTTCTGTCAGTGGTACGAGTATAGCCATAAAAGCTTAAAATGGTGACGCCTCTAAGAAACACTTTAGTGTATTTTTTAACCTATTGCCGTGTAGCTCAGTTATAGTATAGATCAGACTAATGAAAAATATGTCTTTCGCTTTACAAACTTTGCGCGAGGATTATAACTTACTTGGAAGGCGAGACGGAGTCTTCCAACATGGCGGAGCCCTCGTCACCGTCGATGCCGAGGTGGTCCTTGGCGCGTTGTTTGCGCACTATGATGTCTATGTACCCGGCTATCACTTGCAGGATCTGCTCAGCTTCGGTCGTCTGCACCGAGTAGTATTGGTCACTGGGGGGAAATACGAGAAATACAATATTTGTAAATTATTAAACCATATTTATTAAATCAAATACAAAACTTAACTAAAACCTTGGTCTTGTACATAAAAGTGTTACGCTACTCTACTTTAAAAGGAGCGTGAAGGTGTTACTCGACTTTAATCAGAGTGGAGTGTGAAAGTGTTACGCTATTCTAGTCAAAGTGAGTGTGAACGTGTTACTCGTAGTCAGAGTGGAGCGTGAAAGAAAGAAGAAAGAAAGAATTTATTTGTACCAAAAAAACTACTAGCACTAAGAGAGAGTTAAAAAAAACATATATAAGTTTCTTGTCACAAACCGGCTCCAACTCAGCATAATGCTGGTTGTAACCAGCACTGGTCTTCCGTTGGTGCCGGCAGGTGACGTCACGCACGCACACAATCTTGTGCAATGTACACAAAACATAAAATAACATTTAGCAATTTTTCACAGGGGAAAAAAAATAAAAATAAAATCGTACGGCGCCATTACTAATAAAATAAAAAAATAGAAAAACAAATTAGAATGACAAATAAAAAATATAATTTAGAGGTGTCAGTGTCATAGTGACATAAATATTTTATGTGTTAAAATACTAACCTGTAGTCCCCAAAGTCGAGTGTGAATGTGTTAGGGCTGGCGCACCAACGTCGCACGGTGGTGAGCGGCCATGTTTGTAAGATCTCCTTGGTCTTCTCGTCCAGTCGGAGTACAGAGTCTTTAGTCACGCCCAGGAGGCGAGGCACCAACTTGTTCTTGCCTTTCATTTTCTCCTGGGGATGATAGATAGTTTGTATTATATATTGTGTTGAAAGAGGTTAAAATCGCTAGTGCTGTATTCAGCTCACTTCACGATGTTCAATACGTCATCAGCAAGAGCAACCACTTCACTGGTCTTCACTATTATGGTCTGGATGCGGTACTTATGCTCGGAACACAATATTCGATGAATATTCAATAGTTATGTCAATTAAGCTGATTTTTCTGCTTAGTTCTATTTTTTATTTAGAAATTTAAAATATAATAGTTTCATCATGGGAACTAGTTTTTTTTACATGTTGAGTGAGTGTTTGAGTGTTGTATTTATTAAACAAAACTGCAAATAGTTATTCAGGAAAGTATTTCCCCACACCTCGACCTTGTCGACGACTATCGCTTATTTAGTAAACCTGAATATTATCCTAACTAATATTATAAATGCGAAAGTAACTCTGTCTGTCTGTCTGTTTCGCTTTCACGCCAAAACCACTAAACCGATTTGGACGAAATTTGGTGCACAGGTAGATTGGACCCCGGGAAAGGACATAGGATACTTTTTAACCGACTTCAAAAAAGTAGTTCCCCCATTATCTCGACAATCCAATGGGGAACTACGCCGGTGAAACCGCGGGGCACAGCTAGTGTCTAATAAATTGTAAATTTTAGTGTATAATTTAATAAATAAAAAATAAATAAACAAAAATAAATATATTTAGAAACTAACGCGTGTTTGATTCATATTGTTTAAGAAGACGTGTTTTCACTTGCACCTGATTGTTGTAAAGGTCCAAATATAGTTTCGTTCACATTTGGTGGCACACACGAAAATATATATTTTTTTTTGTTAATAAAATAACAAAATTGTAAGTAGTATGTTTAATCGTTTTATGTAACAAAAACCCACCTTGACCAAGAAGAAAGCGACTCCATACGTCTTCAGTTCCCTCGCGCTCTTGGTGTATAGCACTTTAGCGTCCAGCTCACTGAGTCCTGCGTGACGTTTGTGCTCCTTGAACACCTTCTTCTCAATGCCTTTCACTTTCACGTACGAAGCCGGCAAGAACTCTTTCAGACTGTGAAAAAAAAAAAAATTTAACACATTAAGACAGCTATAGACCGCCAACTTGTCCATACAATAAGATATAGCTCTTTTCTACCTTTTAATGTTGTCCGATTCCAGTATTTTAAACTAGCACATTATTTACTAGGCTTTACCTTTTTTTTTTATATTTTTTTTTAATCTCTATAAAGTTACAAGCTTCCTAAGCAGTCATATTTTTGCGCTGATACGATACCTGTTAAAAGCCTTTATTAGGGTGTGACTTTTTTCAAAATAATAAAACGTGTAGGCATAAATACATCATAGTGAAGCGATTGACACCAATAACAAACAATTACGTTACAATTTAGGGGGTGAAAAGAGGTACGCCCCGGAACAAAAATTCTACAAGAAACACGAAAGCAGTGAATGGTCGGTGATCCTCTTAAGATTTTCATGAAGAAGTAATGACCGTCGTCATTACATCATCAACGAGAGAGAAACCAACATTTATTAATGACACGGGTGATTTGCCTCATTCTTTGCACATCGTAATCATCAGCTTATTCTCGACCTATGCTGGACATAAGGCTCTTCCATGGCACGGCACGCCGATCTGATTTACAATTTTAGTATTATTATTATTTTCTTACCATTAATAAATAGATAATATATCATAATAAACACTCACTCGAGGAATCCTGGCGTGTGTTTGTCTTCCCGATGGTCTCCGAACTGTATTTGAGCTTGTATGCCGGCGAACTCGCAAGCTGAGAACAAACATTGCTTTTTATATTGATACAATCAGCGGCAACAAACAGTAACATACGATAAATTAATTGCAAAAATACGGCACAGATAATATAATTATCCTGTTCATTTTGTTATCCTATCTGGCTATCTCTATATATATAGATCTTCCATTTTTGACCCATGAGCCGTGATATCCTCACCGCTATCTTGCTATATCCTAACCTATGTCCTGCTTTATCCTCACCTTTGTCCTGTGTGACGGGGTCCAGTATTGCATCTATAGCCTGCACATGCAACAGGTTTGATTGCACCAGCCTGCGCGAGTCCACGCTTCGGTTGGAGAAGAAAAGTGAGCACCTTAGTGGAAGTGTCTAGGTGGCTAACACAGTTCCTAACTTTTTTCTCCTGTTTTGACTCTTTAACTTAGACCCATGTGCCGTTATATCTTTACCTTTATCCCGTATACAGTTGTTTCCTTACCTCTCACTTGTGTGGTGCTATATCTTCAGCTATGCCCTGCTATGTTCTCACCTCCTGTGTGACCGGGTCCATACCGTCCAGTATCGCGTCTCTAGCCCGCACGTACAACAGGTTCAGTTGCACAGGATCACGCTAATCCACGTATCGGTAAGAGAAGAAAAGTTTGCGTCGGAGTAGTAGCATCTTGCTGGCTTACAATGTTCTTTTCCTCTGTCCCGTTTACCGATGTCTCTTCAACATTGTCCCGTGTGTCGCTATATCCTTAATGTAGTACTACTTTATCCTCAACTACGAGTATGTCTTGCTTTATCCTCACCTACGCCCTGATTTATCCTCACCTGTGCCCTGCTATATCGTCACCTATGTCTGCTATATCCTCACCTATGCCTTGCTATATCCTCACCTTTGTCCTGTGGGACGGGGTGCGTGCCGTCCAGTATGGCGTCTCTAGCCTGCACGTAGAGCAGGTTCAGTTGCACAGGATCACGCGAATCCACGTTTCGGTCGGAAAAGAATAGCTTGCGCCGGAGAAGTAGCGTCTCAGTGGCGTCGACGCCTTGCTCGCGGAGCGTCTTCGATGGCTCCACCCAGTTCACTGTTAAGTTATCAAGGATTTATGTGACATACGATATTTTAAATGTTTGTGTAATAAGTGGTAACTCAGCTACGACTACAAGTTACAAGCTGTAGCTTACGAGTGGTTCAAAAATGCGCAAAAATAGTACCATTCGAAGTCACCACTGTTTTCTTTCGCATGTGAATAGTGAATTCGTATAAGCGTGTTTTAAAATAAGGCTTCAGTTGTTTTGGGCCAGGGTGGATATTTAAATGATAAACGTTTGTTTTTGTTTGGAGGGGTTGTGCTGGTGTTTTAGCGTATAGCATGAAATCCTGACAAGACAACTTTTTTTTCGTCTAGTGGAACCTATATTAAGAATAGTAGTTTCTTAGGTGTACATACCTTCATCATCAGTCCTGAGCTTCTTCCTGAGCTGTTCCATCTTGGAGTCTCTCTCCTTCTCTTGATGCTTTCTCTTCAGAGTGAGTGTTCCGTAGTTGGGTTTCTCGCAGGGATCAGGCTCCTCCTTGGTGTCCTCGCGGACCTGTGGCGGGAAATTCATAATTAAATGTTTAGCCACAAAGACGAATTTCCCTTGACACTAAATTTTTTTAAATAAAACTATAGCGTTTCAGAAATAGTTAAAACAATAATAAAGTTTTTGGTAGCTTGATGGAACACCTGAGCTAATTTAGCTATTATCATGTTTTTACCCGACTGCGAAAAAGGAGGGTTATGTTTTTCGAGTGTACGTATGTATGTATATTTCTATGGCACGCCCTAGAGCCTAAACGGCTTCTCGTATTTTAATGTGAGTGGTGTCAGTAGATTCGTCTTAGTCGTGAGAGTGACACTGGGTATATCAAAATATATTTTTTATTAAGTATGATACACAGATTTTACAATTTAGCAGTCCGGTTTTTTCGAACTCGCTTCTAACCAGTTGTTTATCCGACTGCCTAAAAGGAAACCTAAAAGGAGAGTAATGGTTTTCGAGTGTATGTTTGTGGCTCTCTATAGCCTCTATAGACTGCTTTTGATATACGAAGTTTCATTGGATTTTTCTTTATCTGCAGATGGATGGATATAGGCTATCTGCATCCCGCAGTTTCACGTGTGATAGTGATCTGAAGATTTGAAGTCGAGTTTTTTGAAGTCGTTTCATAACATTTGATTTCTCTAAATATATACCCGAAGTGAAGTAGTACTACTGACCATAATTTAAGACCAATAGCAAGGACCAGTGCATGCAATTGGCTTGTCGTTCGAAATGGCGTTCTAATGAGGAGGCCTATGTTAAACAGTGGTCGTTTTCAGGCTGATAACGACGATGACGAGTAGCGTCGTAGCGCATGTGTTCCGGCATCCTTTCTTGAGAGCCAGTGTATTTCAGACTAGGCATGCTCCATCTAGGGCTACAGTATCGCTGACTTCCGAGATCGTGCAAACTTGTGGTCAAATGCCTAGCTGATCAGGATAAAAAAAAGTTGTGGTACTCACCAGTCCATACTCGTCGTAGTTGGTGATGCCGATCTTGGTGCATATCACCACCATCAGGTTCGCCACGATCTGACTGTCGTCCACCAGCAGTGTCTTCACAGAACCTGAGTGTGGAGAAAATAAGAGTAAGAAATATTTATTGATCTTTAAATAACGCTCGTTACAAGCAAGTCTTGTTACATTTGAATTATTAATTACTTAAAAAACTTATTTAAATAATTTTTCTATTTGATTGATGCCACTGGGGACAAGAGAGCTGGCTCATTCCTTGCTCAAAACATTTCTAAGACAATTCAACGCGGGAATGCTGCCAGCGTTCTTGGGACTCTGCCACACGGACATCATTTTTTTAGACTTTTAATAATTTTTACAATTTAGGTACTTTTTAAAGTACGAGTATTACATTTTTACAGTTCTCATGACATACATGTATTATATTATATATTTACATTGTGATTTATTGCTAAGTAGTAAAGAGTAATAAGAAGTCGAGACGGCGCCGGCATTCGACAACCATTGGCAATATTTAATTATGTTGTGTTGATATCTTGTTGAACAAATCTGTGTCGTTCAATAATGATGTATTTATACACAGGCAGGCAGGGTACGCAATAATAAATCAAACAATATATAAGCATGTACAACCATTGCCATTCGGCGTGGTAATGCGGCTAGCATGATGGGTACGCTGGTCTCTGGTGGTGGGTTGGAGCATTACGATTATCTGTAGATCTTAAATGGTCTATAGGTAATCTTTATGTTACATATTTTTTTTATGTTGTAGTTATTCATTTTGTTTTTGGTAACAATACACCTGTAATAGGGCAACGAAAAAAAGAGTTAAGTCCTCCTGAAGTTCCTCCGACGCCATAGTTACTCTAACTAAACAGTTCCTAAAATTATGCCCATTCTTATCTCACTTTTAGAAACAAAACGTATGTAGTTACTTACCGTCCAACATTCTGACTCGTAGATTCCTCGTTTTCTTATTGTACTCCAACAGATCTCCATTCCTCAGCATGTAGTAATCGAGACTGCGAGACGCCTCGAGCCATATGCCCTTCTTGTTATCCTCCTCCGACGCGAGGAACAGCCCGTATTCTTTAGCTGTGCGAGAGAGATAACACGATTGTGAATGGAAATAAATAAACATCTCATGCTACATCTTCAACTGCATGTTCACATACTACAGATGAGTTCGTGGTCAAACGTAGTCTAGTTTGTTATATAAAAAAATACTTTAAAATTGTTTTGAGTCTGAAGCGAAGCGCAGAAGATGTGTCAATACCTATAACTATGCTATACAAGGTGTAACAGAAAGGTGAGACAATACTTAACGGTGTTAGTCTATCCATCAAAGTGAACCCAAAGTAGAAAAACATTAAGCAAAAAAAGAAAACATATCCCGTCCTCTTTGATGCGTAGACTAACCCCGTTAAATATTGTTACACCTTTCTGTTACACATTGTAAATGTATAGGCTGAGTTTCACTTTGCAAAAATCAAACTCCCAGATAAAAAAATATAGATTGTAATCGTAGAGAAAACTACGCCATCTTGTTATGGCAGTACATGTATATGAAGGCACCACTAAACGCTGCTACTATTATTTTTTATTTGCGTTTACTAAGCCTAGATATATCTTTTGCTTTTAGTTTCTCGGATGATAAAGATGTTTCACACGGGGTGGTGGGTATGGGATTACATCCAAGTCAAAAGACATGTTAAGCAAAATAGCCGCCATCTTGTTTAGCGAGTGCCTTAAAATAACGTAAATAGATGGCTCCAATACCAATTTTATTTCTATAATGCGCGCATTCCCTAGAGCTTGCTTTTACAATCTTCTCACGGATGAGAAGTACATAAATTAAAATTAATTAATTAAACTAATTTTTTTTAAAGCACTGCCATTATGGTTTAACGAGCGTTTTGTGAAATCAAAATAATTTACGAATTAAAATACTCACGATCACCAGAGCTTGCTTCCAGAATCTTCTCGCGGATGATGCGGCAGGCATCGTAAACGGTGGTGGAGGGCTCGAACTGGATGGTCTTCACCACCTTGCCTCCGTCGATGGAGATCTTCAGCGATAGAGCCGCCATCTTTGTTAGCGAGTGTGCTCTGATGACAAATTGGTTAAGTAAGTACATCGGACATGTGACGATACGGATATCCGTCGCCGCGCCGGTAGATAGTAGATTTCTCGGACTTGTAAGAAATGAACCAAGTCTTCATTTATTGCGATGACTTTTACTATGGAACTGGTAGATTAACTTTTACTTGCATGATATGAAATCGCAAAAATATGCGGTATATACAAAAGTTGCAAGTGCCATAAAAACGTCATTGTTTTAACTGATTAGTCAGCCTATAATGTCCTTCTAAAAATGTTGCAGGAGATAACTCCTTTCTGACCATTTCAAAAAGAAATAAGTAGTCCAAAGTATTCAAAAACATGTCTGATACTCACTTATGTATAGTAGCGTAGTGTATCTGCCTCTCAGACCTCTCTTCAAGGTCCAGAGAGTGCTCGCTGGCCCTCCTCTCCCTTCGTGGTCTCTCCTGGCTGAAGGACCGGTGCCGGGGTCGGCTTTGGAATGAACCCTGGAATCAACATGTTGGATACTGTCACTCTGGAGCAGTGATATACAAAAGCAGGCAGGGATTGGAGACGAGAAGCCCAAGATTTATGTTTGCCGGCCATTCTTATTTTATTCGATGTGATGGCAATAAATCCCGCACTGGTGTCCCGCTTGGATAATATTGTGCATTATACAGATCTACAGCCGTTATCAGCAGTTATTCGAAAATACCACCACTATGTCGCTTTTAGCTCAAGAAGTTTGCCGAGCACTAAACTAAAGTTGAAGGTGTGTACTCACGTGTCTAGGCGAGACGATCCGCCGCCAGTTGTCGTGTATCGCGTGCTCGATGCGCTCGCGCAGTGAGCGTCACGCGCCCGCCGATGTTTCCTGTGAGATGCTCTCAGCCGTGGTCTGTCGACAATACAAATATAACTTAGAAAAAAGTCACAATTGACTTAATTTCGGCAGGCCTCAGCTTACTGGACCGGTTTTGGTAATATTTCTATAACATAAAAAATAACAGTAATTTTAAAACTAAATAAGTTTTTTTTTTCAACTCGGCCCAAGAGTCCTTTAGAAATAGGAGAACATCCATAAAAAAATGTTTGCACGGTTTAAGAACCTTCTTTTTCTTTAAAACAAAATCAAGTGCGAATTTACCAGCACATTAAAGAAACAGAACTGTCGATGATCCACACACTTTTAAAAAAGTTTGTTTACTTTAATTTAGACACAAACTACAGTTTCAGCAACATATCCTTTGACAATTAAACGAAGACTGTCGTATGAGAATAACAAAAATTATGTTAAGTCAATTTATGAATCAGCGTATATAGACCTTAACGTGTCCTTGACACATAATACTGATTTGTAAAATGAAATCAACAAATTATTCATGGAATATTGTCCCCATTGACTGCAGATATTTTCCTTATAGTAAAATCATGAGCCGCTTGAGTCTGATTCACGTCAGGGTGACCATGATTGATACGCGTAGGAGGAAAATTAAACGTAATTGTTTATTTATTTTGTTTTTGCAACAAACGTGACTTTGGCATACTGACCGAGTCAAGTGCATCAGTAAATCAAGGACGTAATTAGTAATAAATTATTTATATAAGCAATATTTAAAAATGTTACTGGAAAGGAAGAGAGACAAAGCCTTTTAATTTTGGGCCTAAGGATTTAATGAAACACATTTTTACGTCATCAACGCCAGCCAGAAGACGTCCACAGCTGAACATAGGCCTTCTGCGCCTTAGAACGTCATTCCGAACAACAAGCTGTCAATTGCATCCACTGGTTATTTGTGACTTTATCATGATTAGGGTCTAAATTAATCAGATCTTTTTAACGTAGAAATTATAAGTTCTCTTACTTTTCAACAGACTTTATGAGTATATATTATATTGATTTATCTGATAACAGGATACTCAAAGATTTCATGTGCCTGATGTTTATAAAAATGTTTTTCTTTAATAGGGCCTACGGTATAAATTTAGTAAGGGTACGAGCAAGTTTGTAAATCAGAATATTAAAAAAGTGTTAGTAAAAAAATCTTTATTTAGGGACTTGTAATCAAAAAAGATCATGTCAACCCCATAGGGTTCTCATTTGGAAATACCTATGGCCTATTTTTCAATAAGCCATAAACAAATTCGAAAAGCATCCTAGCTACACCGAAAGATGGTGACGCAAGAACACTCTGGAACAATCCTAAGTTAACTAATAAATCTAACAACCCTTCCCTCATAGTTGCGGTCTGGACACATTCTACAAGGAAGTGGATTGTTTACGCGCTTGTTGAATCGAAATCGGCTGTTACTTTTTACGCCTGAAACTGCGTTCAGTCCTAATATTCTACAGTAATCATGGTCACATTATTAATGTGTGTGTCGACCCAAATCTCTCCCATTCATACGTTGTATTTTTAGCTGTATCCTAATATTCTGGCCGAGTTTCGTAATCGTTTGCTTTTCGTTTCCTTTTTTCTCGGAAAACGATTCAGAATTGTGAGATCAGAATGCCGATTTTAGATTGTCTTTGATTTGGCGTGAAGATAGGAAGGTAGAAAATTTAATCACAAAAAATATAGCGGTTTATTAATCTTCTTAACATTTGACTTATTCTTTCTATAAAGGCATATTAAACTATTAATAATATTTATCAATTCCTTTGCATTGCTCGTACAGATGATACTGGATAAACTATTTTGATCTTTTATGTGGGGCCAGTATAGACCACTGTTTTATACAGACTACGTTATTTCGAATTGGTAGAATTGGTGTTGTTGAAAAACCAGGGACAATTATTACAAAGAATCTGACGAATTAGCAGCCTCCTCTTGTTTAAAGTCGGGTAAACAAAGATTCTGTCAAATTCAAAACGGTTGATCGTCTTATTTAGAAAGAGGCAGAATCTCATCATCTTACTACAAAAGATTTTGATTTTCCTATAGAGGGGTTGTTTCTGTTCATTTCTGTACACAAATCCGCGGCTATCACTTGTTTAAGCCTTTTAAATGTATGCAACCACAAAACCCAGTCTAGCCAGAGTCTAACGACCAATTTTAACATTCGATAATCGATCGACGAAGTATTTTGTTCTTGACACTTTACTAGACTCACCCTTTTTGAAGGATGTGTTTGACATTCCTTAGTAAAATAATGGTATTAGTTTGTAGAAAAAAATTTACTACATAGGTAACTATGTAGTAAATTTTTTTTTGTGGTAATACCGATGTTTATTTACATCTACAGGCACATGTCAGAGCGTCCCCGACTCCCTGACACCTGTAGTGTGCCGTGCTGTATATTTAGACGAGTATTTATAGAAGATGAACGCATCTGACATCACGCAAGAGATAGAGCTAGCCTTATACACATGCATGCTTCTGGCGCGAGCTATACCTACTTTTGAAAAATCGGCCGAGTGCGAGTCGGACTCGTGCACTAAGAGTTCCGTACAATTATCTATACAACATTAGTTTAAGTTTTATACCTGTTTTCGTTAATAATATCGAACATAAACACGTTCATCATCTGTGAAAATTTCAGCTGTCTAGCTAACACGGTTCGTTAGAAACAGCCTGCTGATAGACAGACGGACGGACAGCGAAGTATTTAAAGTCGAGTAAGTAAAAGATGGTTATTTGAAGATTTTGACGATATATCGATATCGGTTTTTTGCATTTATAGATCAGGTGTAACAAAAAACCAGCATACATTATATGAACCTTAAAAATTCGACGCCTTTAATATTTTTATTAGTTAATACTAAGAAGCCTCTATTAAACTAAATGAAATAACTTATGACACGCTGGAATAATGTAGCTTACTCTCCATTCAATGATTTTCAAAATCTACAGTAGCTCAAAATTCTACTTTTGATGATCAAACTTAGAAACGTCACCTCCATAACAAGTCCTTAACATAAAATGAAAATGTCCACATTTTTTTAAAATACTACTAATTTAATAAGGAAACCCAGTCCTGGTGGTCGCTCAAAAAACCTAAACACTCGATGCGATGCAATACTATAAAATGTGCATGAGTAAATGTATCGGTGTCACAAAACAAAAAGCGTAACAAGAGTTTTGAATTCATTAAAGTTGTTTATTAGGAAGTAATTAACTGTGAAATTCCAGTTTCACTTTGATGTCAAATAACGATTTTACATAATGATGTCATTCACATTGGAGCTTGGCTGCTACATTGATAGGCTTTGACAGTAATACAGACGAAAATCACATTATATTTCCGAATAAGGACCAGACTTACGAGTTTGAAAACTCTGTTTGGACCTGCTTACATCTACGGAACTTAATAGCGCTATTTTTCCCAAAAATGAAGGTATATATAATATATTTAAGTTAACGATTTAAAAAAAAAATGTTTATTACCTGATTTCTCGGACACTACTAAACTGTTTTGAGATTTTTTTTGTTCACAATTTTAAACGTCTAAAGTGGCCCCATTTTATCAAATTCGGTGCAGTAGCTTGATATTGAAATCGAAATAACAGTAAAAAAGTGCCAATAAAATTATTTTTTTAATAGAACTTATTCACCAGATTGAATATCATAAATACAAGGGCTAGTTAACATTACCAAAAACATTATCTAGCTTTATTCAACTTTGTAAAGCGATTTACCAGAACTATCCCAGCCCGGCTCCGTCCGTTATTAATAAAATATGATGTATCTGATAGTGTGTTGTTAAATTTTATCTGCATTCTCGTAACCCGTTAAGATAATAATAAACCGTCAGATGCCAGCTCCAGACGTCTAAATCGGGGTATTGAAAGCTCGGATGAACGATGCGATAACATATAAACAATTGTAAGAAAACGTAAGGAAAAGCTTACAGCAATTACAGGTTATTCACCGAACAAAGATATTTACGTCGCGGCTATTTTAGTAAAAACCGTCCGTGCTGTTGACTGGAATATTTCGCAAATATGAAACAAACTGAACTTAAACATGTGGTTAAGAACGACAATATCCGATTGCGTATACTTTGGAACACTGTATCTTAAGAAATTAATCCGTGGGATGCAACCAGTACAGCCTATAATCATCTGTAGATAAAGACAGATTAAATGACAGCTCGCACATCAAAATTAGTCTAGCGGTTTAGGCTGTAGAGGGTCACAAAGAAGACTTTGGACATACGAGTACAGTTTACTTACAGTATACAAACATACACTCGAAAAACATACACCTACTTTAGGGCAGTCGGGTTATTTAGCTAATCCTTAGTACTTTTCCGATTCGTTTTAGGGAGGTGAATAGGAACCACAGCATATAATATGGCAAGTTGAAACTATTTTTCGAATCCTCGCGTAGACACTAAAACGAAGTAGAAAAACGCTAGTGATAAGTTTAAAGAACATTTATTATGAATGGATTTCCGCAAAGTAACACCTGAGCAAATTGAGAATTTAAAAAGTTATGTTTATTTCCAGCGATGCAATAAAAGCCAAATAAACTCGAGCGGTCATCAAATTATGCAAAATTTTAACACCACTATCAAAAACTCGTTAATTATTCACTCTAAAGTGTTTGTAAGAATCCTTTAAAGGACCCGAAATTAAAAGCTCTTCCTTCCGCAGGACATCAACCGATTTTAAACGCAATAAAAAGCAACGCTTAGGCATTTAGAACTGCCAAGCAAGTCAAATGAATTTGAATCTTAGAGAGATAAGATAAATTCTACAGTTGATGCAACGAAGGCGTACTGTCAGATTCCTGTGGACTCATTAAAGCCGTATGGTAATAACTGTAGGGAGTTATTGCATACAGTTTTGCATAAAAACGTTTTGGATGGGTTCTCCCAAGTTGGGCAAGTGGGAAGCGGTGCCTGCAGGAATTTTAATAGTTCAATATGCGAGAGTGGTCTTGTTTGGACGACTTTATTGTAATGGCGAGACGCGAGAGTATTTTGGTGTTATGATGTAAAAGAGGCGAACGTTATAGAAAACTTAATAGAAACTTATAAAACAAGACTGTATACATTATTTAAAAAAAAACACTATTTAATCAATATATCAATGTTTTTGTAGTATCTATATTTATGGTTTTTTTTTGAGTAAGTACAGTATATTAAATTTAATTGACTGTCCTGTCCGTCCCTTTAACATAAATAAATCATTATATAAAACATAAACAAACATACTTAATTCAAATCTAACAACTCATATGATTTACGATAACTAAAACAATTTGATATAATTATTCACTGATTTTGTTCTCAGAATAATAACCTTATTTAGGAGTTGCTTTCACAGGGTTTCCATTTGCTCTTAGGTCTTGTTTACATTTGCTATCAGAAGCAAATTAATCTGATTTCAGGCTTTGTACGATAAGAAAGAAATGTTTGTTAAGAGATTAAACATTGTGAACTGTTGTCAAATGGTTATCTTATTTATTCTGTGATTTTTTTATTTTTTATTATATACCCGCAAATTCGATCGCGTGGTATTTTTTTTATATCTTTCGTATTTTTGTCATATAAAACGTATCTTACTTAACACCTCTAAGAATATGTGTACAAAGTTTCATGATGATCGGTTAAGTAGTTTTCGCGTGAAAGCGGAACAAACAAATTTACATTCACATTTATAATATTACAAGTAGGATGTTATTTGGGAGTTCACGAAAATATTTTCTTATGCGAAAAATATTGCTCAACTGCTTTAAAACTTGCCATAACAGCTTCGCTATGGATCTCAACAAAGGGTGCATATAAATACAATGTTTCAAATTATTCATTGGCAAAGTGAACACGTCAGAATCTATAGCTCACGGGTCAATGGCTACCCCACTGAAAACACAAGGGGGTTATCTCGTGGGGTAATCGATTTAAATATTCAGATAAAACATTAAAATTCATTCATTACAGTATATTCATAATTGAGGATTATTCATTTATCGCAGAGTAATAGAGTAGCATAGTTTCCAATTCTAGATTGTCTCGCGAAATATGTTCTTCAAAATGTAAATTCAATAACGAAGCAGATTTATCATCTCGTTTCTCTCTAAAGTATTTCAATGCATTACGCTAATGGATTTCTAATTTTAGTTTTAAACAAAGATTCTTACGCTTCTTAGTTTTTTCTGTCACCGTTTTTAAATATCCGTGTCTCGATAGTATTGTTTATTTCAGAACGATTTTAAGTAAGATCAGAATTCAGACACAATTGTTCGTATATTATTTAGCCCAAAATTAAATTGATTAATCTTGTACTTCTAGTATAATAACATCAAAATCAGCCAAAACCCTTAATCAAGACCTAGGAACATTTAATTAATCAGTAAGGAAGAATGAATACATGTAATTTTTTCATTATTAAAATTAAACATAAGGCTATGCTCCCGATAAATATAATAAACAGCTTTTGGTTTGAAACATGAAATTGACTATAAGAAAGCGTTATTAACTAACTTACACCATGACCCAACAACAGAAAGAAATTACGGTTAATCGCAAGCCTTATTTCACTGGAAAAATCAGCTGTAACATATCGCATTATTTTCTCGAGGCTGGTGAAATATCTGAGCTCAATGAAATGTGTTGAAGATTAGCGAGGTTGACGTGACGCCGGCGCCCGGCGCGACGTCGCGTCGCCCGTCCCGTTTCCTTGCCAACGGAATGGATTCGGATACTCGTATTAAGCCTAATACGTGGTGAAAATATAGGTTAAGCGACTGGCGAACTATAAAATATGTATCCAGTTGAGAAATGTAAAATTATACGAATGATCGTTTGTGGTATCGTCTGTGTATGTTATTAGTAAATGACTTCAATGTGTTATAAATGAGATTGGAAGGTTTAGAAAGGTAGAATGCCATATAAATCATTATGGCTCGCCGCATTTCTGGGATCATATAGGAAAAATGGCCATAAGAGACGGAGGTGGTACTTTTTTAAAGTTATTTTTGTATTTTAAAGCCAAACTACTGGGCCGGTTTTGATATAAATCAGGTTGAAAGAATATGATGCTCTTAAATAAAAAATATTAATATAATAATTACCTACTCGAGTCCATAGATTATCTTTAGCGGAATTGTCATGCACACAGTTTCACACTATTTCTTTTGCTCACACTCACTCTAATAAGTACACACCCTCCCCTACACTTCAATGAGACCTAATATATTCATCCATCTGGAATATTTATTAAGGGATTACCAAAATCTATTGATTTAATTGCCTACTGTGTTATATTTAATGTAAAATGAAACTATAACTGCCTTTTAAATTGGATATGTAATTGATCATCGTAACATTATGTAATATCAAGGTTCAGAAATAATTAATAATAATGTCACAAGTAGATACACGCTCATTATTATCCATATTGCGAATGAAATAGCGCGAATTCAATTGTTTAATAATAATAAATGTGTGGGTCTCCAAAATACAGGCATTGCTTAGTTTGGGACCCACAAGTAATCTATTGTAACGGATTCATAATGTAGTTAGACAATGTATAATTATTTTGTACTAGCTTGTGGTTTGTAATTTCCTACTTATAATTTAGAAATAATTTGTAATCTGTATTTATTTGGTAAATAAACATTATCTTATCTTAATTAAGCCATACGTGAGATGTCTGTTTACAAAAAAAAAAAAGATTGAATTGTGTATCTTTTTCTTTTTGAAGTCGGTTAAAAAGCATCACTAGCCACGCATTTCCGGTGCCCAGTCTATCGTCGTAGCGTGGCAACTGTACCGTGGCGCGTGGAACCGGGTCAAAGAGATCGATTAGTGGATTAATGCTCGAGCTGAGGCCTAAGATGTCAGCCATTATGCCTGCTATGAAATACTCTGCATAGGTAATTCGACCTGAGGCCTAAGATGTCAGCCATTATGCCTGCTATGAAATACTTTGCATAGGTAATTCGACCTGAGGCCTAAGATGTCAGCCATTATGCCTGCTATGAAATACTTTGCATAGATAATTCGAACGATTTTTTTGTCAGTCATTAACATTTTCTTAACAAAGGCTTTAGCTGATGATGAAGTTGGTAAAGGTAACAGCAACGATTAGTACTATCAAATACATAAGTATTTGATAGCAATTTGTCAGTATTGTTTATATTGTTTATAATTGTGAGATTACAGTTCAATAATATACGCGAATTGCTTCATGATTTTGTTGAACTGCGGATTTTCAAAGAAATTATTTGTATGAGACTAGAAGCAACAAACGTGCCTCGTAAGTTTCCTTTCCTTTTAAATATCGTCATATTCATTTACAACAGAAAAATTTAACAACTCTACAACTCGTCAAAGCTTGTGTTTATAATCATCGAAAGAAAATGATTGTAAAAATCCCGAAATCAATCCATGTTTCTACATAACAAATTCTCCGTAGTACATATAAATAACAAGTAAAAACAAATTAATGTATTATATTTTTTACCGGCCTAACTGATAATGCACACCCGTTACCAAAACCAAAAGACAGCGAAGGTAGATAAATAGATAGATGAACACTATATTGCAAAGACATAAAATATAAAACACAAATTAATACATTGTACATACTCGTACATACGTAAACCTGTGTCAAGTCAACACGTGAATAAGACCATTACAATCCAACCCCTTTCACCGATGAAGGAAACCCGATAACCGCAAAGTAACAACAGATTGTGTCCGGTGATCGAACAATTGGAACTGTAAACAGCCCTCGACAGGGTTGCTACGGACAGGAAGGGGTAGTTACTTGGACATTGAGCAGACTTGGGGTAAATTGACATGGAAGCAAAGAAATTTATATAGTTGAGAATACTAGAAATAAGAAGACGTAACGGAAAACATGGGTGATGAAATTTACTCTGTTGGTAATCCGTACGTAGTGCAAAAATATCTTCTCTCAATCTTCGATCGTCGTTTAGCGAACCGAAATGAAAATAATTGAAAAAGAGTAATGCCGTGTAAGACGTTAACTATTTTACTTTGAATTATTCTACTAAAAATACATATATTCTTCTGTATAATCCGTATATTTCTGATGCAGTTATATTAATCAGCAAATTAGGATCTGAAAATTTAGCTATATTAACTTCAAAATGGCCTTTACCGAAACAAATTAAATACAAACATGACTTAGCATACAAATTAAAATAGCTATCCAAATAACTATAGCAACTCCAAGTTAACGATCATATACTAAAACTAAATACCTATAAAACAGTAATAAGTGCTAATAAACAAAATCTATAATCTGAAGGAATCTGAACAAACAAGTTGTACGCATGCGTCATCCCCCTTAAGCAAAAAAGTAGAGGGTGGTCGATAAACTCAGGCGCCGCCGTGTCTGGAGCCAGCAAGTCTGGCCATCTATGGCGCTCGAGTGAGAAAAGACTGAGACAAAAGAGGGTGGAGTCAAAGAAATATAAGGCATAAATGAGAAAAATTCTAATAAAAGGACTAGAACTATAGCAGAGTATGGAATAATAGACATGTGCAATGATGCAAACAAACCGAAATGTGCAAAATAATAGAGTTTAGTTGTTCTCATATGAAAAGAGTTTAGTAATAGAAGTACGAGTATACACAAACATTATTGTTTAACCATTGGAGGTAACATAAAATATCCCCACAATCTTCGTGTGTTACTCTTAAATATATATAATCTACTAATTACAAAGAAAATTTAATGCATATAAGAAGAGATCTAAACTACAATATATTGTTTTCCCAATGATACGAGTAAGGAGAAAAATATCTCAGAAAAGGAAAAATCTATAATCCATATAGCACATCCGGAAGACGCCGGAAGTTGTCACGATGTCCGGCGAAGGAAATCCGATAGCACGCACTATGTTATCTATTAACAGAATTAGGGGAGATGTGGACATTGAGGGGAGAAATGATAATACAGTTTATTTACTGATTTTAACGTAATATTAGGGATTAGCCTTCGTGTTTGATGTATCTGGTCAGGTTACTGACGAATTTGTCTATTGTCTTCAGGATGATGTTAAGGAGTATGTTAGCTATTATAAACATTAATTAATAAAAGACGAAGAAATAATATGAAAGAAAGCGTCTCAAAGGGTGCTTTGATCATAGACAATATGAAATCTATAGATTTAAGACGTTAACAATAACGGAGAATAATTTATAATAACATTGAAGCACTCCCTAATTATAATGTTTTATGAAAATTTTACGTTTTGGCAATGGAAACAAATATCAACACTCATTTCACTGTAAAGCTATAAAAGATAATTACCAAACGGCAAATCCCCCCTATTCCTTTATCAGAATTACTTGATCTAGTTAATGAAAGCTAGTCAGAGGTATTAGCGCCACAGGAGTCTGTGGAACCCAGTAAAAATATTGAAACGCCCCGCTGGGCGATGATATTGATAGTAACAAGGTAATTAATGACTGGCATGATTGAACGAAGGCTTTACGAAAAGACGTACGATGAGGACGTGAATAGGAAATAAAGGTACTTTATATCGTCAACAACATCATCAAGAATTTTGGGTAGTGAAATGATTAGCATGCGCCATGAATTTCTATTGAGCCCTAAAATTTCCATAGAACAATTCCGGGCGTGCGCGGAGCCCTGTGTTGCTCTATGAAAATTTTAAATAGCGGTCCTTTAGTAGAGACACGTGTTATGCAAAAAAGGGAATAAGACATCCAGTGATTGTTTTTATATTAGCAAAATAAATCTTTTAGTCGCTTTTATTTCCGTATATTAGTGAATTATTAAAATATTTTAAATATCTAATGAAAAAATATGCGATGTAAATTATTCAGATTCAGAGAGTTTAATAAATAGCAGTATCTGCCGAAATAAAAACATTGAAGGGTTCGTCCCAGCAGGAGGCGAGACGGCAGCTCCGCGGTGTCCGAAGAGACGAAAGAAAGAGAGAAAGAGACCGAAGTATGGATTGTAGAGAATAATAATAATCTTGTGAAAAAGTATACGATATAAATGATTCAGACCATAATATTTTTGTTTTTGCTTAAAACTCAAGGAACAAGGCATTTGATAACCACCACGAAATTAAGCGACACTTTGAACTTACATAAAGCATGCCTAGTCTTGAGAACAGTGGCTCTCGAGGAATGCCACCGGAACACACCTTAAGGTGATTAGCAAAATAATTTATCTACATGAGGGTGATAGTTAGCGGGGCGGACGTTAGAAAACGCTCCACTGCCCTGCAATGGTTTCTTCACGATATTTTCGTCCACCGGTATAGCTCAGGCTCTTTTTGTGTCTTCAAACCTCGTACGGCAATCAACCCCACTATCTAGGCCGTCATGGCTACAAAAGTATTTGCCTAGATAAATACACAGCAGGGTCCACATTAGGAGTTGGCAGCCCCGCGGTGTCTCACAAACGAGCGCGTAACGAACCGTATCATGCTGAGGACGATGCGATAATGACGGAGCGGAGGCAGTAACAAATTACTACTTTTATTGATGATTTCGCTGAGAAAAATATATTAAACTCCCTTCAAGGCGAACAGAGAAAAGAGATAAACGTAGTGAGTGCAGAGACTAAGGAATTTAGTAATAATAAAATGAATAGCCGTATTTTTCTCTATTGTTGAAAAATGTCGTAAAACACTCGTGTGGATTGATCATTAGTCTCGTATTCTTAGTTTTAAGAGAAAAGAGCAATATAGGCCGTAATTATCGACTTAGCACACTACATACTAATATACTATTAAATCATAATTTCAACCCTCGAAAATGGTAAGAATACAGTACATTATTAAATAAGGGACTACACTTTAATTACAAGACTCAAAACAAACGAAATCACTATAATAACTGACTCATTAGAGAGGGACGTTACGTTGACATTGTAATTAAGTACAGAGAGATAGGGTCGTAACGAACTATAGTCAGAGGTATAAGTAATGACTATAGTCAAAAATTAAATCATGAATGGTTAATTAGTATCAATTTTCTCGAAAAAAAGAACTATTAATTTAGCAATAGAGTAACGATATCCACTCAAGATTACAGATACTAGTAACCTTAAATATTTATAAACCGACCTCAAAAAGATATTTTTAATACGGTAGTGTTTGTTTTTGACAAAATTGGTATTGTAGTTTAGGCTGTAAATAAAAATTCCAAAAACATACTTGCTGAACTTAAGTGCCTTTACTAAACAGTGTTACTTGTTTTGTTTTACTTCTGCTAAGTAAAAAGAACTGCAGCTTATCGAAGTGTATAAAAATAGGACCACAGAACCTTATTTATAGTTTATCTCTTACTAGCTAACCCAGCGAACTTCGTACCGCCTAACGGTTGTGTATGTTTCTCATCGTTTAAACCTTCTCTGAACTTTCACAATCATTTCAAAAACAAAATCAACTAAATCGACCCAGCCGTTCTCGAGTTTCTGCGAGAAAAACGAACAGCAATTGATTGAACAACAATTATGCAGAGCTATATTTTTTTTGTAATGCTATTTGTTTGTTTTCATATTAACACAAGATACATTTTAAAAGCCAAATTTCTAGTGCAGAGTATCAATTTTTTTGTGGGTTCGGTTTTTAGTTCAGAGATATCGAGTTTTTTAGACAAATTATTCTATGTACTTGAATAAATCTGTGCGAAAACCAGTATCTGAACTACAAACTAAAAATACCAAATACTTATTTTATTTAATATTTTTACGAACATGCTTACTTTTAGTAGTCGACGATGCGGCTTATGATGAAGCACGGGTGGAGAAACAGATTCACTTGCAACTTAAATACCAAGAGCCTTATCAGTTAGCAAATAAAAGTAACAACAAACTCTTCGGACTCGTTCGACTTCACTTCAAATCAAAATTCTTAAGTACTGCGTTCAAATAGATATTAAAGTTACATCATACGATAAACTGAGAAAACTCATCAAAAGAAATAATTCAATACCTCAGCAAAAACAATCCCAACATATTACAAAAGCATCCGACAACCCTATAAACGCACAGGCCACCATAACCGAGGCCTTTAATATCACAGCTTCAATAGAACCAGGAAATGAACCTCGAACCAACAATAGCTACAGCGAAACCAACAGTTGCCGAAACTCAAACTCTGAAGCTGAAAACTACAAGTTTGAAACACGTGGCTTTACAAGTGGCACTTACCTCGGCAGGGAGCGGCGAGCCATCGCGTCGTCTCGTTCCCACTTTAAATTAAAACTTCACCTTCTCGCTCTCTCACACCCCGATTTGAGTAACCTTTGAATTAGAGTTCAATAGAATTAGGAGAGTTAGTACTGGATAGGAGGGCGCGTGAATAAGATGAGTAATAAGGGGCCGGATAGAAGGCCTTGCGGTGCACCGGTGAAGGTTGTATCTGAGTGCAGTTTAGAGAGGTTTTTGTCCGGGGGTGAGAGAGCGGGACCTCCGCCTTAGCGGACGGTCCACGAAGGAATGTTCCGGGACACCAGCGACTAGCCAGGATCTGACGCTCTGCGCTGGCAACCTTCTCCGACGCTGGCGAGGGGTTGATCCGCGCATGCGTCTTGCGAATCTCTCGTCTCACTCAGACACGTTTCCTAAACGGGACGCACGATAAACTTTGGGGATGATATTCGGAGGGTGAAAAGACGGTGAAAGATGGAAATGCATCTCGTACTCTGCTCGGATTTCCGGCGCTCGTGATTTTGTTTATTGATTTCGAGCGTAGACTTCGGTGGGACGCTTTTTGGGAAAATCACATTTATTAATCCCCTTATCGTGTTAGAGAGAGATTTAGTAGACTTTTTCCACTTTATGAAGACCAATAAAAGTTATTGTTGACGATCATCAATTTACATAGCGGACGGTCCCATTACAGTCTATTATGATAGCTCTAATAAAAATGCACACAGGCTAAATCAGATAGCGTCCGAATTAAAATGTGGGGACGAGGGACGTGTTAACAATACACCTGAGGCCACTTGGCCCGACAAAAGAGCATTGATTGACACACAATCAGTTGAATTGAAAGTTAACACTGAAAATGCGACTCTAATTTTGAAGCCTGAAGGTACAAATGAGACTGGCGATGACGTCAACTAAGTGGGAAGCGCCGTAACCCTAAAGCGCGGCGACGTAGAGGACAATTATGAATATTTACGCAGCGGAGTGCACGGGGCGACGGCATAGAAGTAATGCTTGCAGACATGAAGGGTTGCGTGTTTTGCCAGTGGGAGAACTTGATAGTCCGATTGACACATTCGTCGCTGAAGCGTGTAATCAAATCGACGTTGTTGACAGGGTTAAATTTGTGTAATAGACGAGTAGTTGATGTGACAAAATATTTGCTAAACATATTGATGGCTAAGCACTAGGAGTTGACGCAACTATAGTGTATGTTTTGAATAGCTTTTGAACAGTATTGGAGAGGGTTAATAAACAAGATGAGTAATACTCCTTCATGGATTTGTAAGACAGAAAGGTTAGAAAAAAATCATAGATATATCTACATACCATACCATATCACTTATAATACAACAAAAAAAAATTAGGTTAAATTTTTTAAGTAATTTTAATTCAAATGTAACAAGATTTGCCTGTAGCGAACGTTATTTAAAGGTCAATAAATATTACTTTAATTTACCTAATGGACGATATGTTATTTACGTCGTAATAACCGTTATAATCACAGAAACATTATACAATCCGCGATTTTAAAGAGACACATTAAGCCAATACAAAAACCCTTTCAAACTGTCAGTACTGCAACAAATCGAGAGAGCAAACCACTTATCAATATCAATATTGATGCAGATGATTGCTCTCACGGCAACAATACGAGTACGAGTATGGCAAGCCACAACTAAACTGCACACAAGTGGCAGAAATATGAAGTGTTGAAGTCGGTATATTTTGCATATTAATGTTGGTATGATGAGATGATTGCGTTTGTATTGTTAGTGACGTGGAAGATGTCACTGTTCATGTTATTTTTGGGGTGACAGTATAATTTATGTGTTCAGTTGATTGGAAATAAGGTGTCCCAAAATTAACGCAATAATTTGATTGGGAGACAAATTTTAATCATGCGTGAATTTTGGTACAACCTATATTAGTATTCCTTGCCTATGTAACGGTTTTTTGTTATGTTTTAAAAAAAATGAAAAATATTTTTTTTTCTCGTAACCAAGTAATAAACTAGTAAATATTTCAATGGATTTAGAAATATTTTTTAATATTTTCCATGTAAGAAATTCTGTTCCAATTTTTTGGTGAAGTTACCATAAACGATCTTCAGTACTTATTTTGAAACGAAACTCCATTACTTCCGTTTCACATAAGTTAGTACGACTTACGGAAAATAAAAAACCGGCCAAGTGCGAGTCGGACTCCCGCACAGAGGGTTTCTTACAAACCTGTAACGAGTACATCTGCTAAGTATAGTGTGTAGAACAACTATAAGAAGAATCGTGACAGGATACATTTGAATTAAATAGTAGAAGTACTTTGATTGTAGCGAAAATTTTGGGGCTTTTGAGTTTTGGCCTAGCTTTAATTATACCAACCTCAATAATAAAAACAGGGTCGAAGTGTAATTGGTCCGTAATGTTTGGTAATACTTTTTACATGGCGTTCCGAGCAACAGTCATAACTCAAAATAAAACAAATCCAAAACTTAAATTTACATAAAAAAGTATTTATAAATAAGTTTTCTTCTACAATTTGATTGAAGATTGTCGTAGACTAAATATTTGCACAATTGATTCGTGAGCCGGCAGTCCCGAGTTCGATTTCCAGTCAGGGCAGGTGTTCGAACGATAAGTATGAACTTATACTTCATGCCTGAGTGTGTTCTGTATGTTTTTGTAAATATGGCATAGCGTCACAGGAGAAATCCTAGTTGTGAACTATGTGAGTGAAACGTTATCTATTACTGTATTAAGGTTTTCTTCAACATCAGCAAGCTTTATATATACCAAAACAATACTTTTTTTTGTTGATTTTTTTTCTTGGTAGTTTTGTTTATATTTTAGTAAATATTGTAAATAATTACTTTTAAGAAGGATAATATATCAAATTTAGGACTGCGTTCTTCATCATCGTTTACAGTGTTCACAGATAAAATGGAGGCAAAATCTCTGCTTAGTACATAAAAAAAATATTCTTATATTGATTTTTGTAAATCTCCCCCAATAAATCTGAGCGATCTCCTGCTGTGAGCATAGTAACAGCATTTGTGTATGGAAGTGCCTCATACGTCTTCTGCGCCCGCCGTGGTTCTTCGAGCCGCATCGCTTACCTTCTGGAATATTCTGCACGCGTCGTTGCTTTAACGTTTTGTTTATCTTCAGAGGGTTTTATAACATTTGTCACGAAGGGAGACTTTTTATGTATAAAATAATTTTCACATGTAGTTTTTCGGATTCTCATGTTTTATTATTTAACCCCCGACGCAAATCCAACGGGATGTTAAAAGTGTGAATGTGTCTGTCTATGGCATCGTAGCCCCCGAATGGATGAACCAATTTAGATATTGTTGTTTTTTATTCGATAGGTGACTTAGTCGGTTGTGTTCTTGCCTATGTTTGATAAAATCGGAAAACATAGTAGCCGCCACAAAAAGGCGATGTCGTGTTTTTTTTTACTTTACTTGTTCAATGACCAAAAAGATAAGTTTAACATATTTAACTTAATACTGCGTTTGGTTCACTGAGCAAAAAAAGTACATGTAGTAAATGTAATTAATGACAATGAATCAGATTTTGCATAAAAGTAAAATATAATATTAGCATAAGATAAGAGGTGTTCATTCGTGTGCACATCAGAATTAATTGCAGCTTGCTTTAACGCTAAAGGAAACATCGTGAAAAATATGCTTGCCATCCGCCACTCGGAATTTGGCCAGCGTAAAAGCATGTTAGAGAAGACCCGTGCCCAGTAGCGAGATGCTATAGGTTGATACAATACAAACATTTATTACTAATTAAATACATATTAAATAAAAAAAAACATATGTGGGTACTTACCAAATAAAAATATTTTCGTTATTCGTTCGTTCGTTTTATACTATACTATAATATATAGGCACGTGTATTTTGGCTGTTATCTTAAGGCACTTGTTATGGCGTGTTTGTTGGTTGTAAGTTCATCACATAGCTGCTATACCTGGGAACAAGAAAATAATTCAAATTTTAATAAATTTATTACATAGCTGATAGATTTATTATTTATTTATTTCTAGTAGTTTTAACTGCGGCATAAAATCCAAAAACGTTTTAATTCTGAATCCCCGCTTGACCTTTTTTCTTAGTACACCCCTACACCCTATGAATACACCCTCCAAATATCATGTCTCAAGGTTCAGCGGTTTAGGTTCTACGTTGATTCCTAGATCATATCAATAAGTCAGTCTTTTACCTATATTACACACATTATCAGCTGTTAACAGCTACATTGCTTACTACATCATCGCTTTCATCATCGTCTTATAGATGGAGTGTCTAGCCCTAGCTTCAGAGTTTCCAGTACTTAATATGTCGGCCGAAAATCGATGAGCTACAATTTTTATCCTAAGACAAAAAACCGACACAATAATGCCGGTTATCTGACCGGTAACAATCACTTGTAAATGCCAATCTACGGTCACCCACCCGTCCCGACTGGACTGACCGTTGCTCAACATCTATGATCGTTAAGAAACACTTTGGCAGATTATGCTCTGAGCGCTACATACTATAAGATAGAGGGGACAGAGTAGATGTTACGTATTTACGATAAACAAATTAGATACATACAATTAGAGGCCACGCGACATGCACACTATTTCACATCGCAACCCAACAAAAATAATAAAACACGATCAAAACAACAAAATATTTTATTTTCCAAATCATACCCCCAGAATCTCAACTACTCGTATCTGCGCGCAATCCAATAAATTCATACAAATCAAATGGCAATAAAAACAGGCCGTATCCGCAGCTCCACGTTGGGCGCCAGTTTTCCTGCGAGCGGCCGGCGAGAGAGACAGGCGTATATAGTCATCTTTGTCGCGGCGCCAGTCGGGCCGGCGCCGTCTACGACCCGTCTACCGCCGCTCTGGAGCCGCTTACATAACCTGAAAGGCCCGAGCTCGAGCCCCGGGGAAAGTAGACTTCGCTATTTTCCCGGTAAAATCGGCATGACAATACCGTAGTTGAGGTTTTCCTTGTCGCTAAGTATTTCATGGTTTTGAGACGTAATAATGTAGTAACAATAGTAAATATTTGCGGACAAAAACCATAGTGACTTTAAATAAACTGCGAGGTGATGAAAAGGTATAGAATTGCTCTTTCTATTTTGCCATGTCTTATAAAGTATAGATGACACAAGTGGTTAAAAGTGACTTCGAAAAACCCGACTGCAAGAACTTTAGACCTAATATCTTAACACTTTCTTCTTTCGCAGTCGGGTAAAATTACTGGATACGTGCAAAAGAAACTGCAGGTATATTACCATGGCCACTTTAACGTGATATTGTTCAAGCTATCACGCATCTTATCCCAGATAAATACAGCTCATATTCGTGCAACGTCATCGCCAAATAAACGCGTTAATCATGCCCAAGTAATACTAAAAGATCTGCATACAACTCTACTGATTCAAGTTGTAAAATCATCGTTATCATTTCGGGAGATCTACCAAAACTTTCCAAATGTTCATTATGCCGTCATTAAAATATATGAGGGTAGTTTTGAAACAAGTTGTGTTATTCGCGAAATACAAACGCGGCGTGAAAAATAATGACAAGGAGGCTCTTGGAGCGTTTTGTTTTCGCGTACTTTATGTCCTTTTAATGCGTTGGAGGAGAACTTTATTGAGCATATTAGTAGGAGTATTTTTGGTCAAAACATAGGGGAGAAGATTTTGCGACGACAACTCGAAGTTATTTGAGATACGAGACGTTTTTGTTTTTTCTTATAGTGCAGTTGTAGCTTGTTAGTATGTATAGTAACAGTAATCAAATTATGTACTATAGAGTATATAATTGTAAAAAAGTGTTTTCTTTTTTTGCTTCTGCTAAAATTGTTCAGGAAAATCTATCAGTCTACTAAGATTTAGTGAGCTACATTTCAAGCGTGGCTTGCAGTAGATTTTACCTTTTAACATATTAAGTGCATTAATACTTTCGCATTTATTAACATATTATAAATGCGAAAGTGTGTTTATTGGTTTGTTTGTTCGTCTTTTCCTCTGCAAGTATTTTTTACGTATCATCTATGGGGTAATTGGTGCCATCCAAACTTCACGCTTACGTCATGTTACACACGTACACCGACGTCAGCACAGACATAAGCTACTCATTGTCTACCGCTTTAAAGCTGTCACTGCCAATCAAACGCCAATCTCAATAAATTGAACCATTGCAGCTCCACCCCACAACTAATGCATCAGTAATCAAACGGAAATAAACTCTAACCCCCGCCACTATGATCGAAAATCCTTCGTAAACGTACAAATGAATAGAGTACGAGTAATGCTGCGCACGCGCCACTTTATCATATCAATGCGCTGGAGTTGATATGGTACGCGCCGATGTACTGAGATTGTTTGGAAGCATTACCGACACCTACCGCGAGATTTGATAAATTTTGAAATGCGATAGAGTAATATCTTGTATAATTTTAAGAATTTCTTCTGGTTAGCGTGGAAATCTATTAAAAATTATACATATTTTTTAGGATTGTGTTGCGATTGACCTCGTCTTGCCTAATGTAAAGCGACGATGGGGTCTATGATATAGGACTTGAACTGAGCCAGGTTATAGCTATCGGGAAATAGAGATGGGGTGCTGTTTTGTAAGTAAGAATAATACTTTAAAAATAGTATAGAGAGATAGTATAGAATGACTATCGAACTGCCCTAACAACTCAGACGGGGTATGCCTAGAGCCACTATATAGCCACTAGTAGTGGCATCCTCGCTAAGAACTTTTAGAGCACATTTACCCGAACTCTTCTGTTAGGAGGAAAACAAATGAGCCCTATGCAGCTGATTCACTAAACTACTACGTAATATTGTAAAAATGTGCAATAAGTTCCTTAAACAATAAAACCAAGATAGCAAGATCTGTCGTAATGTTTCGTTGGCTCGTTTGCACCGGTGTCCTACTAACCCGTTTACTAGAACGAGCTACTGTGTACAATCAGGCACACTGTTGCGATATGGACTCTATTACTTCATCATTTATTCTATACTACTAGATTTTATTCGTGGCTTCGCCCGCGCCATATTATCTTTTTTGGGAATTGACACCATTTAAATATTTTGACCTCCCATTTTTATAAGTAAATGGAAAGACAAATGATAACTAACGTACTTATATTTTTTTAGAATGGAATAATGACGTCTTTAGAGATTTTTGAAAATATAAACCAGCCAAAATGGTAGTGGTTAATCACTTTTTTTAATAACTTGTCTTGGGATTGAAAGTAGTAGTATAGGACTTTCCAGTATCCGAACTATCTCAATGCCAAAAAATAAGTAGTCCGTCAAAAATCCGTCACTCAGCTGCTCAGGAGAAGAAGGACAAACAAACCAACAAACATACTTTTGTATATGTGTGTACATATAACAATAATATGTGATGCATAGATCCAGAAGTACATGCAATCATCAATTAGATACAGCTCTTTACTTTTGATGCGCTAAAAGCCAAATACACGAGCCGATTCAGCAGAAAGCTTCTCACCATTATTAATGTCAAGCAATTAATGGTAGCTAAATCACGTTTCTTGTATGGAAGCCCCGCCTTAATTAAACTTTTATTTTAACCTGGTTTAGTATTTGCTGTTCTAGCGGCAACAGAAATACATAACCTGTGAAAATTTTAACTGTCTGGCTATCACGCTTCATGAGATACGGCTTGGTGAAAGACGTACGAATAGTGAAGTCTTAGTAGGTAACTAAAAAGACGATGCCGAAGAATTGACTCGTCGAACGAAAGTTTTCACGACGTCGAATTTTATGAAGTTGGTTGAAAAGTCTATTGTCCGTCTACAACTCCCAACAGTTTGCTTTAGGACTCTTTAAATGATCAACGCGCAATGCGATGCGGAGCAGCAAGGCACGCATTACTGTTACTTTGCATTTCAGGTTTATACGACCCGAGCGAGATATGTTGATGGCAAAGAATTAGCTCAATATAAATAAATATACTTTATATATGTTTTATACTATAGTTGCTACTTTAAGTACTATAGTACATATGTATGAAAATTTTGAATATAAATACATATTCTTATTCACAAGTTTCCATCCAAAAGTTGCTTAGAATAGATCGCTTTTAGAGATAAGGCCGCCACTTGTGGCACTACATATATATTTATATTTTTTTATTGATATGTTTTGTGTGTGCTACAATAAAGCGTTGATCTATCTTTTTTATACTTTTTGACTAGACTAGTGTTTTTTTTTTACTTTAGTTAATTTAGTGTTTTAGTGAATGTTTTTGTCACAATAAATATATACGAAAGTACAGTTTTTCTTTACAATTCAGTTTTAAAGGGAAGCAAGTTAAAAATAAAACCTTCTTCTGTTAGCTTGCATGTTTGAATATTTGTATGCATGTCTTAACTTCTTGTGACCCTCTACCGCCGAAACCGATGGAGCGATTTTGATTGGATTCATCTCTATTATGATCAAATGTTAGTATTATATTAGAGATGTACCTACTTGTTACACGATCAGAGACGATTGGATCAAATAGGATTTTTTTTTGTCCCAAAGTGTGAAGTTTCTTACTTCACACCTTGTCAATATATTTATTCAGATATTTTTTATGGTCAACCATAAATTGGCATAAGAGGTGTAAATAATGCTGGCCTCAGTAGAGTCATTTGGAGTCGAAACTTTAAGGCTGTGAAGACCGGGAGCTCGTTTTATCTTACTCAACTTATTGGAGCTCTTGATCGATGAGTCGCGTGACCAGCGTGCTGGTATTTATTTGTCCTAACGTGGTAATGACTGCAGCGTGCCTGGAAGCCGGCTTTGTGATAGAACGGAGCATATAGATTTTCTGTAATTTTTGGTGGTCTGTGGCTGAGTAGATATGGCTTTTGTTAATTAAGTAGGTATTAAACTTGATACTTGCGAAATACCAAAACAATAGTTCTTTCAGACCCGAATTATTTTTTTCACATGATTATTTTTGTAGAAAGTGGAATAAGATAAGCAGGAAACAATTTAAACACAACAAATTTTCTTTGTCCTCTTTCTATCACATGGGGTTCTGAAAGGGATATTTACTTTCTCAGATACATATGGCCCAATACCAAGTCTCCAAGTTACGTAGGCAGCGTACCCACGCGGATACCTAAAGGTCGCAAGGGCCTGTGGAAAGTTGATAGTCGACTGAACTTGTTTTATAAACTGACACTGACGGCTTTGTTGTGGACAACTTTCGACAATTACAATTACGAAACTCATTAATGTTCCCATAGAAAAAAATAGAACATCAGATAATAAATACAATAGAATACAGGCACTAATCGCTGTCTTATCGCTAATAAAACACGTTCTTTAAAAAAAATGTATTAGTATTATTATTATTATTAGTATTATATATTATTATTAGTATTAGGAAAGGCGCTGATAGAACGTTTCAGTTATTTCCATTTAAACAAACTTCTGGACTGCTTTTGATAAAAAATTCTAAAAAAAATTGGGTAACAGACATAAAAAAAACCATAGAAATATAAAAAAATATAAGAAAAAAATAAAATCTGCCTCATTTTTTAAATTTAGTCAAAAATCCTTACAACGAGCATAATTCCAGTCCATACTTTCTCTTGGAATCAGCAGGTCGGAGTCGTAACTCCACGTCGCCCACCACACCGGATGTGTGATGCAAGAACCGTGGGCGACAGTCACCGTGGAATGAACTGCTCGGTTTATTTTAGCCATCCACGCAATATTATGGCTTTGAAATACAACATAATTATCTTAAGTTTCCAAGCTACCTCACCTGTACGCCTAGCATGGGCTATTGTGACCGGAAAAGGAACAAAGTATTTAAAAAAAATTCATTTATTTCAATTTAAAAATCAAAACTCAGGATCGACTTTGATATACATAATTTAAATGAGACCATTCGAGTATCAAACAAAAAAAGAGCTTTTGAAATCAAATAAAAAATACACTCTAATTGTGTAAAGCGTTTTGAAAGCCACCTCACACTGTGTAACGAAGTTTCAACTTTGAACACCCATTTGACCTTTTCAGGGGTTGAATTGCTAAAGATCCGTTTTTATTACAACCCTACACCCTATACTGAATACAACCTCCAAAATTTCATGACTATTCTCATTCAATGAATGAAGTGTTTATTTGTGGTAATCACAACATTACACATGTTATTTACAACCAAAATTATAAACAGAATAGTAGCTACCTCACACTGTGTAACGAAGTTTCAACTTTGAACACCCATTTGACCTTTTCAGGGGTTGAATTGCTAAAGATCCGTTTTTAGTACAACCCTACACCCTATACTAAATACAACCTCCAAATTTCATGACTCTATTCTCATTCAATGAATGAATTGTTTATTTGTGGTAATCACAACATTACACATGTTATTTACAACCAAAATTATATACAGAATAGTAGCTACCTCACACTGTGTAACGAAGTTTCAACTTTGAACACCCATTTGACCTTTTCAGGGGTTGAATTGCTAAAGATCCGTTTTTAGTACAACCCTACACCCTATACTAAATACAACCTCCAAATTTCATGACTCTATTCTCATTCAATGAATGAAGTGTTTATTTGTGGTAATCACAACATTACACATGTTATTTACAATCAAAATTATATACAGAATAGGAGCTACCTCACACTGTGTAACGAAGTTTCAACTTTGAACACCCATTTGACCTTTTCAGGGGTTGAATTGCTAAAGATCCGTTTTTAGTACAATCCTACACCATATACTGAATACAACCTCCAAATTTCATGACTCTAGGCTCATTCAATGAATGAATTGTTTATTTGTGGTAATCACAACATTACACATGTTATTTACAACCAAAATTATATACAGAATAGTAGCTACCTCACACTGTGTAACGAAGTTTCAACTTTGAACACCCATTTGACCTTTTCAGGGGTTGAATTGCTAAAGATCCGTTTTTAGTACAATCCTACACCATATACTGAATACAACCTCCAAATTTCATGATTCTATTCTCATTTAATGAATGAAGTGTTTATTTGTGGTAATCACAACATTACACATGTTATTTACAACCAAAATTATATACAGAAATAAATTAAAAGAAATATAATATTTATCACAAGCCGACCCAAAATCAGCAAAATGCTGGTTGTAACAACCAGCGCTGGTCTTCCGCCGACAGCGGTGTTGATTGTGATCTCTGCAGTCAGTCAGGAGTTACTTCTTTTTATATAAAGAGTACAATACGCCCCAAATATACTAGGTTTCATTTTGACAGCGTTGAAGCGTCGAACTAACAAAAAGGGAATCAAGTTTGCTTTATCTTGCATTCAACTATAGCCGATAACCCGGCTGGTTGAAAAGAATCTTCAACCAACTACATTTTCATCTCTTCCAAATTGTTTTGACATTGGCATAAAAATTCACATACACACATACGAACTAATTATCATATTGATGGTCCAGTAGTTGTTCGAAGCCATATTTGGACATAACCCATTGGCCTTTGCCAAATTATAAGGATTTGACGATGACGATTATTCAGATGCTGTTTTAACTGTTAAAATCGAATTTAGAAATAACAAACGGTTCTATACATTATCGGTTGGAGGTGTGATGAGCTAGAAGTAATTACAATTACCACGATAAAATTGATTTTTTTTCCACTTAATTTTAACTATTGCATCAGTAGTAAACTTAAAAAAAAAAACTATTATCTCATACAAATCTTCTTCTTATATATAAAAATCAATTGCTGTTCGTTTGTCTCGCGAAAACTCGAGAACGGCTGGGCCGATTTAGCTGATTTTGGTTATGAAAAATATTTGTGAAAGTTCGGGGAAGGTTTAAACGTATATAAAACTGCTAGGCGGTACGAAGTTCGCCGGGTCAGCTAGTATGTAATAAAAATGAAAAATTGCGTTTGTTTAATAAAAAAACGACAACAACTTGGCCGACTTTTACATGCATTATTGTTGAGTTCTGCATTTTTATACTAAATATTATTGCAATCGAAAATAAAAGGCCAAAAAATCTAGGAGTCGTCCGTCTAATAAATATGAATTTTTTTTCGTAGTTTGTTTGTCTTTCTCCTCCTCAGCAACTGAGTTTTCAAGTTACGTATTGCATACGGCTATTTTTTCTCGGGAAAACAAACATTAAGCAGGGGAAGTCGCGGGCAATATCTCTCACAAATGAAACGCATAAAGCATTTTTTATAATAGTAGCTATTCATCACCATAATCGAAGGTTGTGACGCATGACGTAATCACCGATGACGTATGTCAATGTCATTTTGCCTATTACATATGTATACTCGTTTAACATAATGCAAGTAGTATGCCCATTTGTACTCTATTACGTTAGTAACTTTTTTCAAGTGTATAATTCTTTTTGACCGACTCCAAACAAAAAGAGGTTTCCATTCGTCGGAACCTTATTTTTATGTATCTCGAAAGGGTGTTTCAGAACACAAACAAATCGCTTTAATGGGTTCAACTATCTGACATCGGGGAATATACATTAAAAAAATTACAAATTAGAACGTTCTCCTTTTTGAAGAAATAAAAGCTAAAATAGCTTTACTTAATAGCGTTTTTATTACGTTTAGTCTATGGCACTCTCTGCGCCTGTAACCATATCAATTAAAAAAAATCAAGTAAATACATCACTCAGTTGCTTAGGAGAAGGATAAACAAACCAACAAGCACACTTTCGCATTTATTGATCGAGCGAGCGAAACGTCTCTGCTTAAGGTCTGTAAAGTTTTTGTTTCGTTTGTCAGTGTGCATGTCTGTATGTCTCTTGCTGTACTTTTTGACTCTTTAGTGGCCGATTTCAATTATATTTGGTAGAGATATGCAGAACACAACATTGATTATGATTTCTATTTTTTTTATATCGGTCAAATGGTTATAGTTTATTTTATACATTCGCAAATTACATCGTGGTCGCAAGGTTAACTGTTCGCGGAATCACTAGTAATGTATGTAGCATGGTAGATGATGGTAGGGCGTTTCCTAAGGGCGTTTTCTTTCTAGGGCCACAGTGTCGCTGACTTCCGTGGTCGAGCGAGCTGGTGGTATAATGCCTAGCTTTTTTATGGACTTTGCTTTACCACAACTCACCTAATGAAAAGCTAAACTGAAATTATACCTGATATATTATAACTGATAATCTTAAATTAAATAAAAAAATATCAGAGTCGGGATGAGCGACGTAGAGGTCTAGAACGCTGTTATCACAACCTGACCTAACCTTGTTACAGATAATTTCAAATTTACTAGAAATATTATTATGTATTCAACTTCAAAGTCACAAGTATTATACATGTTACCGATCAAACCTGATTTTAGGATGAACTATTTTCTCCTACGCCAAATTAGTTATCCCTACACGAGATAGGTCAAATCATGTCAACGGATTGTCATAAATAAAATAACCTAAACCTACTGTTGATCTTGACGGCAAAAGAGTCGCCGGATTGTCTTAATTTGTCCTATTGTGTGTAGGAAGAACTGATTTGGCCTAGGAGAAACAAGCTCATCCTAAAATCGGGTTAGACCAATAACATACAGGAAGAACTGATTTGGCCTAGGAGAAACAAGCTCATCCTAAAATCGGGTTAGACCGATAACATACAGGGAGAACTAATTTGGCCTAGGAGAAACTAGTTCATCCTAAAATCAGGTTTGACCGATAACATATAGGTAAAACTGATTTGGCCTAGGAGAAACAAGCTCATCCTAAAATCGGATTAGACCGATAACATACAGGGAGAACTGATTTGGCCTAGGAGAAACTAGTTCATCCTAAAATCGGGTTAGACCGATAACATACAGGGAGAACTAATTGGCCTAGGAGAAACAAGCTCATCCTAAAATCAGGTTTGACCGATAACATATAGGTAAAACTGATTTGGCCTAGGAGAAACAAGCTCATCCTAAAATCAGGTTAGACCGATAACATACAGGAAGAACTAATTTGGCCTAGGAGAAACAAGCTCATCCTAAAATCAGGTTTGACCGATAACATACAGGGAGAACTAATTTGGCCTAGGAGAAACTAGTTCATCCTAAAATCGGATTAGACCGACAACATACAGGGAGAACTGATTTGGCCTAGGAGAAACAAGCTCATCCTAAAATCGGGTTAGACCGATAACATACAGGGAGAACTGATTTGGCCTAGGAGAAACTAGTTCATCCTAAAATCGGGTTTGTCCCGTAACAAATATAACAAACAAGTCTATAGCTGGTATAGGTCACGGCCGCTTACGTCATAACTGGCTTACTTATTGCACAATTATAAATACTCTTAGTTCTGGAAAACTGCCTTGTATTATGTAGGGTGATGACATCATGCAAAGAGTCAAGGAACGGTATTGAATAACGACCATCTGTAGCCTTGGGATAAAGCTCAAAGAAAGTGAAACGGAGAACTTACTACTGTTTTCTTTTAAACAAGTAGCTGACACACTCGGTGTTTGCCTGATCCTGTTATTAAACCCGCGCCCTTATGCTTGCGAGACAACGGGTTTACCGACTAGTCTACCACTAACTTAGGGGTTTAATTTCGAAAGATTCTTTTTTAACTCACCACTACACCCTGTAATAAATACAACCTTCAAATTTCATGTCTCTAGATTCACCAGTTTAGGTTCTGCGTTGATTCCAAGCAAATATCAGCCAGTAAGCCAGGACTTAATCTTTTGTATATCTAGATAAACCATTATGCGTCATCAATAATAAGAGCATTGATGATGGGATGAGGAAACCCAGCCTTCCTGTCAGTGAATCAATGCCAATGATTCATGATTATCATCTGGCGCTTATAGCGGCTTAGTCATTTTTGCAATTCTTCCTCCAAGAACTGTAAAGCACAAATAAGACAACAAAACCGCTGAACCTAAAGACATTAAATCCAACCCGAAACCATTGACTCTCGAAGCTAGTATACTAACCACTACGCCGTGGCGGTCGTCAAATTTACGTAGATATATAAGTTATTCAGTGATTTTCATTTACAAAGCAAACTATTCGACCGATTATGGTGTTGAGTAGTTCTGATTTTATTATGGTTCCGTACCCGAAGAGTAAAAAAAGGGATTTTAGATGCAGATATCTTTAAAGTAAGTAATTTTTTTGCAACTAACCCAAATGGCCCTTTTTTGCCCGTGGTCCCTGAATTTAGTATAAGCCAACTAATTTAAAAAGGTACGTATAATAACTTAACTGTATATTATTAAAGGCAACAACAAAATAAAACATAATATATGCTACCTACATAATATATACTGCATGCGTTTGTGCTCAAAGTCAAAAGTTCTTTATTCAATTTACACATTAATGTACTTATGAATGTCAGTATGTTTTACAAATAAAGATGACTCTACTACCGTATCGGAAAAATAACCTCTACCCAGAAGATACGGCAAGAAACTGGGGGCACATTTTTTCAGAACATTTGTTAATATATTCCGTTTTATGACAATAAAATTTTATGTTGTAATTTTTGTTGCCTTTAATAATATACAGATAAGTTATTATACTTACCTTTTTATATTAGTTAGCTTATACTGAATTCAGGGACCACGAGTAAAATACTTCCCGTGGTACCTTCCAGGGACAGGGACCACGGGCAATAAAAGGCCATTTGACGTGGTGATATCGCTATTAAACTAGGCACGCTGCCTTTTAGTAGTGAGTTGGAGCTATTTCGATTATCTGTAGATCTTAAGTGGTCTATAGGTGCTTATAAATGGTGTAGTATACTGAAAGATATTGAAAAATAAACTACTTGTGTTCTTTGTTTAACTCTAGTACAAAAGTACTGAGAAAACTCCAATTGAAGTCGTGCAAAGTGAACGCGAAACTCACGGTCTGTCTAAGCCGCGGCGCCGCCCGCGGTTGTGTTGTCGTATTATATTTTTTTTTTTTAAGAAAGGCACTTGCAAGTTGGTATAATAAATATTAAGATCAATTCACATGGTACATTGAACAAGGAGTCATAACATACAAAGTACTTTACGTACATTTTAGTTGATCGGGTCATCGCACTGGCATTCCGCCAGCCCAGCGTTGGATCAAATGTTTGGTCAAATTATTAAAGGTGTTAAGTATGTAGGAAAACTGGGCCTCTTGGTTTTGATATGCCCAAAACGTTAAAGATAATTAAGGTAGGCACTTACCACATACATTGTAAGTACTTGTACATTGTAGACATATTAAAATAAATATATTTTTATGTATATATTTCTACGCGCTCTATTTTACGGAATAAATACCTACTAACATATACGTACTTAATAGTTTTTTTAAATAATTAATTAATAAAAAAATTACTAATAAATTGAACCTTCAATTATAATATAATTAATGAAATCATTAACGTTTTTTTAAGAAGAAACTGACTCACTAACTAGTTTGAAAAGACCTAAATTGTAACTATCGGAAAATAGAGAAGTAACGAGTTACACAATCTGGCAGTTCACACAATAAAAGTTACGTAGTAAGTAACTAAGCATACGGCTGTCCGTGAATTTTTCTACCATGTATCCAGGTACAGCGTCGATTATCCGAACTAATTGGTTCGTAAAACCGATTTATTCGGATAATACTATACCTTTATGGTTCCGATTGTAGAGTGGGAAAAATCCGCAATTTTGGCAAGCGCTAAGAACTATGATATTTGCGACATTATACGGGAGACCCGTGTCCAGCAATAGTCCACATGCGAGTTAATACTTATTCAATATAAATACATACGAGTAAACAATTATTTTATCTGCAACTTAATAAATATGACCAATATGGTGTCATGCAAACATTTGCCTATCTTGGTACAAATGTTGGTAAGTCGTAAACTATTCTTGGGTTTAGCTTATAAACTAAATACCGGATTAAATGGGACAGATAACGTTATTTATTGATGTTTAAATTGTATTGGACAGGAACATAAAGAATTAATTTAGATAACTAACGCGTGCTTGAGCAATATGTGTTATACACGCGTTCCTGATCGTTGGAAAGGTTTTCTAACTGCAGCGTTCGACTAACAAGTACTAAGTAACGAACGAAGATACACGAACATTTTTTAAATTGTAAAAAATAAAAATTACAAATATATATATGCGCAACTAAATGTTTTATAGTTACTGTGAATTACATAGAGTTTTTCAAACTTCTCTATATATACAAAATCAAATAATATTGAACGAGGGTCGGCCGCAACAGGCTTTGGGTCTTTTGACCCTAGCATAAATAAGCCCTGGACTTCCAAATTTAACATAGTCCCTGTCGTCTAGACTAAGGCATCAAAGAAGTGAAAACAAGAGCAAGCAAACGTTGGTTTCGTTTTGACAGTTCACCGCTTCAACACTGTCAAAATGAAAACAAGTTTGCTTGCTCTTGTTTTCACCCCTTTCTTGAATTACTCTAGCCAATAAGAGAGCAGGTTGGTACTGAGGTTAAGGTAACATGTTACATACAATAAATAAACAGCTGTTATCCGGCCAAGGTTAGTACTCACGAGTATACTGTGGCCAAGGTTAGGTTTAGTACGACAAAAAACAGTCAGACAGCCAAGAAAACTTGGCCCCGACTGACCTAGAGGACTGTATCGGTGCAAGTGTCAAGATAACCGCGACATCAATACAAATATAAAAAGTTTTATTTGTTTTTTAGAAAACTAACGCGTGTTTGATCCATAATGTTTAAGGAGACGGGTTTTCACGTGTATCTGATTGTTGGAAAGGTCCAACTATAGTTTCGTTCACATTCGTTGAACTTCATCAGGGATGAAATGAATCGTTTGTGTCTTCAACGATGACACGTCTCGCATACAAAACCTGTCTCCTTAAACAATATGGAAACAAACACGCGATAGCTTTCTAAATAAAATTAAAACTGTTTTATTACTCTTATTATCATCTATTAATATCAATTATAAATTATTTTATAGAGACAAACAATTTCATTTCCTTACGCATAAACATTATTTTTCATAAAGAAAAGCTTTTGAGCTGTACTCGCATGTTTGTGAAGTGACGATGCAGCTAAGATGGGGAACGCTTGTCTAGAAGAAAACGATTCACTCATGACTTGAATAGATACAGATTATAGCTATCATTAAATAGAGAAACCGGCAGCGAGCACAATAGTAGACGTAAAACGTTATGTGTGTGCCCGTGGAACCTCAAGCAAGTGCTGGTGCTATATATTCCAGAATCAAACTCCTATACCAATTTTGTTTAAATTAATATCTTGAGAAGCGAATATGTTTGATCCATAATTAGTAATTGCTCATACAGTAATAAATAATTATCATATGCTTCACAGTCATTGCTTTTCACTTGGATTTCCCATGTATAGGAATGCCACATAACATTTACAAAGTCACACAGCTAATTTATCAATTCACTCAGAATTTAGATCAAACTAAGAGCAATATATAAGTGTAACAACTACTTTGATATACTTAAACTATTTAAAATCAAAGATGAAAATCTTAGTACAGACCATCTGAAATAAATGTAAAAGAGAAATTAAATTTTTATCAGTTATATGTAGGTATTGGAAATAGAAACAGCTTGGAGCAAATTGTTCCAAACCTAACTTCAGGTTGTTTTAGTGTCAGATTCAAAAATAGAACATGATGTTTGTATGAAAAGAAAAATGAAACACTTTAATTTTAAGGCAAATCTAGTGCATTAACTTTTACTTACAGAAATGAATTTTAGAACTTGTCAAATATAGGTTCAAGGTAGATATATATAGGTAGAATATAAATATTGTAGTGTTTACTTGATAGTAGAATTATGTGGCTTTTTTTGGTTTTGTTGAAGTCTCACAGCAGGTATTTAAAATTTCACTATTTTAGCACTCTGACCCCAAAACACTACAAAAAATACTATTTTAACGTCATTGGCCCTGCTGAGTTTTTTGTCAACTAGGTATATATTCTCTCCATTTGATGTTCATTTTTGTTACATCAGCGTTCAATACAGCGAGTGCCATCAGTTCATTAGGCTTGACCCGATTACAGGCAGCCGACAGACACACACACATCAATTGATACTTTCCTCCAAGACAATAGACTGTGACAAACATATCTTGCCTACGATTTCAAATTTAACTTCTTGTAGTTGTAGCGGCAAGATAGCATAGCATAGCAAAAAGGTAGCATATAGATGTAAGGAAAATTATAAGATGTTTCTATAAAAGTAGATTTCATTACTTGTTCAATAAAGTCTAAAATATTGTGGCAGTGACACAAATCAAAGATATTTTTTGCCAAGATAACACGCATTGTTCTTTATTATTTTGTCAACAGTTTTGACATATTTGCAAGACATTTGGAAGCAAAGAGCAAAAAAATCTCTGTTAATGCAATTCCTTTCTTTTACATACATACCTGATAGTTGGAAAGTTTCAACTGTGGTTTTGTTCACATTTGGTAAACTTCATCTGATTCGATTTGGCGGAGTATTTGTGTTTTGATATATTTCATGGAATGTAAACGAAATTAGTTGGAATTTCAATATCAAAACTTGTTATTATAAAATTAATAAAAAAACATTATCATTTGGTAATAAACAAGTTACAAAAAAACCCAACTTATAAATATATATCACTAAAATAAAGTGTATAACTAATTTGTAGGAAGTTTAACATCTTATATTAATACACAGACATTCCTAGTTGATGATTCATTATTATGCCATCAATATCTACAGCTACTTATTTGGCAATGAATGATGTAGTCATGTCATATAGTCATGAATGACCACACTGGATTAATGGTTAGTGCATTAAACTTACAGACCCGAGTTAGACAATTAGCCAGAGAAAAAGGTCCCAGTATGACTAGACGCTGTAAATTAAAGAATATTTGGAAAATGCCTACAGCCATATATATACTTGATGGATATTAACTAATTCTCTTTTACTTATCTACTTTAGTATTGATTTAGTCTCATTCATTTCTCTCACTCATTTACAGTGAATATTTAAAATCGTACCCAATACAAATGTTGATGTGAAATTGTATGCTATTTATTTTATATTTATATTATATTTATTTTACAACAGAGACACTCAAAATTATTATTCATTCATTCATAATATTACGTATATAACTTGTTAAGCAATGTCTCAGAATTTTAAATTCTATTAAAACCTAATATGAAATTAAAAAAAAACAATTTAGTAAAAAAAAAAGAACTTTAAAATTACAAACATTGAAAATTGGTAACAAATTGATGGGCCATGTGGCAATGTCCCATCAAGCAAGCCCCATGGATGCTGGCTGCATTCCCACATTGGATGATTTATAAATATATTAAATTAAATATCCTAAGGGCGATAACATAGAGAATGTCAATGACCTCTGGCTATAGATAGGTACTTGTTAACTCAAGTATGCATAAAAGCATGCATGAAAGCCTAGAAGTGTAACTACATTGTAAACACTTAGGTAGGTACATGAATACCTAGTACATAAACATTCCGCGCTTCATTTACTACAGTAGAGCTCTATTCCGTTGCCTGATTTAGGGCTAGCGAAAAAGCATAATGGAAGCTTTGCGGCGATCAATACGCACCACGAACTACAATAGATTTTAACGTAAACTAAACGCGTATTCGATTAAATATACGTGGTTCTCCTTCAATAACAACTATGCGTTCTATGGAAAAAATCTATTTAAAATTTCTGATGTCACTCTTCGAATTAGTAGGCGCTCTATGCAAGGCCGATAAATTGGATGCTAAAAACATTAATACGAATTAGAGAAGCTGTTCTTAGTATTCGAGTAGGGAAAAGGGACCCATGGCAAGCTTGACGGGGCTTCCGCCCCTTAGTAATCGATGATTTATGGATTTTTCAGTCAGGAAACTTCATGTCAACAAAAGTCGTAGACGCCTATATTACACGTAAGTCATGGTTGTACTTTCAATTTAAACTTGCAATTTATTCGGCTTGTTTGTGCGAAACATTATTATTGATGGAATTAGGTTACGACAAGCTTTCGATCGATATAAATATACAAAATCCTGAAAGCTCAGACACAAGATGGCGGGAATACACCCCGACCGAATTGGAAAGCTAACGAGCAGTTGGAAGTAGAACGTTATCGACGTGACCCCAATTCGGCTGGGTTATACTTCTGAGCGCACAGATGTAAGATTTTTCATTTCCTACGGATTTCCTGTAATGTTCACAGCACTCTAACTATTGGAACGCGTGGAAAACAAGGTTATACATATCTACTCACCGTTTCTGTCTTCCATTAGCACTTAAAACATCACAAAACACTTATTTTTAACACAAGCACTCACACGCCCATACGGTATGTAACAACATCACGAGTACAACTGCGCCATCTGGTTGGGTTTTGTTTGACGAAATGCAACTAATACCTGTGGTTAACTTCACACCGGTTTTTAAATTTAAAAATTAATTCGTCTATTTACCGCCTAAACTTGATACTGCTTTGAGATATTTTAATTACAAATATTTTTTTTATTAAAATATCTGTATTTTAAAACCAATTTGGCGGTAGTAATTATCTCATATGCAAGAATACACGATGACCGCAACTGACGCGTTCGCGCTTATTGATTTTTCTCACCCAGCTGATTCACTGTTACAAAATTCGCGCAATAAAAGTTGAGTCACACACTATTTTAGTTGCGAACGAAGTTAAGACCTTGCTGAGACTAATCTTCTTTGTTAAACTACGAGTTTACAAGCAAAACTATGTAAAAGGACATGACTGAATATGGGCCTGCAGTCACCTATCTAGTTGTTTGGTCTTAGATGGAGTTAGTTACTGGATCCAGTAGTGTTGCACTGGTTTATTTCTCTCGATTATGTTTTTTTTACATGTGTAATACTAGTTGCAATTTATTTTATAATTCCTAGGATAAACTTATAAAACATGATAAAATTTTAACTAAAACTATACAAAGTTATAAACTATATGTACAAAAGCAATATCCAAAAATTAAAACTAACTTAAATCTAAACCACTGCCAGTTGGTAGAGTACCCAAAATGCTGGCCCCATTGCCTCGTTGAATGGCAATACCAATGCGCTGACCCAGGTAGAGGCCAGCATTTTAATCTGAAGTAGCGTCAACTAGACGCTTTGTTAGGGCTTTAAAAAATAATTTTGCTCCCGGTCCCCAAGGCCCGAGAGTTTCAATCCCAAAAGGCTCAAACATATAACCGCTATCTAAATTACTATATTTGCGCCTTTTGAGGCCTTCAGCTGACTCTGCCGCCGCGCCAGCCTTGTTACTAGTAACGGGAAGATGAGACGGTGCAAGAGTGTCGACGCATGTAGCATCCCACACTAAAGGCCGCCCCATCTTCCAAGGGATAAGTGTCATGCCGTCGGGTCTCTTACCATCGCATAAGACTACTCGGTTCTAGAATAGCTGCACAGTTAGCGGTGGTAAGAGCCCGGCGAAGGATATCGTTAAGGCTAGCGTGACGGGGTATCCTGCCTGCACTTTTCGAGCAAGATAGGCCATGGTGGCCGAGCTGGTCGACATTTGCGCCACACTGGCAGCGATGTGGAGCACAACACTTTGCACCCAAGCGAAGGGAGATTGCGATTCTGAATGAAGTGTTATCAAGGAGAGTCCCAGTATTAGGCGAAGGGAGTGCCTGTAACCACAAACCTGATTCCCACTCAGAAACCGCTAAGAGACGGGCGCGATCTGACGAGCTGGAGCTCGTATTAAGGAGAAGTTTCCGCGCTTGCTCACAGATCGGCCGGTCCCGCTGCTTCTGTGAAGATGGATTTTGGGGGTAATTAGTGTTTGGGCAAAGGACTGTCCACGCGATCCTAGCCCATTCATATAAGCAACATTAATGACATCCGATGTCTTTGTCAGATTTTTTGCTATTAAAGTCTTATTGCTATGAACCGAGGACAGATACGCGGGAAGAGCTACGCCAGATATGGATCGAATACCAAGACCCCCCATTCTAATCGGAAGAGAAGCCTGTTTCCACTCTCGATCTGATAAATTTACATTTAAAATTAGAGCCAGAGTGTCTTTAACAATTTTGTCGAGATGTTCAATAAGATCAGGGAATTTCCAAAGATGCGAACATCGAACAATGTATGTATATTTAGGAACAAAAAGGCAGTATCGCAAAATTGTAAAAGCCATGTGAGTGTTAATTTTAGATAAACGGTCCGAACATTACAAAAAATTTAAAAATTGTTCTTCAATGAAAGAGGGGAACGATTCGTCCAGTAAAGGCGAACCTAGTAAACGCAACGTGCTTTTGTTAACTATTTGGATGTTATGGGCTAATAAATCAAATTTTTGTACTATTAAGTGTTCCGTGGGATGATTATCAGGAATATACAGTTCACATTTTGAAAAATTTAACTCTAAACCAACATTGTGTAATTCCGATATCAGAAATTCTAAATCTGAAAATAATGTGTTAGCATCGCCACCCAACGTCCCATCATCCAAATACCATATATTGAGTTTAGATTGAAGACGTTGGATGATGGGTAGAATGGCGAGGCTGAACACAGCGGGACCAAGAGGATCTCCTTGTTGGCAACCAACGGCGGAGGAAATTTCGTTACCCATGATAAATTAATTTTGTAGGAGATCCGTAACACTGCCAAAGAAAATCATATAAATTTAGAATTTTGTCTTTTACTTGCGTTAACAAAGCCCCTCTGTCAACGGAATTAAACGCGTTCTTAACATCCACCTTTAACAGAAAATCATTACAGTTTTGTTCCAAAAATGTTCTAACAGAATGGACGGCAGCTTCACAACCACCACGCGATCCAAAACCAAGCTGTATAGACTGAAAAAGATCAGTTAAAACCGGTGCTATCTTTTTACAACAGATTTTAGCTGCGAGGCGACGATATGTCATACCAACCGCAATGGGCCTGATCCCACCGTCCTTTTTCTTTAAGACGCATAGGTTCGCACCGTAGAGAATCTGGATGATATCGCCATTGACCTGACCTGAGAGCATCAAATTAACGAGAGATGTCAAATTCTTAAGAATGGTCTCACCAGCTTCTCCATTTCTACCGCTGATCAGATCTTTTGGATCCTTGTGCTAAGGTAAAATCCTCAAGCGCTCGCTCGCTTTTCGAGCGAGCGCTTGAAGAGTCAACATCTCCTGAGGATGCCTTGTGCTAAGGCGAAACACATGTCGAGGAAGTCGGATACTGAGAGAATGAGAAATAATAAGGTGAGGTGTGGCGGTGGTGAGGAGGAACCACACCATATAAACAAAAATATTTTTCGATTTCTCACGCTGACATCAAGACGAGGCGGAAAAACACTAAATATTTTGTATATACCATCTTAGTAGTAGTAGAGTTGAGACCTACTTTAATAATCATACTTTAATACTCTCTGACTCTCCGATAGATCGGAATTTTTAGGTACTTTTAGCCAATGAGGAGTTGGATATTCTATATCAATGCTTTTAGCAAACCCACAAGTCCAAATTTTGAACACAGTTATTATTTAGGCTGTAGGTAATAGCAATGAAAAATCTATCATTCCATTTTTATTTGTAATAACTTGATGGAGTCAGGCGTTACTTTGCGGAAATCCATTTATAATAAGATGGTATATACAAAATATTTAGTGTTTTTCCGCCTCGTCTTGATGTCAGCGTGAGAAATCGAAAAATATTTTTGTTTTTATGGTGTGGTTCCTCCTCACCACCGCCACACCTCACCTTATTATTTCTCTTTCTCTCAGTATCCGACTTCCTCGACACGTGTTTCGCCTTAGCACAAGGCATCCTCAGGAGATGTTGACTCTTCAAGCGCTCGCTCGATAAGGTGAGGTGTGGCGGTGGTGAGGAGGAACCACACCATAAAAACAAAAATATTTTTCCATTTCTCACGCTGACATCAAGACGAGGCGGAAAAACACTAAATATTTCGTATATACCATCTTATTGTAATAACTTGGTAATAATCCCATATAAATCCTATCAGATTGTTTATACAATTGTTCCTACATAGTTAATTTTACAGTAGAGCGGAAAATTTTAGAAAAAATAATTACTTTTCAATTTATTTTCTATCGTGAAAAGATTTTCATTATACATAAAGATGAGGTATGGTGGGATGGTAAGAGATAAGATGGAATTAGATGAGATGTGATCTGATAAATATGAAAATAGCAATAAGGATAATGATTGCGATAACGATACCTACAGTCCCAATTGCCGGATTTACTATTGATAATTTTTTTCTTCCTGTAACTGGTCCGAACCATACTTTTTTAATGTACAGGTCAGACACAAAAATGCTTAAAATAATAATTAAAGAAAAAACTGGACTGGAAGCCTCACCGACGCAGACAATTGACATACCTACCTAAATTGTAATAAGTAACTTGGCTAATCCTACTTAAAATATTATAAAAAAGTTTGTGAGAATGTATGGATGTGTGTTTGTTATCTATCACGCAATAACTGCTGAACCGGTTTGGATGAAATTTGCTACGGTGATAGCTTAGACCCTGGATTAACACTGGCTACTTATCATCCTGTATTATTACGGGGTAACACCTCAGGGTGCAGCTAATGTCGTTATAAGGCTAAATAACTATTTTTTTTTATTTTCTTTGTTTATAGGTACTTACACGCTCTCTTAAATTTATTGGACTGGATCAAAGCAAACGCGGCACAGTCCGTTACGGAATACCGTAGGAGACAGAAGGCCGTATCGTAGACACAGTATAAACAACAGTTCTCCATAGCGTAGGCAGAATCTTGTCACAGAATAGATCATAGTGTTGCTAGGCCTATCAATGGACAAATGACCGCATAATTCGTTACGGGTATGTAGGACTTCCGTCCTACGACTGTTGAGAGGCGAGCTCAGTGGAAAATAACAGTTTTCTGGCAACTTAGCTGCACATTCTTGAGGTATACGTCCAGTCCGTGTGATAAGACGATATCTATTCACAATTATAGATCTACATTAAGATTTCTCCTGAATTATTCCGGCCTGTTGTCCACACAAACGTCCTAAACTCGGTGGCAGATGGTCACATGTGTGACATTAACTATGTGAGCTAACCACCCCCACATACGAGAAATGTGGGCAGACGGTAATATCCTGGGTATGACAAGTAACATTCACGAACACATGCACAAACCTGCCCGGTCGGGACACAAACCCGGGACTAGCTCCCCCGTAGCGCCTGACCAAATATTCAGAACTGTTATTGTTTTATCAGGCACTACTGAAGTTACCATGTTACTTTTAAGAAATGCAAAAAGTATTGTAAAACAATTACCTCAGATAATGGCTATTTATGATTAAAATAAATGTAGGTACAGAAATAACCTATTATATTCAGTAGAAGAAGTAACTCAAGTTCTGTTCAGTAACTCAATTTTGCACTCCCGTCTACGCTAAATCTAATTTTAATTTTACATAAGGTTAACTGGAATAGATGTCTTTTAGCGATAAGATCGGCTTTATTTTTTTACTAGCTGACCCGGCGAAATTCAAGCCGCCTAACATTACCTAGATTCTTTAAGAATTATGTTACCATCGAATAAATATTGACATCAATATTTATACGACACTAACGTCACTCAATTGTTTCACCTTCCCGGAACCTCTCCACTAACACTTTAACTTTATGGTATAATAATAATAATAATATGGGACAACATCCACACAAAGGTCTTCAAGTCCCAAACTAGGCAAAGCCTGTGCTATGGTAACCTGAAGACTGATATACATACTTAGAAATACATATATACATACCTATATATATAATAAACACCCAGACACAGGTCAAACAGACATGTTCATGCACACAAATGTTTGACCTGTCCGGGGATCGAACCCGGGACCAGCGGTGCAGAAGGCAGGGTTGCTATCAACTGCGCCAACCGGCCAGTCAGTCGGGTATGGTATTAAAGTACAAAAATTGACTTTTAAGTATTATTACGAATCGATTTTATGGGAGTATAGAAAAGTGTTGTTGTTCGACCTTTTCGGGCAATTTTATAATTTTTTCTCTCCTTAAAAAACATCCTCGAACTGCAAGGAATATTCTATAAATAAATAGCAAAATCGGTTCTGCTGATCTTAGCAACATTCAGCGATTCATTAAGCAACATTCAGCGATTCATTTAGTAACATTCAGCGATTTATTTAGCAACATTCAGCGATTTATTTAGCAACATTCAGCGATTCATTTAGCAACATTCAGCGATTCATTTAGCAACATTCAGCGATTCATTTAGCAACATTCAGCGATTCATTTAGCAACATTCAGCGATTCATTTTAGTATAATAGATAGATTGACCACGAGTTTGTTTTTGTGCCTGTTTTCTGTTGTAATAAAGAGTTTTTAATTGTAAATGTAAGAAATGACTCGAAGCGTAGACGCGCATACGTAAATCAATATTTACTTTTATCTACGAGTATACCACTTCATCAAACCTTGCTTAAATTATAGCACCTGAGTTCAAGTTCTATAGTTCCGGGTTCGATCCCCGGACCCGATATTACCTATATAAGTATGTATTTATGTATATAAGTACGTATATCAGTCATCAGGTTACCACAGCACAGGCTTTGCCTAGTTCGGGTCCTGAACACCTTTGTGTAGATGTTGTCCCATATTATTATTATTATTAAAAAATGTGATTACTGACCTCCATTACTAAAGGCGCTGTTTTTTTTTTTAAATCAAATCGCTGTACCATTATTAATAATATTTAAATGCGACCACTCGAGAAGTACCTATACGCTATCTAACAAAAAACCTAAATCCATAGTAAAATAATCCTGACTCATAGCTGGACAGATTTAAATAAAATATTTTTTGATCAGGTAACAAACATGAAAACAAAAAAATTCACAGTCATATTGAGTAGGTACTTTATATCGTCCTTTTGGAAGTTGCTACAAAACTCACTTAAGATCTTGACTGAGCTACTCGTATGTTAGATAATTTGTAACTTGTCTACTGATCCCTTCGTCTCTCCCCTTAGATTTGCGCATTCGCTTCGGCCTCGAGCGAAATATACTAAAAAAATTATGCACGTCATCCCCTATATTACCCCTAGCTCTTATTTACAACAGAATAAAGGTGGTTTTCGAATAGTTTTATAGTAAAGTTAGTCGCGGTGGAGCAGAAATGATCCGTGAATAGCAACTCTACTGTCAACGTATTTGTTAGTTAATTTTATTTATGATTATCTATTTCTCTTACGGTTTCGTTCAGACCTAAAAACGTAAAATTATAATTTGTGTTGTGTCTGTTTGAATAATTAGTGTGTCTTTTCGTGTCGTGGCGTGTTTTTATAAGTGCAAGGGATTAATAGTTTTTTTCTCGCGTTCGCTGAAAAAATGGCGTCTCTGTCTGTGTATTTATTGCAAATATAGGGATTATTAACCATTAATATCTTGTTTATGTGCACGAGTGTGGGCAAGCGATATAAATATAATATATATTTTTATTTTATATATATAAAAATATATATTACACGTTATTTTTATATATATAATATATATATAAAAATAACGTGGTTTCGTGTTCGCGGGAAATCTAAATAGAAACCCTGCTAAAGTCTCCACCGCTTTACGAGGGTACATGATTGGACTTTAACTTGACCACGATGACTTATTGCTTCATATTTCATTTAACTTGATTGATTAATAACTTAAAACTTGATAAACTTGACGCTGGCAAAGATACTAATCGTATGGTGCCACATATCAAAGGAAAAAAAAGGATAAATAAATTAATATGTAGGTAGGTACAACTTATTCTTCAAAATTATTCTAACATTAGTTGTTTATAATTATCTTGTGTATCTCGGAAGGTCAGAGCTGAATATCAGCGCTGCGGAGAGTTCTGCTGGTTCTGCTGAGCTTACGACCTTTCATGACGCACTCGTCACTACAGTGACAGTAAAACACTGCTTGATGTTATGTGTTAATGTCGTTATGTATTTATTTGTCTTATCTTTGTTGTTATTGTTGTAGTGTCTTGTGTGCCTTATTAAACGCCTTCTCTATTTCTTTACCTAAATAAAAATCTAAATATATAATAAGCATGTTTCTTTTGTTTCTGAAATATCGCTTTGCGTATAAGCAAATTTTTTAGGTTTCCTTGACTTGAAGGGTACGAACAGGAACCTGTTAGGTATTAAAACTTCGCTGTTCATGCATCCGTCTCTCACCAGGCTGTACCTATCTCATGAGCCGTGATAGCTAATCAGATATATAATCAGAATAAAGCAGATATTTTTATTTACTGACATCAAAAAGAAAGATTTTTCCAATTATTTTTTTACATCCACACACTTCAGTTTCTAAACTAGGCAAAGCTTGTGCTATGGTAACCTGATGACTGATATACATACTTATATATATAATAAACACCCAGACACAGGTCAAACATACATGTTCATGCACACAAATGTTTGACCTGTCCGGGATCGAACCCTAGAGTTTGATAGACTATACTCTCTAATAGGGGCCTTATTCATTTAAGCTACTCACTTAAAAAAGATCCAGAAATATATTTAAATCAATATCCTACTAATATTATAAACGCGAAAGTTTGTAAGAATGTATGTGTGTATGTTTGTTAGTCTTTCACACCGAAACAACTCAACCGATTTGTATAAAATTTGGTACGGAGATAGCTTAGACCCTGGATTAACTCATGGGCTACTTTTTATTCTGTATTAATGCGGGTAACACCGCACGGCGCAGCTTGTAACTGATATATCTGTACCCATAGGCTCCAGCCAAATTATAATCGGTTCTCACTTTTTAAAAATATGTAGGAACTACTTGTTCATTTGTTTGGCTGCGAAAAATTCAACCAAACCAAACTTCTAATATAAGTTTTAAGAAAAAAAAACATATGAAAAAAAAGCGATGTACTACTGATAGACAGACAAAATACAATTAGACCATTATACAGGACCACTTTAGTACTAAAACACTCATATTTAAAACAAAACAACCGTTAAAAGACACTCATCCGTAATAAGTCGTCTGGGTTGATTTTAAAATCCACGACGCATAGTAAGACACATTTGTAAAAATAGCGAATTTCACATCACAGTCCCTTGGTTTGACTGCTAGAACTCCAACCACCTTATCTCCATTGTACAAAGGTCCAAATTCATGCGAAAAACAATCATCGTACTGTGAAAAATCTACACAAAACATGCTTTCATCCAGTTCATAGCCGTAGCTTTCGAAACATCTCAAGGAATTCACAACCAAACCTTCATACTTGTCGAAATCATTAGTTAAATACATCTTCTTATCCATAGAGGATACAGTCTTCCAAACACTGGCATCCACCAAGCTGGAAGCCACTTTATCATCGAAGACCGAAGGCTTCATTGACAGAGGATAGTTGTCTACATTCAGTTTAACCACGGCTATATCGTATTGAGGGGTTTGGATTGATGCGTTGTATTTCTCGTGCAATCTCCAGAATAAGACTGGGTACGTGTATGTAAAGTTTCTGACGAAGTCGTGGTACAGCAGGACTCGGTGGGTAGATCCAGGTTTGCGGCAGTGCGCTGAAGTAACCGCCCATTTGACTAGGACTATGCTGGCGAAGCAGGCGAATGACCAGGACGATGAAGAGTTTTTGATGATGGCAGCTACGAAAGGGAACCTGCAACAGGTAGATTTTGTGTGAACCATTTGAAGTTTCCGTATCGGGTATAAGAAAAATGTGATTTTAAAAGGAGCTGTTTAGTTTGACGCAATGTGCGCAAACTTTTACAATTTATTGTAAAGTGCAGAGTATCTTGTAAATACTCCATCAATTAAGTAGCAACAATAGGTTGTATGGGAAGGTAAACGGGGCACTTATATCGGGCGGCAGGTTCAACGGCGGCAAGGCTGAACCATTTTCACTATATAACTAACCCGGAATTCAAGAAGAAAACAATCAACAGTTAAAGAAAGAAAGTTTTATAATATGTCGACAACAAAATGAATGGATGATTTTTTTCTATCGAATTCCGAGGTTAGCCTAGAGTGAAAATGATTCGTCATGAATAGAAACAGTGACATCCCTTCTGTTTAGTCGTAGTAATATTATTTCTTCTGTGGGCTAGTGTATCCTTATGTAGATAAACTTAATAGTACTTAGTTTATCTAATATTGGAATAAAGGAGCACCGCAGTCAAGTTTACACACCGCCCGGTTCAAAAAAGTTCTACATCCGGGGTTGAGTAGCACGATTGAACCGGGTCTTGATCTATTTCTCCTAATTAGAACTAAACCTATCGTCCACTATGCATTAGGCCTTAAATTACCTCTCTCTCGGCAATCGCGATGTATTATCCGCAAGAGCTATAACACCCATGGTCCTAGGCAGCCGGTACACGCCACCACCCAATGTAAACTCTCTGGTCCTCTCGTCCACCGCGACATCTGTGGCAAACTTCACCATTACACAGATGGCCATAATAGCCACGCTGATGAGCAGGGTCAGGACTATGCATGCTGCTTTCATTGACTAGCGGTGCGGAAAGTGCTTCTCGACCAGGTGTTTGTTGGTGTATTTCCACGTATTGAGAAGGCGTTTGAATTCATGCAAGAACTTTTTTGGCAGGCGTTTTTGGATTGTGATCATAGATTAGTAAGAAGCTTTCTTATTTTCTGGGATGCTGGTCGATATACCCAGATTTCTTGTAAATATGCGTTCTGCTTAGATTTTCGTGATGATTTCAAGTAAACGTAAAACGAAATTTAAAGAATAAGTAAACATATTATATAAATTTTGGAACGAAACAATTTTGTTGTTTATATTTTAGCGTGCTCGAAATTATGTTGAAGTTGGCAAGTTTTGATTACTAGGTTGTTATAAAAGCGTCGCAAGATCTTCTTTGAGGGTGAAAAAGTTTTACTGAATGATGTTCTCAAAAAGCGTTGGAATTCTTGCAAAAGAGACTTCTTTATAAAAGATTATTCTGAGGATTTTCTGGGATTTTATTTAGTCATAATGATATGAGCACAGCACACCTAACAGAAAAATGGAAATCAGTAATATCGCAGTGATAGCAGTGGTTGTCGGTGCATCCCTTGCCTCTCAGCTCAGATTAGAATTAATTTAACACTAATTATGTTGAATTTTTCTTTAACTTCTTCACTCGTTAGAATACAGTGGTTTAAAGCTTTAGAAGTCGACTTTCTAACAACTTGTACTAATTTCTTACACATGTTATAAATGCATGTGTTTGTTGGTTTGTTTTCCTCCTTCTTCTCAATAACGAAGGATCGCGGATGAATGAGTGGTCGCGGACGGATGAAGATTCAACTTGATTTCTTGTACAGAGATAGTTCAAGGTTCGGACAGTGATACATGCTACTTTTTTGAAAAATAGATTTTCAGTACTTACCTATAATGTAACTGTGGAATGGATTATATGACATCCATCCATTCTGGATATTCCTAACGGAATCAAAAAGTTGTTTGCGAGATTTTTCTTTCTTGGATGGAGATTGGCGCTAGTAATAACAGTTAAAAGTTAGTCGATAAATATAAATCAGTCTCCCCACTGACTGTCGCGGAGTCAGATTCAATAACTGATATGGTATCAAGATACATGTAGCCACCCTCTCTCAAAACAACTTTTGTACTCACTTACTTACTGTCTATAGTTTTAGATAGAAATTAGTTTTTGATAATTCTAGTTTAGAATAACATAGAATATTTGTGACAAAAAACAACAATCAGTTTTGAACAAAAATAGAAGCATTTTTTGTACCTTATTTTGTATATTAACCTATTTAAATAAAAGAGGAAGTTCTATATATCTTTTTGCATTTACATTTTTTGTGATTGTCATCGATTTATTTGCCAATTGTGAATTTAAAAATATTTCATAGTTTGAAAGGGATTATATAAAATAAAATAATGTTTATACTCACGAGTTATACTTTGATAAATGTTATATATAAGACCTCCCATAGAAATTTTATGAAAATCGTTCCAGTGGTTTGAATTTTCTAAGAGGATATTAGTAGTATGTAAGTATTGCGTGCCGAATGGAACTCGGTTTTTTACGTTTATAAAGTATAGCTTGTTATTGTGAGTTTAAAATAAGATGGTATAAAGTAAAGTAAAGTAAAGTAAAGTAATATTTATTGACCTTTAAATAACGTTCGTTACAGGCAAGTCTTATTACATTTGAATTAATAATTACTTAAAAAATTTAACTTACAAATCTCATTCATATACGATTACTTAATATTAGTTCTTAGTTTAACAGTTCTCTTGACAAATATTTACATTATGATTGCTTTGTTTAGTTATTAGTGATATTTTATTATGGTTGTTCGTTACACAAGAACGATGATTCTACAAGCTGCATTGACATATATTCGTTGAGTTTATAAAAAGGATTGCTTTCAAAAAAATACTTCAATTTTTGTTTGAATGTAATAAAATTGAGATCCATTACACTATTAGGTAATTTATTATACATCAGTATTTTGGTATAAAGCCCCTGCTTCTTACATTTAGCTAATCTATTTATTGGTAGGATTCGCCCTTTTTTATTATTGCGTGAAATTCTTTTTTCCGGTATTTCCCTATCCTCGTGTACTTCTAATAAACAACTATAAATATAAAGTGATATAACTGTCATTATTTTATCTTTTTTAAAGTGTTTTCTCGCAGGACTACGTTTTTTCAAACCGTTAATTGTTCTTATAGACTGTTTTTGACATTTTAAGACTTTTATGATATCTTTAGCATTTCCCCAAACAGTAATAGCGTATCTTATAATAGAATGCACGTAGGCATAATAGACAGAGATGAGCGACTTTTTATCTAGTAATGGCTTAAGTTTAAATAAAGCATAATTACCACTTGCTATTTTCTTGCAAATTTTATCGATGTGCGCATTATGGCTAATTGTATTATCTATTGTATAACCAAGAAATACATTTGTTTTACTAATGGAATTCCCGAAAATACCTAACTTTGACTGATACTGCATAGAGATGGTTTTATCAGAGTTAAGAACAATTCCATTTGCATCAAACCATTCCTTTAACAATTCCATATCAATACTAACTTTATTTTCTAAATTATGTATACATTTGTCTCTGATACCTACATGTGTGTCATCTGCGAATAAATTTATGTGAGCCCAACTTGGCAATGCATTGGTAATATCATTAATATATATCAAAAATAAGACTGGGCCTAAAATAGAGCCCTGTGGTACTCCAATTGACATCCTACCTTCTGTAGAAATTTGTTCATTAATCGAGACAATTTGACTACGGTTCTGTAAGTAAGTTATCATCATATTTAATTCATGACCTTGAAATCCGTAATATTGCATTTTTAAAATCAATATATCGTGCCTCAAACAATCAAAAGCTTTTGAAAGATCACAAAAAATACTTGCACATTTATTTGACGTATCTAAGGATTCTAGAATGTAATATACTACTTTTCTTATAGCCATTTCTGTCGAGCGGCCTTTTCTGAATCCAAACTGTGACATTGTAAATAAATTATTTTCTTCAAAGTATTTAACGATTCTCGATTTAATAATAGCTTCTAAAATTTTTGATAAAGTTGGCAAAATGCAAACGGGTCTATAATTACTAATATCCTCAGTATCCCCTTTTTTAAAAAGTGGGATTACCCTACCCGGTTTCAATACGTCGGGAAATATTCCATCAGTTAAACATGAGTTTAAGACAATTAATATTAATTCAAATAAATTATCGTTATTTATTATTAGGTTCCGTAAAGTCTTAGTACTCATATCATAAATATCTAACGTAGGTTTTTGCTTCATGTTAACTACTACCTTTTTGAGCTCAGTATAATCTACTGGTCCGAATGAAATAGATGTCAACGGTTTACTACAGTAATCTAAATACTTTTTGCAATCATCCGCGTCAATTTCTAGATTACAAGTTAACGTATGAGCTATGTTGCGAAAAAAATTATTAAATAGAGTAGCAATTTTTTTAGATTCTGTAATACTTGCTCCGCTTTCGGTTTTTACTGATTTTATTCTATTACTTGTATTGCGTCGCGTATTTTGACCTGACTGTTCGTTTATGATTTTCCAAGATTCTTTAATTTTATTTTTTGATTTTTTAATTCTATCTCTATACTGTATTTTTTTTGCTACGACCATTGTTTTACGTAATATTTTTCTATACCTTTTAATGTTTAATTTTCTTGTTCCGCTAGGGTCAACCTCTTGAAGGATTTCCATTTTGGCTAAATTTTTCTTACTAGTTTCTATACCTAAACTTGACCATTTTTTCTGAACATTTATTACTTGTTTTTTTAATTTTGGAAAAGCTATGTTATAGTAGTAAATCAAATCATCGTGTAAAATCCTCGTTCTTGCGTTCGCGTCACTAGTCATTAGTATTTCTGTTTTTATTGACATATAATTTTTGTTAAACAAATAGTTAAAATAATTAAGGTTATTTTTTGAAAAATTTCGAGCCATATAGGCTGTATTTTTACTATTAACATTTTTGGTATTGAACAATTCTAATTTAATTACATTATGGTCTGACAGCTTACATCCTAAAACTGATCCTCTACAACCACTAAAATTTACAATAAAGTTATCAATGCATGTGGAACTGGTTTGGTTCCTTTTATTTGTCTCAGTTCTAGTAGGTTCATTTAACAACCATTTACAATCAAATTTCTTTAGTATGACGTCAAGTTTCTTAATATTTTTATCTACTTTTAATACATTTAAATTGAAATCACCTGCTATAATAATTTGTTTCTTTTCTTTGCAAAGTTTATTTAACAGTTTTGTCAATAATTCAAAAAATAAATTTATATCATATTCTGGACGGTAAAGAGCCATAATTACTATTTTTGACAACCTTAACTCTATAGCTGCTAATTCAAAATTTGTTTCAAATGACATTTTATTCAAATCGTTTCTAATTTTAAAATCTAAACCATTTTTAACATATATCGCGGTCCCGCCATGTTCAAAAAATATTCTGTTAAAACAAGTCGCCAGAGTGTAGTTCTCGACATTCATCGCCTGCATCTGATGATCTTTTCCCCAGGTCTCTGTCAAGCATAACACATCACATTCTTGCTCATTTGCTAAGCTTTCAATCTCTAAGTACTTTTTGTGTATACTACGAACATTTGCATGAAGAATTATCGTTCTAGAGTCGTTGTTTGTGTAATTTGAAAATTTGAATTGTCCGGATTTGTTGTGTTGTATTGGCACCTAATGAAACGCAGTGTTGAAGAATTATTAAATTTGCTGTCTACGCATGCTACAACATTTTCCATTACAAAGTTCTTCAGAGAATTGTAATTTTTAATATTTTCGTGTCGCACATTCGGGTCGAGATATTTGACATTTTCGTTATTTTTTGCTATATTAGCTATTTCACTGTTAATATTGTATATCTCTTTGTCATGTGTGTAATTGTATCGCAGGCCAGTGATTATAACTTTAAATTTCCGCTCGGGACTATTTACAATGTTATTCAAAATTTTTATGTACTTTTTAGGATTATAGTACAGAGAGTTTTCATATTTCGTAATTAATACTGCTACGGTATCTTTTCCAGTTAGATTTTGAATTTTTTTAGAATAATTTCCCAATATTTCTTGATAACCAGCCGCTGGTTTGCAGTTGTTGGTGGCTTGGCAATTTGTTTTTTCAATAATTTTTGAAGCTAATCCTTTACCGATGCTGTCTGAAAATATTACAGTATTTGAGGTTATTTTGGTTCTTGAATTTTTAGTTTTGGTCGAAGTGGGGTTGTTTATGTTTTTAGACTGGGACTTTTGCTCTAATTGTTTATTATTTTTTCTGCTACTAGGCGGTAAAGGAGTTTTTACGACGCTACAATTTTCTTCGTCAGACTCCAATGAACGTGTATTAACAAGTTTCTTTTCGTTTTTCTTTTCCGAAATAATTTTCTTTGAAAAAGAACCTCGTCTTTTAGGCGTACTCATCGCTTCTGTAAAAAGTTTCTTCCACTTCACAGTAAGCGTCTCTTTTTCTGTAATCTGTCTCTTTAAATCAATATTTTCTAGTGACAATTCATCCACTTGATTATGGGCTATTTCTAACTCTAATTTTAAACGGGTAATTTCATTTAACAGTTCTCCTTCTCTTTCATTAATTAGATAGCTACTAGTGTCAGGCAGACTATGCGGTTCATCATCGGAGCTGGTCATCTCCTCCTCTACTAACTCATCATATATAAAATATATTTAGTGTTTTTCCGCCTCGTCTTCGAGCGAGCGCTTAAAGAGTCAGCATCTGCTGAGGATGCCTTGTGCTAAGGCGGAACACGTGTCGAGTAAGTCGGATACTGAGAGAAAGAGAAATTATAAGGTGAGGTGTGGCGGTCTTGTAGAGGTACCACACCATAAAAACAAAAACATTTTTCGATTTCTCAAGCTGACATCAAAACGAGGCGGAAAACACTAAATATTTTTTATATACCATCTTATTTTAAACTAACAATAACAAGCTATACTTTATAAACGTAAAAAACCGAGTTCCATTCGGCACGCAATACTATCTTATTATAAATACATTTCCACAAAGTAACGCCTGACTCAGTCGATTGTTACTTTAAAGAATGAAACCATTATTATTATTATTTCAAATATTATTTATACCTTGGGTATAAAATGTACCTACGCTTTATTTTACACAATATATATTTAATAAAATCAATCAAAGCAGTTTTGATAATGATAATTCCTATGATTAAAACTATTTTAATTAGCTTTTAATTAATCTGCAATAAAATTCTTATACAAATTTAAATTAAGTGCATTCTGAACAAAAATCCAGCTGAGCTGCCGCATACCGGCTTGAAGTCAGTTGTTTCACCATTATTACACAACAATAGTTCAAGAATAAGTTTTGCAATAGATATACAGACAGACAGACAAAGACGCCATTTTTTCAGCGATCGCGGGTAAACCCCAATTACTTACTTGTAGATAGTGTAATTGCTTATGTTAATGACATCTTGAAAGATTATCCTTATTGTGAAAATTTGTTTTCTGATCATTTAACGAGTGGTATTTTTAACTATTTATTTTATTATTATTTAATTTAATTTTTTATATTGGCTTGGTAAGTATTAGAATTCTATGCAACGGAATCTTTGAATGCGATTTTCTTACCTCTTAAAAACCTCAGAATGATTTGAAATGGTACACACTTGTTGAAGTTCGTTATTAGATTTAAAAATAATAATGAAATTTAATATAATTAAATAAAACATATATTATACTTAATTATTTTTAATATTATATTATATAATTTTTTTGTTATTTCACTTATTAAAGTTTTTCACTTATTCACAATACAATCTGTATTTACAAATACCAATTGCTGTTCGTTTGTCTCGCTAGAACTCGAGTACGACTGGGTCGATTTAGCTGATTATGGTTTCGAAATATTTGTGAAAATTCCGGGAAGGTTTAAACAGTGAGAAACATACATACATAACTATTAGGCAGTACAAAGTTCGCCAGTCAAGCTAGTAATTGAAAAAAATTGCCTTATGCAATTTTTTTAGTCTTCAAATATTATTTTGCTTTCCTTTTTACCCGACTTCAAATAAGATTATCATTTTGTCAGCATCCTAATATTTTTTAAATACCTAATGAATGTCATCCGATTTAAAAAAATAAAAAATAAATATATGAATCAATTAATTAATCCAGGAACGATTTCGAAAATTCATAGGAGAGCTGGACATACAAAAAAGTTTTAGCCACATAGCAATGAAGCCTCTGTAAAAACTACTTTCTTTATTTAATAATGTTATTGTTCTGAGGTCTTAGCCCAAGCTGGTACGAAGACGCTTCGCTCAATCAAGCACATAGAAAACCCTCATAGTAGAAGCCTCAAATCGATACTTGGCACGTTCTTGGAAGCTAGCCAACGCGGAAGCGGGTAGGGTGGTATATAAAGAGCGGAAATATATAACTGCTCTGAAGGGTGGGGGAAGTACCTACTATCAACATATAATATACAGGGTTATTGGTGATCAATTGGCATCCTCTTGAGAGTGGTTTCTGACGTTGAATAAAAACTTTGAAAAGGACTTGTTTCATTTTCGGCCAGGACAGTGTACGTCTACCAAAAAATGCCTGAAGATGTGGATAATATTTTGTAATTTGTATTAATGAAAAATGCGTCAGCCGCCTCCTTAATTATGTACAAAAGTAGTAGAATTATGGCATACCTTTAAGATTTATTTATCCTTGGTTGATTTCAATTGTCACATTCTTCTTGTGTGACGGTCGTGATAGCATTACTTTTGTACACTGCGATAAGTTACGTTATTTAAAATTAGCTTGATATTTTAAAGATTAGAATATAATCCGTAACGTGTTTATAGCATCATGTACACTGTCCTGACCGGAGCTGCATACATTTTTAAAACATCTCTTTTCATAAGATTTAAATCAAAAGTGCTTATATTTATCAGAACTACCTTTAAGACGATGATATTTGATCACCAGTAATCCTGTATAACTTTGATTTGAAGGGTGGGAGAAGTACTCGTATTTACTTACAATATATAAACCACTTACAACCTAGCAGTTATTTGGAAGGACAGCGTGATTCATGATGCGTTCGTAGTTTAACATGTTACAAGACTTGCCTGTAACGAACGTTATTTAAAGGCTAATAAATATTACGTATTCTTGTTCTTTAAAATAGTAGATGGTAGTAGGTTCATATTATCCGACTTCAACAAATGGGTAATAGTGACATCATAAAACCCGACTGCAAGAACTTTAGAGCCACGTATCTTAACAAGTTGAATCGCGGGATGCAGCTAGTATAGCATATGACCATCTGCAGGTGAACACGAATCTATTGACAACACTTCTATAAAAATACGACAAGCCGTTTAGGCTCTAGGACGTCACAAAGAAATATACATACATATACACTTGCAAAACATAATCATCCTTCTTTCGCAGTGTTAGTATAAATTAGGTTCTCAATTTGTCGAAATGCTTTTTTATGTGAGTTCCTCCGTTTCTCAGAGATGTTTGAAACAATTTGGTAAACTATTTATTTGTTTGATTAAGTTTACTTTCCAATTAAACCCATACGTTAAGATTTTATCAAAACCTGGCCCACAGTTATTTTTAATCAAAATAGCTTTTTGACTATGCATAGATGACGTTCTGTTTTGTAACTTAAGTCGTGCTAATTACCTACACACACTGATTTTTGACAAAAACATGAATCTTTACGGTTAAAAGCAATATCGAGTAATGTTAATGTTACACATACATAAACTTATTTATATAAACAAGTTCTTTAAAAAAGTGATTACCTACGTAGACTTTCATCATAGCAGGCACAGATGGAATTTTCAGTTATTTTGATTTTCATATCAAATCCCTTGACCGATATCGATTTAATTAAAACGGGTGGTCTAGTCTGTTGAATTGTCTCAGAATTACGATTGCATTTTGTGTCATAATGGCGGTTTCGACATAGAATAAATCAGAGTTAGTATTAATAATATATTTTGTTAGTAAAGTAAAGTAAAGTAAAGTAAAGTAATATTTATTGACCTTTAAATAACGTTCGTTACAGGCAAGTCTTATTACATTTGAATTAATAATTACTTAAAAAATTTAACTTACAAATCTCATTCATATACGATTACTTAATATTAGTTCTTAGTTTAACAGTTCTCTTGACAAATATTTACATTATGATTGCTTTGTTTAGTTATTAGTGATATTTTATTATGGTTGTTCGTTACACAAGAACGATGATTCTACAAGCTGCATTGACATATATTCGTTGAGTTTATAAAAAGGATTGCTTTCAAAAAAATACTTCAATTTTTGTTTGAATGTAATAAAATTGAGATCCATTACACTATTAGGTAATTTATTATACATCAGTATTTTGGTATAAAGCCCCTGCTTCTTACATTTAGCTAATCTATTTATTGGTAGGATTCGCCCTTTTTTATTATTGCGTGAAATTCTTTTTTCCGGTATTTCCCTATCCTCGTGTACTTCTAATAAACAACTATAAATATAAAGTGATATAACTGTCATTATTTTATCTTTTTTAAAGTGTTTTCTCGCAGGGCTACGTTTTTTCAAACCGTTAATTGTTCTTATAGACTGTTTTTGAAATTTTAAGACTTTTATGATATCTTTAGCATTTCCCCAAACAGTAATAGCGTATCTTATAATAGAATGCACGTAGGCATAATAGACAGAGATGAGCGACTTTTTATCTAGTAATGGCTTAAGTTTAAATAAAGCATAATTACCACTTGCTATTTTCTTGCAAATTTTATCGATGTGCGCATTATGGCTAATTGTATTATCTATTGTATAACCAAGAAATACATTTGTTTTACTAATGGAATTCCCGAAAATACCTAACTTTGACTGATACTGCATAGAGATGGTTTTATCAGAGTTAAGAACAATTCCATTTGCATCAAACCATTCCTTTAACAATTCCATAACAATACTAACTTTATTTTCTAAATTATGTATACATTTGTCTCTGATACCTACATGTGTGTCATCTGCGAATAAATTTATGTGAGCCCAACTTGGCAATGCATTGGTAATATCATTAATATATATCAAAAATAAGACTGGGCCTAAAATAGAGCCCTGTGGTACTCCAATTGACATCCTACCTTCTGTAGAAATTTGTTCATTAATCGAGACAATTTGACTACGGTTCTGTAAGTAAGTTATCATCATATTTAATTCATGACCTTGAAATCCGTAATATTGCATTTTTAAAATCAATATATCGTGCCTCAAACAATCAAAAGCTTTTGAAAGATCACAAAAAATACTTGCACATTTATTTGACGTATCTAAGGATTCTAGAATGTAATATACTACTTTTCTTATAGCCATTTCTGTTGAGCGGCCTTTTCTGAATCCAAACTGTGACATTGTAAATAAATTATTTTCTTCAAAGTATTTAACGATTCTCGATTTAATAATAGCTTCTAAAATTTTTGATAAAGTTGGCAAAATGCAAACGGGTCTATAATTACTAATATCCTCAGTATCCCCTTTTTTAAAAAGTGGGATTACCCTACCCGGTTTCAATACGTCGGGAAATATTCCATCAGTTAAACATGAGTTTAAGACAATTAATATTAATTCAAATAAATTATCGTTATTTATTATTAGGTTCCGTAAAGTCTTAGTACTCATATCATAAATATCTAACGTAGGTTTTTGCTTCATGTTAACTACTACCTTTTTGAGCTCAGTATAATCTACTGGTCCGAATGAAATAGATGTCAACGGTTTACTACAGTAATCTAAATACTTTTTGCAATCATCCGCGTCAATTTCTAGATTACAAGTTAACGTATGAGCTATGTTGCGAAAAAAATTATTAAATAGAGTAGCAATTTTTTTAGATTCTGTAATACTTGCTCCGCTTTCGGTTTTTACTGATTTTATTCTATTACTTGTATTGCGTCGCGTATTTTGACCTGACTGTTCGTTTATGATTTTCCAAGATTCTTTAATTTTATTTTTTGATTTTTTAATTCTATCTCTATACTGTATTTTTTTTGCTACGACCATTGTTTTACGTAATATTTTTCTATACCTTTTAATGTTTAATTTTCTTGTTCCGCTAGGGTCAACCTCTTGAAGGATTTCCATTTTGGCTAAATTTTTCTTACTAGTTTCTATACCTAAAGTTGACCATTTTTTCTGAACATTTATTACTTGTTTTTTTAATTTTGGAAAAGCTATGTTATAGTAGTAAATCAAATCATCGTGTAAAATCCTCGTTCTTGCGTTCGCGTCACTAGTCATTAGTATTTCTGTTTTTATTGACATATAATTTTTGTTAAACAAATAGTTAAAATAATTAAGGTTATTTTTTGAAAAATTTCGAGCCATATAGGCTGTATTTTTACTATTAACATTTTTGGTATTGAACAATTCTAATTTAATTACATTATGGTCTGACAGCTTACATCCTAAAACTGATCCTCTACAACCACTAAAATTTACAATAAAGTTATCAATGCATGTGGAACTGGTTTGGTTCCTTTTATTTGTCTCAGTTCTAGTAGGTTCATTTAACAACCATTTACAATCAAATTTCTTTAGTATGCCGTCAAGTTTCTTAATATTTTTATCTACTTTTAATACATTTAAATACTAACTAACTGTTTAATACTAACTGCGGCTTATTCTATGACAAAGCGGCCATTTTGGCACAATGCAATAGAAATGTTAACACTAATCACAAATTAATGTTTAGTGTTAATTTTATAATAGTTTGTATTATACGAATATCGAAAATCATATTTTGATAATTTAATATAAGTTAATATATTTTATAAAAATGATTTTAAATGTTATTTTTATAATCTATTGTCACGTGACTGCGAACACCAATAAGAGCTTATTACGTCACTAACCGCAAAACAAGCTGTGAAAGACTTTGCTTCTCTGCATTTTATAATGTAGTTTGCGATCTTCGCGACGAATTAATCTGTGAATTACCTACTTAATAGTAATGCCACGATGAAATCTGGATTCACTAAAGGGAATAGTTACAACATACCAAAGATAGATTCTTTGATAATTTTCGCAAGAAACGATGACTTATGTGGTTCAGAATTCAGGAACGTGAAAAGATCTTGTTACCCGACTGCGCTATGTTTTTTGAGTGTATGTATATATATTTCTTCGGTATACCCTAGAGCCTAAACGGCTTGTCGTATTTTCATGTGAGTGGTGTCAATAGATACGTCTTAGTCGTGAGAGTGACTGATCTAGGTACATCAAAATTAAAAATAGAAAATTAAGGATTATACATAGGTTTAAATATTTAGCAGTCGCGTTTTTTGAAGTGTCTTAAACCACTTGTTAAGTACAGTTATACGTTGCCGTTATCTATGTACGAATACATAAATAACAGTCAAGTACATAGCATGTAATAGATGACTATCTGCTTTTTATATCTATTTTAAAACTATTTTCCGATGTAGGAATTGTTGTACTATTACAGAGAGACACTGCACAGGTTTTGTATAACTATGAAGTTAATTTTGATTGTTTGAATTCAAGTAAAATTGGAAAACACATAAACTGGAAAGGACAGTTAGAATCGCGACCAATGTTTTGCGGTTAGTGACGTCATTCATGTCAGTCACGTGGCAGTTGTTATTGTTTCAGCGGTAAGATTTGTAATTACTCTATTTTTGTATATTTTCTCATCCAAAGTACAATTTTTTTTGAAATATTTTTTTTATTATATGTTAATTAATGGTCAATCTTCAAAATAAAAGCATTTCCTTAAAACGATTAACATCCCTATTGTAGTTCTGATATGATTCAAATAACTGACTTGACTACCAGGTAACTAACATAAAAAAATAATACAGTCTTATAATAATAATTGATTACCTCCTCTTTTTTGGCAATCGGTAGAAAACCGCAAAAAATCACATGTTTATCATAGTAAAGCTCTTAATGTGATCTCATCTCATAGAGTCAATTGCGTGACAATTGCTTCAGAAGTTGACCTCTGGTCCCTTTATAGCACTAAATCGTGAGGGAATGACCGCTGGCCATCTGTTGAGTTGTACTCCCTAAAGTTACTTGATATAGAGGGCTAATGAACTATAAAACTTAATTGATATGTGTTAGGTTGGACTCTGTTTGCCATGAGCCTAATTGGGGATATAAGAGATCTAAGAATCTTCTTTCTTTTTCTTCTTTAAGTAATCTTTCTGCTATTTTTTTTTGTATTGCGTAGTTAGTCATTAGAATCTTCTTGTACTCGTATATATATATATATATATATATATATATATATATATATATAAGGGTAAGTAGTGACTGGCTGTCTGATATTTTCTAGGAATCAACGTAGAGCCTAATTAGGACTAGTGTATTCGTAATAGGGTCAACAAGGGATGTGCTAAGGATTATAGTTTTTTTTTTTTTTAATCGTATAAATTATATGTTATAATTAATTTTTGTCACAGCCTTGTGTTACACGTTGTATAAATGATAGGCTTCTGCTTCATCGTAACTCACCTGAGGTAAAGCGACGATGCGGTCTAAGATGAATAATAGTGCTTGCCTAGAAGAAACCGAATCACTCACGACTTGAAGAGAACAAGATTATAGTTATCGGGAAATAGATAACTTGGAATAATTCAAATCCTAAAATGATCGAATGGGGGATAAGGTTAGTTTAAAAATTCTTCATATTTCATTTCATGTCGCGGGCAACGCCGCGGGTCAAAGCTCACTCACTTACCTATATCTGAATAACATATGATCACACTTCACAACCCCTACACATATTAATAAATACAAAAATGTGTTTGTTGGTTTATTGGTTTGTCTGTTTTTTTACCCGACTGCGAAAGAAGGAAGGTATATGTTTTTTACCCGACTGCGAAAGAAGGAAGGTATATGTTTTATTACCCGACTGCGAAAGAAGGAAGGTATATGTTTTATTACCCGACTGCGAAAGAAGGAAGGTACCTATATGTTTTATTACCCGACTGCGAAAGAAGGAAGGTATATGTTTTTTCGAATGTATGTATGTTTATAAACAATTAAAAATGTTCATTGGCATAAATAATGGTTCACAAAAATTCACCATGTAGGTATATATAATCAATTTGTTCACTATGCAGGTATATTTCTTTGTCACACAGAGCCTAAACGGCTTGTCGTATTTTTATGTGAGTGGTGTCAATAGATTCGTCTTAGCTGTGAGAGAGACACTGGGTACATTCAAGCAAAAAAAGCCATTAAGGATGTTACACAGCTTCTTACCACTTTTTTAACAACTGATTGACCGTCGATCGATTTAATATTTTTGCAAAGAGAGAGTTTGAGGTAGGTACGGAGAATGCAAAAAGTTACTTTTACCCGAGAAAAAAATTAACGCGGGTGAATCTGCGAGCTAAAGGTAGTAAAGAAGTGAAATTTTGTATGTGTGTATTTGTTAAGTTTCCAGACAAATAAATCATTCATTCATTAATTTTTCACTTTCAAACAGCTGATCGTGTTTAGATGAAATTAGATCGATTATATATAGATAAAGAAGATAGGATTGTTTTAGGATAATCCTATCAAAAGCAGCCTATGCGTTAATCCAGCTGGATTTGCTTCATTCCCCCCCTGAAAATACAATATTCCCGTGAAATAATGAAATATTTATCGCGAGTAACACGACTGGTATGTTTATATTACGTTACGTTAAAATTCGACAAAAAAATAATAATAATTAAAATCCTTGACACTCCAATATACCTAATGGATCAATCCGACCGTGCAAATCGAATTAGAAAGCTTTTATAATCGAATCATTAAAAGCTAAACCAAAAAGCATTAGAATAGCATTCGTGAATAGCAGCGAACGGTTGGAAAATCAAATAAAAACAGATATAAATACAAGTTAGCGATAGTGGGGGATGCTTTTAGCGAATTCACGCTTGAGCGGGCAGGGTGTGTATATTCTTATAGACGTCGAAAAATTAAGGGTGATATGAATTTTTCACAAGTAGATATAGGATATCTACTATTATAGTAGACTGTTTAACATACTGGACATTTCCGGACAATATACATTTTATATAAAAAAAAATACATATATATTATTAACTATCTGACCCGCCCGAGTCAGGCTTCGTACCGCCTGAGTCAGGCGGTACGAAGTCGGGCGAAAAACAACATACATTACTGTCAGGCGGCCTGACAGTAATGTATGTTGTTTTTTTTATATATTCGGGACAAAAACAGTGACACATTAAAACTTATATCTAATTTATAAGTAAGATAATTAATTAATTATGCTACCCACATAACAGTCCACCAATTAACCTTTTCTCACCTTTCAAACCTTCCCTGGAGTACGACAATAATTTCAAGATTAAAATCAGCTATATCGGCGCAGCCATTCTCGAGTTTTAGTGAAACAAACGGATTCATTAATGTATATATGAATTTTTATTTTTTTCTGACATAAGAACCTTCTCCTGACAATAACAAACAGTAGGTACAAAAAAATAGTGAAATCGGTCCAGCCGGTCACGCGTGACGGCCTGACTAAGGGATGTATGGATTCCTTTTTTTTATATATAATATAGATAACATGAGGAGAAGTAGAAGAAAGTAGAAGAATACGAGTATTCTTTTTTAAGACTTACATGTCTTTGCACAATTCATTTCTCGTTATGTGAAATAGGTACAGTAATTTGGTTTCTAAATCTACTTATATGTATGGAGGCGCCCGCGGTATTGAGTAAAATAAATCTACTTATTCTCTTATATACCTATAAAAATCAGTTGCTGTTCGTTTGTCTCGCTAAAACTCGAGAACAGCTAGGCCAATTTACCTGATTTTGGTTTTGAAATGTTTGTGACGGTTCAGGAAGGTTTAAACATATTTAACTGTTAGGCGTTACGAAGTTAGCCGGGACAGCTAGTTAATAATAAATAGACACTTTTAATCAAAATTCTTATTCTTAAACTTTACAGATTTTTTCAATGTGAAATGACGTAAGCATAATGATGACATCACCCGCCTACCCTCACACATCAGCACATCTCCAGTCCGTCCCCTCAGATCAGGGCGGCTCGCCCCATTGACCACCCTTACGGATTTACATACGGCACTTAGCTCGTTTACTGAGATTTTGGAAAAAAAAAATATGAACTCTTCCGCTGAAAAAAAAAACATTACTAGGTCTGTATAGAAAGTTTCCGCTGGATATTCTCAAATCGACAATTTTATTAAATATATTTTTATGTATATTACCCGATTTCTTAGATCGCCTGAACGATTTGGAGAGTTATTTGTGTTTTGTTAGAGTTGTAATATATTTCTAGTATGTGGTTCCATAAGTAAGTAAAAGTCACAAATAACCAGTGGATGCAATTAGCAATACAATACAATATAATGCAAAAAAGTTCAATAACCCCAAAGTTACAAATGACATAACATAGTATTTGCAAACTATTGTAAACTTAACTACAGTTAGGCGTATATAGTGAATACATAATACAACTGTTAATTATAATATATTTTTTTTAAATATTGATAATTATGATACTTAATCATAAGTTTATAACAATAAAATAATATTGAATTATATAATATTCTCTTTTAATTTCAAATAATCGTCAATGCTGTAGAAAAGTGGTTCATTTAACCAAATTCTCAATTTGGACTTGAAGCACGCCGTAGAAGCAGCATCTCGCACGGAAGCTGGTATGGAGTTGTATATCGCGGGCCCGATATGTACACCGATCTCTCCGACTTTGCGACTTGTCAGCTTGTCGTTCGAAATGGCGTCGTATTAGGGGGGAGGCCTATGTTCAGCAGTAGACGTCTTATGGCTCTGATGATGAAGATGTGGTTCCATATAAATTTTATTAAAATTGATCTAATGTTTGGGTTTGTAAATTAAAATAACTGAAGCATTTATATATATGCGTATAAACCCGAGCACGAATCTCCCCTAGGAAGGGGGTGTAGGCTATAGTCCACCACGCTGGCTAAATTGCCGGTTTAAATAAGATTTATAAGTTTAATTTGTTTAAGTATTTTTTAATTCAAGATTAATAAGACTTGCCTGTAACAAACGTTATTTAAAGGTCAATAAATATTACTTTACTTTATATTAGGAGCTCTAAAGAAAAACAAAATTTTCTTTTTTGCACGATACTGCACCAGCCCATTGCATCGGCCGGGAAAGGCATCAAAAACTTTGGTAGACAGATAGTCGCTTCCGGCACGGCGCTGCACATCCGGCGCGCCACTTCCGGTGACGTCACACCGTTACGAGCAAGTTATACGCCCGTGCTCTTAGAGAGAAAACATTATGTAAGAACATTATTTAAAGGCGAAAAGATGATTTAAGATGGTGATAGAACGTGTTACTTCGTCATCCACGAACAATATTATAAATAGATTAATATACTCGTAATTATAAACCACCAAGAGTTTATTTAAACTGTCTCGTCGCTATTTAAAAAAAAACTGATGATAATTTTTTCAATTGAATTTCATAAAATATTATTGATCATAAAATAAACGTGCAGTTGTGCAGTTTTTTGGTCTTTTTTAATAACGGCAACAACATGAAACTACCTGAAATATTCACTGACTCTTTAGTTATAATAACATTAAAATAAAATAAATATTTAAGGGGGGCTCATTCATATATATACAACAAACTTTATAAATACAACAACAGATAGGAACTTGAGCTTATGTTGTAGAAATAATGGTACGGAATTCTTGCTCGGTCCGACTCGCACTTGGTCGATTTTTTCGACGGCGAGAATCTCCCTTACAAAAGGGTTTAGGCAATATTAGGGTATATAATATTATATTTAGGGTCTACGATTGTCAAATATCGGGATGGCGACTATTATCATCTCCAAAAAGATATTAAACCTGCTGCTCCCTTTTAGAACGCTATTGGGAACGACCTGCTTCTAATTGCATCCACTAGTTATTTGTGACTTTTATTACGTCGTTCGTCTACCTAGTAGGAGAGCTACCTACAGATCTTCCGTTTCATGGTCGCTATTCTAGAATCTTTCTCATTTATCAGTTATCGGTTATTAGAGCGATGCTGAGGCTGAACTCTCAGTTAACTAAATTACTCTTTTCTTTATCCTAAGCCTTACAGTTCCATCCTAGAAATTGAAGCTCCCATTTAATTCCACAAATCAAGGCTTTTTGCATTGAACATCCAGCCGTGACCCGCGTGCTTCCAGATGTTATTTATCCAGCCTGTCGTTGGGCGGTTTCTAGGATTTGATCGCCCATGGTCTCCACTCCCCTGACCTGAGCTACCGGTGAAGGATAACATCGTGAGGACACCATAGCATAGCTACCACCCTCAAGTTGTAAAATCTGTCGCCAAGCACCTAACGGTGTATACCGGCAGATTGCCTTGAGAGCCAATGTATTACAGACTAGGCATGCTCCATCTAGGGCTACGGTATTGCTGACTTCCGTGGTCGTCCAAACTTGTGGTCAAATGCTTAGCTGCGTTGGATAAAAAAAAAACTCTAAAACATAGCGAGACTAACTATACTAAGTATATAGCTATAAATATTCTAAAAGCGCAGTAAGTCCGCATCACCCTTCCATCAATTTGCTAGCGAGCAAACCTCTCGGATCGTAAACTTTTATTGTTGCCATATTAATATCTATATCGAACTGCTTGCCGATACCACAGCAGATTAGAAACCGCACCAGACTACTCGTACCATTTCGAAGTTTGAAGATGTTAAAAGCACTATGCAGGGTTGTTGGCTAGGGGTGTATTAAGCCACAAAAATGGTCACTTTACTCATCTTATCGAACTACTTTTTTACTTTTATAGGATTAAATTGGTCTGTTTTCGTGTGTCTTCAATAAAGCGTTCATCTATCTATCTACGAGTTTCTATCTACTTATACTATGGGGCTAACACAGAATTCGAGAAAAAAATCAGCTGTTACATAAAAATAAATTTTGCAAATTTCTTAAGTTTTTTTGTCTATGGCTTAAAAGTATTTTAAAAACTAGCTGTGCCCCGCGGTTTCACCCGCGTGGTTCCCCATTGGATTGTCGAGATAATGGGGGAACTACTTTTTTGAAGTCGGTTAAAAAGTATTCTATGTCCTTTCCCGGGGTCCAATCTACCTGTGCATCAAATTTCATCCAGATCGGTTTAGTGGTTTTGGCATTTATAATATTAGTTAGGATATAGCTTCTCTGTAGAGATTAATCTATTACGTAAGGTTAACCGTATATTTGTTTACCGACTTTCAAAAAGCACTACCTGTGTTAAAAAAAAACTATCTTAGTTCGAAAGGGGGTATCTAATCCTTGGTTAGTCCCATACAAATTTTATCAAAATTATTCCAGTATCATTTTAATAAATTAAATAAAACTTTAAATTTTCTAAAAGTAAGTTTTGCGTGTCTAATAGAAGTCGCATTTCTATCACTTTTTTGAAGTATGACTTGCTACGAGTATATCGAAATTGTGTTGATGTACCGAGTGTTATATATTGTTTTAAAATTAAAACTATAACGATTATTGAGTCATTTACTTTATTGTAAAAATTTCCTAAAATAAATTGATTGTTTGATTGATTGATTCTCAGCGGAGAAATTTCGTTAGCGCAGCTATCAAATTATTTGATGTATACGAAACTTATATGAGCTTTCTCTCTGTATTCTCTAATCTTGTCTCTGTAAGTTCTGTATAGGGCTGCAAGTCATGAAGACAGATATTGATTGATTCTATTGTTATATTGTCGTGGTTATAGCCAAAGATGAAAAGATTTCGTTCAGTGATTCTTAAAGTAAAGATACTTAATCAATTGAGTCAGGCAGGATTTCTATTCTTTAAGCTAAGGTCAGGAGTTACTAAGCAGTAAGCCATTCCTAATGTTATTTTACTAGTCTTTATTGTTCCTTATTTTCTTTATTAAGATCTTATTTTACTAGTTTTATTAAGTAGGTAATTTATTATACATTCACAACAAAATATTACATTCGCAAAGTATTATATTATATAAAATATTATCTTTTGTAAAATGAAGTACAACTCTTTGTGACACTTTACAGACTAAACCGGTAGAGAGATTTTGATGTGCAGGATGTCATTGAATTTATTTTAATCTGTAGACGATCATAGGCATCCCGCGGCTTCACTCGTTAAGATAAGACACAGAGGTCTAAAGTTCTTAAAATCGAATTTTTTGATTATTCTCAATATCTCTTCAAAAGATGGCGTATTCTGGCAACCTTTCTTAAGAGCCAGTGTATTCCAGACTAGGCATGCTCTAGAGTTACAGCATCGCTGACTTCCGTAGTCGAGCGATCTTGTGGTCAAAGGCCTAGCCTAGATAGGAGGTGAAAATTATAATAAGCAATATTTGAAATTACAGACCTAATAATAATATCCGTTGCGTCATCCTTATAATTTGTTAATTCCCTTAATGACACTGTCTCTTAGCATCATAGCAATAACAATAAAAAACAAACCATCCAAAGAGTCTTAAGTTTTCCGCTAGTCATTACGCGAGTCAAATTCACGACTCATAAATAAAACCCGAGCCATTAATATAAAACAGTAGTTGTATTGTTAACGAGTAGAATTAAATGCGGGACTATTAAAACTGTGTTAATGGTTAAAATAACAAATGTTATGTGTCTCAGGGGTGGCGAGGGGATGTCGGGGAAAGCATAGGTTGAATTTTACAATTAGGCGATTGAGACAACGGTTTCTTTATTATCTTTCGACCAACTCCATAAAAATAGGAAGTTCTCAATTCGTTAATTTATTTATTATTTTATTCGTTTTATCGAAGTTGGGACGACTAAATATTGACAGGTAGTAAGGTAGTAAAGTTCGCACGACCACGGAAGTCGGCGACACTGGAGCCCTAGATGGAGCGTGCCTAGTATGGAATAAATTGGCTCTAAGGGAAGGCTGCCGGAACACACCATTAGGTGCTTGGCGTAAGATTTTACAAATTGGAAGTGGTAGCTAGCCAGGCGAGCGTTAGAAAAGGCCATACCTTCATGCTATGATTTTATCATGATGTTTTCCTTCACCGGTAGCACAGCAATTTTTGCATGTGTACTATTTGCACGGCAATCGACCCACTGAACACTCGGCCATCACCGCTACATGACGTCTACACAAGTTTTAATCTAATTGATAAAAAAAACAAACTACTAAAAGAATTTTTATAATATTTATGTTTGATTTCTGGAGTATGACCTTCCAAACAAAAATAAATCATCAAAATTATTCTATACGTTATTGGTGGTACTCGTATACTATTCGTTATTTATTCGTTACTAATCGTTATTGGTAAGTATAAACCTATGTGGTTTATTTTAGCTTACTGCAGCCAATTCACATAATTTGAGAAATATACAAGTAATATTTGACGAAGGCTTAGAGAAAAATCGAGTCATCCAATCCCACCCCCGCATCCCCTTAATAACCGCAACCCACACCCCAACAATAGTGATTATGACAATATTCTAATCCACCCCGCGGAAGTTTGCTAATTGTTATTGTTGTAACAAATGTTAGTTTTTTTGTTATTGTTGTATTATGAGACAAAAGGGAGCAGTGACGACTTAATTTTTTTAACAGGGGTTTTACAGCTCCTACGGAAGTCATGGACTAAGAAATCTATACTACTTATATCTATGGAAGTTATTCGAACAAACGAATTTGACGCATTGAAACCAACGTCAAATTAGAAGGACGGCTTCAATTCATCGCAAACTTTTTACCCATCTACGAAAGAAGGAGGATTATGTTTTTCGAGTGTATCTAGGTATATTTGTATGTATATTTGTTTGTCACGTCCTAGAGCCTAAATGGCTTGTCGTATTTTTATGTGAGTGGTGACAATAGATTTGTCTTAGTCGTGAGAGTGACACTGAGGACATCAAAATAAACAAAAAGTAAGTAAATAAATAAGAATGTTACACAGGTATAAAGATTTAGCAGTTGGGATTTTTTCGAAGTCTCTTCTAACCATTAGATTTCTATGTCCCGACATACTTGGAAAAGAATTTTTTTTTCAAATTCAAATTCAAATCATTGATATGATAACCCAGATGGCTTCTTAATTATTTTTTTATCAATTCGTCTCTTTATACTACTTAGTTTGGTTTATTAAATCAAAATAACTAAACACATTAAAGATCGAGTCATCTCATAGAACCAGTATTTTTTCTTATATTCCCTAAAATATCCAGAAGTGCAAACAGTGTCGGGCTTCATGGAAATGGGTAAGTTTTACTAGACATTTACATCTCTACATCAATGTTTGTCTAAAAGATTTTCCTACAATAAACATAAATGTACAGGGTTACTTAGGTATAACTTATGATAAATATCTTAAGAGGGGCTTTGGTTTACCTAGCTAGACGAACAACTTTTTTTGCCAAAAAAATAAAGGAGAAGATACTCAATATTTTTTGTTGGAAAGGGTTATATCCCCTATGTAGTCACATTTTATTTTTGTCAATATTGGACCATAAGTTTCATTTTTAAATGAAAATAACTGAAAACGTTCTATAAGCGAGTAAATAAGAATTTTCATTCTATTTCTATAGAAAATCCCACAAAAAATATTAATTTTTATAAACTTAGTGAATATGTCCACTTTCACTGAGTTTATAAAAGTCATAACAATCAACGCAGCTTGGTTCCTGTGTAACGAACAACTATTACAATTTTTTTATTAATAAGTAAAGAAATAAATCACAATGTAAATATATAACAATATCAATATTTGTTATATATGAGAACTATAAAAATAATGAAGTAATTTTTTTTTAAATAATTAATAATTCAAATGTAGACTAGATATCAGACAAGATCAGATCAGTAGATCAAACAAGACTGGGTAGACTAACACACTTAAGTATTGTTACACGTTGTAAATACATGATTATACGTGTAATTTTATACTTTGCTATTTGCCCGTGTGGGTTTTCTTGGAATAAATCATCTTCTAACCCAGTATTAACATCCCAGTACGTCATAACCGCGCACTCTGTTAAATTGAATAATCTGTATAGATTGTCCAATTTATTAGCGAGAGGTTTTAGGCAATTTACTTGAATGCCTACTTACTTACTGTGAGTATGAGTGATATGGTGGGATACATATTTTAGGATTATGAGTAAGGGTTTACACCTTTTGCAATTTACTGGAGCAAGTGTTAGGAAAATATTTTTGACACATTGTCACTTTTTACCCGACTGCTCAAAAGAATGGTAATGTTTTTCGAATGCATGTTTGTATATATACAACGTGTGACAGAAAGGTGTGACAATACTTAAGGGTGTTAGTCTACCAACCAAAGTAATACCATGAGGGAAAATTAGCAAGGGTTCCAGTGGGACGCATGAAAGTCGTATTTAACTTTAAGTCGGTAACGCGTGCTTCGATTTTATGATTCTTTTTTGTTAGAAAGGTGTACCTGAAATGATGTTATCCGAAAAATTAGTGGGTACCCCCGTGAGAGAGGGGATAAAAGTCATATTTAACTATAACTTGCTAACGTAAGGATGATTTATTTTGTTAGTAATGACTAACTCAAATTATTGTACCCAAAAATAATACTACTTCATTTTTGTAGTTGTAGCAAAAAATCTTTTACTGGACGCCTACATAAAAAGTTTAGCAGGGAAGTTTTTACTATTGAAATTTAATTTGCATAGTTGTTTTTATATAGAACTATCTGATGCTACGGGTTAAAATGAGTGCAGAATTTGTAATATTAAATAGGCGTTTATGATATGCACAATCTTAATATGCTGAACAAAATTGTGCGAACTTCGCTGTATCGCTTTAATGAATAAAAATTACAGTTTAAAACACTGCTATCTTATTGTATCTTTTACAATGATAAGATTTAAGACGGATCACTGAAATTATATCTCTAATTTTTAAGTCCCACTGATATAATAATGAAAGGTTAGCAACCGCGAACGAAGTCGCCGGAACAGCTAGTTTATAATAAATGGGCAAATAGATAAATAGACATTTCGCTTGAACCCAAATTAATAGTAAACCTTTGGGTTAAAACTTAAATTAAAATAAAAGTTATATAAATAAAATATTCTATGGTCTCGTGTAGACATAGAATTTTTCAAATAATATTGACGTTCATAAATTTTAGTTTCACTATATATTTTTTTTTTGTTATCATTGTGTTTTTTGGAAGGAAAATGTAATTTTTGGGGTGGACAAAAATATGTAAGTTCTTAATAGATCATAAGATAATACAACTTTTTAATAAATAACTATTAGAAATTTAAAAAATAATAAATTAAAATATGCGACAAAAATTTGGAAACCTCCTTGTAAGTAGGTACTTTTCTATTATATTTTTTGTTGTTGCTGTAGTTAGCGAAAGGATGTCATTACATTTACTGTCGTTGGAAATAAATTAGTAGGTATTTACTAAAATATTTCATAATCTCCTTCCAAAGATATTCGAATACTTACCCCAAACAAGTCTTAGCCCCTGTTCTCATATATCACTGCTGAGCGTTTTTACGATTCCTACCCTCTTCTGTCATCCCCCACAGCACCCCACAGCTATCGAGATCTCGTATAGATAGTGCGATATATCTGATGAAGTCTATTGCTTCTGTTATTACTTTGAGAAATTAGGCAGTTTCAGACAAAATGGTTTATCTCAGTGCATATATTGTGCAGATATGGTGTTTTCTTTGTTTGGATTATACAAGTTTTGTTATATTTGACAAGAGCGTGCCGAGGCAGATATGTTGCAGGGTTCCGACAAATTTTCTCTTTACATATTTCTGTTTTAGAATTGTTGACACTATTACAATGTATGGTTTTGCCTAACAGACTCTTTTGTTATGGGTGGTACAGTCATTGTTCACTGTAGATTCAGGTTAGAAACGGATAGGGTTAGGTTGATACGAAAATTAGTGGTTAACTAAAGTAAAAGAGTACAGAATTTTAAATTGGGAAGCAAAATCTACAACTCTTATGGATGGTAAGAAAAAGAATAGTAACAGTACCACGGCAAATATTTTTTTTTTTTAATTTTTTTAATTCAAAAATATTTTTTAAATTAAATATAGCTCATGTTTCTCAGGGATAAAGTAGCTTACTAATTCAATTTTTTTTAATTAATATAGCTCATGTTTCACAGTGATAAAGTAGCTTTCCAATTCAAAAATATATTTTTAATAATTATAGCTCATGTTGCTCAGTGATAAAGTAGCTTTCTAATTCAAAAATATTTTTTAAATTAAATATAGCTCATGTTTCTCAGGGATAAAGTAGCTTACTAATTCAATTTTTTTTAATTAATATAGCTCATGTTTCACAGTGATAAAGTAGCTTTCCAATTCAAAAATATATTTTTAATAATTATAGCTCATGTTTCTCAGTGATAAAGTAGCTTTCTAATTCAAAAATATTTTTTTAATAAATATAGCTCATGTTTCTCAGTGATAAAGTAGCTTACTAATTCAATTTTTTTTTAATAATTATAGCTCATGTTCAAGTAGTTTTTGAGTTTATTAGTTACATACAAAAATACAAATTTGTCCTCTTTATAATATTATTATTATATTAATGATACTAAAGTGAATAGGTTTAGTTTAGGCAAGCGTGCCACATCCTAGACATCGTCGTTTTACATCAGGTGAGTTGCGGTCAAGCGCAGTTCTATTATTAATATATAGAAATAATTGTTACGAGAATACGATCCTCTGCCATCTCCAATGGTAATCAAAATAAAAGAAAGGGTCTTTATCTTTTTTTCCCTTTTTTTCTTCACATAGCGAAGTATTAGCTACGTAATATCCAGCTTTGTAAAAAAATTGTTTGATAGACGTGATAACTGGAGCAAAATATGGCGTCAATATTTGACAGCGATGTAGTGGCAAACTATCAAATATCGACGCAGTTTTTTTGCTTTTGTGTTCACACCTTTCATGCCTAACGTTAGATCGTTAGGCCTCTACTTCACTTGACTGACTGGGATAAATTCACTGAGCTGACAAACCAAATATTTATTTTTATCGAGAGGTGTAGCATTAAATCTCACAGCACGGTTAGCTGAGGTGCTTCAAAACGATCACCAATGTTATGCAACGGCCTACTTAAGTTGTTGATGGGTGACCACGGAGTGGTATATACAACTGAGCGCTACCGTGGGTCGAATGACATATTAATTTGTAGATCCCAGTTTTTGCCCTCAAACAACAACCGTAGGCCAAGCCAGAAACCTTCAGGCGGTCTAGAAACTGACTGAAATCATGTCAAATCATGAGAAATCGAAAAATATTTTTGTTTTCATGGTGTAGGTAAAAAAAAATATTTTTGATTTCTCACGCAGACATCAAGACAAAGCGGGGCTAGATATTCATCTTATTATGAATGGATTTCCGTAAAGAAACGCCTGACTCCAATAATTATTTTTCTCGGGGTTTCTTTTACGCTGACTGCTTTACCGCGCCAAATAGCATCAGCCAGATTTGTACCAGCTACTGATATATTATGATAAGATTAAGGACCAAAATAATTCTTGGCATGTACCTGTTATCATGACTGGCCGGTTAGTGCAGTTGGTAGCAACCCTGCCTTTTGCGCCGCTGGATGAACATGTCTGTTTGACCTGTGACTGGGTATTTAATATATATATATATGTATATAAGTATGTGTTTATGTATATAAGTATGTATATCAGTTATCAGGTTACCATAGCATAGGCTTTGCCTAGTTTGAGACCTGAAGACCTTTGTGTGTGTGTGGATGTTGTCCCATATTACATATTATTATTATTATATTATATCATCTTTTATCTAGTAATCTCGTAGCCATTTTTTGTAGACGTTTTACTTATCTGCTACGAATAATGTAGCATTCGCGTATAGCCGCTACGCGCATAGTGTAACTACGTATTTATTGACAGACCGACCGAAGTCTTCTCCAGGTCTGGAAAACTTTTCTTTCGTCTGTAAGTTCGTTTGAGTGTTTCCTAGAAATTTTGTACATACAGCTGTAGTTCCCAGACATTTGACAACACATAAAAATATTTGACTTCCCATTTTTATTACCGTAATGGAAAGATTAATGAAAAATAACTTAACCTTATTTTTTTATTTTACTCAGAATGTAATAATTCATCTTTTAGAGATTTATGAAAATCTAAGAAAAGTTCCGGTTAATGTTAGTCTTGTCTAAAATGGGGAGTCCAAATTTAAAATATCGTCAATTTTGGCATATGGGTTCTACAATTTGGTAGAATTTTATGCTGTCGCAGATTCTGGTTGATTTTTAAGGTTTATTTATCCGAAAAAGGGACAAGTTTGAAACTGCGTCACTTATAGGCTGATTTCAATATTATTTGGTACAGACATGCAGTATAAGTACATCAAACATTAACGGTTCTGAATTGGAAATAAATAGTCGAGTTGCTATCGTTTTTTTTCTTATAAAGTCGCAAAAAATATCGCAGTCGCGACGTCCGACTGCTCGTTCATCGACAGTTCGCGATACTACCGGTTAGATATATTGAGATTTAGCTTGTATGTGTTCATTTTTGTTTATAAATTAAATTGTCGACAAAAATAAATTACTGAAAAAATTACCGAATTGTCGTTGGTTGCCACTTTCTTAAAAGTATTTTTTTAATGTTTTTCGTTCGAAAGGTCTACGAGCAAAGCCACGATGGCAGCCGTCAGCTTATTACCATAAAAAAAGCTTTAGTAGGTACCTAGCTATAGTACTTCTGAAATAATAGAATTATTTTAATGAAAATGTGACTACCTATTTACATTATTGCAGGCGTCGATAGTGACTTTTGCAGTTATTACGATTTTAAAATCGAACCCCTTGACCTATTATGATTAAATTAAATGCAAATCATGCAAAAAACACTCTCTCAAAAAACATTTTTTTCATATCGGTCGCCTTGTCTCCGCTCAATCAGGTAACAAACATAAAAAGACCTGTTAAATTGAGTACCTCTTCGTTTTGAAACTCGGTAAAAAACATCTTCATACAAAAATTGCATAACTACTTTTAATTTTGCAGTTTCATCCCTCAAAGAGGGGTGGTTTCATATAGCATTGTCCAATGAGAAAGAGGCTTCGAACAGGTGGGCGCGACACCCTCTTGCCCGGGGGTAGAGAGGTACGGAGGGCAGCGGGAGGGGAGAGCTTTAAAATGGCGGCTTGGACATTTAAGTACTCTTACATTGTTTGTTTTTACAGCTCTTCATTCAAAAACCTACCTCCAGTAAAAATACAAGTATTTTTTTTTAGAAATTATTGCGTGTTTGATTCGCGAACCGACTTCCAGAAGGAGGTTCAATATTTGCCTGTATGTTTTTTTTGTGCATATTTAACGATATTTTTGCCATTGTGAACAGATCAAAAAAACTTTGTACTCGATTGCGAAAGAATGAGGGTTATGATTTTCGAGTGTGTGTATGTATGTATATTTCTTAGCCACGCCCTAGGGCCTAAATGTAGTGGGGAAAAAAATCTAATTAGTTCTGTCAACAGAACTACTTCACAGAACAGGTGGGAATAAACGAACGGCTTGTAGTAATTTTATGTGAGTGGTGTTAATAGATTCATCTTAGTTGTGAGAGTGACACTGGGTCACAATAAAAAAAGGAATTTAGTTTAACGATTTAGTAATCGGGATTTTTAAAACTCACGTCTAACCACTTGTTTAGTTTGAAACTGTATATTCTTGAAGTGGTGTCATTGTTATCAAGTAAGGATCTGATGATGGAATTTCAAGTAAATCTAGGCAATACTAACGAACAATTTAATGAAATCTTGTGAGTCAATTTTGACCCACTTCCCGGCTTCCGATTGAGCTGATCTGATGATGGAGTCAGAAGGTGGATAGTGGAACTCTTCAACGGCGAACAGCAAAGACACGAAATTTTGCTAATGTATTTTTTATTTTGTTCAGGTTCAGGTTTTTCACGCGTACCTATAGTTTCATTTATATTCCGTAAACTTTATCAGGGATGTAATGAGTGGTTCGTGTCCACTACGATGGCTAGTTTCATTGCACGTGAAAAACAATAGCACAATTATGCTTGGCTAACGAAAACCAACAAGCTGTAGCTACTTTAAAAAAGTGATAACCTGATTTCAATTCGGCAGTAACATTTTGGTGTAAAAACATACTTAACTACTGAAGTGATATTGATAATTTTATGCGACTGTATAAAGCATATTTTCAGCAAAACTTAGCACCCTTTTAAACAAAATGATCAGATTTCTTAATGATTACTCTTTTACTAGTGTTTCATGTAATTCTATATAACATTTTTGGTCATTGAAGTAAAAGATTGACGTAGTATGAAATCATCTAGTATAAATATGATGCCCGTGGACCACTTATTAAAGTTCTACTTAAAAGTTTACTAAAGGAGTATTTAGTTCACCTGGGTGAATTAGATTTACGGAAGCAATTACCACCTTGGCGTAGCTTTCTTAGTATGGGCGTCTTATCGCCGGGAAAGGAAAAGACATACTAGAACCATTGACTTAAGTAATAAGTATGGACCGGTGATTCAATACATTTACTTAAAAAATAATAAGTAAACATGATCAGATACTCCTTTGAAAGCATATGATAGGTGTAATTAGTGAATGCGTTACTAAAGAGAGATAGTGAACGCTAAAACTGCAAGAAAAAAAGAGATCGCAGGTTATCTTTCAAATGGCTAAAATTTCTTTGACGTGTTAACTTCTCTGAGTTGTCAATTTCAAATTTATATTTTATTAGGAATTAGGAATATATAGTGATAGCATAACCGGTCCGGCATAAACAATATATTGTTTTCGCGGCATCAGTTTTGAATATTGGCTTATATAATATTGTAATATATTTTTTCACTTAACAGGTTAGCTGTCCGATGAGGCACATGTGCCTCATGGGTGATTGCACTGGTACGTCCATGAGGCATATGTGCCTCATGGGTGATTGCACTGGTACGTCCATGAGGCATATGTGCCTCATGGCCAATGATGTAGATAATGCAATCGATCTATCGATATTTTTTTTAATAATTATATTATTAGTAGCATTAGTAAATGATACTACAACCAAATTCTACCAATCAATTTATTATTGAACTTAAACAAAAAATAAATTTCACTTAAAAATGAACATTAACCTTATTCAAACACAAAATGATTCTTTCACCGATGTTACTATTATTGTGAGACCCTTTGAACAAGGGTTGCCAACAAACATTAGGAAACTAGCCTATTATCATCAAAATCGAAATGGCGATTGTAGACCTGCGATTATATTCCCTCATGTATGTTTTTCTTTAAAACATAGCATACAATATGAAATGTTACATATTGTACACTCAGTTGATACCATTTTAGCCTTTTTTCCAGCATCTTTGGATGATAAATTTTCATTGCGTTTCTTTGCGTAACATCCACTGCAACGTTTTCTTTTTATTTTATTATTACGCGGTCGTGGCATAGTAGTCAAAAAATGACTTGTGGACGGATTTCATTAGTGATGACGATGACGTAGATATTTGCAATAATTCTTTGACAATTTGTTCTTGACCAGAAAGAATTGATAGTTTGTTACTGTCCTCACGAAACTCATTGTAAATCAGCACGGAATTTATAATCGAAATACAGAGAAGATCAGCTGCTATTTTTTTATACCAGATGATTGTTTTTCTTATGGGCGTATAATAGCTTGCCAGCTGATCAGATAAATCGATTCCCTTTTTGCCCTTATTATAGTCCAGTATCATGAGTGGTTTTGGTTTTGAATTTCGACCAGGCGTTATTGCCACATCGTGATTATGGCAGGTAGACAACATATGCACGTTTCGTCTGTCTTTCTATTTTAAAACTGTAATATTTCCTTTTTGTTGTGCAGCAATTTCACCTTGTTTGAGTTCTGCAGCCATTACGTCTTTAGGTAGACCTTTTCTATTTGTCCTTATTGTTCCACACAAATCTGTGCCTCGGCTCTTCATGTACATCGCCAAGGGAATACTAGTGTAAAAATTATCAGTTATTATAAGACGACCTTCATCCAGGAGATCATCGCTTAATTTTACTACAATGCTCCCTGAAACATCAAGATTGAAAAGTTTTTCACTTTCGCCGGAATAAATCAAATAACTCCATGTATACCCTTCGGATGTACAAAGTTTGTAAATTTTTAACCCATATTTATGAGCCTTCGTTGGTATATATTGTCGAAAAAACAACCTTCCTTGAAAAGGCACGATTGACTCGTCAACCACAACAACAGCATCTGGTGTGTAAATTTTCCGAAAGTTTGCTATAATGAGATCAACAAGAGGTTGAATTTTGTAGAGTCTATTATTTGGATCTCTGACCGCAAGATTATCACAAAAGTGCCAACATCTCAAGATATTTGTAAACCTGTTGTACGACATGTCAATATTGTGAAAAAGAGGATGATAATAGAGGGAGTCCTTTTTCCAATACGATTCTAATGACGGCATTACTATGATACCTGTTAATAAATAAATGCCAATGAATTTCAAAATTACGGTTTCATCAACATCAGTCCATCTATGTATGCGACTATGGGTGTTATGAGATCGATCTTCCTTTAAGTGTCTGGCATAATTATTTGTCTGTGTTATCATTAGCTGAATAACATCGTTATTTCGAAAAATAGTCAATATCGAAGTACTATGATTAAACAATTCTTGTTGTTTATGTTGTGGTGATACTTTAAACACTTCTCGTGTTATATCTTTTATTTGAGTAGACCATTGATCCTCATTTTCATTCACTCGCGGCCCACTTGAAGTTGCATTTGTTGATGACAATGCTATATATTCTGAAATATTTTGGATTGTCTCAACTTCACTATCATAACAATCATCTTGTTCTACGCGTAAAGTATAATTACGCTCTTCTAAAAAGTCAAAATTTTCCTCTGTATCGGATTCTTCTAGAATTCTACGAAGAACTTCGTTATCCATATTCTCCTCCATTTTCAAATGAATGACAACAAACAATGACAGGAGCGGCTCGATGCATACTATAATAACAAGTTTTACTAGTAAGGAGTATTTATTTTAAAGAAAGAGGACTTTTTCAAGTACGTACGTACTTAGAACGATTCATTTCCTATTTTACGAATATGTTGAGTGGTTTTACGATAGGCTGTCAAGAAATTACATCGTTTTCCTATTACATACTTCACATTTCTACATCTTGAAAAATAAATCTCCTGCACAACAGCGGCAATATAATTGTCGCCACTCAACGATATCACTAGGTAGGTGGTAACAAAAATGGTTCACACATTCTTGGCACCTTTTTGCAGGAATCATTCCTTCATCCCTGAGCGAAATCGCTTCATCAGGGATTGTTCTAAAAAATTATTCTGTAAATATGGTTCTTGGTAAATTCAACCGGTATAAAAGTAATTTAATATTATCAGCCTGAAAACAAACACAAGTGTCAAGTAGTAGCGTAGACAGTAGGTACTATTTTAGGTATTAGAATTTTACTAGCCGACATTGACATGTTCCGTTTAAAAAATGTAATATTCAAGACAGCGTTTCGTATTCGTACAAATAGCATCCTCTTTGAGGATTTTTTCTAATAAATTAGTGTAGAACCGAACAAAGTTACCTAAACCAAATACATACATTTTCCAGATCTGACTTTGAATAATCCCTCAAACAATTGCCCACGCTGAATTTCATGAGATCCATGATATTCGACAGTCAAATTTCGTAAAGTGTTTTTGGTTTTTTTGAAAAGATCGATTTTATTATTATTGAAAGGTTATTCATTATTTTTATGAGCTGATAATAATTCAAAAGAAACAAATGGTACTGATGACACCACGGACTATTGAATAAATTCAATTAAGTGTCACTTTTGATAACTTTTTAAAAAAGATTTGATAACCTTTTCCAAGGAGATCGGTAATTTTTCCATCAATACAAGCCGTCCAGACAATAACGACGCCAGCAAAGGAAATTAGCCTAATCGTAGGACCTTTCTCAAGTGAGGAACCGTCATAGATTTGATTTCTTTAAATTTTTTTCTTGTTTGGAAACTGGTGGCCGAAAAGGTACCTAATTGAATGGTGCAATTCAATAACAGAAGATTGTTTTCAAAAAGATATTTTTCAGATGTCTAAAGTGTTACGAACATTAACGTACATTTTATCATTAAACGTAAATAATTAATTTCTTATCATACTCATCTAACATTAGCAATTATCGATATAATTAATTTCAATCACTAGGACACATAAAGTATCATAAAATACTTGAAGAGAATGACGTAACTTAATACGAAACTTCATGAGCGTTAGCTGTCATTATTTACTATGAGGACGTGTACAAAGAAGATCGAAACTTGCTTCGGGACAGCTAACCTGTTAATTAGCTTAACAAATAAAAACGACAATTGTATGTACATTCAGTTTATATATTTTTATGTACATGCCTACCTACTACCACTATTCTTTGATATCTAACTACTACAGTTAGGAAACGGTCGATGCGGTCACTCAATAGTTGAGTATCTGGAAAGTGGTATTTACATATGGGTGCTGCTGTGAGTGGAACATAAGTCGGTAAATCTTAAGATTTACCAACGTGAGTTGGCAAATGTCCAAAATCATTAGGAAAAAATGAGTATTAACTGTAACCCTATATGTAAAAATACACACTACATAAAGACTTGATAAAGAACTAATTTGCAATCAACATGTATTTCGCATCCGTCGATCGATCTTATCCGGTCAATCTGTTGGTCTGTTTGACCGGATACGATCGTCACCCTAACGTGCCGACGTTGACACGATACGCGATTCTCTTGGCATCAAGATGAATGTTTTCTCTGTCGCTCTTAATAGAAGTGTATACTATCGATCTCATTCCTTAGTATCACCGTAATATGACAACTAGCAAACAATGATTATTAAATTGTTTTTATTTACTACAAAATATAGTAATAAACTTATAATTACGCTTGAAATGTGATGCCTGAAGCTTTATGGTGTGTTTTGATGTGGTTTTAAAGCTTCAGGAAAGCAAACGAATGCATTATTTTGGCAGTTACTCGCTGTTAACGAACTCTGACGTGCGACTTGCACGTTCGGAAGACGGGAACCTAATGAAGCACAAGTGTGATACAGTGAATCACTTTGATCAAAATCTTGGCGCTTACAAATTGGGCCCTTAGGCTGGTCCTTACTGTATGTCGATGACTAGAACACGGCTAAATTAAATGTCACAACGATGCTTGTTCAGAGGCGCAATGAATGACATTTTAAACTGTACGTATTCGAATTTTGACCCTGAATAGTGATAGACCCTCGATCTACACGCCAAAATATTCACAACTGTACAAAAAAACAAGCAAAAATTTTGTTCTGACAGCTAGTATTTGCATAAATCTGTTTGAATTAAATTATATCATCATTAATTTTAGCTACAAAAATTTTGTCTCCTCTTGCGCGCGCCATCCTTTCCGGTCCTGTGCTAATGTCGTCCACCTAGATCCTATCGCCCTTGCCACATGTTTCGCCCAGCTGGTAGGTGGTCTGCCTGGTAGTCTTTCCTTTTTTATTTTTGGGTATATATGGGGCAGCATAACAACTAGTCGTCCAAGCTAACCTTACCTGCTAGTGATGCACCTGCGGATTTACCAGACAAGGCTCTGACGACAAACTCCACTCACCAAGACCATGACACCCGCGTGGGGTTTTATGGCTAAAAAACCTCTTTTTATGAATTGCGTCAAAATTATCTGACAGACCAAACTTTTATTTGTTTGTTTTGTTTTTGTTTTTTTGTTTCATCAAAAGTATAGACCTTGCGTATTTATCTACATTCATTACGCCAAGCCTTCGGGATAATACTCCAGTGGTGTCCGGGGTCAAATCAATCTGACGAACCGATCTAACCGACCATGGATACCTAACAATTAAAGTGATGGGGGAATTAATTACTAGTTTCTTTAAAGAAATCTTAAAGTAATTCTTCAGAGAAGAAATTAAATCACAACCATGAAATCGAATCATAGTTACATATGTATAGCCCGTTTTGGATAAAATACTTAAGAATTTTTAATCAAAAACATTTTACTAAAAACTTGGTAAAAATAATTGTAAACATAATGATAACAACTCTGTAATAAATAATTACACGGTAAATACATCAAAAATAAAAAATTTCAATACGTTAAAAGCAAAATGTGACAATTGAATGCATGTTATCAATTACAATCTAAGCATTAAACTATATACATTACCATCAGTAAAGTTACCAACAAATTAAAAAAAAAACCGACATTCTGTGGTTTCTGCCATCTTATATTTAAAATGTATCATAGTGGTAGTTTATGTTATTCTACTAGTCAAGAACTTTCAATTGATACCCATATTGAAGGAGGTATGAAAAATATTTAGTCCGGCGGCAATCTTGAATCTATTTTTGTAAACATAGCTGAAGCAATCCAGTCTAATTCGTCTTTCAAACAAAAATACCGAAATCGTTGATTCGTTCAATCCGAGCCACGATGCCACGGATCGATCCACAATTATACATGCGTCGGGGGTTAAAAATAAAGTTAAAGATACTATTTAGTTTGTATTTAATCTCTGGTCTTACAAGTTTTTACATTTGGTATAATTTTGTCTGGCTAGATGCCGGAATAATACAGCTTTATTATGTAACAGGAATTCAAGTTATGACAACTTTATGATAACACAAGCATACGGTTTAGCTTTGTTTTCAAAATCTGGATTAAGTATGGATTTAATTAACACTCGTGTGACACTTGAAGTAAAATACATGATCTTGTAATGTTTTGTGTATCTGGAACTATCTACTACCAACATCGCGCAACCGAGCTGACGACGTGAGCGCGAGCACGCACATAACCACGAGCACGATCAAAGCAAGCAGCGCAGTCGGCGCGCGCGCAGCCCCGTTACACCAGTTGCCGCTGCACACGCACGCGTGGAACCGAGAGTACAGCGAGATGCCGCGCGACTACGGCAGAAGGGTCGCTACAGGTGTAATCATGCAGCCAGAGTCCAGGTGCTGGAATATAACGTCTCTTTTAGTGAAAGTAGCAAGAAATACCTTAATGATATGTACAGATCACAAACCACTCCAGCTTTGAGCAGTATATTTTTTAAGGGCAAATGTACCTATATATTTTACTATTGTTAGCGCTTCATTAATATATGTGGTATCAAGGGCATGGGCACTGGTGGCCAATTAGAAGCAGCAAGCCTGTCTTATCTCAGGTCGCATTAGGGCTCTACTCGCGAGTCTATTAAATAGATATTGGAGAGTATAAAAGCCGGTAGCGAGTTCCACAATCTGGCAGATCGTACAATAAACTCATTGTAATGCTTGCCAGTGATTGATGACGATCGCTCGACGACGCTTGCGGCAGGTATGCTGTGTGTACATATACGTTCCTGTTAGGTCTGTCCAGCACATGGAACACCCGCCTATCCATCTTCCGTAAAGCGGCTTGGGTTAGTAGCGTTCTCGAACCAGTTCAAACTGAATTAATATTAAATGGTGATGAGCTTACCGAAAGCGCCATCTCAAGTTTGGCCATCCGCTTGCTGGCGTAATGCTCGCCGGTGATGGGGCGCCGTCGGTTGCGGCAGGTACGTTGTGTGTACAGTCCTGTAAGGTCTGTCCAGCGTACGGAACACCCGCCCGTCCATCTCCCAAACAGCGACTTGGGACGAGTGGCATTCTCGGACCAGTTGTAACTTGAATAATATTGAAAGAGCCCTTGGTATAGTGCCAGCCAGTCTTCCTGAACTAAACGCGTCTTAGCAGGACTAGTGTCATATGCTTGAAGTATCACTGACAAACAGACCTAAAAACTTACACTGTGTAGTCAAGGCCATTAGTTGAAAAGCCAAGCGCCTCAGTCAGTCATAATTTAACGCTTGTTAACCGACATCAAAAAATTAAGTTCTCAGTTTCTGCGGAAACTGTTTTATATGTATGTGCCTCGAGTTTTCATACACGACTGAACTGATATGAAAATTATTTTTTTGGTTTACACTTTTTTAGATGGCCACAGACAAATTTTAATAAATTCAGTCCAATAATTTCGTTATTAAAACAAAACCACTGAAAAATTTGCCTTTTGAATTGTAGTCGATATTTCAGTTTCTTTTTGTTGTTATGTACTTGTCATCCTTACATTTCACCATATCGACAGTACTTGCGGTAACTAGCTGCCTTGGACTTGGCGAGCGGGTTGACGGGCACTAGCGGCAGGAAGTCACCGGCGAATGCGTCTGCGCAGTCAGTGCTGCGAGGCACGCCTGTCTCCTTGAGGCCGCATACGAAGCACTGCAACGCAGAATATTGTTACTTATTTAGGTCTAGGAATTTTTATTTCACTACTTCTATATATTTAGTGAGCAGTTAAGCAGTGGCGAAGTAGCGGACTAGTGCTCTACCAGTTGCGTTTGCATCATTTTCCAAATGTCTTTGGTATAGCAGCACAGTTTACTTAGTTATTTTTGGAATAGAGGATTTATTTGGGAAAGTTGGGAGACTCATAACGCTTCGCCGATATGAGTTAACTGTTGAGTTTTTTTTATATTATAAACATCTTTGCTTACACAGTTTTTTTTTTATGGCACATGACAACATGTTGTGTTGCAATATGTTTGGATGAAAAACAAACAGCGAGTCTCTATTACGAGTAGAAGTGTGAAATATGAAATTATCGGGCATTACCGACTGATCTTCGGATTTTTAAAGTGCCTTAAAGCAACCGGCTGACCAGTAATCCTTATTTGATTTATGGCATTTGGCTACCATCTCACCTACCAGTTGCCGATAATGTGGCCGAAAAACAAACAAGCAATCCTGGTTCACTTTGATGTTTCAGGGATATAGGGATTCATTTTTGTATATATAGATATCAATATATACAAAAATGAATCCCAATATCCCTTGGTTACGCCATCACGCGTGAACGGCTGGACCGATTTTTTTGTTGTTTTTGTTATTGTCAGGAGAAGGTTCTTATGACAGAAATATATATAATATAAAACTATATATATATAATAATAATATATATACATATAATAATATATATATAATACTACCGGTTATATGTTCAATTTGAAAATTGAAAATTAAAACTTATATATAAAAAACAACTGCTGTTTGTTTGTTTCACTAAAACTCGAGAAAGGCTGGGCCGATATAGCTGATTTTAGTCTTGAAATGATTGTCGTACTCCAGGGAAGGTTTGAAAGGTGAGAAACATACATAACTGTTAGGCGGTACGAAGTTCGAAGATAGATATGTTTTACATAGAAGCAGCATATACTTTAGCAATGACGGAGTTGTTGAGCTCCTTGGGTGCATCGTACCACGACTCCGTGGTGGGTTCCATTTTGCCAAATGTAGCGTTAGGCCAGCCCATCCAATTCTGCCATCCCTGTCGAAGCAAATTATTTTTATGCGTACCTTCCATTAGCCATAATAACAACATTTTGTTCTTTGATAATAATATTGCGTTCTAGTTTTAGATATTTAAGGCTTGAAATAAAGGTATCAGTAAGATATAGAGAGTAAGGTGGTAAGTGGCTTCGTCTATGTGGAATAAGATTTACAGTGGATAACAGTGTGAAGATAAGCCTATGATATGGTCGATTGGCATGCTTTGGAAGAAACTTATGTACAGCAGTGGACGAGGGCAGGCTTATGATGGTGGTGGTGAGTGAATTAAGTGATAAGCGAGGATGTACCTTGGGCGTGCCACAAGTCGGTGCACTAATCCTCTGAAGAGTCATATTCATGACATTAGTGAGGTTGGTTTCATAGTCGTATGTGAGATTTGCCAGTATATCAAGAAACATATCTGCAATAATACAAGATTATACTGCCGTTACTAGGTACAATCATTATTTTCGTTAAATTTCGATATACACATATTTTTCATAAGGCATGTTCCTTACACATGCAAAAGTAATCGTAGACTTTCATATTTTAATGGTTAAAATAAAATTAGAAAAAAAATACTGGGTTAGCGTAATTGGTAGTAACAATGACTTCTGCTCCGCTGGTCCCGGGATCGGTCCCGGACTGTTTAACATTTGTGTGCATGAACATATTTGTTGGACCTGTGTCTGGGTGTTTATTATATATAAGTATGCATTTATGTATAAAAGTATGTATATATATCAGTCATCAGGTTACCATAGTACAAAGTTATGAAAATTACGTGTGAATACGAGTATTAATCTTATCATTGTCGTTACATACCTACGTCAAACTCTGGAGCTTTAAGTGTAGTAGATGTGGGGGTCGTAGTAGCAATAAGCGTAGAAGGAGTAAGTGTAGATGCTGGTTCAACTGTAGAGACAGATGAGTCTGTGGCAACATATGAGTCTGTAGCAACAGATATGTCTGTAGCAACAGATGGGTCTGTAGCAATATGTATGTCTGTAGAATTAGCTGTCTGTGTATTTGATGTAGATGTAAGAGTGTTTGTAGTCGTTGGTATATTTGTAGTTATCGTAGAAACAGGTGTGGTCTCATCAATAGTAGTATCGTCGTCTCTTAGGCCATGACGCGTTTTACTTCTTCGGATCTGAAACAATAATTGTACTTTTTAAACGTTGAACGTGTCTGGCTCCTCGGCCACACAGACACACACATAGCCAAAAAACTTAATGAATGAAACCGTGTGAGCAGAGTGTGAGTAAGAGTGCAAAAAAGGAATTCAAATATATGTTTAACGACTCACCGGAAGAGAGTTCACATCCAAATATGCCAAGTTGATTGTTCGATCTTCATTTAGGGTTGATAAAACATCAGTGGCGAAACTGTCAGTTGTTGTCCTGTCAGTAGTTGTTAATATTTCTTCTATCAGAAGTGTTGTCAGGGATGACTGTGACCTAGTTGGCCATGCCTGTGATATTTTGTCAAAATTTCTTGACGACCTTGTTGGCGAATTCAAATTTAAAGGCGCGAGGGTCACTGATCTATCCAGTTGAGTTAATGTCCTATCCATTTGTATCGTCATTTCTCTTTGGGTCGATAATCTCTTCAAGTATTTCGTTGATTTTTCCATTGGGGTTAAAGCTCTTTCCGCCTGGGTTGTTGACATATCTACCGACCAAGTCAATATCATATGTTCCGGCGTGGTAATCGTCAATCCCAACTTACTCGTATTGACTAAAGAATCATTGACTGAAATTGTTGACCTTGATGGCTTACGAATCAAGGACATTGGTGTTGGAGTCAGCGAATTATTTACGTACGTTGTTGACCGTCTAGAAAGTAGCATTGACATATTGTCATCATAACTTGACCTTGATGGATTAGTCAATGGGCTTTCGCTTGTGAGCTTCAAGTTTCGCAACGGCACTGATATCAATGGCTTTAGGTTTGTGATCTGAGTTTCAAGGCTTAAATCAGCTTTAGTTTGAGTAGGGTTAGGCACGATTTGATCTGGGAAAGTTGAAATTTGATCAGGCACAATTTGATTTAAGTCAAGCAGATTTTGATATAGGTCAGCAGTTAGTTCAGGGTTAGTAAATTCAGTCTCTGTAGTATTTTCAGTAACTTTAAAGGTGTGAATGCTATGTCTTCTAGTCGCTGATGTTCTTGTTATATCAATAAGTGCTCTTTCTGCTCTGATTGTTATGAAATCTTTGTTTCCCGGCATGATCTTCCGAAGAGCATCTGTAAAAAATTGGGGAATTATATTTAAAAACAATTATCTTAATTTTTATACTTACTTAGTTCAAGAAAAAAAAAAATTGTTAGAAAAATGGGTTACGTGCAAGTCTTACGATTTTATCCTAATATCTAACCTGTACAAGATTGGCACAGAACCGAAACTGATTAAATTCCAAAACACTAAGGAGCCAAAGGTGGTTATAATGTAACTACCATTCGCCGTGTTGAAAAGTCTCAATATTATTTATTCCCACACAATTATATCGAATTTTTGTAGGAAACGCTTTTAGTTTTGTTAATTGAAACTAAATATGATATAAGACTAAATAGATAAGATGATTGGACAGAAGCAGATGGTACAAAAATGAAAGAGGCCTATACCCAATAATGGGGTAAGGAATGCTGCGAATGATGCAGTGAGTGAAAGTGATAAGTGTACTTGAGTTTACTTAATCTACAGCTACCTTCAATATCAGCCAGGCGTCCAGGGTAAGGTGAAGCGGGAGTATGTTGCTGATACCGACCTCTCCTTCCAACGTCCTTACCAACTCTTCCGTGCTCTTTTTGAAACATCTCTGAAAATATAAAAGAAGTATAAAACTCTAACAAGCAATAAAATCAAAAAGAGATTTAATAATTTTGTAAATGTGTTTTTAAACTAAAGTAACTTATTTAAAAAAATATTGATTACTGATTTCCATTACAACAGGCGCCAATAGAACTTTTGCAGTTATTTAGAATTACAAACTCTTGGCTGATTTTCATAAAATTTAATTGTATACATGTATATGAAAAAAATATTTTATAAATCAGTCGAACAACTCCGAGAAATAAAATAACATAAAAATACAGTCGAATTGAGTACCTCTTCTTTTTTAGAAGTCGGTAGACAATTAGAAAACCCAACTTCAATTCGGCAGGCAATGTATTGCAATCATTTTGATTTATAAAACAAACAAACTACTGGATTTTGAAAAAAAATTACATGGGACTGGGAATATATTCGTACGCTTTACTAAAATGTTATAAGGAGATACCGAGAAACTGAGAGCTGAGGAAGCTCTGAGTGTATTATACACTATTTTTCTAAGTTAGTGAATAACTCGAGCCAAACAGCTTTCTTACCTTCTCCATCATCAGCATAGGAATGGTAATGATCGGCTCCTTCCCTGTCGCCATAACCATCATACAAATCACACGAAACTAAACAAAAAACTAAAACCACTAGTGTTGATCTACCTAGCATGACTGATAAACAAAACAAACCCCAGAAAATATCATTCACTAAAATTATTTTCTCCCATCATAGAAAAGTGCGAGAGCATTTGAAACTGAATTTACATGTAATAATTTATGAATAATTAAGTAAAAATATGATGAAATAAATAATAAATAATAAAAAATAAATAGACAAGGTTATATTGGTGAGTCATGCAATTGTCAAAATATTTGACAAGATCAAAAGTATTAATATTCGAATCGACTGATAAATAGAAGTAAAAACAGGCAAGTTGTAGTTATTTAACTATGTAGGCAGCAGATGTAATACATGGCAGCAGATGTTATACATGATGATATTTAATACATGGGAAACACCTTTTATTTCAGTTAAGGAAATAATTAATTTTTATACAATACTTGCTGACACGCCGAACTTCGTACCGCCTAACAGTTATGTATGTTTCTCACCTTTCAAACCTTCCCTGGAGTACGACAATCATTTCAAGACTAAAATCAGCTATATTGGCTTAGCCGTTCTCGAGTTTTAGTCAAACAAACAGATTCATTAATATAAATATTTTTTTTTAATTTTTTCTGTTATTTGAACTTTCTCCTGAAAATAACAAACACAACACAAAAAAATTGTGTAATCGGTCCAGCCGTTCACGTGTGATGGTGTGACCAAGGGATATAATGATTAATCTTATATATAAAAATCAATCGCTGTTCGTTAGTCTTGCAAAAACTCGAGAACGGCTGGGCCGATTTAGCTGATTTTGGTCTTGAAATGTTTGTCGTACTCCAGGGAAGGTTTAAAAGGTGAGAAATATGAATAGCTGTTTGGCGGTACGAAGTTCGTAGGGTCAGCTAGTTTTTATATATAAATATAGGAGATAGATATATAGAAGTCTTAAAATAACCTGCCATAATATCTTTAAAGTCGAATATAGAAGTGACATTAAGAGGTCCAACACAAGTGCGTTTATTAACATAAACGACATTACTAACTACAGCAACAAAAAGTTAAAGAAAGATAACCTATAGACAATTTAAGATCTACAGATAATTCAATTGCTCCAACCCACCACAATGGGGCAGCGTGTCCAGTTAGCGAGCTGCATTACCACGCTGAATGGCAATGTTTATTAGTTGGGCCAGATAAAAAAACTGATAAATGGTATTGGCGATTAGAAATAGATCTTAGAATGAGTTCCTACTTCAGCCAAACACCAAGATAACATTGTCACAGTATAGAAAAGACCAACCGAAAATTCTTGCAAAAACGATGAAAAATGACAGTAATACCAACTTGACAGCAGAATGAGAGCAAAGAGGATAACAAAAATTATGCTTACGTCATGAATTCTTTATAATATTCTTCTTTTGTATGTGCTGGAGTGGCTCACCCTAGGATAAATTATTTTCTAGGCCATCCTAAGTATTTTGATGAACTCTGCCACTGATAATCGCTGACCGAACGATCGCAGCGTCTCTGCATCAAGTCTTGTCAAATCTGCAATTATATCTGACAGTATACATTTTTTATCCAACACAGCTATGCATTTGCACAAGTTTGCACGACCACGGAAGTCAGCGATATTGTAGCACTGGAAAACACTGGCTCCCAAGGACGGCTGCCGAAGCACACCGTTAGATGCTCGGCGACAGATTTTTAATTTTGGAGTAGTACCTATAGCCAGTGTTTTACTGACTTGCCATTCTCCATCTATTGCATAGTGTCAAAGACTTCCGTAGTCGTGATGAGCCTCTTTCGTTCGGCTAAGTACCCCTTGTAATCCGATAACCCTGTATTTTTTCACAAAAGTCATACACCTCCTATGAAGGCTGCAGTAGTAAATTAGCCATTTAACAAACATTGCGGAAGTAGGCTGTATAGATATAACGTGGGAAGCCGAATCACCACGAAGAAAACGCGACAAAATGGCGTCCGCCAGTCTGACGCCGAGACGCTTTTCCATGCCGCGACTGAGAAATGACGTAAGAGCTTTTCAAAATACAAACGATTTGTGGCATTATTGTAATAAAATAAAGTTGATTTTTCTTCGACTAAATCGTGCAGTTTCAGTATTGACTTTTCAATAACAAGTGCTGTGCGTTTTGTTACTGTGCCGTAGCTATTTAACAGTTAGGCGTTGGATTTTATACCGTATTGTAATGGTTTAGAGTTGAAATTGGATTGTATTGGGCTCGTTAAGATAATACCGAAATACTTTTCTTTGGCGTAGCAATGTCTGGGTGGCGCCAACGATGTCTACATCGCTTTATAGACCTTATTACCTACAAAATAAAACACATTACCGCATATCTGATAATAAAGTAATTTCGGTAAGAAAAACTATTGTAAAGTTTCGTAGATTCGTTGACTTTTAGCAAGATTTGATTATTTCTTTTTGTTGATGAATGCAAAGGGGACACTTCTGAATAGAAAAGTTTGATGATGATTACAGTTACCTAAAAAAATCCCGTTTAAAGACTGAGACCGCCGATTACTAGCAATAGTAAATATGATTAAAAATTGTTTTGTCATCAATACTGATTAAAATAATAAGAAATAAAAACTGTATTTTGCGAAATCATCTCTGCTTGAGCTTGGACGAAAAAAGCTTGCAAATTTTTCGATAATAAATTTTTGATAAAGATAAGGTACCTAATCAATACTTAACCAAAGACGAAACACAACCTCTAGCATCTCCCGGAGTCTTATGAAGCGCTTGTGTTGTATAAATTAGTAGATTTAAGCCTTAGTAATAGATAAAGAAAATTGTATATACTTGAAGCCCTATAAAATTTAAAAGATTGTTAAGAATTACAGGGCGATATGGTCGCACAGCGACAAAGCCCATAAATAAATAAAAAATAAAAACTCTAGTAAGAATTTTATATTCAAAAGAATCTGTTGCGAGTTTCAACAAAAATATTGTGATCGCGAGGTCATTACTTTTAAGGAGTATGTGTAAAGAAAAGAAAAATAAAGAAATGACTCCCTTCAACAATAGTAGACAGATAAAAAATAGTAGACAGATTGCCTGTAGACCACAGACTATCCAAATGCTCCAAACCAATATGTTTAGGTGTTGTTAGTCAATGTTAGGCATCCCCGATACAGGAGAAATCCTAGTGAGGAGATCTCATATCTCCCCACTAGGATTTCTCCTGTGAAACGTTATTTTATTTTTTAACCCCCGTCGCAAGAACGATGGGGTGTGATAAGTTTGACTTGTCTGTGTGAGGGTGTGTGTGTCTGTGGGTAGCTCCCAAACGGATAGATCGAATTTGATTTAATTTTTTTGTGTGAAAGATGTATTAGTCGGGAGTGTTCTTAGCTATATCTGACGAGAATCTAAAATGGCCGTCGCCACAAAATGGCGATGTACAAATTTTTTCACAACTTCCTCAATGTGTATCAAATGAAAGGGCTTTACTAGTAGCAGTTTACTATACGTTATAATAATTACAAATCCAAGATGGCTGCCATAACAAATATCGGTGGTTTTCAAAATTTTCAATTTCACTCGTTGATAAGTATACATTAAAACAGGTACATATAGAATAATAAAAAAAAAACATTTGCCCTAAACTCATCGATGCCCGGAACAAGAGAGCTGGCTCATTCTTTGCTCAAAGGATTTCAGTGGCAATTCAACGCGAGAATGCAGCCAGCGTTCTTAGGACTATGCCACACGGACATTTAATTTTTTTTCAGACTTTTAATCATTATTACTGTTTAGTTTTTTTTAAGTTAGTTTCTGCCTTATCAATAAACTCAGAACGTCTTTTGTCAAGTTCTATCCAATGGAGAACGTCACGAGTCAGAACAAGACTAATGTCGATTAAATTTAAGACGCGTTTATTAATAAGGCTGCTTGTGTACGAATATATGTAAATTTAAGGCTAGAATAAATAATTTGGCTCAATATATAGATGTCAAACTGTGACTCCACTGGATGGGCCCAAAGTTAGATAGCATGAAGGTCACCATTTCAGTGCTAATTTAGGCTAATCTAACTATCTACTCGCATAATGGTTAATGTATGATATAGTTAATTAAAACAATGACAATCTAACGACCTTGCTCCTGTAGAGTGTTATTTAGGGCAGAAGGAAACACTAATTTTCTAATAAATGTTTATCACATCATCACGTTTTACGCTATTTAGTAAGTAATAATATTTTTAAACGTTTTCATGTCTGTTTTAACCAACTGCTTAAAAGGAGGGTTATATTTTTCGAGTGTATTTTGGTTTGTAAGTAGGTATGTAACGTTAAGGCGAAATAATCGGTGCAGCAGATTTTTATTTAATCAAATTAACTTTTACCAATTGTACCTACACCTTGTTCTTGTAACGTAAGATTTGTCTAACGAATCGAAGACGGGTTTCACTTTACTTAAAGTATTTATTATTTAAAATATATATACAAAGTGTAACAGAAAAGTGTGACAATACTTAAGAGTACTACACTCTTAAGTATTGTCACATTGAAAAAAATATTAGGTTCTCCATACAAAAATTTGTCACGTGATCACATGGTCAAGTTTTATAGAGGTCACAACAATTTTAGTCTCGAATTTTGCAACATTTTCTTCTATAATAATAATAATAATATCTAATTTTACATATGTTTATTGACACAAACAGAATCGTTGACAACCGCTAGACTAAGTAATAATAAAGCATGTAACCAGACCAATTAACCTAGCCCCTCTATAAAACATTAACTAACCCCAATCTAAATTCATTAGCTAATAGTCGTTCACACATTGCACACATTCTACTGAACACAATATTTACATTAAAATAAATCACTAGAAAAAAAATTCAATATGGCAGACAAAAGACTCTTTGTGATTTTCGTGTTCATAACCTTATCATTAACAAAAAGTGCATCGTCTTATTCCTACGCGAAATTAAATTACCCTCAAAACAGGGACATCGATAAGAAGATAGACCAACTCATGCAGGTCAGATACAGCACTACCAAACCGACAGAAGACCAAAAGTTGGCAGCGTTATCTGAAGCCTACGACAGAGAAATCAAAAGACTGGAGTACGAAACTGGCGTCAAATTGAACAGTTTAGATCAGCAGCAAATCATTGTTGAGACGATCAAGCAAATCCGGGGTAAAACTGATCCCATTCTAATAGAAAATGTGACCAAAGGTCTTCAAATGATGGCGTTGAAGTTCCACGAGCGCGATGAAAAGAACCAGCCGAATGCTGATGAGATTTTTGAAGCTATTAATACAATTTTGGATAGAGAAATTGAGCATTTAACGAACGCGGCACCGGCTATTTCTAGATTTACCATCTTCGGATACACTTCGGCAGCCGTTGTTTTGATTGTAGCGAACAGAATAACTGGCATATAGTTTGATTATATTATAATAATATATTTTAGTTCTTTTTATAATGTTGGCAGTGTTAAAACCACGCTGAGATGTACAATACTTATGAGAGAGCGATCGAAACAAGAGCTTAGAAACGACTTCCAAACAACCCGACTGCGAAAACTTTAGACCGCTGTAAGTGAATGAGTGAAACTGCGGGTGCAACTAGCATAGCCTATGACCATCCGCCGATGAAGACAAATCCAACGATACCTATAGCACATCAAAATCGGTCTAACGGTTCAGGGAGAAGACTTATTTTTTATTAATTATGGGACCGCATTTGGCCACCTCCTCGTCTACGAGTAGACTACGATGTGGCACGAAGATGAAGCACGCAGTCCTAGAAGATACCTGTTCACTCTGACTTTGAACAAAACCAGATTGTAGCCTTCAAAAAACAAGACAGGTGGCAGGGAATTCCATACTCTGGCTGTAATAACTAGGAACTTTACCGCCTAAACGATTTGATCTCTTTGTGACCCTCTACACTGAAGAGGGTCACAAAGAGTTACATATGCAAACATACAAATATACAAACACTCAAACAACATAACCCAACTGTTGAGCAGTCGGGTAATAAATCTTTCCCGTCGTATTATTTTTCAATCGCTCTCTTTGATGATTTGCATTCCTGTTGTATTATTTTTGTTACAAGTCTTATTTTTGTGTTAAACTTTGTTAGATTAATAAGGATAGTAAAGTGTTATAGAAATAAACTGTGTTTTTGTTGTTAATGGTGCGTCTTTGACTTCTCGATCGTATTAATAGACAACATTTCAAAATTGTTGACTCCCATTTTTATTTCGATACTTAAGGGAAAGATAAATGAACATCGTATCCCATTTTTTATTTTACTTAGAATGTAATAATTACGTATTAAGAGTTTTTTTTTAAATCTAATAAAAGTTCAGAATAATGTTATTCTTGTCAAAAGCTCGTAAAAATGATGTCATTACTTATGCGCATTTGACGACACATTATTCGGAACTTTTTGTCAAATTTGTCAAAATTTACTAAATCGTAGTTAGTAATAAATCCAATTAAATAATAATTTAATTCCAATAAATTCATATAGCCATTTTTTTAATTTATTTAATTTTTTTATTTGACTCCGAATGTAAATCCGAAGTAAAATAAAAAATTGGCAAACGTTTTGTTTTTCATTTAACTTATCTTTAACTTACCATTATCGTAATAAAAATGGGCAGTGAACATTTATTATATACATTGGTCGAAATACACAAACGCTCTCACCTATACTGGTTTTAAGCGATCGGTGGCGCCATCTCTGATGATAGAATCTTACTTATGAGTATTATAAGTTAGATTTTCGTTACACTTAAGTTAAGGTACCTCATCGCCACCAAAGATTACTATATTGTATAGATCGCCACCTAAACACCTCATCCACCACCTTATTGTATTCGTTTGTCACATTTTCAGACTTACTCGATAACTTAAAATGGTCGCTATAAATACCAAATAAAAACTTGAGAGGTGTCAAGGGACACCCGGATGAAACGAAGTACCATTCGATTAATTATTCAATGCGAAATAGAAAGACGAAACGAAAATAACTGGCTTGTTTTCTATGAGAGAGAGAGACAGACAGAGAAACGCACGCCGCACGGCTTACAACTATAGCAAAAAGTGTCGTTACAACTTTTGGTCTTAATTTTTTCCGTTGAGCCCCCTTACGCAACGCGCGATACGAAATTTTGTTCCAATAAGAATAAAAGAGTAAAATACAACAGATTTAGCTACGAGCTAGATAGTAGTCCACTAGTTTTTGTACTGTCTTCCAAATTGAGTATTCAATTCGACTGTGATTTTTTATGTTTGTTGCATTATTTCTAGAAGATGAATAGATCAATATCAAAAAAATCTTTTACATCTCTCATATTCGGTAAGTAGGTCCTTATTACCCCCAAATGGGGCTTGGTGTGACCAATTAGCGTAATAATGTAGCTAGAAAAGCCCTAGGGCGGTAAGAAATTTAAAAAAAAACTTCACTCTTTCAAAAAGTTCGCGTACATCTAACCATCATACTGGCAATAGACATCATGCATTCAGCCCAATGACAAAAGAGGTCGCTTTGCTATTCAGCCTTGTCTTCGTATGAGTATAATAGTCATCAATTTTAAATATCGAATTCTCAATTTCGTCCTTTAAAAAATAATTTAAAAAAATGAAAAAAGGCGGGAATAGAAAACTTTTACTTTAAATATTGTTTGTTTTTGGGTTTTTTTTATAATTACGTGCTAATTAGGAAAAAACATGAGTTCTGCAAGTGATGAAGATATAAGCTGCACTCCCGATTCAATGAAAATGGAAGCTGAAGCAGTAATTAAAATGTTTTATTATTATAATGCCGATTTTTTCGACTTACCTTACAATCGAGATGTAAAGCAGAGTAGTTAGCTCGGGTGTAAGCATCAATTCCACCCTCGAACTATATACTAAATATCTCGGGCTGCAATTGATGCGATACAGCCCTTGGCTACAAATCTACTATTTTTTTTGTTTAAAAGAATATACCCTCATGTAGTTTAATTTTAATTTTATAATAATCGTTCAATCGAAACAATTGAAATATTTCTACCGGTGCCTACATTAATGGAAATCGGTAGTAACTGTTTATCAGACTGCGAAAGAAGAAGGGTTATGTTTTTCGAGCGTATGCATAGTGCTTGTATGTATATTTCTTTGTCACGTCCTAGAGCCTAAACGGCTTATCGTATTTTCATGTGAGTGGTGTCAATAGATTCGTCTTCGCCTGTAGATGGTCATAGTCTAAACTAACTGCATCCCATGACTTCACTTGTTAAGGTACGTGAATTTCTTCAAAGTACTTTGGGAGAGTGGATCACCTCAGTGTCGGAGTTCCCGGACACTTACCTATATATAAAGTTGACAGTGATTGTTACATGAAGTTGAGAAACCGATTATTTGCCTACTTACCTACAATTTAAAGTACAATTTAGAATATCACTATGCTTACTTCCCATCCTGAGATTAGCCTTACTGGATTTTGCTTAAAGTTTTTGTGATCGATTAGAAATATCTTATGCAAGGTATTAGGAATATATTATAGCATTAGGATTATCTGTAGATCTTAAGCCGCTTATAGGTAATCCACCTGCAATTTTTTGCAAGAGTTAGTCATTTCATTTTTCTTAATAAAGGTATTAGGTACCTAAGCCTAAATCGAAAGTGGGAGACACTATAATCAATATTACAAGCAACTTTCGCTAATGACTCATTGGGAAATTAAGGAAAAAAATCTGCTAGTTCAAAAATGTGATTATCTGATAAATTATAAACTTTTTCTATGAAGCAGCTTATTTTTTATATTCCGCGGTGTTCTCATAAGGAAACTTTTTCTTATGTGTAAATAAAACACAGTAATGAACATGAATCGGATTATTCATGGCAGCGTAGTAAAGAAGATGGTTCAAGGAATCTAGAGCTAAGCGTGAGTCACAAATAAAGCAATCACAATCACAAGGCCACTTACATTAGCTAACAAGTACCACTTAATATTATAATAATTAGTCAAAAATTGGATGATGCAGATGCTGTTTTCACTTCATAAGACTATAACTTTTTAAAAGAAATCCACGAACCTATTGACTGACACAGACAAAATTGTGGCATAATGTTAGATTAGACAGCCTTGAATTAAAAAAGCGCCTAACCAATTATATAATAATACGCACCTCTATAAAAACATCAATTTAGCTCAATCTAAATTCATTAGCGAAACGGCATTCACGCATTGCAAACAGTAGCTAAAATTCACTCCAAAAACCAACAGTGTTATAAAAATGGGAGTCATACGAAATGGACTTTTTGGGCTTTGCGTCATTTCTTTCGCCACTGTGACCATCAACGCGACAATGAATACCTTCACATACGCTAAACTTAGCAACGCCCAACATAAAACAATTGAAAACAAAATAGACGAACTCATGAGCATCAGATACAATACCAGCAAGCCGAGCGAAGCGAAAATAATGAAAGCTCTAAACAGCCTGTACGATAGAGAAATAAAGAGACTTGAAGACGAAACTGGCGTGACTTTAACGAGCGAAGACTTGAATGCGATAATTCTAGAAACGATAAAGCAAAGCAAGGGGCGAATGGATTCGGCGATGATGGAAAACTTGTCAAAAGGATTCACAATGATGGCTCTAAAGTTCCATGATAGAGACGAGAACAACCCGCCTTCTTCGGATGAGATATATGAACAAATATTAAGCGCATTGAATAGAGAAATTGAAGGGATCACGAACAGCTCGCCAGTGACTATCTCTATGTCTGGGGTTACATTAACAGCTGTCATATTAACTGTCTTAAACGGACTTCGCGGAGTTTAGATATGTGATGAAATCTATTGTTATTGTATTCAGCGGTATTGGATTTAGATTATTCGCGTGACGGAAAGTGAAGTTAATTCTCTTTTTTTTTTTTGATACACAGCTAGGCATTGCACCACAAGTTGGCACGTCCACGGAAGTCACAGATACTGTAGGCCTAGATGGAGCATGCCTAGTCTGGAATACACTGGCTCTCAAGCAAGGCTGCCGGAACAGCGACAGATGTTAAAATTTGCAAACTTCTTTTGATGGTGGGTTGGAGCATTTGGATTAACTGTAGATCTTAAGTGGTCTATAGGAAATCCATCTACTATTTTTTTGTGTTGTACTTGGTCATTTCATTTTTCCTATAATGGTTTATATTCTGTAAAACACTTCATACGATTGGCGATTCTTAGTTCTACAAAGACGTCCACTGCTGAATATAGGTCTCCCTTTTACAACGCCATTCAGAACGACAACCTTTGAGCCTTTATATAAATGTCATTGGTCTACTTGCATTTTAAAGATTTGTGTCTGAATTAAATCTGTTTAAACATTAAAAGTGGTAACTATTAAAACTGTGTACTTTAATTGATGTTCTGGAATTAGATTTTTATTACATCGCATTTCTAAACTAAAACCAACAGTCTAGTTAGAATTCATTGTTTTTATTTTTGTGTTGTTAAATTAATAATATTGAAGTGTTTTAGTAAATTAAATATATGTTGCTTATTCGCTATTCTTCTGTCCGTTGTCTTTTGATTTTTTTATTGTTTTATAGGAAAGCCATTATTATCCGCAGCCTTACTTATTCCATTGTTGGGTATATAGATCTCTTAATATTCGCGGCTTGAAATGATATTTTTAGATTTCTACCCTACTGGCACTGTCAAATTGAAAAACTTCCCTAAAACAGAATCGACAAGAGCCTACTATAATAGTCCTACTTCTTACTATCCTACTTCCTACTATATTAATATAAAAAACGCGAAAGCTTGTAAAATGTGTGGTTCCCTTTTCACGCTTAAACTACTTAGCTGATTTAGATGACATTTGGTTCAGAGATAGATTAGAGCCTAGATTAACGCATAGGCTTTTTATCCTATATTGTATCGCGAGTAACTCCACAGCGTGCAGCTAGTTAGGTAATTTTACTTGTAAGAGTGAAGAAAAATTCTATTTTGGCAACCATTTTCGCGCATGGCAGTATATCGATCGACAGTGGCCGAATGGTCAGGCATCTGGGCGGGTTACAGAGGAATGCAGGTTCGAATATTGCCTGTCCTGTTTTTTGTCTGCTCTTATAAGTATAATTAGTGCTATCAACCACGGCGTTGCTCACGACAAAATGGAATATAATTAAGTATTAAACTTATAGCGTCAAACTTATGGCACCCCGACGTTTTTTCGTCAGGCGTTACAACTTGAGGTAATTTTGGTGCTGATTTATGCCAATTATTTAGATAGATAGATCAACGCTGTATTGTAGGCACACAAAACATACCATAAAATAACAATACAAAAATATAATTTTACGTGTAGTGCCAAAAGTGTTGGCTTTATAGCTATAAGCGGTCTCTTCCATGCAACCTTAGAATGGAGACATTTGAGAAATAAATTATAGGACAGGGGTTTACTTACTATAAAGTAATCTATACCATATTACAAATATACACACTTACATTCTATTACATAAACTAAATATATATAAATACTAATATCACTAATATAATATACATAAATATATGCTAATATATACATATTGATAAAACTTTTGAATCGGATAAAATACATTCATACTATAATATTCATCATAGTATAGGAGAAAATTAATAAGTAAAAAAACTAATAAATTAGAAAATTAAATACAATATACTTACAGCAAGCTATGAAATAAATATTTGAAGTAAAATAGAAATAATATATCAATCATTAAAATAACAGCAGTTCAGTTATACCAAAGACAAATAAAATTTTAGTAACTTGTCTTTAAAAGTAGCAAGAGATGCTTTCCTAATTTAATTCATAGTTAGATTTTTTAATTATGGTTTTCGAAATAATCATTAGGGTTATCAGTTAGTAATAGACAAGTGGTTGAAAGAGACATCAATAAACCCGACTGCAATAACTTTTGAGCCACGTATCTTAACAAGTTTAATCAAGGGATGCAGCTAGTATAGCCTATGACCATCTGCAGGTGAAGACGAATCTATTGACACCACTCACATAAAACAACGACAAGCCGTGTAGCCGTGTGGGCATGCCAAATAAATATACATACACTCGAAAAACATAACCCTCCTTCTTTCGCAGTCGGGTAAATATGGCGCCCAAGACCCTGCAACAATAATAACAAAAAATAATAAAATTAATAATACTTAAATAACATAATCACGTCAATGCTTTATCTATCTACTTATCGCTGAAGCGTCAAAAAGGTCAATTAGCTCGGCACGAAATACTCCGCAGCGTACGCACGAGTTTATTTAAAAAAATTATGATTACGAACTTCAATTCGGCAGGCACAGATACAACTTTTTCAGTTATATCAATTTAAAAACCAAACTGCTAGATCTATATTAAGTAAATTGAAATAGGACCACTCCAGAGGTAATAAACCTTTGACAAAAAAATCAAATCAAATTTTTTCAAATCGGTCTAGCCGTCTCCGAAAAATCAGGAGACGACCGTAAAGAAGCAGTCCGGGTTATAATGTATGGAAGGGATCTCGTGACATTGTTATTGTAAATAATCTCTAAGTAATAGATACGAATTGTCGATTTAGACGATGCATAAGAAATTCAGGCGCGATAATGTGTTCACAAGATCATATTATTCGAAGGTCTATTAGTAACTTGCTGGCCCGGCGAACTTCGTACCGCCTAACGGTCGATTCATTAAGAGTAATGTATTCGTATATGTATACGATAACGGAACCTCTCCACTAACTTTTTTGAACTTTGATAACATATCATATACCTCTATCATTTAACTTTATATGTTATCAAAGTTCAAATTGACTTTTAAATATTATTACGAATCTTTTGTATGGGAGTATAGAATAGTGTTTTCTTACATTTTCCTCTCTGTAAGAACCATCCTTGTACTTCAAGGAATATTCTAAAAAAAGAAATAGCATAATCACTTCAGCTGCTCTCGAGATATGCGCTTAGAAACACATTCAGCGATTCATTTTTATTATTATAGAAGATATGTTAGCTCAAGCAAAAATGTTAGCGAGCACTTCTCTACACTAGCTAAAAATAAAAAATTACGTCACTTCAGTCAACACACATCCATATGCTCTATAAAAACGTGAAGGCTATCCAGTCCAAATACATTAGCGAATCGCGCACGTGGTTCACAGACTTTGTTGGTTGGTGATTATTTGATACAAAATACTTTAAAATAAGTGTCAAAAAAGTGCATTATGGCGTTAAACAGACTTTTAGTGTTTTGCGTCGCAGTTATATCATTCGCTGCGACAATAAATTCCACCATATTTCCATATGCATCCATAAAACCTAACCCCGACCAAGCTCGACAAATGGGTCGTAAGGCATTACAACTTCTGAAGGTTAAATTCGACAACAGCAATCCGAAATTGACTGATATTTGTACAGCTATGACTGCACTGTACGAAAAAGAAATTAGAAGACTTGAAAAGGAAACCTCCGTGAACTTTAGTAATGAAGACATGAGGAAGATCAAGGAGGAGATATCAAAAGAATCTAGTGTGACGTCTTCGCAGGTCCCAGAGGAATGTATCGCTAAAGATTTCCAGATGTTGGCTCTGAGCTTTTATAACCGTGATGCGAACAACCCGCCTACACCAGATGAGATAGTTGCAATATATGAGAGGATTATTGATGCAGAAATTTATGGGACTAATGGATCGCCGATGCTGACCTCATTCACTCTTTTTGGATACACGTTTGCGGCTGTCAGTTTAATTGTAGCGAATGGACTTAGAGGAGTCTAGGTATCTGTGTAAATGATGCTGTATTAATACTTTAATTTTATACAACTAGGCTATTAATAACTATTTGTTTATTACAATTATTATTTCACAGTGAACGTTATAATAAATGAAATGGTTATCAATAGAATCTGAGAAGTATATTATGCTGTAAATCATTGCTTGTATGTTCTAAAAGAATAAAACTGTTGAAATTTTATGCTTTTCTTAATACAGTACACAGTTTGACAATAAATACATTCTTTTTCTCGTATTCTGGCGTTACTTAATTTACGGAAAAGCATTATTGATAATCTGCTTTTTATGAAATTTTCTAGATTTTTTTCCTAGTCGTATTAGTGTCATTGATTGGAACCGAATATTTAGCAAATATTTTTTCTAGGAAATTTCTAAATCTTTGACGTTGAAAACTGGTGTACACTAACCGTTTAAAATCACCGAAATATTTTTTTTGTCAGACTGGATTTTGTTTTCATGCCGCAAAATATTCGCAATCTTGCTAGATATGAGCTTAGAATTCTATATTATATGATAATTATGTGTCATATTATATATATTTTTTATAATTAATTGTGAATTGTTTTCAAATTCGTTAATTTTTATAACTGAATACTATTTCACCGCTTTTGTATGGAATTTAGGCATTTTCATGTTGTAAATTATTTATAAGTTCACGATTTCGTGAAATCGCTTTAAGTTATAATACCACCATTATAAAAATCTAGTGCACCTATGTAAGCTTTTTGTGGTATGTTTGTTGCTATACAATTAATAATTGAACTAATGATTTTCTTTGTTACAAACATAACAAAAGTTTTAGAAATTAAGCTGATTTTCTTATCTGTAAAGTCTGGCGAAACAAAAACAATTTTGTAATTTATATCCAGCAATCGGTGAGCAAAATATAAATTTATTTTTCAGTCACAAACGAATCACGTTATCAGTGAAAAGAACGCTCTGCGATCCGTGGCAAACTCAGTCCGATCACGAGATCCGTGAATACAAACTCATTTATGTCCACCGACAGGGAACTTGCAGTTTGAACAGCTGTAGAAATTAAGAAATATTTTTTCTTACTCTAAAAAAGCTAGGAACTTTTATATATGATATATTAAAATGTTAGCATTTTTGTGTTATTTTATTCATGATTTTACATTTACCGTTAGTTTACAATTTGTATTAAAAATCTTGTTACTCATTTTGTAAATGTTTTAATTGCATTTTAACTATTTTAAAACAAGAGGCAAGTATAACAATATTGACAATAATACCAATCTGAATATAAAAATCTTATTTAGTTTAATACTAATACTAATACTGCTTGACATTAGGCGTGCTCCATCAATTAATGTCTTTAAGCTGTGTCTTCTTCTTTTAATTTGTAATTCATATATTATGTATTTCTATGCTCCTAATCTGTATCGTATGTTATATGTATTTGTTTATCTGTGTATCCATTTGTATGTATAATTTGTTCATTTTTCAAATATGTTTGTTCAATGTATTATTTTAAGGCCTCTCTAATTTTATATTATTCATTTACGTGCATGGTTGCCTGGAAGAGATCGCTCTAAGCGATAAGGCCGCCATTGAGAAACCTAGTATATATTGTAAGTTTTTATTTGTTATATTTTTTTATAATTAAGCTGGTTTTTTAATAAAGTGTTGTCTTATCTTATCTTACTAACTGTGGCCTATTCTAAGCCATTATATAGACGGCCATTTTGGTACAATGTTATTGTACTCGTAATTCTGAGACAATTCAATAAATAGAGTGAGGTCGCTGGCTGCCTTATGAGTCTGTCAAAACGTTTGTACACGAGAAATTTCGTACTCACGTACAGGTCGTAGTTTCCAAACAATCCTGGAATCAATGATATCAATAATCAACTTCTTTAATAAATATAGTGACTTGGCACACGCACACAGCAATGCAATCTATTAGGTAATCTAAATAATCTAAATAGTAGATCGCTTTCTTTGGTTGAGAGTTGCTTATAAGAATAGATTTTCTTACGCCGTGTGCAATTCAACCAAACCTAGTCACAAATTTATTGAAGAAATAAAGAATTATAATACATAATAATGTGATTAATTAAAAAATAAATGTATCTAACAAACAAGGTATCGATTTATGATAAAATAAGTACTTTGATATTAAATTAACCGACTTAATTTGCATTCGATTTTACAACTTTTTACGGCAGAGTATCTGCACTGCGAGACTTGTGCATTTTTGTATATGTTATATTTTAAAGGAATCACATTACTTTTTGTAGGTGTTACTTCTAGTAAAACATCACTTATATTCGATAGCCTTCTCAGACAAGCAGGTTTCCTCACGATGTTTTCCTTCGCCGTTTAAGCATGTGGTAATTAATTATAACATGCACATGAGTGACTTGCTTTAGACGACAAGGCTGCCCTATGTACCTACTACCACTGTCTAAATGTATAAATTTGTCTTGCTGTATCTTTTGTTTTTTGTGCAATAAAGCAATATTCATTCATTCATTCATCTAGTGCGTCACATTTATTTTTAGGCCGTCGAGGCGTCTACCTACTTGGGAACATATTTGATAGCCACCACTTAATATTCTGGGCATAGCTGAAATCCGAGGACATATTAAGACATCAATGTATAATTCAACAATTTTATGACATCATTAGTCTTAAGGGACGAGCTGCTCTACTGGGCCTATACTCTAATCCTACGTCGGAGGAGCTGGTCTCTAGAAGGTAGGTCTTTTTTACCTATGGTACCATACAATTTTTATATTTGCCAGCGTCATGATTATCAATTTTCAAGTTATTAATTAATCAAGTTAAGACAAATATCAAGGAATAAGTAATCATGGTCAAGTTATAGTCACAGCATGTACCCTCGTAAAGCGGCGGAGGCTTTACCAGAAATTCTATGGAGATATCCCGCGAACACGAAAACCACGTTATTCCGCGTCTACACGTGTGCACATAACCAAAACATTAATGGTTAATAATCCAACAATATTACACATAAAAACTTGCAGAATCATTACTCGTAGTTTTCCATTTCATATACAGACAGAGATGCCAATTTTTCAGCGAACGCGGGAAATCTCCTAACTCCTCTCTAAAGAGAAACTTGCGATAAATTCTTTGTGTTATAAATACATTTATGGATTCAAAACATCGCAACAAGTGTTGAAATATACTGGCGCGAGAATGTCCTCGCAGAGTAAAAAACAGCGTAATGGGCTATGAGCAGAACAAATAGTAGTGACAAACTTATAGCTCAAGCAAAACTGTTGGCAAGTCGGTAGACGACTTTAAATTAAAAAAAGCGTCACTCTAGATCTAGATATCCAGTTCCTCTATAAAAACGAAAATACTATCCAGTAAATTCATTTGCAAGACTCACATCTCGCTAGCAAGACGTGTTAGTCAGTGATTGTAAATAATAAAGATACTAAAAGTATCATAAAAAAGTGTCAAAAAAAGTGCATTATGTCAGTAAACAGACTGTTGGTGCTTTGCGTCGCAGTTATATCATTCGCTGTGACAATAAATTCGACAGTATTTCCATATGCATCCATAAAACCAAACTTCGATCAAGCCCAAGAAATGGGTCGTAAAGCAATGCAACTTTCAAAGGTTAAATTCGGCACCAGCAACCCGAAATTAAATCAAATTTGCGAGGCTATGACTCTACTTTACGTGAAAGAAATTGAAAGACTTGAAAAAGAAACCCACGTGGTTTTGACAAGCGAAGACATGAACAAGATCCAGGTGGAAACGACGAAAGAAGCTGCAGCATCGCCTTCGCAGATGCCGTTGGACTGTATATCGAAGGATTACCAGATGTTGGCATTAAGCTTTTACAACCGCGATGAGAACAACCCGCCTACATCAGATGAAATTGTTGAAATATACAAAAGGATAATAAATGCAGAGATTCAAGCGATCACAGGCAGTTCACAGTAGAATCCATGCGCCTTTTTTACGAAAATGCATTCTTAAAAACTATGTTTATTAAATCTCTGTTTTTACGCATGTCATTCGTTACGCAGCATTCATTTATTATAATTAATACCTCTTCATTTCTTCGTTAGTTTTGTCGATATTAACTGTTCCAAATTTATATTATTTTTATCAAGATAAAATAAATATTATTCTGTATTTCGTATTACTATATCATTATATAGTTTATTTAGCGTACAAGGTCTTAGTTATGAAGTATTTTCAGCAGAAAGACAGATAAGCCAAAAAAATAACCTTATTATCAGTTTGTGACCTCCTTGCTTTATCAAAATGGCATTTTTTTATTGTCATAACCAGGCAAGATAATATATGTTCTATGTATAAGTCAATACAAGTAACACTTGCTATGCTTTTAGCGATAAGGTTGCCTCTTATTACACTGCTGTTGATAAGCCTGCTTTATGTTTACTAGCTTTATTTTGTGTGCATACAAGAAAGTGTGTTCTATTTGATATAAATATTTTTTTATCTAACGCTGCGTTTTGGTAATATGGTAGAGAACAAATCGAAGATTTTAAAAATATCTACATTTCAATACACATTATTTCTCAATAGCAATTTATAATAAAACTTTGTTTTGAGTACTGTCCTTAGACATTTTAAGTTGTCTTGTAATATTGTTGTTTTTTTTTTACTTTTAATAAAAACGGCAGATTCTGTATATTGATTCTATTTAAAAAAATTAGCTCGTTTCCAAATTTTGGAGTACCTATTTGTTGAAGTTATTTTGCATGTATTTAACTAATTCCGTACATATTGTCCAAGGCAAAAAATAGTTATTTGTTATACAAGAGTGCAAAGTTGCTTTTTAACCGCGTGCTCACTTTTGATGACCGAGCAAGCGAAGGATTCTAATTTCTAGAAAAGGATTCTATTTTTGAAATTTTGGAATACTTCGCTTGCTCGGTCATCAAAAGCAACTTTGCACTAAATAACTAAAACTTAATAACTATTTAACTAAATATAACTATTTAATCCGCGATTTCGTTGTTGTTTATAATTTTTACTATTATTTTACGACAAGCAGGTTACCTAACGATGTTTTTCTTCACTGTTTAAGCATCTACTAATTTTTAATATAGTAATTAAGAGTAATAAAATCACAAAAAATTTGGTAGTTACTTTTTTTTAGAATGATTAAATATATTTTTTTATTATCATTTTATGCTTTTCTGTTTTTGACTGTACAGTTTTTGTTTTTTACAGTATTTGAAAAATTATATTTGTGGTCCTAGCTGAGCAAAGTACTAGTACATTTCTCAGGTCCTAGTCAACGGCAGAAAATTCTAGGCGATCATGCAGTAGGTACGAGGTTCGCCGAAGTTACAGTCGATAATATCGTCACTGGCGTGTCTTGTCTATGGTCTTGCGGAATGTTTTTGTAAATATCTATATCTATCTTCTATAACATAAAAATGAATCGCCGAATGTGTTGCTAAGCGCAAATCTCAAGAGTAGATAAACCGATCTTGCTAATTCTTTTTTTAGAATAATATAGAAAGTAAGAGGATGGTTCTTAGGAGAGATTTTTTTTAAACTGCATGATTAGGTCTAAAAACAAAACACTTTTCTATACGAATTCAATCGATTCGTAATAATACTTAAAAGTCAATTGGAACTTTAATACCACACCATAAAGTTTAAATGTTAGTGGAGAGGTTCCGGGATGGTGAAACAATTGAGTGACGTTAGATATTAATGTCAATATTTGCTGACCCGGCGTCACGAACAGCAGAAGTAAGTATTAAAAAAATATTAAAGAATCGACTGTTAGGCGGTACGGAGTTCGCCGGATCAGCTAGTGTTCTATAATGTTGTAGACCATATTATTGTTCTATCATCAATACTTATACCAGCGCATGCGACATTTTATGGCTATTAGTTACACATTGACAGTGATTTCTAAGGATCTCTATTATTTTCTTGTAATTATAATAGTCTAAGTTACTCGAATCATACCACGCAGTTATTCAGTAGCTATGTATTTTATTTATTCGTAGTTGAACAGAACATTATTTAAAGTAGGTAAAAAATAACAATGAACACTTAATTCTTATCCCTTTATTTACGGTTAAAATATAATTTCTTATATCATTTATTTCTCAAAAGGATAATACGGTGAGTCGATCCAAACTTTCACTGGAACTGTATGATAATTCTTCTCGTAGCTCTTGAGGAGGTTCTTCTCGTCTTCAGTCAGGTCGAAATCAAAAACATCTAAGTTCTGCTCCACACGAGCCTTGGTCACAGACTTGGGGATGGGAATCGCTCCCAAATCCAGCTGTGGACGAAGATTAGGACTAATGTTATAATGATTTGTATGATAATATCCTTCCTACTAATATTCTACATGCGAAATGTAATTTTTTATGCAGTGTTAACGCGGGTAACACCTCAGGGTGCAGCTAGTCAGATAATAAATGCAACAGGTTCACCTTGATTGGTACACTAACACCCTTAAGTATTGTCACACTTTTCTGTTACACGTTGTATAAGAATTTTTTGGTTAGTGGTCGCCACCGTTAGTCACACGTGCGTGCGGACACTGTCCGGTCCCAGCGGAAGACCAGCGCTAGCCGCTGCACCAGCTACTGCTAGCTGGCATTTATGCTGAGTTGTGGTCGGATTCCGACAAACACATTATAACATAGTACTTTATCTGTTAAACTATAGTGTATATGTTTTAATTTTTTTACTATATTTTTTTCCCCCATATTAAAAATTGTTCGTTTTATGAGTATATTGACCCAAGCAGCTGTAAGTCTATCTTTGTCATGTTAGATCTGTAGATATAAAGTTGTATGAGTTTCTCAGGTTTGCTTACCAGATATCTCAAGTTGATTTGCGGCACAGTCTTATTGTACTTGTTTGCGATGGCAACCAGTTCTGGAGTGTCGATTCTTGGAAGGGGAGAATCCTCTTCCGCCTAAAAAACAAATTTAGTGTCAAGTTTATCAAATAATCATTGATGAGCGAGCGAAGCGTCTCTACTTCGGGCTTTTTCTTTCATCTTTCAGCTACAGTGTTTGTGTATTTGTATGTCTCCTGAAGGTCGTAGTTTCCAAGCAATCTTGACGAAACTTGTTGTTGGAAACTATTACTGGTATTTTTTATACAAATTTTTAGAATGTATTAATCGTCGGCGATTTTTGATTCTGGCTTATTATTTCTATCAAAAGAACTTTAACAACTTTAACTTTTAACACTAAAGTGGAACTTTACTTACTAAGGCGCCATTGAGTAGCAGATTTAAATAATATTTAATACAAACATGCGGAAGAAAACATCAAGATTCCCGAACATAAAAAAGGTCAAGTGGTTAACGTGTAAAAACATAATAATCACATAAACGATTATTTTTCGCAATATCTGTCTGCTATTGCCAATTCACTATATTTGTTAAGGAAATAAAGAACATTAATATTTATATTGTTACTACAAAATTTTATCAGCTAGAAAACTAAGTATCTACTTATGATAAAGAGGTTGTATATTTACTCCCATGGATAAATAGATATTGAATGAACCGACTTGGTTAACATTCGATTTCACAACTTTTGCGGCAGAAAAATTGTGCTGCGAGACTTGTGCATTTTTGTACATGTAATGTTTTTGACGGGATTTTATATTCTATTCTACCTTGGAATAGAAGAGAGATCCAAACGGCGTGTACGCGGTGACTGCAATATCCTTACTGCGGCAGTACTCCAGAAGAGCAGACTGTTGCAGGTTCAGATTCAGCTGGAACAAGCACACGGTGGCTTTAGGACTTCAGTGATAACACCTTATCAATCCCTCTCCTTTCTTTGACAGGACAAGTAAGAAGTAAACTTTTTCTAATAATTGCATAGTGCAAATTACATACTGGTATTAACGTTGTTTACTTCTAGATTAGGTACCGCGAACCTATATTCACAAGAGATTTCTGACTGACCCTGTTACAGGGGTCTCAAAATACTTATTGCTGCCCTATTCCCTTGTTGTATGAGGGGGTAGAAAAGGAATATCTGGACTTGAAGGTAATTTGAATAAGGGCACTGAACACCCTTTCACGCTAGTACCGGAAAGACGACTGACCCTGTTACAGGGGTCTCAAAATACTTATTGCTGCCCTATTCCCTTGTTGTATGAGGGGGTAGAAAAGGAATATCTGGACTTGAAGGTAATTTGAATAAGGGCACTGAACACCCTTTCACGCTAGTACCGGAAAGACATTAACGCGCGTGGATGTTGACGTTAAGGACGAGACGGCTAGCTGTCCAGGGAAGTGCTAAAATATTATGCAAGAATGGCACCGGTGAGTTCGTCTAGAGATCTCGGAGCTCTCTATTATCACTGAGACAGAACATCGAGGGGATTTATTAGTTACAATCCTACACCCCAATATAGCGGCTGCAGCCTAATAAAGCTGGTTATATTAGAGACGGTTTGCCTCTCGTCAAAAAAAATCTCACTCTCAGTAGACAACGCAGAAGCAATCCTGAAAAATGTGAATATTTAATTTTTCATACTGTGATCTAAAATTGTTGTTGTCGGGTTTTTTTAAGTAACTTCTACCACTGGCTCTCACCTCGATTTGCAGGTTCTGCGGTACCACCGAGGTGGCATTGATAATCCTCTGGAGCTGCTGCAGGTTGAAGTTGGAGACGCCGATGGACTTCGTCAGCCCCAAACGCTGAGCCTCTATCATAGCTTCCCAGGTGTCCAAGTAATCTACATCAATAATGCTTCCGTTGTCCTAGAAATATAAAAATATTAGTGCGCGAAGAAAGGAGTAAGGAAAGATCCAGTCGTGCGGTCTATTTGACAGGCAATGGGGACAGTGGGAATAGACCATTCATTTAGCATGACAACCCTTTAGAAGGAAGCTTGCTCCTGGGAATATACCTTTTAAGCTGTACTGTACCGTTTTTTTGTGTACATGCTAAAACTTAGGTACACAATAATGAGAGTGTTTTCTAGATAGAAAACGTAAGAGATGCTCTTACGCCAACTAACCCTGTGTCTTGCGTCTATCCGAGCACCAGGATAAATCGTCATATAACAACAAGCAACAGCCTTACTACCAATGGCTACCAATGGGTAGCGATTGAACGATTGCTTAGAAAATAACGCTGTTATTTTCTAAGCAATCGTATGTTTAGAGGTGTGGGTAGGTGGATTAAAGACAACTTATTCGGCGCCGTAGTTGCAATTATACATGACAAGCGCTAGTTCCGCTGTCGTTCCCTGGGCGCCAATGTACTTTATAGTTGACTACTTTATGTCAATAAATTGTAATTTTGTATTGAAATTGTGTTCCTTGGCGTACAGGATAAGGTAATGCAGTTTTAGCGTGGCGTGGAAAATGTTCCTATATTTTATAATGAGTAGGTATATTGACCTGAATTATACAAGTACGCTTTACTTCAGTTTGTCAAAGTGACAATGAATACATTTGATTTCCGCCATTTTAGCGCTGACGTGTGCGTGTGCGTCCAGTGTGAGTACATGGAACTAATATTAGTGATGGGGGTAATGTCAGTTTTAGTTCCCAGTACTCACACCAGGAGCTTCAAGTCTATAACAACTGTCATTTCCTAGTGAATATTTAGTAAATATGATACATGTCAACATATATGATAATGTGTACAACTTACATCAAGTGCAACGGGCCAGTGAATCAAGAACAGGTCTAAGTAGTCGAGCCCCAGCTCCTTCAGCGAATCCCTAAGTGCCGGCACCACGTCTTCCTTAGCGTGTTTGTTGTTCCACAACTGTAACAATCACGTTATAAGTAATAGACAGTTCCCCACTAGGATTGCTCCTGTGCCAGACCATATATATATACGCAATTAACAATATTTCATTTTTGGAAAGTGATGGAAATTCATTATATTAGGAGGAACCTCTTGGCAGTACGTGCTGTATCGAGGATCACCGCTCTCTGTATCCGACCATCCAGCTATCTAGCGAGAGTATCTTAAGATGGAGGCTTCTCGCTATCAGACCTATTTAGCTATTTGTCGAGACTAACATTAATTTGAATTTTTCTTATGTTTTCAAAAATCTTTACAAACATAATTATTACATTTCGAATTAAAAAAACAAATATGAGTCTGTTATTTTTCATTTGTCCTTCTATTATCGTAATAATAATATTAGGGAACCAAAAATTTTAAATGTTGTCAATTATACTTTAAAAACGTTGTTCTAGGTATCCCTACCTACTATAATATTAGGTCCTTACATATGAAATTGGCGTTTTGTCGTACTGGCCACTTTGATCTCAAATATCTCTTCCTTGGTTCAAATATCTCTTGAAACCACTTACATAAAAATACTGCAAGCAGTTTTCACTCTAACACATGCCAAATAAATATAGATACATACACTCGATAAACATAACCTACCCTCTTTCGCAAGCGGGTAAAAAAATTAATAATTGCGAGCGATCAATAAGAAGGTGAAATAACCGAATTGTATTCTTAAGTCAATTAAGACAACAGATTATTCGTCTAAGGTACAAAATGGTCATAATGTGTACCATTTTATAGTAGTACCTTTGTAGTAACAAAGACTTCTTCTCTCTTGACGACACCGTCGGCAATTTTCTTTCTGATGCCTGCACCGACCTGAAAATAACAAAGCAATCCAAAATTTTATAAACCAAAAAATTGAAATTAAATTAAAATTAACCAAAAATAAAATCGAGGAACCTAAATAAAAAATGGTAGAATAGAATAGATACACTGGTAATCTAACTGGTCATTGGTAGTCTAACTATTGGTAACTAGCATCTTCTTAAGGGTTGGCTTCTAATGGACCAAGAGCCACTATTATTGTATCATTTTTAAAATAATTCAGTCGCGAATGGTCAAATTCGCAAACGCTCAAGTGACTGAATTACCGTCAAAAACGCAATCAATCAAAAAAGCGACTGGTCCATAACGCGAATAGTCAAATTACGAAATTTTGTAATCGCAAACGGTCAAATTAGCAACCAGTCATTGTGGCTCTATCTCACTTGCCCCGTTGAGAATTGTCCTATATTGTTTAAGAAGATGGGTTTTCACGCGTATGGTTGGAAAGGTCTAAGAAGACATACATGAACGACTCATTTCATCCCCGAAGAATTTCACCGAATGTGAACGAAACTATAGTAGGACCTTTACAACAATCAGGTACGCGTGAAAACTCGTTTTCTTAAACAATATGAATCAAACACGCGTTAGTTTTCTAAATAAAATTGTCCTATAGAACCACAATTGATTGTCATTTCATTTTTATGAGTACCTAATTGTCGCATATACAAATAAGCAACTAACAAACAAATGAGCATCGCAGAAACAACTAAGCATCGTAAAAACCAGTGAATGCCGAAGAAACAAATGAGTTTCACAGAAACCAGTGAGCATCGCAGAAACAAGTGACTTTACAATTTTGACTGTTCGCTGTTTTGACGGTACGCTAATTTGATGGCTTGCTATTTTGAATAGAATAATATTTTACTGTAAAAAACTATGTAGGTACATACGAGTATAAGTAGGCCAGTTCTACAGTTCATCCTAGCGGAAATACATTAGTTATTAATTCAACTTATTTTCAATTTGTAAAACTAATAACAAACAACTAGTACTTATAATTTAACAAAATAGGGAAAAAAGACAAGTTTTAAAATATTGATAATAAATATCAGATCCATTTATGGCATTATAAAATGACGCTTTTGAAAATTGATAAACATTACGCTGGCAAATATATAAAACTTATGGTGACATTGCCATATATCAAAAGAAAAAAAACATTTCGAGGCTGGAGGTCAAGCCGACATCTTTCATCGGTATGAAATTTGCCGGGTTAGCTAGTTGTTTATTGCTAAGTTTTTTGTCCTTGGCCGTCATAAATAAATAAATTTTCGAACAGAGAACGTCTTCTTTCGAAGTTGTTTAAGAGGACTTGTTTTATTTTCGGCCAGGACAATGTACGGCTACCAAACCTGCATCAGTCGCCCTCTTCATTTTGTACAAGAATGTGTAAATTCTGTGACTTGTAGTGGAATTATGGCATCCCTGGACGATTATTGTATATCCTAGGTTGACTGCAATGATCTCATTGGTCTATGAATTGTAACACCCATCACATATATCAAACCAAAGACATCAAAAACGCACAAATCGCCTTTTTGCTTAATAACGTGGAAATATTTTGATTTGAAATTAATTTTGTATGTTATTTTGAATTAGGTTGATATATATACGATTAATAATCCCTGAGGTGGTATCATCCTGTATCCTGTCCTGGCCGGAGCTCCATATTATTTTGAAACATCTCTTTTACCTGTTTTTCAGTTTTGTAGATAGAAGCCGTGTCTATGTGCCTGTAGCCCGCATCGATGGCCCATTCGACAGCGTCCTGCACTTTATCGAACTCAGACTGCGGAATTTCACCCTGGAAGATGTCATTAATTGATTATTATCTTGCTGTCTCTATCCCCCTCTGTAGATATAAAACCCCATTAGAGCAGGCCAGACTTTCTAAACTACGTATTTAGTGAAACAGGCCGAATTCGTGTCATTGTTAACAAAGTATCTCATCCTCCTGGACCAATATGAATAACAGAAAGGGTCCCATCCTCTTGAGGGCTTCTCCAGTGGTTGTTTGATTTTTAAATCGAAATAACTTCAAATACATAACTTTTAACGGCGCTTGCCGTAATGAACATTCGGTGATCACTTTAAAAGAAAAAATAACTTAAAACTTCTTTTAAAAATTACTTATATAGATTTTAAACCATAATTGTCTTAAATAGTTGCTGATTAAAAATCACTTATTTCTTTGTATATTCCTCCTCTGCACGTCATCCTCCAAATTCGATCCTCTCAAGACAACATTTGTCAACAAATTTGTATTTTATTAGTTCTGAACCTACCGATTTAGGGATTCCCAGCCACGTCCCTAGTCCTAGAACTGGAATTTCCAGGCCATTGTTCAGCTTCTTCAACGGAGCTACTCCTGAGCAGCGGACATCCTGGAAAAGATTGCAGAATTAATATGTGTATTCTTTTCGTTCCTAAATTTACGTATAATTTACGTTGTTGTCCACTGTGGCAACACAGTGAGCTCGTTGAGAGCTTGGACAGAATCATAAAGGTCACATTGATTACGTTTTGAATGTTGATGTGGATGACAGAAAATTCTAGTGTCGCATTTTATCAGAGGCTGTCGCCTTACAATACAGGTTGTCTATTAGATCCGACTGCTTTTCGTCTCGCTATCAGCTTACGTTTGGGTGCGAGGTGTTATGAGGCCCATTCCTGCCAGTGTGGTACTTCAGTCGATCAACTCGGTCACCATGGTCTGTCTTGTTCTAAAAGTGCTGGCAGAATGGGCCGCCACGCTAGCCTGAATGATATCATTCGCCGGGCTTTTCCACAGCCTATTTTGCAGCTGTGCTCGAAACGAGCGGTCATGCGCGTGACGATGGAAAAAGACCTGACGGAATGATGCTTTTGCGTTGGAAGTTGGGTAGGCCTCTTTTATGGGACGTGACATGCGTTGACACATTAGTGCCATATCATCTTCCTTTGACACAGAGTAGGGCTGCCACTTATTCAGCCCAACAGCACAAGCGACGAAAATATGCTAGCCTCGGTAGAGGTTATATAATAGAGGTCATTTGGAATCGAGACTTTAGGGTCGTAAGGACAGGGAGCACATCTTATTTTCTAAAACTTATCGGAGCGTTTGATCGATTCGACGCGTGACCAGAATGCCGGTTTTTATCTGGCCCAATGTCTAAGCATTGCCATTCAGCGTGGTAATTCGGCTAGCAAGCTAAGCACGCTGCCCTCTTATGATGGATTGGAGCATTTGGATTATTTGTAGATCTTAAATGGTCTATAGCTAATCTTTCGGCTTTATATGTATAGTACCCGTCAGTCTTCTGGAACCAAAAACCTCGTAGTGCGGTGATGTTTCCACGCATGTGCACTTGTTTTTGAAGAATCACAGATTGAGTCTCGTCGAGTACGCGGCCACCAATGATATTTATTAAACGGACTAAATATTCACTAGAAAATTGTGAAAGAAGGAGGGTTATTAAAGTCCAAAGAGCCCAGAAGAAGGCCATAAGAATAGTATTTGGTTTAAAAAAACGCACGTCAGCACGAAAATACTTTAAAAAACACAAAATAATGACAGCGGTATCCATGTATATTTATAATTGTCTCTTGGAAATTTTTGCCGAGAAAGAAAATCTAATGATAAAACCGAATCATATACCATACAATCTTAGAGATCGCAATAGACCGGATGTACTTCTAACAAAACCAAAAGTTCGATTAGTTAAAGTAAAGAAACAAGGCATCTGGATTAAGATATGTAAGTTCAATAAATAACCTCGTCCTGTAGCTAACTTACATGGCAATGATTTTAGGAGTATATTAAAAAAAAAATCGTATTCACTGCTATTTACTCAGTAAAGGAATTCTTACAAACTGATCTGGCTGAATATTCATTCTCGAATTAATTAAAAATGGATATTGACATTAAACAATACTTGACTTGTAATGTTACCGGACTGCTACATAACTAAGTATTATGTATATAGTAATCTGACATCAATATTAAATTTAACATTATTATCTAGACGCAAATTTATTTTATTTTTATTCTAATTTTTCTTTAAATGTTAACTCTTGTTTCGTCATAATATTATAATTCATTATTGTACGTATTGACTTGCTTAGTGTAACAAACGTAGTTATAAGGCCAATAAATGATTTGACTTTGATTTGACTTTGATTTGACTTTAGGTTATGTTTTTCGAGTGGTTGTATGTACCTACGTTTACTTCTTTGACACTCCCTAGAGCCTAAACGGCTTGTCGTATTTTTATCTAAGTGGTGTCAATAGATTCGTCTTAGTCGTGAGAGTGACACTGGTTATATCAAAATAATAAAAAACAAAACAAAATTTATGATTCTAGGAGCCTAAAGTAATCCAATTTTTTTTTCCAAATACATCGAGTGTGGTATTAAAATAAAGATTGTTTTAACGCTGATTACAAACATATACAGTCGACTCTCGTCAATTCAAACTGTGATAAATCGAACCTCTCTATAATTCAAAGTTATCACAAGTTCCCTACAAAATATCTTTATATTTCGAATTAAATCAATTTTATGCACTTGGTAATTCGAACGAAAAAATCATTCCTTTATAACAAAACGACGCATTAATTCGGACTCAACGGGCGTCGGGCGTCCAGCACTCGACAATTCAAAGTTACAGAGAGAAAGAGGCGGAAAAAATGTTTAGTTGTCATTCAGTTACTGTTACTCTTTCATTGGTATACAGATTAAAAATTTCTGTTAGTCATGAGTCCTAGAAACTATGAATGTTTGACGATTGCTGAAAACAAGAAGTTGAGAATTGAAAAAGAAGAGTTAGGTGGGAAGAAAAGTGATGTTGCAAAAGAATTTAAGATTCCTCTGAGTACTCTCTCAACCATAATGAAGCACAAGGAGAAAATTAATGCTGATCAACCTGCTGGAGTACGGACTAGAACTAATGTCATTGTTATACAATATCATTTAATAAATAATAATTGATCAACCCTTAATAATTCGAAGTTTTATTTATTTTCTCTCACAAATTTCGAACCATTTGATATTCAAAACACTCGATAATTCGTAATATTCAATGAGTACCTTGAGTTTCGAATTAACTAGAGAGAGAACTATATGTGTTATTACAGTTTGAAATAGGAAATGCTATGTTTAAAATTTTGCATTCGGATTTTTTTGAAGTCATTTCTAACCACTTGTTCAGAGGCTTTGTATATATATTAGATGATGTAGACGATATTTTATTTAAAAACAATTAAACAAAATTTTTCCCAAAAATAAATTGACAGTAATTTAATTTAACATACTAGAGGCTACGTTTTGGCAGGCAGCCTGTTTGATAGGTATATATTCTCCTAATCATAAATATACATATAAAATCAAGTTTTTAACAAAAACTTGATTTATGCATTAATTATCTCGGATCTCGTACTATATACTAATAAATACGAATAATCGAAGGCCTTGGCCCCAGAGCAAGAAAAACTATAAGGTCATTGATACCACAACAAAAAGTCGTTGTGTAGACTAGAGTTACGATAAAAATCGAACAAGTGAGAGAAGCCAGATTCAGATAAATCAGTCAGAATAAGATGGTAACGCTCGAAAGCGCTTGAAGAGTCAACATCTCCTGAGGATGCCTTGTGCTAAGGCGAAACACGTGTCGAGGAAGTCCGATACTTAGAGAAAGAGAAATAATAAGGTGAGGTGTGGAGGTGGTGAGGCGGAACCATACCATAAAATCAAAAATATTTTTCGATTTCTCACGCTGATATCAAGACGAGGCGGAAAAATACTAAATATCTTGTATATACCATCTTAATATAAATGGATTTCCGCAAAGTAACGCCTGATTCCAACAATTAAATCAGTATTTTTTTTTAATTTAAATACACCTTACCGCATGTAAGAAGTCTGCTCCGTGCGTGCCATTTCAATATGTAGAAGATTGGCAGCAACATTCATAGCTAACTTAATAGCAAATTTTAAAATGAATATCATGAAGTGGTTATAAGCAACTTCAAAAAACCCCGACTGCTAAATCTTTAAACCTGTATATCATCTTTAATTCGAATTATCGTATCTAATGACACCACTCACAGAAAAATAAAATTAATAAACAAATATTAACTTACATTTGCTAATACAGCAACGACTAACAGTAGAGTCCACCGCAACATGTTTGTGTGTTTGTAGTTGAGGTCGGAATCGGACTGGACAAGGAAGTGGTAGAAGAGGTGTATATAGGCACAATACCGGCTTTTAAGATAATTTATTACGCAATAATGTATAACATAATATATTTCACAATAATGTGTAAGATTTACTACCTTATGATCAGGATAAGTAAAGTGCAGACGTGAAACATTCAGCATCGTCTGGTTCAGGGGTATTCAAAGTATAGTATATAAGTAGTAAGCGCCTCTGCGCTCCCCTTTTCTGGTCTCTACCAGAAAAGGGGAGCGTGAACCACGTGTCTTCTAAAGTCTATAATTACAGATTACGAGTCTTACCTACGGCGTTTGATACAAACTTAGGTTAGGCTTTAAAAATATTTCAAAACAGATTAAAAATTTCAATAAAATAATGCATACCTGAGTCGAGCATCTGAAACCTCTAAAAAAACATGCATGCTTATCCATCATATATTAATAAATATACATAGCAGTATAAATTTTGTTTAAAGCTTTAACAAACGATCAAATAATATGTTTAATAAGTTTTTTTCCATCGGAATTTTATTTCCTATAACCTAAAATTATATTATTTAGGAAGTTTCAACATTCTATGTTGAAATGTATGTTCTATATTTCAATTAGATCTGATTTTGGCCTATTGGAAAGAGACGAAATATTAAAAATAGTAGAAAGTTTTTATCAACACGTGTATTCTACTCAATCTACTGAACTTTACGAACCTGACGACCCAATAGCACCAGTGGTAGAAAGCATAAACACTGAATATCTGCCGCAGATATTAATTTGCGAAGTACACACAGCACTTGCCCAAATGAACAGTTAGAAGTCACCTGGACAAGATGGGACTACAGTTGAGATTTTTTCTTCCATTATACTTTCCATAATAGAGATCCTCGTAAAACTCTTCAATGAAGTTCTAGTTAAAGCCAGTACAGCACCAGTCTTGGAATAATGCAATAGTTACTATCCTACATAAAAAAGTACTTATCGTCCAATAAGTTGCCTTACTCTCCCAAATATATAAGCTTTTTACCAAGATCATCTGCAATAGACTGACTCTTCAGCCCAACCCAACGAACAAACTGGCTTCAGGGCGGATTCTTCACTATGGTGATGGAGAAGAGCCAAGAGTACAACCGGTGCATGTGCATGGCTTTTGTTGATTATGAGTAAGCTTTCGACAGTGTCAAACTCTGGGCCGTGTTCAACTTTCTTATGGTTGCTCTATCAATTTTAAACATCTAGTTAGTTATCTACCAACCCTATACCGATCAAGAGAGGTGTGAGACAGGGAGACACTATTTCACCCAAACTGTTTACGGCAGCTTTAGAAAAAAGATATCTTAAAAATGCTTGCATAGAACTCTCACGGAATCAACATTAATTACCTTGTCTTACCCCCGATTTGCAGATGATCTGATGTTATTTGTCGAGAATCTGGAAGATCTATCCATTAATTATCAATCGCATCCAATGCTAATGTGTCCTACCCACCCTGACGAACGCCACAGTGTAGTTCATACTCGTCAGAGCACGCGCCACGCCATCTAACTACATTAATCTGAGACCCGTACCAACACTGTAGGAGTTTGATGATGTCGGAAGGAATGCCAGACTCTCGCATTGCATGTGTATATAACTTAACAGAACAGAAACATTTAAAGCAGGTTTTTCACTATAATTTACTTGTTAATGGTGTTGTTGGCCTCTATTAGTCTCTGATTATTGAATAAGTCAATAACCCCGTAACCAGAGAATGATAGAGGCCATGTTCTATTGTACAGTTTTGCACCTGTCTTTTTATAATCTGCTACACAAAATGTAATCAATATTTACACTAGGAACATGTATAGCTGGGGTCTAGGGGGCAAGGGTATGTTTTGGGACCTCTTTTATGGAACCTTGTTTACGTGATTACATACAATCTAATGGAATTTATATAAGATTACCAAGTTCCTTATTCAGATTGCATATCTCGGAAAGAGTTTAAAATATTTGGAATGTACAATTTTTTCCTCGCTTTACACGCTTAACAATAACTGTGTTCAAAATTTGTAAGTTGTAGGTTTGCTATAACTACCTTAGAATTTTTCGGCGAGTCAGTGAGTTAGCGCATGAGTGAAAAACTAAGGAACTGATTGGTAATCCAGTGGTTGCCAAAGTAAAGTAAGCTTTATTGTTCAACCTGCTAATACATTATACCTAAGTTTTGTGATCGATCAAGCAGAGCCAACGAAGCGTCTGTGCCATCATTCTGTATTTTGGAACTCTACATTTTGGAGCTCACTAGTCTGGAAACCATGGCGAAACTTTGTCTACAATTTTAAAAGTTTTTAGTCTCAGGTATATTGCCTGGAGCAATTCATTTAAAAATAGGTATATCATTTTTTGACAAGAGCTTCCATCCAAAGTTTGCCTGAAATAGATCGTCGCGTTTAGCGATAAGGCCGCTACTTGTGGCACTAGGTGTATTTTTTTTGTAACTACAATAAGGTGTTTATATATATCTTTTAACAGAGACATACAGTAGAACTCCACCTTATATTACGAACTCAATCGGTCAAGTAAGTACTTTGACTATTCAACAGATTTTTCTAAAATTAATGGATTGTCGAGATGTTACGTAAAAGATTAAGTCAGGATGGAATTTTTTGAAGATCCGCACAAAATGTGATTGATAATTAAATATATTATACCCTTTGACCCTTCAAATACCTATGTGATAAAAATGTTTGACGATTAGTAATCAGTATGGTTGGGTGTCTAGGTCACTGCTATCTCTGTCAACTGTGATAAGTTGCCTGGGACGACAAAAAAACGGTCTTATTACAAAAAATCGTCGTCGATTCACTCACACTATCTACGCTCACAGGGAGGCCAGACTTGACATTCATTTTATTCGTACCTTACTAAAACAAAACAAAATATCATTGACACATTTTAGTATTCAATATATCGTCGGTGTTGTCATATTTTTTTTTCTTAGTAATTATATTTTAAAGCTATGTTCTAACGCGACTTCCGCATTATGATAACTATTGGTTCTGCAAACTGTTGACCTCGTGATCACAATAATTTTGCTGCTTTTCATTCATTTCAAGCTGACAATCAAAAGTCCCCGACGACTATAAACCATAAAAATCCGTAAATGAAGTAGAGATAGATATATGTACGTCGTAAGGTCATTTCATATCGACGCTTAAAAGGTAATAGGGCATAAGTGACATTTCAAAAACTTTTTCTGAATTCCATCTTACTAGAAAACTTTTCTCTTTCGAATGCCCTTACCTCCATATCTACAATTAATTTTTGGTACTTATACACTCAAGCAAAAACTGCATTTTTGAAGTGTCATTTCGCCTTTTGAAGAATTATATAAAATTTCCTCAAAATACATTACATTGACAGGGTTTGATTTTTCAAGGTATAAAAGAAACTCACAGTTAATTGTTTAAAAATAAATATCTATTATGGGCAGCTACTTCAATAATTTCTTAATGAATTAATTAATTCGTAGATAATTCTACTAGGACCATCAGCGCTAGTTGCTTACTCATACCAGCGGCATTATGCTGAGTTCGAACCAGTTTGTGACAGGAAAATTAGTTGTTATATTTAGAATTAATTCAAATGTTTATTATTCTTAGGATCTCTGGGACAAAATAAATTATCTTTTTAATCATCTTTGAAGTAAGAGCAACATAATATGTTGTATTTAATATTATCTCAAAAATGTACAGAGTCCTTCTATGAGAAGTTCCGTACACTTGGTAGACTGGCATGTATTGATGACACATTGGTTGTAATGATTACCTACTTTCTAAAAATGAAGTGATTCTATTCGAGGAAAAGATACCGTGCCAGGGATGTCCTACTGGGAAGTTATCCAGTACTAGTTATTGAGTTCAAGTGATTTTCCAAAGAGATTACTGTGAAAAATGTAAATTTATATGTATTTATGAAAAATGCGTCAGTCTCAGCCTCCTTCATTGTGTACAAAAGTATCAAAATATTATGCCATCACTGGAAGATTTATGTATCCTATGTTGTATCCAAGGGACACACTGGTCTTTAAATTTTTCCGCCCGTCAAAAATATCGAATTTGACACCATAAAAACGTATATATAACGCGTATATCACCGTTTTGCGAATATAACATGGAAATATTTTGATTCGAAATAAATTTTGTACGATGCGATAACTTACGTTATTTTGAATTTGGTTGATAGATACACATTAATAGTCCCTAACGTATTTATGGTATCATGTACGCCATCTTGGCCGGAGCTCCATACATATTTGAAACAACTCTTTTAGTTAAAATTACAATCGGAATTCTCAAAGGTCGTTTTAGATGCCGCTTAGTTTGAATACACCGGGTATTTCGTTAATTTTGAACCACATTTGCAACCGTGCCGGTTTAAATACAAGCGTACTGTCTCAGGAGGAGAATGCAAAAAGTAATGAAAGTAAATAAATTTAATTTCTCAACTGCAACAAAAACCATGTCCACTAATTGTCACTGCACCACAATCAGAAATTACACTTGGTGTTGCATGCCAAAGGAATTAAATCCACATTTTCTGTGGTGATCATATCATTCCATAATGCATAAGTATATTAAGTTAGATGTTATCAACATAAAACTAGATTTATTTCTTTTAATACAAGATAGGATATAATTACAGCAGGTATCTATCAAATTTTGTTACCTTAGATGCACTGTAACCGACACCGATTACAAATAGAAATACGTGCCAAGCGTTTCAGTGCAGCGCTCAGTTCTCTCGTCCAAGTTGCTTAGCAAAACAGTTGTCTGACCGATACTATTGTATGGATGTGAAGCATGGACGCTTAAACAGAAGGAGGAGAGTATATTTCTAGTAATTGAGGAAGGTACTTCGAAAAATACTTGGACCAGTACAGAGGGCAGACGGCAGTTGGCGTGCAAAAAACCAAGGAGCTGGAAGAGCTATTTGGCGGACCTAACATTATTGGCGAGTTTAAGGCACATAGGATTAGGTAGCTCGGGTAGGGGAGAATGGGGGAGAAACGGGCTGTGTTAAAACTACCTTAAGTGTTTTGATCACTCATTTACTACTTCACTGCACCCATTAAATCGCTTAGCCACAGAATGACAATCTAAATGAAGCTGACGCCAGGTTCAAAGAGGATGTGAATCACTCTGACTAGCATATAACAAAGAATCGTACTGTAGATCATAGTTTCCATTCAATCTTGACGCATCATAGTGTGTATACTTCGAATTTAAGAAATGTTTTTTTGGTCATCGAGGTTTTTCTATTCGGAGCATATTTTTTTCAAGAAGGTAAGTTTACTGCGACTCCATTTACTGGACGATAGCAATAAAACATACACGTGGAACGTAACATTAATTAGGATTAACTGAATATAAAAAAGGTAAGTACTTATCGTTACTATTATATATAGTTTTTTTTTTGTAATGTTGATACAAAATCATGTTCGCGAGATTGTCTATTACCTACCGTAAACAGGGTTAATTAACAAATGAACAACTTAATTCACAAACTTTTATTTACGGATAAAATATAATTTCTTATATCATTTATTTCTCAAAAGGATAATACGGGGAGTCCATCCAAAGCTTCACTGAAAGTGTACGATAACCGTTGTCGTAGCTCTTGAGGAGGTTCTTCTCGTCTTCTGTCAGGTCGAAATCGAAGACTGCTATGTTCTCTTCGAGTCGAGCCTTGGTCACAGACTTGGGGATGGGGAGCAGTCCCAAATCCAGCTGTGAACGAAGATTAGGACTAATATTATAATAATCTATATGATAATATCCTTCCTACTGCTACTAATATAACGACGCGAATGTCTGTAATTATGTATGAATGTGTCTTTGTTGCTCTTTCAAGCAAAAACTTCAGAACTGATTCGGATGAAATTTGGTGCGGAGATAGCTTAGACTCTGGATTGACACATAGGCTACTTTTTATTCTGTACTAGCTGAGCCGACGAACTTTGTAATGCCAAACAGTCGATTCTTTAAGAGTAATGTTAACATCGTATACTATACTTACGTCTCGGTTCGCTTCAATCGGTTCGCCTGAACCTCTCCACACTTAAACTTTATGGTTACCATATAAATAAGTATTAGTTAGAGTTCAAATTGACTTTTAAGTGTCATTACGAATCGATTGTATGGGAGTATAGAATATTATTATTTTTACACCTTTTTAGGTTCGTTTTTTAAATTTTTCGCTCCGTAAGAACCATCCTCGTACTTCAAGGATATCTAAAAAAATAATTAGCAAAATCGATTTAGCTGATCTCGAGATTTGGGCTTAGCAACACTTTCAGCTATTCATTTTTATATTATAGAAGATTAACGCGAGTAACATAGCAGGGAGCAGCTAGTCAGATAATAAATACAACACAAAACAGGCATATAAGGCGATGTTATCGCTAAAAGCGATCTCTTTCACACAACCTACCATCATCAACATCATCACATCATATAATGTTCGGTTTGTTTTTTTTTATACAACGTGTACAGAAAGGTGTAACAATACGAGTACTTGAAAGTGTTAATCTACCAATCAAGGTGAACATAAAACATTTTTGCAAAAGTAGATTCTCCATGTTGTATGGAGAACGCAATAATTTTTTCCCAAATTTTGCAATTTTTATTGTTTGTTATTGGTCGCTATGTAAGTGACACGGCTGGCTGATGCACCAGCTGCTGGGGATCACTATAATCATCCTAACAAACCACTAACAGTATAGGCTCAATATGAGATTGAGTTCAACAGAGACATTCTAGAGAAAAAAATCAACTGTTTAATATATTTTTAGACGACGGAATTACCTTTTATATCGAACAGCTGTTTCTTTTTCTCGAATTCAGAGTTGGTTCCATATTAAAAGTTGTTCGTAATTATTGACTTCTTTCGGCATAGCTGATATTTAAAACTATCCCCTTATGCAGCTGTAGGTCTACCTTTGTCATACTAGATCTATAGATAAATGAGTATGAGTTTTTCAGGTTTGCTTACCAGATATCTCAAGGTGATTTGCGGCACAGTTTTATTGTACTTTTTTGCGATGGCAACCAGTTCTGGAGTGTCGATTCTTGGAAGGGGAGAATTCTCTTGCGCCTTAAAAACAAAAAGAAACAAATTTATTATCAAGTTTATCAAATAATCATTGATGAGCGAGCGAAGCGTCTCTATTGCGGTTTTTTTTTCGTCTGTCAGCTACAATATTTGTGTGTGTTTGTATGTGTCCTGAAATTTCGTAACGATTGGTTTTGTAAACTGCTATCTTTACACAAGTACGAAATTTCCAGACAAATATTCATCTAGCTTAAACTGCTGAACTTAGAGATATGAAATTTGGAGGGTGTAATCATTGTAGAGTGTCAGGATGTAATAAGAAAACATTATTTGTAATTCAACGCCTAGGTTCAAGGAGGTTCAAAGTTTGAAATTACTTTATATTCTATTTATTCTCACGAGCAACGTCGCAGGTGAAAGCTGTAAGTAAAGGACTTATTTCAATTTCGAAGTGACGTAGACTGTCCTGGAAGGAGCTCCATACATTTTTGAGATATCTGTCTTATATTCTACTTTACCTTGGAATAGAAGAGAGATCCAAACGGCGTGTACGCGGTGACTGCAATATCCTTACTGCGGCAGTACTCCAGAAGAGCAGGCTGTTGCAGGTTCAGATTCAGCTGGAACAAGCACACGGACTTTAAGGCCTCAGTGATAATACCTTATCAAATCAGTCCCTTTCTTTAATTATTGCATAGCGCAAATTATATATTCGTATTAACATTGTTTACTTCTAGATTAGGTACTGTGATGTATGTATTTTCTAGACGCGAGTGGATCCATTTCCTTTTAGCTAGAGCGCATCTTAGATCAGGCCAGTTGTGAACCAACGCGAACCTTTATTTACTAGAGATTTCTGAATGACCGTTATAGAGGTCTGAAAATACCTACTGTCTAATTTAGGGTAATTATAATAAGGGCACTGAAAACTAACGCACGAAGATGTTGACATTAAGGACGAGACTGCTAGTCAGCACTTCACTAGACGAGCTGTCTAGTGAAGTGCTGAAATATTATGCAAGACTGGCACCGGTGAGTTCGTCAAGAGATCCTGGAGCTCTCCATTAAGCATTGAGACAGAACACCGAGGGGATTTGGTAGATACAATCCTACACCCAATTATAGCTGGTTATGTTATAGACGGTTTACCTCTCTTCAAAATCTCACTCTTGATGTACGGAGTTTCGTTGGATGTGTCTATATCAGCAGATGGTCATAGGTTATACTGATTGCATCTCGCGGCTTCACTCGTTAAAATACTGTGATCTAAACCTTTTGCAGTCGGTTTTTTTTTGACGTCGCTTCAAACTAATGGCTCTCACCTCGATTTGCAGGTTCTGTGGCACCACCGAGGTGGCATTGATAATCCTCTGGAGCTGCTGCAGGTTGAAGTTGGAGACGCCGATGGACTTCGTCAGCCCAGATCGCTGACCTTCTATCATACCTTCCCAGGTGTCCAAGTAATCTACATCGATAATGGTTCCGTTGTCCTAGAAATATAAAAAAAAATGTGTGTGGACAAAGGAGTAACGAAAGACCCAGTCGTGCTGTCTATTTGACAGACGATGAGGACAACAAGAATAGACCATCGATGTAGCATGGCAATCTTTTAGAAGGAAGCTTGATCTTAAGAATAGACCTTTTAAACTGCGTTTATGTTTGCATACAATAAAAATTACACAATAATGAGATTGTTTTCTAGATAGAAAACGTAAGAGGTCCTCTTACGCCAACTAACACTGTGTCTTGCGACTATCTGAGCACCGGGATAAATCGTCATTTAACAACAGGTAACAGCCTTATCAGTACCAGCGATATCTTCCAGGCAATCGTATGTTTATCGGTATGGGTAATCGCAACTATACATGACAAGCGTTCTGTACTGTCGTTCCCTGTGCGCCAACGTCGTCTGTAGGTGACAACTTTATGTCAATAAATTGTAATTTTTGTTTATTTTCTTCCTAGTGCCTTTATTTACATAAACAAAATGACTAACTACAAAAAAATATAGCAGACAGACTACCTATAGACCATTTAAGATCTGCAGATGCTCCAACCCGCCACCACCGGGCAATAATATATTGTTATTTTGTATTGTGTTCCTTGGCGAACGGGACAAGGTAATACAGTTTTAGCGTGGCGTGGAAATAGTACCTATCTTTTATAATAAGTTGACCATTGACCTGAATTATACAAGTACGCTTTACTTCAGTTTTTCAAAGTGACAATGAATATATTTGATGTCCGCCTTTTTAGCGCTGACGTGTGCGTGTGCGTCCAATGTCAGTACATGGAACTAATATTAGTGATGGACAATGGCAGTTTTAGTTCCCAGCACTCACACCAGGAGCTTCAAGTCTAAATCAAAACAAGTGTCATTTCCTAGTGAATATTTAGAAAATATCATTTATGTCAGTGGATGAGTGTAATGAAACTTACATCAAGTGCAACGGGATAGTGTATCAAGAAGAGGTCGATGTAGCCGAGCCCTAGTTCCGCCACCGAATTCCTAAGCGCCGGCAGCACGTCTTCCTTAGCGTGCTCGTTGTTCCACAACTGTAACAATACGTAATAAGTAAAAGACAGCTCCCCACTCGGATTGCTTCTGTGCTGGAAATGCCAGAATAAATATATACACTATTATAATATAACGTTTGTTTTCAAGCAACAGTAAGTAACTTCTTGTAAATTAGAACTCGGGTCCCAAATTGTAACTTACAGTAAGGCTCTAGGGTGTGCCAAATAAATATACATATATACATACACTTAAACTCAAAAAACATAAGTATCTGTAAACATGTGCAACTGCCATTTTGTAAACACGGGATCCAAATTAGCGGCCAACATTAATGTCAGAAGCCGGGATGTCTAGGATAGCGGACTGGCTTGATCAAAAGCTATTGACCCTCAATGTTACCATAGCCAATTTTATCGGTTTTCACATCACTCGCGCCACAGTGCCTTTAGCTACACATTTAAAAATACATGCCAATCGGTGTCCAGTGTTAATTGCCTCTTCCAGCACGGATGAAAGTCATGAGTGTTTGTGTAGTAAAGTGTCCAGAGTCGCATGCACAAAATATCTTGGAATCCAAATAGATGAAAACCTGACATTTGAGCAGCACATATCATACCTCTCCAAACGAGTCCGAAAAATAATACACGTTATGAAACAACTGAGGCCTTCGGCTAGTACTGAAGTTAAAAATCTAGTATATACAACACTAAACACAGTATTGCAACAGAGACTGTCAGTTTGGGAAAGAGCCGTGAGCCGCTTAAGTCATTAGTTCAACAGGTTATTGGTCTAAGATACAAATGGTCATTGAGTGTACCATTTTATAGTAGTACCTTTGTAGTAACAAAGATTTCTTCTCTCTTGACGACACCTTCAGCTATTTTCTTTCTGATAGCTGCACCGACCTGAAAATAACAAAGAAATCCAAAATTTTATCAACCAAAAATTCATATTACTTGTAGAAATTCAACTTATAAAATCGAATTAAATTAAACTAAATCTTTACTTATAATAAAACTGTAACAGATCAAATTCTGTAGGTACATTGAATATATTAAAAAAACAAACAACTAGTACCTACTTAAAATTTAACAAAATAAGGAAAAAAGATATGTTTTAAAATATTTTATAAATTGACGCTTTACTATTAAAAAGATTACCGACTGCGAATTTGACTATTCACGACGGAACAAGTCGTTATTGAACTTTAAGCTTAAAGTGATTTTTTATCTTTGATATATATACAAATTAAAAGAACCTCTATGTCTCCTTAATTAACTTATGGCTTTAAGGATTACATTCATTTTTTTTTAATCTTTTCTCATACTTGGTAGAAGTTTCTTAGGATAAAAAAAAGATGCGCAGAAACTTAGTAAATTTTACGAGGAGTTTTCCCACTTTTGCTGAAAAAATGGTATCCTTGCCTGTGTATTAATTGCAAAACTAGTGATTCTGCAAGTTTTAATGCGTAGTTTTGGTGGATGAATAATCATTAATGTCAAGAGATATAAAGACGGAATCACGTAGTTTTCGTGTTTGCAGGATATCTCCATAGAAACCCTGATAAAGTCTCCATCGCTTTACGAGGGTACATAATGTGACCTTAACTAGACCGAGATGACTTATTACTCGATAATTGACTTTACTTGCTTGAATAATAACTTAAAGCGTCTTATAAGTTTATTAGTTTTCACTAATTAACTTGACGCTGGCAAACATACAAATCTTATGGTGCCATACATCAAACATATACATCAAATAGTCATAAATCTCACATCGATAAAATTTGCAACAAAATGGCAAGTGGTAATTATGCCTTATTTAAACTCAAGCCATTATTAGATAAAAAGTCACTCATCTCTGTCTATTATGCATACGTTCATTCTATAATAAGATACGCTATAACTGTTTGGGGAAACGCTAAAGATATCATAAAAGTTTTAAAATGTCAGAAACAATCTATAAGAACAATTAATGGTTTGAAAAAACGTAGTCCTGCGAAAATACACTTTAAAAATGATAAAATAATGACAGTTATATCACTTTATATTTACAGTAGTTTATTAGAGGTACACGAGGATACGGAAATACCGGAAAAAAGAATTTCACGTAATAATAAAAAAGAGCGAGTCCTGCCTGTCAACAGATTATCTAAATGTAAGAAACAGGGACTTTACACCAAAATATTAATGTACAATAAATTACCAAATAGCGTGATGGAACTCAATTTTAAAATATTTAAACAAAAATTAAAATATTTTTTTGAAAGAAATCCTTTTTATAAACTCAGTGAATATATGTCAATGCAGCTTGTGGAATCATCGTTCTTGTGTAACGAACAACCATCACAAAATGTTAGTAATAGGTAAAGAAATAAATGACAATGTAAATGTATAATATAATAAGTATTTGTTCTTAGAACTATTATAGTATTTATAAGTTAAGTTTCTTTTTAAAGTAATTAATAATTCAAATGTAACAAGACGTTGCCTGTAACGAATGTTATTTAAAGGCCAATAAATATTTCTTATTCTTATTCTCAAAAGAAATAAAAATACTCCGACATAATTCGTCGACTGTTAGGCGCTACGAAATTCGCCGGGTCAGCTAGTTGTTTTAAAATGCTGTTTTTGTCCGAAACCATCGTAAATAAATAATCGAATAGAGAACGTCCTCTTATGAAGTTGTTTAAAATTTACCTGCTTTTCAGTTTTGTAGATGGCAGCAGTGTCTATGTGCCTGTAACCTGCATCGATGGCCCATTCGACAGCTTGCTGCACTTTATCGAACTCAGACTGCGGAATGTCACCCTGGAAGATGTCATTAATTGATTAATTATCTTGCTGTCTTTATCCCCCTCTGTAGATTTAAAACTTTATTAGAGCAGGCCAGACTTACTAAACTAACAAAGCAGTGTAAGTACGGTTCACTATCAATAGTTAGTTTTGAAATTCGAGCCGGTATAAACGCTCATTACGATCAATATCGACGGCTTAATACTATATAAATATCGAAGGCAAGGACTCAAAAACCGTTAAACTAACGTTTGATGTTTTATATGTTACTAATATTAATACTAATACAAATTGACATCAATCAGTTATCGACGGCTTGATTCGTACTTGCACAAATCGTTATAACATAGCGCTTTATACCGGCCGTATAAAATATACCGTACTTGCAGTAAATACAATACCAACACAGATCTGAAATTGTCATTCGTCAAATCAAATTCTCGTTTAGTCTCTTTAGGCCTTACGGACATCATTATCAGACAATTTATTTAGAGTAACAGGCCGAATGGGTGTAATTGTCAACAAAGAATCTCATGCTCCTGGACCAATACGAAGAATTGAAAGGGTCCCTCCCATCCGCTCGAGGGCTTCTAGAGTCTCTTTTATATTTTATCAAAAACGGTCCAGCCGGTCGTTTGATTTTAAAATCGAAATAACTTTAAATATAAAACTTTTAACGGCGCTTGTCTTTATCACTTGATCGGTGATCACTTTATTGTTTTAAAATTATACAGATTTTAAACCTATTTTGTCTTCCTAACTTTTCTACTTCCTGACTTTTGTCTATCTAATTTGTCTTCCTGTATCTAGTATGTTCATATTATCTTATTAACCCCTTTTTACCCACTGTTGGGTATATGTGTCCTCTGCATGTCATCCTTCCTATTCGATCCTTTCCAGACAACATTTATCAACTAATTTGTGTTTTGTTACTTCAAAAACCTACCGTTACGGGGATTCCCAGCCACGTCCCAACTCCTAGGACTGGTATCTCCTGGCCATTGTTCAGCTTCTTCAACGGAGCCACTCCTGAGCAACGGACATCCTGGAAAAGATTGCAGAATTAATATGCATAGTACCTGTCGTTTTCTGGAACCAAAAACGTCGTATAGTTTGAAGATGTTTCCGCGCATATGCACTTCATTTTGTAGCCCCACCGATATTTATCATACGGTCTTAATATTCACTAGGAAATTGTGAAAGAAGGAGGGTTATGTCTAAACCTAAACGGCTTGTCGTATTTTTATATAAGTGGTGGCAATAGTTTTGTCTGAGTTGTGAGAGTGACACTGGGTACATCAAAAGCATTTTAGTGGCCAAAAGTATTCCAAAATGTTTTTCGAAATACATCGAGTGTGGTATTTAAAAAAAGATTGTTTTAACGGTGATCACAAATATATATTATATGCACATAACTATATATTTTATAACAGTTTAAGAATGGGAAACGCTATGTTTAAGATTCAGCAGTTGGGTTTTTTTTGAAGTAAGTTCTAACCACTTGTTCATAGAATATATATATATATATATATATATATTCGTATATAGATGATATAAACGATATTTTATTTAAAAAACAAGCCAACGAAATTTTTCGCAAAAATAAATTAACAGTCATTTAATTTAACATACTAGAGGTTACGTTTTGGAATCAGCCTTTTAGATAGGTATATATTATCCTAATCATAAATAAACATAAAAGATTAGCAAAAACTTGTTTTATGCATTAATTATCAATCGGATCTCGTACTATATACTAATCAATAATTGAAGGAGCAAGAATAGCTATAAGGTAAGTGATACAACAGCAAAAAGTCGTTGTGTAGACTAGAGTTACGGTAATAATCGAACAAGCGTGAAAAGCGCCATTGCTTCAGATATATCAGTCAGATTAATAAAATTATTATTACTTTAGATTGGAAGCAATCTTACCGCGTCTAATCTTAAGTTTATTATAAAAAGTGGACAAACGTGTCTTGGCCTCAGGTGAAAAAACCTATAAGGTCAGTGATATGACAAAAAGTCGTTGTGTAAAGATGAGCTAAGTAAATTACGACGCTTCTCTCGCTTGTTCAAACATCGCGTCATCGCTTCAGATAGATCAGTCAGATTGATTTTATTTATGTATTTTATTTTTTTAGATTTTAGCAATAAGTCTGCTCCGGGAAATCTCAATATGTAGAACCTTGGCGGCAATACACATAGCTAGCTTGTAGCTAATTTGAAAAAGAATATCAACAAGTGGGTATAAACGACTTCAAAAAAATCCGACTGCTAAAGCTTTAAACCTGTGTATTATCCTTTATTATGTTTTATTTTTTATTAGTTAATTTACTTAGTGTCACTCTCTTGACTAAGACGTATCTATTGACACCACTAACATCCAAGCCGTTTAAGCTCTAGGGCTTGTCAAAGAAATATACATACACTCGAAAAACATAACCCTCCTTTCGCAGTCGGTTAGAAACAAATAAACTCGAAAGGGTTGTAATTTTGTAATGTTCAAAAGGCCTACTGTCGCATAAATGTTAGGTCAACGCGTGGTCTAGTAATTTTAACCGAATTACCTAACAAGTCGAGTAGGACATGAATATAATTTTACACAATTAATAAATCCAATTAATAAACAAATATTAACTTACATTTGCTAATACAGCAGCGACTAACAGCAGAGTCCACCGCAACATGTTTGTGTGTTTGTAGTTGAAACCGGACTGGACCGAGAAACTAGAAGAGGTATATATAGAAGAACAACACAGGCTTTTAAGATAATTTATTACACAATAATATGTAACATCATGTATTACACAATAATGTGTAAGATTTACTACCTAATAATTAGGATTAATAAAGTGCAAACGTGAAAAATTCAGAATCATCTAGATCAGGGGTATTCAAAATAGAGGGGGTGCAGAGATCAGAAAAAGTACATAATTACAGATTACTAGCCGTACTTACGACATTTATAAAAAAATTCAAAACATATTAAAAATTTCAATAAAATAATGTACCGAGCCGAGCATTTACAACCTCGTAAAAATCATGCAGGCTATTAATAAATATACATAGCTGTATGAATTTTGTTTAAAGCTATAACAAAAGATCAAATACAATGTTTAGTAAGTTTTTTTCAATCGGAATTGTTTCCTATAACCTAAAATTATATTATTAAGGAAGTTTTGACATTCTATGTCGAAATGTATATTTTTTTCTATATTCCATTGTCGAGATAATCTGCAATAGACTGACTCTTCAGCTAGACGAACGCCAGCCCGTCGAACAAACTAATAGCGGATTCTCCTCTATGCTGATGGAGAAGAGCCAAGAGTACAACCGGTTCTTTTGCATAGCTTTTGTTGATTATAAGAAAGCTTTCGACAACGTCAAACTCTGGGCCGTGTTCAACTCTCTTCATGGTTGCTCTATCGACGCACGATATGTGAATGTACTCCGGAAGCTATACACATCGGAAACGATGCAATGTTAAACTGCTCGTTATTACCAACCCTATAACAATCAAGAGAGGCGTCAGACAGGGAGACACCATTTCACCCAAGCTGTATACAGCAGCTTTAGAAGAAAGATATCTTAAAAATGCTTGCATGGAACTCTCACGGAATCAACATTAATTCTCTTGTCTTACCTCCGATTTGCAGATGATCTGGTGTTATTTACCTGGAAGATCTATCCGTTAATTATCAATCGGATCCAATGCTTATATGTCCTAGATGGTGTAAATTGAGGGAGGCCTATACACAACAATTGGATAAATAAGGCGGATGACTATGATGTGACTTATTCTATGTCAAAACGGCCATTTTGACACAATGTGATAATTCAAATAACAGACTTGGGCCCTCGGACTGGCGATAGTTCTTATGTAGTTGACCCAGTATTGCATGTATATACAATAGAATACAATAGAATAAATCAATAGAAAAGAAACATTTAAAGTAGGTATTTCTCTTTTTTTACTTGTTAATGGTGTTGTTGGCCTCTATTATTCTCTGATTATTGAATAAGTCATTAACCCAATATCCAGAGAATGATAGAGGCCATGTTCAATTGTACAGTTTCGCACCTGTCTTTTTATAATCTGCTACACAAAATGTAATCAATGACACTAGGAACATGTAAAGCTGGGGTCTAGGGGGCAAGGGTATGTTTTGGGATCTCTTTTATGGAACCTTGTTTACGTGGTTACATACAATCTAATAGGATTTATATAAGATTATATAAGATAATGTGGTTGATAATTAAACATTGACCCTTTGACCCTTCAAATGCTATTATCTACTTGATAAAAATAAATGACGGTTAGTAATCGGTAGTTCGCTGGGTCACCGCTATCTCTGTCAGTTGTGATAAGTAGTAAGTAAGTCAAAGTGCCAAACGGCACTTTGACAAAAACATTAAAAAATAATTTAACACATTGTTGTACAGAAACGCGGTTATATATTTAATAAAAGGTGATGTCAAGATCACGCTGTTTAAGGCGTTCTGCACATTTCTGTATACGTGTAGCCTATGGGTGAACTACACAGAGAAGGCCTACAGTGCCCTCCTGGTCCAATTCAATAACGCGTTCCGGGCGGTGGTGGAGCTGCCTCGCTTCTGTAGCGCATCATTATTGTAGTGCACACGATATTAATTTAATTCTTTGTATATTTTTGAAATTTTCTTAATTCATGTAATATTAATTTTTGATTTTGTACCATTGTCATAATGCATGTGTTAAAATGATTTGATTTTTTTGATTTAACCTATAAAGGATTATCGATTAGAGGTGTACCTACTAAGCCAAAACGGGATCTCACCCTAATTAACGATTTTAACTATGAGACCAATGCTGAATTCAAGAAAAAACTATCTATAGTTTTGTCGATGACCTATAAACCTTTTTCTTGGAATAGTATTTTTTCTCTTGAATTCCGGCATAAATTAAGAAATGCTTAAGCATTTCACAATCAGTGGTTCAGGGTAGGTACCATACCGAAAATTGTACATAATAATGAGTATAGTTTCCAAGGAGAAAGGGATTTGTTATGAAATCATTGTGCCGCATCCAGTACGTAAGTCGTGGATTGACGACTGAGACCCGAACAGACTGGATATTCGCTGTAGGCTTCGTTTCGGAGACGCTACATTGAGAGGCTTCGTTTTTTTAATGACAAAAGTGTTCTCTCCTGAATTCTGCGACCGTGGAGTTCTAGAGAACACGTACCACATTCTCGTGGAGTGAGTAGTAAAACATACAGATTGTATGAGTTCGGAGAGAAAGGTGTGTTCGTTCCGTGCACGTGGCAATGGACATCGAGTTTCACATATAAGTTAAACAGCAGAGGAGAGGTGATTCCGCCCTGCCGCACGCCCACCTCCACGTCATGTCTATCAGATAGCATTCCTCTCCATCTCATCTGATTCTGCTGATAATTATACCAGCACTTTAGCACTGATACGACTTCAGCCGGAATACACGCTATCGAAAGCTTTGGAAAGATCAAGGAAGCAGGTGTACATCGGCGTCTTTCTGTCCGTGTAGTACCTGACAGCCTACTTAAGACATATAATCGCACTTTCTGTCCACAACCATGCCCTGAAACCGAACTGTGCGTCATGTATTACGACATGTTGTTGTATGTCATTAGACAAGCTGTCAAGAACCTTGGCTAAAACTGTTGCCAGAGAGATAGGCCTATAATTGTTTTTGTCTGATACATCTCATCAGTTTTACACTTGACAATTAGCACTACTATAGTCTTTGTCAACTTTACAGGTAAGTAAGTATATATGACACAAACACAAGTTATAAAACATGGAGAGCACGCGCGGCAGATGAACTCCAGTGTGCTTAAGATATTCGAAGCTGAGTCAGGTCCAGACGATTTTCCTCTTTGCATAGAATTAATAATTTGTGTTATCGCTCTTGTATTGAAGCTTACAGATCGTTCAGCATCGACAAAATAAGTCGGACCAAAACCGAAAACATGTTTTGTGATTTTGGAAGCCTCTCTAGTTTTAGTCCAATTACTTTAAAAGGTGTACCTCTACCAGTCTGCTCCGACTTTTGTTATCTCGGCTCTGTCTCCCAAAGCGAGGACGACATTGACCGTAACGTAGCGCGCAGAATAAATGTTGGTTGGATGAAGTAGCGTCAGGTCTCAGGAACGACTTGTGATCCACGAATGCCCTTTTTACTTAAGGGGAAGATATACGAGTCGATCAATAGACCTGTCTTATTATATGGATTTGAATGTTGGGCCACTAATGTGGTGAATAAAAGGGAAATGCGAATGTTGAGATGGATGTCTGGAGTGTCAAGAATGGACAAGATTAGAAATGAGTATGTTAGGGGAAGTTTGAATGTAGCTCCAGTGACTGAGAAGTTAAGAAGTAGTAGGCTAGGATGGTATGGGTAGAGAAAAAAGCTATGTAACGAAGAGGACCATGAAAATGATTGTAGATGGTAGCGCCGGGAGGGGGAGACCTAAGAAGATGTAAAACAAATAGATATGGGACAAGATCCACACAAATGTCTTCAGTTCCCAAACTAGGCAAAGCCTGTGCTATGGTGACCTGATGACTGATATACATACTTATATACATAAATACATACTTATATATATAATAAACACCCAGAGATAGTTCAAACAGACATGTTCATGCACACAAATGTTTGACCTGTCCGGGGATCGAACCCGGGACCAGCGGCACAGAAGGCAAGGTTGCTACAAACTGCGCCAAACGGCCTACGTGTGTGGATGTTTTTTTTTTTGTTATTTAATTTGACATTGTTACATTTTGAATATCATAATGAATCCTCTGGTTTCCGAACTAGTTAATACTGTGCTACGGGTCTTCTCAAATGGGTACGTAATAATATACAATTGTACATGTGTCAAAATATAACGTTGATGCTATATAAACCAAAATTTCTAAATTGAAGTAAATAATATTGAAATGAACAAAAAAAAACAATATACATTACATCAGCCTTAAAGATAATACGTAAATGAATTAGTATGTAATGTTTGTTAGTGGCCCTGCGGTACTCTCAAGATATCCATTCAGTGTACATACTGATGCTGTATTTGTAAAATGTAAGGAAGTGATTTAGTAACAAACGGGAGGTACCGCCGTGTCAGTGTATTATTATTAATTCATGGACGTAAATTAATGTGTGTGTGTGTAGTCATCATAGATAAAGTATAAAATGTGATTATGTGATTGGAATTATGAGGAAGTAAGAAGCTTGGTCATCTCAGTATTTATAATATATAAGTGTGGTAGTAATTAAGTAATTGTATCGTTATATTTAGTTAGAGTATAACTTTGGCTAACATATCCTCAACTTTACTGTAGTCGAATACGTCAAGCCATTTAAATATCACCTTTTTAAGTTCCTGACTAGTTATATTTTTAAAGTCATATTCTTTACGCAATTTGCGATATAAAAGTTTAGCTGCTACATCAAAGTGCCTGCTTGCGATTTGACAGCTGGCTCGAGGTATGGGCCACCTGTCAGTGCGCGTATTCGGTTCAAGTAAGAGAGGTACAACATGCTTATGTTACCTAAGGAGTATCTGGATAACAAAGAGCTTTCTAACAGAAAGCACTTTTGTAGACATCCGTAGTCGGGTGTCTGTAAGGTAAGTACATCATGACTTTAAGAACTGCTCTTTGTGCTCTCTCTAAGATGATCATATGCGTTTTGGCTGCATTACCCCATACGCAGATGCAGTAATTGATGCAGTGCAACTAAAGGACATGTCCAGTTAAGGTGGTGATCCACAACAACTCCTAGATATTTAAATTTTTGACTCTAGTTAGTTTGGCACATGAACAGTTAGAACGATTAATGTCATTAATACGATGGTTACAGGGATAGGTATGTATCGTAAGTGCAAAATCTGAGTTTGGCTCAGAGACTGCGGTTTTAGAAAAGCATAAGTATTTAGTTCTATTAGTATTAAGAGATAAGATACTATCTTCAAGCCAATTAATCACTTTAGCTAAAGCTTTTTCTGCAAGTTCTGCTACAGACTGCCAAGTATTTTCATGAAAGAGAAGGACAGTGTCGTCTGCGAACATTATGAAGTCCATACCAGGATATTCAGTTTTACAAAGGTTGTTTATGTAAACTAGAAAAAGGGACGGACCTAATGTACTTCCCTGCGGAACTCCGGAGCTGTTAGAACTTACATCACTAACGAAATCCCCTACAGTAACTCGTTGTTTTCTGTTTATCAGATAACTCTCAAACCATTTTAAAACTACACCTCTGACACCTGTGCATTCTAGTCTCACTAACAGAATCGGAACTGACACGGTGTCAAAAGCTTTCTGGAGGTCTAGAAAGACTCTTATACAGCGCTCATTTCGATGTAGTTTTTTATTATCGTCGTTAACTCGAGAACAGCGTCTTCTGTAGATTTTTGTCCTCTAAAGCCGTATTGGTTTTGACTTAATATATGATTTTTTTCAAGGTAGTCAATTAATCTTTTATTCATATTTTTTTCAAACATTTTAGACAGTGTTGAGAGGAGGGAAATCGGGCGATAGTTAGTAAGATTGTTTTTGTCACCAGTTTTAAAATTTGGACACACACTAGCTATTTTACAGATAGCAGGGAAAATGCCACTACTGTAACTTAGATTGCAGAGATGTGATATTGGGTCTACAATAAAAGGCAAAATCTGCTTAATAGTAGCGCTCGTAATATTGTCCCATCCTGGAGCACTACTTGTTCGGAGTCCATTGATAATAGCCGTTACTTCATAAACATCTGTTGGGTATAGAGACATCGAGTTAGGGAGAGTATTATTAGTTTTAGAATTATCGGCCAGCTTATGTTCTGTTTTCCCTAGTGTACGAAGAATAACACCAGCTAAATTTTTATCTACTGTAGTAAAAAAGTCGTTCACTTTATTGAGAGATTTTTTGGGATTTTCTTTAATATTTAAGAGATCTAAAGATGCTGATTTACTCTGATTTATGTTACATATATCCTTAATGATCTTCCAGGTCTCTTTCATATTACCACAATGTTTATCTAGTTGCATCTGATAGTATTGTTTTTTGAGTGATTTAATTATATTATTACATAGGTTTCTATATGCTATATATCGTTTTTTTAAAATGATGTCATTTGGGTTTATCTTGGTCATAGCGTGTAACTTATCTCTGTTTCTTAAAGATTTGACAACGCCTGGTGTAATCCATGGTTTTTGAGGTCAATGTTTTCTTGGTATTATAGAAATTTGTGTATATTTACTAGTGTAATACAGCCGGTTAGCAAAATTTTCTGTAGCAGTATTTACGTCATTTTCTAAGTAGATATCAGACCAAGGCTCATTACTAAGTTCATGTTTTAACGCTTCATTTTAATTTTTTATTTTTATTTTCTTTACTTTTATAATTTTCCTATCAACTTTGGCCTTTTCTATAAATAACATGGTGACAGAGTGATCACTTAATGGTTACTCAAAGACAAAAGTTTTCCAGTTAAAAATGCTTTTTACTATGAAATGATCTATACATGTGGTAGCACCGGTACGCTTATCAACTCTAGTAACTTTGTCAATACCTACTCTAAGATCATGCATAGCCATAAGATGCAGGTAGCTATCTGCTTTATTAGACATATTTTCCGGTAGAATGTATAAGTTAACGTCTCCTGCTAATATGATATTGGGCTCCAAGATATTATGTAAAACAAGCGCCATGGAATCTATGTATTTAATAGGGTCTCCAAATCCAGATGGTCTGTAAGTGCAGATTATACAGTGTTGTTGGTCTATAGTTACCAATAAGCAGTTTCCATCTGCAATGATGGCTTCTGAAAAAGTTGCATTTATTTCTTTACGAACGTAAACTACAACGCCGTCATTTTGATTAAGTTTGTTTTTCGTAAATGACATAGTGTAATGGTCTAGCGGTGGGGGTAACTTGTTTACGGTTGTCCAACATTCGGACATAACAATAATATCAATGTTAAAGCTTAAGGTAGAAATAAATGCTAAAAAATTGTACATATTGCAGTTAATACTGCGTATATTCACAGACATTATACATAGAGAATCTTTGCTTCTGTACTGCATGCAACTAACCAATCGTGGGCATTGACTAGGTTCACTTACTAGTAAACAGTCAGGTATGCCTGTATCATCTACTTCAGATATAACAAAGTCATTGAGTGGACTAGCCATTTACAAACTGACAATTATAAACTGGTGCAATACTAATATATTCAAATTTCGATTTCAGAGTACAATTAACGCTTGCAAGACAGTATTTTTAATTAATACAAGAATATGACTTTCTATCTACATCGCATGAGATTTTTTTTTAAAATATAACGTTGTTGCTTTTAGTGTCGTTATTGTAACAGCCGACATACGAGGAGCATGTTGTTGGCGTTAGATATGGAGGAAGTGATATTGTCATGGTGTGTATATAATATGAACTGTTTATTTACTCGTAGTGTGGAATTTGTGTTTGAGGGCAAATATTATATGTAGGGATAATTCGTTGGGGAAAAAATATATAATATGTATGGAAATAATAATAAATATAATGGGTTATCATATGCATATATAGGGATAAGACGTATGTAAATGTTTTATATTTACTATATACACAGTAATATAAATATCCGCAGTATAATACTAAAGCAAAGCAAGTGTTACACTTGAAATAAATACTAGGAACGAACGACTTACTTTGAAACATAATATTAAGAACTACACACAATTGAAAGCAATAGATTAGTACGAGTAAACGTAAAGCAGCGAGTGCAGAGCCAAGTCATTGTTGTTTAAAGAGTTTTTCCAGATCAGCTGTCTCATTAACTTTGGTTAGAACTGAGCCTTCTGTCTGTCGTAGATATACGAGTATATTTCCTCTCGACGTCCAGCAGAATTTGAAACGGTTTGCTTTAGCAAACTCTCATGCTTGAAAGAAGAGTTTTTTTTTTTAGGAAAGTGAGGCTTTCAGCAATGTACACCTGTTGGTTGGGGCCAGCAATTCTGAGATGTGTAGTACTTAACCAGTGTTGCGCTTGTTATAATATTTAGCCGAGTTTACTACTTTCTCCTTCAACATCACGCTAGCGAGATTAGCAACTATGGGCTTATAATTTTCATTCCTCGTATTGATACGGTATATGTCACGTATACCTTCAGGGTTCATGGGGGCGTTACTTGTTTCTCCAATTTTCGATATAATCTGAACAAGATCTTCCTTCGTTTCATCCGGTTTCTTAGGTATATTACGGATTTCGATGCACGAGCTGTGAAGGCTTCATCCATAAGTTCAATTCGCAACTCCAAAGATTTGATGTGTTTTTTATCCGAAGTCCTCTCTTCCTCTAATTGCATAATTCTAGAAACTGCTTCTTCATATTTATAGGATTTTACTGACTTTTTAATCTCACAATTTTGTTCCGTGTTGGACTTTATTCCGTCCTGTATAGTGCTCAAAATTGAAGCAAAACGTTGTTCTTGCTTCTTTTCAAGTGCCTCAAACATGTCTGTAAGTTCAGATTTACTAATCGTACATTCATCAAACTTCCTCTTAGTAGCCTTGTTTGAGTCTTTGTTAACAGGATATTTCACTCGTGTAGATCTACTGGATGCGGCTAATTCAGGGTCTGAGCAGCAATGCACGAGCCGTGGGGGAGCTGCCAGCTCGGTTCCAACAGCGCCTTGTGGAGGAGTACGCGGAACCGACATTCTAGTAATGTTATCGGTTTTAATACAGTAGCAGTAGCGCGCGAGTATGTTTCGCAATGACTGGTTCACTCAGCATACGCGCTTGAATGTGTGAGAGCACGCGACCAGCGACGCGACGACCGACGCGCGCGTCGATGCGATAGGTAGGCACACACAGTCTGCGCTAAAAAATGTAGTAGGAGCTTGCAGTTGAGTGACGCAATAGTTATTGTATTAAAGTTCTAACTCACCCCATGCTAATTTACTACCGAAGGTCACGTTTTGTGGATATTAAGTCCTTAATATAGGCCAGTCTTCTTCCCGTCTTGTAGAATAAAACTTTACTATATTTTAATAACAGAGTAAATATTGAGTCGCGCCAACACGACTGCACTGGGCAGTTGTCCGGGGGAGAAGTCGAAGTGTGAGAAAAGAGATATGTGTTAAAGAGGAATGAATGAAGAGATGACGGCTGATAGAGTAGAATGGAAGAGGAAGATATGCTGTGCCGATCCCACGTAGTGGGATAAGGACGGGAAGATGATGAATAAAAAGTTCCCTAGGACAATAAATCATAAAAATTCGTAAATGAAGTAGGGATAGATATACCATATCGACGGTAGAAAAGGTAATAAGGCATAAGTATCATTTTGACCAAAAAATAGTTCTGAATTCTATTTTACTAAGTAAGGTAAGTTTTAAAGTTATAAATCTATCCTTTTTTATAATGTTGCTACAAAATCATGGTCGATATTATTGTAAATATTGTTAATTAGTAATAAATCAATGAACACCTTAATTCACAAACATTTATTTACGGTAAAAATATTCTTTGTTAGATCATTTATTTCTCAAAAGGATAATACGGTGAGTCGATCCAACGTTTCATTGGAATTGTACGATAATTGTTGTCGTAGCTCTTGAGGAGGTTCTTCTCGTCTTCAGTCAGGTCGAAATCAAAAACTGCTATGTTCTGCTCCACACGAGCCTTGGTCACAGACTTAGGGATGGGGATCACTCCCAAATCCAGCTGTGGACGGAGATTAGGTCTATTATTATAATGACATGTATATTATTATACAATAATTATTTTTTTTTAGTTGTTATTGCTTTCCTGAAAAGTATCGATTTTCAAGTTAAACAACTTTGTACATGAGGCGCAGATACATATGTGCCATATTAATTTTTTGATCAATGTGGGCATGAATTAATTTGTCTCAAAAGATACAACAATAAATTATTAATATAAAGACAATGCTAATACATTAGGAGAGCTTATCGCCTAAAGTGATTTTTACCAGCGCTTTTTAACAATTTTTTTATCTTTATTTTGTGAAATACACATTCTATGAAGTGTATTTTTCGTCACCGATGCCTTGATATGAGAATAATTAAATTAAAAAAAGACTTTTTCACAACTAAATTATAACTATATTGAAGTAAACTTCAAGAAGTTTTTGTATTATTTTATTTTATTGTTTGTAGACATTCTTTCGTAGCAAGAAGCCGAATTAGTTGTTGCATGCATATGCCTAATAAAAATGTGCAGCTGCTAAATCCATCTTTGGCATATAAGATATGGTGTTTATATATTATGAGTTTTTGGCACTGGCCTGTGTGTGTTGTGTTCCTTGGCGAACGGGACAAGGTAATACAGTTTTAGCGTGGCGTGGAAATGGTACCTATCTTTTATAATAAGTAAGTCCATTGATCTGAATTATACAAGTACGCTTTACTTCAGATTGTCAAAATGTCAATGAGTACATTAGATGTCCGCCATGTTGTCGCTGACGTGTGCGTGTGCGTCCAGTGTCAGTACATGGTATGGGATGGGAGACATGACATGTTTAGTTACCAACACTCACACCGGCCGCTTCAATTATACATAAAAGCAACTGTAATTTCGTAGTGAATGTTTGCTTACCAGATATCTCAAGTTGATTTGCGGCACAGTCTTATTGTACTTGTTTGCGATGGCAACCAGTTCTGGAGTGTCGATTCTTGGAAGAGGAGCATTCTCTTCCGCCTAAAAAGAACCAAAACAAAAACATATTTGTCGTCGTGTTTACCAAAAAACCATTGAAGCGTTTCTACTACAGCACCCGTATTCACAATGGGCTTCCGCTCGGATTCGAAAATTTTGCAACACGAATTACGCAACACTTATTAGAAGATCCTAAATTATTACTTTGTAAATTGATTCCAGATCTAAACTAATATAATAATCACTATTTAATATTTTAGATTACGTAACAAACTTCGCGTAATTCGTGTTGCAAAGTTTTCGAATCCGAGCGGAAACTTATTGTGAATCTGGGTGTAGGTCTGGTGTTTTTTTTTTTGTCTGTAAGTTATGATGTTTGTATGTTTGCATGTCTTCTATAATTTCGTAGTTCTCAACCAATCTCCACAATCAAAAATCTTAAAATTCGTAAAAGTTATACCTACATCAAGTTATTTCATCACTGGTGCAGGTGAAGTCCATACAAACACAGAAACATCCTTACTGGTAGACGAAAGAAAAATTCGCCAGATTCCAATAAAACTTGTTAACTTGTCTCCCTCGCTCGGTCAATCTAATAAATCTACTTCTATCAACTCTACCTTGGAATAGAAGAGGGAACCAAACGGCGTGTACCCGGTAACAGCAATATCTTTACTGAGGCAGTACTCCAGAAGAGAAGGCTGTTGCAGGTTCAGATTCAGCTGGAACAACAACACGGTAGCTTTAGAACCTCAGTGATAGCACTTTATTTCTTCCCTCCTTTTACAGGACAAGCATGAAGTCAGCATTCTTGAATTACTCATCATCAGCAAAAGACGTCAACTGCTGAACATGGGCTAACTTCATAGAACGTTATTTCAAACGACAAGCTGCCAATTGCTTCCACTGGTTATTTGTAAGACGCAGCGTAGGTATGCCTTCCACTATATAGCCATATAGTATAAGTAAAATTATAATCTATGCGGAAGAACGGCTCTTGCGTGGCGACCAAGAACCGGAAGACGCAGCGTAGGTATGCCTTCCACTATATATAGTGGAAGTTCTTGAGTGGCGTTCATTCCGGAACCGTTCTTCCGCATAGATTATCGGTTCTTTAAGCGTTATGACAAGTCCATTGCCACTTAAATTACTGAATTTTGCGAAATACATTTATTTATATTTTCTACTGCAATTTCGTGATGTATGTGTAATAGTCTTTTTCGATATTTTAAGATTAGATCTGAATCATTGCTTTTGATAATTCAAATTCAAATATAACTTTATAGTACACCAAAAAATAAATAAAACAAATACAGACATCTTAGAAAAAACATTGACAGTACATATTCTCAAGGCAACCCTAACAAACCTAACCCAGGCAAAAGTGTCCCTTTGAATTACATATTCTAAAAATGAAATCCAAATTAGGATCCTGAGCGTAAGCGAGGTAATCAAAAGAGCACGAGGTGAAAAATCTTTGCATTCGAGTGCAACACGTAACTTTTCATACCGCCTCAGCGAGGAAATGACTGGAAATGATTAAATACAAAAAATAAAATGGCGCTCCCAAAGCAATTAAAAAAATAGAAAAAAAGAAGTATTCGAGTCTGAGTGTTTCAACAAATTAAAAAAAGGTTGTATGATAAACTCGGCTCCATAGAAGTAGAAGTAAATAGGTTAAATAATGATTTGAATTCACAAACTTAGCACACGATGTCTTAATTAATTTCTTTTATCTTCTAGCAGATAAAATTGGTTTTTAAGGTGATGGTTCCCAAATAGATGCGTTTTTGTTACCATTTTCTAGCATTACCGTATACTGTGACATGTTGAAAGTTAATACATCATGTAATACATATACTCAATTAAAGCATGATGTTTCAAAATGCTTATCTTAGTTTACCAAACCATTTTAATATATTTTTAAAGAACTCATTATCTCATTATTTTGAACATGTTTCTTTCGGTATACGTGGAATATCTACTTTGTAATGTTGAAGTAGATTAATCGAAATATTGGCACCTTCAGGCTAATGTATTGTTTTTGTCTTAGAATGATAGGTAAGTGAAGTTTTAAAGATAAATGTTATTAGAGCCTACTAAAAAGTATTCATTTATAAAAGCACGTTGCTAATATATTTAACTAGGCACTTAGCACATATTTTAATGAGGCACTTTGGCTAAGCTAGCGAGTAGCGTTAATTTTATGCGACGTTGCATGCGTGCCCGCCTCATCCCCGCCACTTCGCGTAGTGCGCGACGTTGTCAGACTTCACCTAGTGCAGCGTGAAAATAATTATATATAATATTCTTTCCTAGGATAGTTACCGCGTGCGCGTAATAACATACTTATAAGCGATTGTGTTTTACTAGAAACATTATCTGCCGTGATTTAGACACTACTTGTAGAAGTGTGATAATATACAAATGGGAGATAAGAAGAATCGAAAACAAAATAATATCACTTCTTATAATCTTTATTAGTAAACGTTCATCGATGATTTCGCCAATTTACTTTTTTAGATAATTTTTTTATTGAATATTTTTATTTATAAATCTAACTATTTTGACCGATTTTTATCAAACTTATATGAATTAATTGTTCGTTAATTTTAACGTTAAAACAGAAAAAACTTAAGAAAACCCATAACTGAAATAAAAGATAAACAGTTAGGTATTTTTATTACTGGCAGCTGCTCCTTACAATGAAGAATATTTTTTTTATAAGATCTCTTTCCGTAGCAACCATCAGCTATAACATCTATGATGGCAATGCCGTTCGAATTCACCCTTCCGATTCAGATAAAAACAATTATATTTTTAGTACCTACACTGTAAACGCTTAATAGGAGGAAACCTGTACGCTATTACGAAATTTCTTGAGGACAAACATCTATACATACAAACTGACAGACAAAATAAAAATGTACCTCTAAGCAGAGATGCTTCGCTCGTTTCACACATACCTACGTATGAGTCTAAACAAACGCTCGTCTGCATCAATTCGAATTTCAACGCACAGAGTAGTCTTGTTACAGAAACTTATTGTAACAAATGGTAATACGAGGATTTGTTTCTCAGTAATCAATACCTACTGTTATAGAAACAATCAAAATTTATATTTTATTTACGTAAAAAGCGTCTACAGTGTAGGTACTAAAAAGAAAATTGTTTTTATCTGAATCGGAAGGGTGAATTCGAACGGCATTGCCATCATAGATGTTATAGCTGATTAGTTGCTACGGGAAAAGATCTTATAAAAAAAATATTCTTCACTGTCAGGAGCAGCTGCCATAATAAAAATATGCAACTGTTTACCTTTTATTTCAGTAATTTTTTAAAGTATTTTTCTGTTTCCTTAGAGACGCTAAAATTAACGAAAAATTCATTCATATAGGTTTGATAAAAATCGGTCAAAATTTATTAGATTTATAAATAAAAATATGCAAAAAAAATATTTTATTTATTACAATTTTTTATTACCCAGCGAACCTCGTTGTTGATAAATAATGTCATCAATGATATGAGCTGCCAATTACTCACGATGGCGGAATTTTGAAGGGTGCAACTCAAACGATATTCAACGAACGAACTCGAACGATAGTTTCTACGAAATTTTCTCAATTTTTTTTAGTGTTTTTACGAGGTACGAGAAATCATTTTTATAAAAGTTTAATGTAATCGAGTTATTATTATTCGATGATGAGTATTAGAGATAAGTTATATTTGAATTGAGTAATTACTACATACTTCACTTTCTGTACAGTAGTAATCTTTGACCTAACTTTCAGATAAGTACGATATTATTTCTCTGAACTTACATTACTCTATGTCAATATCCAAACTGTGCATAAGACTAAAGACACCATCTATCTATACAGTTGACAAAATTATAGACGGCAGGCCAATGCCCGCTCATCTGTTTTGCCCAGAATCAAACAGATGGCATGGCATGGGTAAGTATCAGTACATCTTTTATTATTTATTACGTGGCTCAATTCTCAATTGCGTTTGTCTTTACCCGTCGCCTTAAAATATCGAAGAGCAAAAACACTCTTTCCTATTTTGGGGGATGAAAAAGTGATTTATTCTTAATGAGAGCTATTTGCAGACAATGGCAACCTTGCCCAGTTGATGCCGTAGCACTCGTATTATTTGCGTCAGGGCCTTTGTCTACTCTTCTGAGTTTAACTTCTATGTTTTTCGAATGTATGTATGTATTTATGTTTGTTTGGCACGCCCTAGAGTCTAAACAGTTTGTGATATTATTAACCCCAAACGCAAAAACGACGGGGTCTTATAAGTCTGGCTATCTGTGTGTGTCTGTCTGTCTGTGGTATCCTAGCTCCCAAACGGATGAACCGATTTTGTTTTTTTATATGTAGTATTAGTCGGGAGTGTTCTTAGCTATGTTTGATGAAAATCAGTCCAAGATGGCCGCCGCCATGAAATGTCGGAGTACAAACTTTTTCACAACACCCTCAATATGGGTATCAAATGAAAGGGCTTTACTAGTAGCATACTATACATTATAAATAACTAGCTGCGCCCTGCGGTGTTGCCCGCTTTTCATATAGGATAATAATAAGTAGCCTTTGCGTTAATCCAGGGTCCAAGCTATCTTCGTACCAAATTTCATCCGAATCGGTCCAGCAGTTTTACGTGAAAGAGTAACAAGCGTACATACATCCACACATTCTTACAAACTTTCGTGTTATATAATATTAGTAGGAAGTAGGATAGGATAGGAAGTAGGATTTGAAAATAAATTAAATTGCATTATTACCCGACTGCGGAATAAGTAAACACTCGGAAAACATAACCCATTTTTCGAGTGTATGTATGTATATTTCTTTGGCACGTCCTAGAGCCTGAACGGATAGTCAAGAAAACAAAGTTAACGATGATACACAGGTCAAGAATTAAGAAGATTAATTAACAATATTTAACAGTCGGGTTTTTTTTAAGTCGCCTCTAACCGCTTGTTTTTTTATTTAGTGTCGGTGTGTTTTTAAATTATACTTGTGTAAACTCCTTACAAACAACTTATCATTTGTTCTCACCTCGACTTGCAGGTTCTGCGGCACCACCGAGGTGGCATTGATGAGCCTCTCGATCTGCTGCTGGTTAAAGTTGGAGACGCCGATGGACTTCGTCAGCCCCAACCGCTGGCCCTCTATCATAGCTTCCCACGCGCCCAGGTAATCTACATCGGTAATCGTGTCGTTGGTCTGTAAAAATATATAATAGAATAGAATGAAAAGAGATGTTTCAGAAATGTATGGAGCCTCGGTCAGGACAGTGTAAATGCAAATGTGCTAAATGCAAATGTAAATAAATGCGCTAGGTATTATTAATCTTTAATTTATCAACCCAAATCAAAAATAACGAAACTTATCGCAGTGTACAAAGTTAATTAAGAAACAAAATATTTTCACGTTATTTACGCAAAAAGGAAATTTACGCGTTTTTGTTGTAATAAAACAAATATGGACATGTTTGTTTGTGACAGACGTTAAAATTCATAGACCAATGTGACCATTAGAGTCATCCTAACACACAAAAACTTCCAGAGATACCAAAATTTCGCTACAATTCACATAATTTAGATATTTTTCTACACAATAAATTAGACAACAGATGCAGGTTTTATTAATACATAATACTAACCACATTTTTAGGATTTTTTTGGCAGACGTACACTGTCCTGGCCGAAAATAACACACGTCCCTTTTATGCAAAAAATCATTTCATAGTAGTCCCTTACATCTTGTAATGAATGTACCGCATTTGCGAAAAGGCGCGAGTTAAATCCTAGGATCAGACATGCACCTCAGAGTTTTTCACACATATGCAACTAGCTTAACAGTAAAGGAAAACATTGTGATTTCGAAGATAAGTGAAGTCCTGTAATTTCGCCAGCGTGGTGGACAGTATAGCGTACACGCCCTTCATAGGGGAGACGAAAGCCCAGCAGTGGTACGGTTCGGGTTGTTACGTTATCGTAGGCAGAGAAAGATATAGACGACGGGTACATGTCATCTCAGTCTCACTTTAACAAGGAAGGAGAAACACAATGACCATGGAAATAAAAGAGATAGCAATCGATTTTTTTATCCGTAGTGTATGGCCGGTTTTTACATTGTTTAGCACGTCATGTGCTGAACAAACTTTGAGGTTAACACATTTATTTGATGTAAAATCCCTATATATAAAATATTAGTGATGAAAAGTGTAAAGATCTGACGAAACTTTTTGCAGAGAATCGTGCGATATGGTTTTAGCTGCCGTAATAGTAAAAGCGAGGAATAATTTCTCCCACAGCTGCTGTAGTAGTTTCTATGGCCACCATAGCAGTTATAGCTAGTAGTGTAAATTGAATCTACTGTCCTTTTTGCCGACACGCTTGGAAAGTTTCTATTTACTGAACTCTGAGGTTATAATGAAACTTACACCGAGTGCGATTGGCCAGTGTATCAAGTAGAGGTCCACATAGTCGAGCCCTAGGTCCGCCAGCGAAGCCCTAAGCGCCGGCAGCACGTCTTCCTTAGCGTGTTTCGTGTTCCACAACTGTAACAATCACGTTATTTATGCTATAAAGAGGAAATATTTATATTTTGTATGTAAGTAAGACTTAACAAGTTGTTTGAAGCGAGTTGGTAAATCGTTAAACCTGTGTATCATACTTAATTTCTTTTTTAAATTTTTATGTACCCAGTGTCACTCTCACAACTAAGACCACTCACATCAAAATGCGACTAACCGTTTAGGCTAGGGCGTGCCAAAGAAATATACATGCATACATACACTCGAAAAACATTACTCTCCTTCTTTCGCAGTCGGGTAAAAACTACTGGATCGATTTCAAAACGGCGAACAAATCGCCGTTACAAAGCTACATTATCAACAAAGGCTATAGAAAATTAGAAATCCGCTGGTAACACCGCGGAGCGCAGCTAGTAAATAATAGTCAACTCCCCACTAGGATTGCTCCTGTGACGGATATGCTAAATCATACTCGTACATAAATACATAGGCAATAAAACGTTTAATATGTTATTTTGTATTGATATGTTTTATAATGTTGTACGAGTATCTTGAATATGAATATGTCAATTTACAATGTATATGTATAAAATAAGTACCTTAGTAGTGACAAAGAGTTCTTCTCTCTTAACGACACCCTCAGCTATTTTCTTGTTAATACCTGCACCGACCTGGAGGTAACAAAAAAATTATATTATATAACAAATTAGATTAATAAAATTATCAAGAAATTTAAAAAATTTCAATTCAACAAGCACCTAATTTTTTCCCACCCACTTCAATTCAACAAGCACCTAATTTTTTCCCACCCACTTCAATTCAACAAGCACCTAATTTTTTTATATTTATATAGATTTGCAGACAGTTTATGATTAGGACAAAAAAGTACTGAGTCAAGTTCAGTGGTTCAAGGTTCACTGGATGGCAGAAATTGGGAAACTCTAAGGAAAAGAAAAACGTCCTGCTTTTATTCGCTTTTTAGGAGTCGGTAAAAATTTACTTAATAGTGTTAATTGAAATACTAACGTGTAATTGTTTTGTTTAAATACTGATCTTTACCAATGTTGGAAAGGTCCCAACTGTAGTTTCTTAGCACTATAGCAGTTTTATTATCACACAAAATTACTCAATATTTATTTTGTAAAATCGGCTTTGGTCATCATGTTAAAAACAACATTGTCAACGTATAAAAAAAAATATTATTTCAATCTGTAAAAGTTATCATACAAAAAAATATCATTACTTCATTAAATTTAGCGCCATTTTTATGTATACAAATGCATTTGTAACAACTTGTTTTTTTTAAATATTTTATATTCTTCTTTAAAACAACCGAAGTGATTTTTCGAAAAATTATTCACTAATGTTGCATGATAATAAAACTGACATAGTGCGAGCGAGAAGGCGCATGCTTTCATTTCTGAATCTTAAAAGTTAAGTACATGTAAATATAAATGCGTTATTAAACAAAATAATTTAGAGTTCATTAATTGATGGAATCAGGCGTTACTTACTATCTAGTGTAAATGATCTACATAATATCTAGTGTTTTAACGCTTTGTTTTGACATCCTCAGGAGAAGTTGACTCTTCAAGCGCTCGCTCGAAAGAACCAACATCTCCTAAGGATGCCTTGAGCTAAAGCGAAACACGTGTCGAGGAAGTCAGATACTGAGAGAGAGAAATAATAAGGTGAGGTGTGGACGTGACGAGAAGGAACCACACCATAAAAACAAAAATATTTTTCGATTTCTTACCCTGACATCAAAACAAAGCGGGAAAACACTAGATTTTCTTTATATAACAACTTATAATAAAGAGTTATTTACCTGTTTTTCAGTTTTGTAGATGGCAGCAGTGTCTATGTGCCTGTAACCTGCTTCGATGGCCCATTCGACAGCGTTCTGAACTTCATCAATCTTCGCCTGCGTTATTTTACCCTGGAAGATGTCATTAATTGATTCATTATCTTTCCGTCTTTAACTAACTTTGCAGATATACGACCGGTCCAATTTTTTCCCTATCGCAAATAGAAGTTTTGATCTAAATTTAAGTATAACATTGCAATAACTAATATACAGTTCGAAGTTGGTTAAAATCGCAACTAATCGGTTTGGAGGGATCTATCTAGTTGTTGATAATTTACCTGACTTTACTGTCACTACTTGATTGCAGTAACGCTTTCAACATGGCCGATTTTGACATATTACTTTGACATACTACACTCACTCAAGGTATCTCCAGTGGAAATTGATTGGTTTCGAAGTAACCTGTACAGTCACCGGCAAAGTATAAGTATTGATGATACTCCGACTGGTGTTGTATTTCTGCCGGTGTGCCTCAGGGCGGTATTTTGTTACCTCTTCTATTTGCAATGTTTACAAATTCTGTTTCCCAACAGCCAACTTCTTCATATGATCTCTATGCAGTTGACTTACAAATATATACACACATTCTTTTTATGAATAACATAAAGCTATAGACGTAGCCAATTCCTACCTACCTACAGCAAATTCTATTATGTTTATAGTTTTATAAACATAATAGAATATGTTTATATATTTTTTTTTATTATGTTATGAGAGCATATGTGTTTTTGCTTGTTTGTGTGGTCTGTATTGTTTGTAGTTATTTATATTTCCCTATTATTTGTTACTACTCGTGTTGCCTTTTCACTGGCTCTCTATTTCTATTTATGTACCTATAAGTATAAGTATAGCTGTTGGGCGACCTGTTATTAAATAAATAAGTAAGTTTGGTTGCACCAATTGTTTTTTTCAATAATATTAGTTCTATCTATCGAAAGATTTCCTGAAAGAAATCATTTTGGCAATAAGGTATATAATACAGCCCAATGTACTACGATTGTCTATATGTATACATAGATATCCTTTTGACTGTTACTTTTGTTTCGTGTGCAATAAAGTTGTATTGAAGTTATGTATTTTTAATTTTAATTACATAGATTTTAAATAATCATAATCCAAAATAGTGAGTTGCTGGTGAAAAACCTTTTATACCTCATATCTAGTATTTCCATATTATTTTATCAACATTTTTTTACCCATTGTTGGGTATACGCCTCCTCTCTTGCACATCATCCCTCCTGTTCGTTCCTCTCCAGACAACATTTATTAACGTGTATTATTAGCCGATGGAGAAATAGATCAAGAACCTACCGATCTGGAGCTTCCTAGCCACGTCCCCAGTCCTAGGACTGGTATTTCCTGACCATTGTTCAGCTTCTTCACCGGAGCCACTCCTGAGCAACGGACATCCTGGAAAAAACAACAGATTATGTGTATAGTGAACGGCAATTAAAAATTAATTAATTTTCATGAATCAAGTGACGCAGTGGGGATATATCCGCCCATATGCACTTCTTATTGACGGTACACAGATAACAGTTGTTTTGGTGTGAATATTGGGAACTGAAATTGATTATCCCATCACTAATATCAATTCCATAAACGCACACGCTGCCAATAGCGCCAAAATGGCGAAAATCAAATGAATTCATTATCACTTTGACAACCTGAACCCCAGCGTATAATTCAGATCAGTGCCTGCCTCGTATTCTACCCCACGCCAAAAAGAATTAAAAATCTTCACTGCGTACCCAAGGTTACTGATCTAAGTTGTTAGTGGGGAACTGTAGCTATAGTTCTAATATAGTTCAGCGAAAATCACAGGCAAATGATTTTCAACAATGGACCTTCGCTGCCTTTGCTACTAAGACGTCGCTCTCCGTCCGTCCGTCGGTCCGTCCGTCTGTCCGTCTGTCACCAAGCCTGATGACATAGATACTGCCGTATTACATGAACCGTGATAGCTAGACAGTTGAAATTTTCTCAGATGATGTATTTATGTAGCTGCTAAAAACAAAAAATACTAAAAACAAAATATAATAAATATTTAAGGAGAGCTCCCGTACAACAAACGTGTTAATTTTCTGTTTCTGGCTCCATAATAATAATAGAAGCACTTGAACTTACTTAACTTACACTTTAACTTGGGCGGCGGCATATTCAGTGGAACAGCACAAGCATCAAAATAGCTAGCTCGGTAGAGGTTAAATATTTGAGCCATTTGGAGTCGAGACTTCAGAGCCGTGAGGACCTGGAGCTCATCTTATTTTCCAAAACTTATCGAGGATTCGACGCGTGACCAGAACGTTTTTATCTGGTCCAACGTATACCTAAGCATTGCCATCCAGTGTGGTAATGCAGCTAGCCTAGGCACGCTGCCTTCTGGTGATGGGGATTTGATAAATTCAAACTCAAACTCAAAAAGGAAATTAGTCACTTTTATTCATATTGAATTGCAGTCAACTATACATAAGTTGATATAACACAGGTAACAAGTCAGGAAAGGACGTTTCAGAACGATGGTCGGAGACGGAATGAGCCAGACAACACATTTTCTTTTCTTGAAAACTCTAACTACCCCTTAATTTTTAATAAAAACCCGGGTACCGTCACTATTGGCCCTTGTTTCTGATTGGTCTTAATATCGACCAATCAGAAACATGTATTTTCATGTTGCAAGTATAAAAATGACAATATTAATTCCAAATAAAATCTGGCAATACTACAAATTTACGACAGGTTCGAGTATACGGATTACCTGTAGATCTTAAATGATCTATAGGTAATCTATCTGCTATATTTTTATTGTAGTTAATAATCTGGTTTTTCGTAATAGAGGCACATGAACGGAAAAAAACTTAAACTAATATGGTAGGTATAGATAATGGTATAGCTGATTTATTTATAAACAAAACAAAATTGATACAAATAAATTCACTACGTATGTTTTTATTTATCACAAACCAAGCATCTATGAGGACATGTACGCTTAAGCACTGGAGAATGCTTATGCTTATGAGCATGATCAGCGAAGGACACAGATCTCGGCATTTTCTTCGTTAATTTCCACCAAAGAATTCTGTATAGGAGATAAAACATAAAAAACAATATTGTAAGATTTATAGAAGTACAACAGGTTCTTGGAGTTTTGTACGTTGAGAATTGCATTTTTATCTATTGTTGAAGTGGATTTACTTGGCACTGTTACGATACTAACTGTTTAAATCTTTTTCAATGTTCAAATGATTGTCACCAAATTGTTCAAAACACCTTGTAACGAGTTTAGTGTTCAAACCTTCTATTCTGCTTAAAATTCAGGCTGTTGGTAATTTCAAGTTAATTCCAACCAAATTGGTGACGCCAAAATAGACGAAAAATTCAATTTAATATTTATTATCTATCAATTTATTTATAACCAGTTGTTCCGTTTATCTTACTACTTTGGTTTTTTTTCAAATTCTGTCTGACTTGAAGAAGCTTAAGCACTTCAACATATTTATACTTCAAACCACTGTCTCGTTACGCCAAGCTGTTCAAACCGTTTTATTCAACAGAAAGAATATCATCACTCCTAGTGAAAGTTTTATGTTGCCTTTAATATTGGGCTTAACATCTGTTTCAATCACTGTTGTGATCAAATTCCTAGTAGAATAGAATAATAATATAAATTATCTTCAAGTTGTTGGTGGTATCTTTTATATCTTGTTTTATTTGGCCAAGACGTGGTCAAGGCTTCTTTTTTTCTTGTTCACATCGTTGAATACAAATCTTTAGGCGGGAACAGATAGTCCATGGGTTATCGTGATAGCAAAGGTTACTAGATACGGATATTGCAATATAGGGTTCTCTCCAGTTAAGTTCATGAAACCATGTAAAGTCTGCTATTATACTCGGAGTAAAGACGCCAACTCTTGCCTTGATAGAACACCTGTATAAATCCGTTAGGTATAGGTACCTCTGGTTTCTTCTTCACCTTTTTTGTTCCTGGTTTAATGAAATGATCTTGTTTCAGATTGAGTACTTACTTCAATAGTCAATAAATCATAGTCTACGTGTTTATCAATTTTAGCTTTCATATAAGACTAAGGCACGGCAACAGATTTACTTGCATTGTAAGGTATTTTCCATTTTGGTTTTGGACACAGAATTTGGATCAACCGTTCAGTTTATTATTTGTTTTGGATTATCGTCCGTTTGACATTGTTTGTCACGTTGTGTCATAAAGACAAAAGTTCATTATAACGAGTGGACAAACTTGTCCTGGCCATACATAGGAGTATACAAATCAATAAATAAAGATCTTGGCTTAAGAGCAAAAAAAACTATAAGGTCAGTGATACAATGGCAAAAGGTCGATGTGTAGAGCTAAGATAATAATAGAACAAGCGAGAGAAGCATCACTGCTTCTGATAGATCAGTCAGATTGATTTAATTATTTTATTTTTTTAAGATTATTAGAAGAATTTTTTCAATGGGGATGTCTACTCCGGGCCATTTTAATATTGACCCTTGGTAGCAACATCCACAGCTAACTTATAACTAATTTGTAAATATAAATGTCAAAAATCTCTTTTAAAAACATGATCTTAAATAGTTTATCGGTAATCTTTCTGCTATATTTTGTTTTGTTACAGTAGTTACTCATTTTATTTTTGCTTATAAAGGTACTTGCCCCTTTTGTATGTAAACATCTACTAAAGGCTTCTCTTTTAAATGTTCAAAATGACAACTGTCACAAAAAATAGTGCTACCGTGGTCTAGGCATGTACTTTTCGCAGAATTACCCACCAAGTTCAGTAGGACGTTTAATATACTTACGGTCTTATTAATAAACGGGCCTTAACTTTAAACGTCTTTTGGCTTGTTTTGACGCGTGACGTACTCCATCGGATAAAACAAGAGAAAAGACATTTAAAGTTAAGACGCGTTTATAAATAAGACCGCTTTTTGACAACATTTTTTTTAACGATAATTTAATTTTTTTTGTACACAAGATTATATATATATATATAAAAGAAAGTCTTGTTAGTTACACTATTTATTACTAAAGAACGGCTGAACCGTTTTGGCTGAAAATTCGTGGGGAGGTAGCTTAGAACCAGGAGAAGGACATGGAAGGACTTATTAACCGACTTCAAAAAAAGTAGTCCGAAGTTTAGTTTTAGTAGAGGTGAAACCGCGGGGCACAGCTAGTTTGTTTATAATAACCGCGATGTATTTAGTTTTACTACCAACGCTATTATAAGTATTGATAAGCTCTGAAATTCTACTGGTAGTTCTAGAGGTACAACGTTGTATCATATCTACAAATAGTCAAAACAAATATTACAAGTCAGTAGTACCATTGATACGTAGCGGAAACAAGTGACAGAAGTCATGATCACATTTTGAAAGAGTTATGGTTGCTATCAGTTATGTCATCTCTTTCGTCGCTAACGTTACGCGACACCACCACAGGTTTAACTCCGGGATCAAGGTAAAAAAATATTCTAAAATATCTAACTAGTAAGTATACCGAACTAGCTTATGTTTGTTTCTTTTTACTGGTTTTTATTCTTTATTGTTAAGAGGATCACCGACCCTACATTTTTTTCGTGTTTCTGATACAATTTTCGTTCCGGGGCCTTCCTCTTTTCACCCCCTAAATTGTAACGTATTTTTTTGTTAGTTGTCAATCGCTTCACTATGATGTATTTTAGGCCTACAGTTTTATTATTTTGAAGAAAGTTATTAAATTCTGCATAATAAAGCTTGTAGCTTTATAGTGATATAATATAAAAAACAGAAAAAATAAATCGTAAGTCCTAGTAAATAATGTGTTAGCTTTGTAAAAAAAGAACCACTGGAATCAACATTAAAAGGTAGAAAAGAGCTATATCTTATTTATGGACAAGTTGGCGGTCTATAGCTGTCTTAAGCTGGTTTTCAAATAAAAAGTTGTTTAATCTCATCTTAAATCTTAAATAAAAGTAAAAAATAAAATAAAAAAAATGGTTTATTGCCATTAAAACGTGAGTTATAACTATAGAATACATATGAGGCACAAATAAAGAAATCGTTTGCAAGTCAGCTTATAGTTTTACAACGGGTCCCAAACTAAGCAGAGCCTGTGTCTTGGGCACCCTGGTTCACAGTTTCTTTAGATGGAATTGCGCTAGTTTATACATACACATTTTCACATGAGTGGCCTTTATACATGAAATTACAGGTAATATATAATAGAATCTCAATGAATACAATATAAAAATAAAATTGGATTAGAATCAATATAGTTCGTTATAATTATATTTAGAATACAATATATAAAATACATCAAAAATAAAAAAATTGCTAATATTATTTTAAAATTCAAAATTAAGTTATCAATAAAATTTCAAAACAAATATTAACTTACATTTGCTAATACAGCAACGACTAACAGCAGAGTCCACCGCAACATGTTTGTGTGTTTGTAGTTGAAACCGGAATGGACCGAGACTGGACTAGTTACGAGTATGAACACAATGCCGGCCTTTACGATAATATTTTACACAATAGTTTATAAGCTCTACAACCTTATGTTTAAGATTAGTAAGGTGCAGAAGTGTAAAATTCAGCATCATCTAGATCAGGGGTCATACTAGAGGGCGCGCAACCCTATGGAGGGCGCAGAGACCAACCAGTACAGGTTGAGGTGTTAACCACGACCGATGTGAAGTTGGCAGCCAAACTTAGCGTGTTGTTATAGTCCATAATTACAGATTACGAGCCGTACCTACAGTACTTTACGGACTTAGGTTCGGCCAAAAAATAATAATACTTATATATAAATATACTAAAGAACATTAATTAAAACACTAACTACACTAGTCCTAGTCAAAAAGTTGAGAGAAAGGTGGCAAAAATATATATTGGAAAGTTGATTATTAAATGTTGAAATAAAGTGATGCAAGGCTAAGCCGAGCATCAAAAAGCTCGTAATATACGTGCAAGGTAGGTATCATCCAGGTAGGTACTAATAAATATACCTAACTAGTTGTTTTTTGTATGAATTTGTTTATAACTTTCACATGCAATAGAAAAAATATGTTTAGAAGTTTTTCTTTCTATCAACCTAAGGAAAGGGGCGTGTTTTGTTTACTTTGAAGAAAGGGGTCTAACATCTAGATCAGGGGTTCCCAAACTTATTTATAGCGCATATATAAGTTTGGGAACCCCTGATCTAGATGTTAGTTCACTTGTTTATTCTATTGCTATTTAAGGCATCTCTCACAATTAATGCTATCTGCCATCATATCATATCATATGTGCTAATTGTGTTCGGACTGGACCCGCGACAATTCTTATGTCGTCGACCCAATGACGTGAAGGGAACCCGATGTAGTTTGCGATAATACATTAAAATAACAGAAATATAGATTCGTTTTTTAATTTTTAAAGTATTTTTTGGTAATCACTGTCACTGGCACTGATATGCATTTTTTGGATTAAATATTCAATAGGAAATGTCCAATGACTCTTGTTTTTATGTATATTTGAAGCGCCTGGTATGAGTGTTGGGAACTAAATTTGTCATGTCTCCCATCACTTATAGTAGTGTCATGTACTCACACTGGACGCACACGCACACATCAGCGACAAAATGACAGAAATCAAATTGATTATTTTGTCACTTTAAAAATCTGTTAACAAGTCTAGCATATTAGTGTTATTCAAGTCAGTGCTGTTAGTGGTGTTGTTGGTCCTTATTAGTCTCTGGTTTTTGACTTAAATTGTTAGTTTTGCATCTGCCGTTTTATAATCAGCTGCACAAAACGTGGTCAGTGATAAAGTGTACAGAGAAGTCAAATGCCACCTGATAAATATATTATCATGCCTAATTGGAAACAGTAGTCTGGTGCTTGCTAATATATTATAGCTATGTTTTTGACCGAACTAGCTAACCAAGCGAAGCGTCTATGCCCTCAGTCTGTATTTTGGAACTTTGCTTTTTGGATCTTTTCACTGGTCGTAGATTTCAAGGCTTTCGAAACCATGGCAAAACTTGGCCTACGGGTTATACAGATTTTTTATATTTTATTCGCGAGTATATCCTGGAGCAATTCCTTCAAAAATGTGTAATTTTTTGACAAGAGCTTCTATCCAAAGCATGCCCGGCAACGATGGTCGCTTTCAGCGATAAGGCCGCCACTTGTGGCAATAGGTGTTTTTTGTAACAACAATATGGTGTTTATCTATCTCAACTTTGACTATACAACTGATTTTTCTGAAATCAAGAGATTGTCGTATTATTATGTAAGATAAATTAGGATGGAAATTTTATAAACATCTGCACAAGATGTGATCGTTAATAAAATTTACCTACTCCCTTTGACCCTTCAAATGCCTCTTAGATAAAAATTATTGACGGTCTCCATATGTTGAACAGTAGTTGGGTGTCTGGGTCACCGTTATCTCTGTCAACTATGATAAGTAGGTTTGGAACTTAGACAAAAATATTTGATAAAGAAAAAAAAACAGATTGGTCTACAGAAACGCGGTGATATTTTTAAGATAATAACCGTGAAGTTGTGGAGGACACGGACCACATTCTTGTGGAGTGTGTACGGAATGATGCCTTTAGGGCAACTATAGATATAGATTATTATAGATGTTGCCCAAGTAGGAGTTTACAATAGTACGTTGGCATGTCAAACATCAGATCTAGCTAAAACATTACGCATATTGTATGAGTTCGGATTGAAGAGTGTGTTCATTCGGTGCCCGCGGCAATGGACGCCGAGCTTAAACAACGTGTAACAGAAAACTGTGACAATGACCCCGATTTGGTCGGGCCAAACTTACTAAACTAACCTAATTTGACAGTTCTAAAATTGTCTCCTCTCTTTTTGTTTCCAAAAGTGAGAGAAGGATGGATATAATTTTAGAAACTTTTAGTTTAGTCGGGGTGTCTGGCTGAATTGGGGTCACTACTTAACGATGTTAGTCTACTTAACATAATCAATCCATTGCAACAAAAATTTTGCAAAATTAAAAAAAAAATACATATTTCGTTCTTTATACATTTTGGCTGATCACGTGACTAATTCGTATGAACCTAATCTTACTTATCTCTGTTTTTTTTTTAATATTGATAAGTTTTATTCTGCAATGGGTTCACTTTCATGGGTAGACTAATAACACCTTTAAGTATTGTCACACCTTTCAGTTACAGCTTGTATACCTATCTTGAGTTTATGTCAGGTAGGTATATAACCTCACCCTAAACCGGTAACCCTGTATACTAAAAACAAAGAGAAGGTCATACCTACCTCATCACTGCACTCATCATTGGAATTACATCATTTGATTCCCCCATCCCCTTTCTACAATCAGACAAATAGATATACTGCAAGACGCCACCGGTACATGGTAGAGATTCCACTCACTCGCACAAAACGCAACACATCTACTTTTATTGTGCGAACAGCTAGGTTGTGGAATTCCCTATTTCTCGTTAACTATAATCTCGATCTTTTGTAATTGCGAGTAAATCGGTTTTTTCTAGGCAAGCGTGCCACATCCTAGACCGCATCGTAGCTTTACATCAGGCCGATTTGTGGTCAAACGCAAAACTATTATTTATTAAAAAAAAAAAAACATGACGAACCTTAACAACCCGATAATCAGCTATTTAACAGAAAAAGTTCATACTTACCTAGATGATAACTTTTTCTCTCAAATTAGAGGTGAGCGAAAATAAAAGTTGTTCATTATGTTGTGTACCTATATAGCTATATATAGCTTTTTGCTTCTTTCGATTTGTACATCTTTGACCTAATATGCCCAATAGGAAAAAATCTTTATAAAAATCTCTTCTGTAAAACAAGTCTATAACTATTCTTTGATATTATAATCCATTACCAAACTATTAAGACCCGTGCTTACTAATCATGCGTTTGAATCGAAATGTCTAGTATTAGTGGTCTATATTTATTTAACTTTGTATTGCAAAAAAACTCTACTCGGTTCATTCAACCTTAATGTAAATTAACATAAAGCTTCCACAATATAAGTAAGTAGCTATGGATTTGTATATATAAATCGAAGACTGATTGACCGCGCAAGGGAAGCGTCGCTGCTTAGTCTGGTTTCTTTTTAGTCTGCGTCTTTATGTATGGAAATTTCATACTAGCTTACCGTATTATATCGTATTTTTCCAACAATTTAAAAAAAACTAGAATTACACGTATTACTAATTTACAAAAAAAAATAGTTGTCGGGGATTTGAAATGATGGAGTATGTTTCTTCATTTGGCGTTTATTATTAACGCCATCTAGCGGCTTTGCTGCGAACTACTTGAAAGTTTGATTACCTGTAGCGCCTATACGCCACCATTAACGAGGTAGTTATGTGGTCTACTTTTCGAATACCAAAGTAGGTACGGAGCTGCGATTCTGGTCAGTACCTAAAAATCGTCTTATTTCGTCTCTAAGGAAAGGTCTAGGTTTAAGATTGAATAACTTGTTACTTCCAAGTTACTCTTTAATGATAAGTTTTCTAGAATTTAAACTCAAGTTGGCTAGGTTCTGAGCTGGGGTCAGCTACACAAACTATAACAGTTGCTCTGGGCGGGCAGGATTCGAACCTGATTCCTTGCAATGGCCCAAGATAGTTATTTGAGTACTTTCAGAATTTCAATTGCGTCATAATGGTCGTTTTAACATAAAATAAGTCAGAGTTAGCACAAAACTTAATGTTAAGAGTCTACCAAATCTATCAAGAACGACCAAAATGACGCAAAACAATTGTACTTCTCCAACAATTAAAATAACAGGCTTGGGCCCCAGGTGACACACCCTGCCAATTCGCCAACTGCAACCAGTAGTAGCATCCCACTATTTTTACCACAGTTCTAAACCAACCTGTAGCGCCATCTGTGCTCAGTAAAAATAAAACGTAATTTGTGAACAGAATTTCATTAGTTTATTACTGAAGTATTATTTTCAGGTTTTATAATATTATTAAAGTGTTTAATATAATCTTGTCAAATTTAAAAACATGAATACAAGCACAAGTACTTGAATTGTCTAATTTGATAAATACCGTTTCTTGTGTAATTATTAAATTAAATTAGTCATTCAGGTAAAATTAAATTATATTATTTATCAATTAGGTGTATACTAAGCCGAAGCGAGGTCACTACGACCGATAAACTTTTCCTATAAAACAGTAGGTAGATTTTTTTCTCGAAATCTAAGTCGGTCCCATAGTGAAAGTTGTTCGTCAAGACGAGTACCGCGACCCCCCTTTCGACATGGTACACTTCTAATCGATAACTCTGTATAATCAAAAATAATCTAAAAAATTCTTGGTAATTTTATTGTCATATAAATTAAACTATTTCTAAATTTATTTTATTGATAATTTTAAAAATCAAAAATAATCTTAAAAATTCTTGGTAATTTTATTGTCATATAAATTAAACCATTTCTAAATTTATTTTATTGATAATTTTTATAAAAGTCAATTGTAGTTAATGCATTGTAGCTTGTCATAAACTATACATTGCTAACACAATAAAGTTAAAATAAAACATATATTAACTGTGTGATTTTCATTTAATTGTTTGAGATCAAATTTTTTTGTGATTCGTTTCAATACTTCGGATTTTTTCCTTCAATTCTCCTGAAACAATAAATTCATATTTATTATTTTTTATTATTTATTATTAATTATTTTGAATCAGTGGCAAAATTAGTGGTCTCTGTCTTGTATTGTAAGAACCCATATAGTTCCCACTGCTGGGCACGGATCTTCACAAAAAGTGACATAGTCGCTATGTCACCAGCATCAGAAAGCAAAGAAGTTACAGACACCACCGTCGAATTGAATACTTTTTTGGAAAATCAGTAAGAAAAATACCATTCCACAATTATAGCTCCCCACTAGGACTTCTCCTATATCGATGATGCCATGCAACACCGATGAAATGCAACATGCAACATCCAGACTCTAAGACAGATATTCAAACTCATCGTTCAAAGACCTGCTCTACCCGGGCTTCGAACAGATAACTACCAGATCTCGTAGTAAGCATACTAGCCACTAGACCATGGCAGTCGGCAAGCACCTTTATGGATCGATACCATTGACATTTTCAAAGTGTCAATGAATCATTGTAAATGTGTCATTAGATATCCGCTATGTTGTCGCTGCAGTGTGCGTGCGAGTCTAAGATCCCGATATACAACGACCTTCACCGAGATGTTCATTTAATAAAACTTATTTTATATTACATTTAATATGTCTGATTATTAATGTTATTCTACGGGCTTCATACTTTCGATTGGATGGAATTTGTCTAATAATCAAACTGGTGAAATTTTTAATTTTTTTTTTTTTAATTATTAATTAATCATATCCCGAACTAAAATATTGGCGGGCAACCCACATACAATATATTTACTGGTATATTACATGTAATATAAAATACGTTTTGATTAAATAAACATCTCGGTGAAGGTCGTTATATTAGGTCCTTACATATGAAATTGTCGTTTTATCGTACTGGCCACTTTGATCTCAAATATCTCTTCTTTGGTTAGGGATTCCAATTTCAAATTTATACAGCTATTTATTCATACATTTGTATTTCGGAAACCGTAATTCATTTGTTTTGTCCTCGTTTGGTTTTTTCTTTGCGTCACGCACGCAAAATGGAAAACTTGAAATATCCGAGCAAGCAAGAGGTCTACACATCCAGTGTGAGTATATGGAATTAATTTTAGTGATGATAATTGACAATGTTTAGTTCCCGGTATTCACACCAGCCGCTTCAAATCTACATAAAAACAACTGTCAATTCCTACTAAATATATAGTTCATATAGGAGTTTTCCCGCGTTCGCTGAAAACATGGCATCTTTGTCTGTGTGTTTATTGCAAATCTAGTGATTCTGCAAGCTTTAATGTGTAATATTGATGGAATTTTAACCATTATTTTCTTGTTTCTGTGCACAAGTGTGGGCAAGCGATATATAACGTGGTTTTCGTGTTCGCGGGAAATCACCATAGAAACCCTGGTTAAGTCTCCACCGCTTTACGAGGGTACATGATATGACTTTAACTTGACCACGATAACTTATTACTTGCTATTTGACTTAACTTTATTGATTAATAACTCGACAATTTATAAACTTGAAAAAATTGACGCTGGCAAATATACAAATCGTATGGTGCCATCAAACAAAAGAAAAAAAAATAGTTCATATAATACATGTCAGTGGTGGATACATACTCAAATCGTCTGGACAATGACATCTTCTCATATGCTCTATGATCAAAGCTTGCAGTAATGCCTTCTCAGCGACCAGCTTGTCGTTGGCGTCTTTTAATCCTTTGTTTTCCATAGACATTTGTATCATAGACTCTTTTAGTTTCGCTCTGAAATAATAAGATTACTTTGATTCAAATTAATTCAATTACAAAATATCTTTTTATATAATTCTTTTTCAAAAAATTTACTACTGACGTCCGTTACTATAACTTTTTCAGTTATTACGATTTCAATATCAAACATCGTGTACATTAGATTTTTTTTTTTTTTATCTATTATTATTGGTGATTTTTCAATGTTTTTTTTTCAGATAAGGCACAGAGAAATGCAGTAACAAACATTAAAAAATAACCGTCGAATTGAGTACCTCTTCTTTCTGGAAGTCTATCGAAAACATTTCAGGCAGCAGAGTAAATACAAAAAATATATATTTTAACGAATGCTTCATTTATATCATTATTTATATGTATGTCCCCAACTTAACCTTCTAAATGATGACGTGTACCGATTTGGAAATTTTTCGTCAGGAGTTTATTTTATTGGATAGATAGGTACTAACTGCCTTTTCAATAAACGCATCTTTAAACGTCTTTCGTCTAGTTTTGACGCGTGACGTTATCAATCGGATAAAACAAGAGAGTTTAAAGTTAAGACGCGTTTATTAATAAGACTGTTAAAGAGCAACATTTTCCATTAAAAGACAGTTAAAAACCTAAATAATAAAGTTCTTCCAACCTATATCGTCTCGACGCCGCTGATCTACTTTCCAGACCACTTAAATTACTATCAACTTTTTTATCAGTAACTCCTTTATTTTTCTTCATGTCTTTAGTTTTATTTATATTATTTTCAGTGCTTTTTCTTCTAACTGGTCTTTTGTCAAACACCCTCAAAGGTAACTTTGGTGTATAATTAGTGTTAAGTTTCACCAAATTTGTTGTCACCAATGTCGCATTCCCCAAATTTGTAGTAGACAAACTTGTGTTCACTAAATTTGTTGTCCCTAAATTTGTGTTCACTAAATTTGTTGTCCCCAAATTTGTGTTCACTAAATTTGTTGTCCCCAAATTTGTATTCACTAAATTTGCGGTCGCTAAATTTGTCACTATAGACACTGGTATTAACGTGCCGGTAGCTATATTCGGTAAAACATTTGCTATAGTCGGTATATTCAGACTATTGATTATCTTTTGCGATTCAACCTTTTCCGTGATAACTTTCTTAAGCAAGTCTTTTGGATTCAACTGTTTTTCTTTAGACTCTTCTGCGCTCACCAATTTGATCTGTTGGCCCCCAGGCAGTTTTAAAATTACTTCATATTCCTCACTTTTGCTTCTATTTTCACTGCTTTTCACTTCTCTAACATTGTTGTTGTCTTTTACGCTTCTTATATCTTTAATGATTTTGACATCTTTCGCGTTTGGGAAATCTTTAACACCCTTTTCAGCTGTAAAGTCTGTTGTTAAGCTATCAACGACGAAATCTATAGATTTCTGACTCATTATTGGTGGCACTTCAACTTGTAGTTTATCATAAGCTTCTTTTGATATATCCTTATTGTCTTTGTTAGTAATATCCTCCGTATCTTTTCTTATAGCGACATTACTGTGTATCTTTATGACGTTGTTTGTGTATGAGACGGTGTTTTTTTGTGTTTCTTTGTTTTTTGGTGTGTCATCGTGCTTTTCGACTATTCTGCTGATAGTAGTGACTTCGTTTGTTAGTTTAGATATTCTGGTTGTCTCGAATTCTTTAATTGCGCCAGATTCGTCACTTGATGATCTGCAATAGTTAAAATAGTATTATAACTAACATGCAATCATCAATTATTATACATGTTACATCAAAAACTATATAACTACCAGATGAACATTATTAGTTACTTTTTTAATTTTAGAATTAAATTAAACAAATCACTTATTTTTTATATTATTTTATCAACAAACACGTCAGGTAACTTGTAGGCATGGAACGCACCATGGTACGGAACTTCAAATAATAATTACCTGCTAATAGTAATATTCCTCTGGTTGTTAGTGGTCTGGTAGACTGAGTCTCCGTCCAGCAGTGGGAACATTTGAGGAGTGTGCAACTCCTCTGATGATGTGCATCCATCCAGTGACAGCAAACCTTGTCTGCAATTACACTTCATGTTCGAACCTAATTGGCTAAAGCTAGGCACGAAAGATGTCAAAACAAGACCAAGCAATGGCGTCGATATTTGACAGTTTGCCGCTTCAACTCTATCACATATTGTCGCCATTTTTTGCTCTTGCATTCACCTCTTTAGAGGAATGCTATAAAGCAATTGACAACATTTAATTTTTGCAAAGCATTTTGAGATAATATAATAAAATATAACTATATTTGTGGTACATAAATAAATAAATAAAATAAATATATAAATAATGTAATGAAGAGTTCATACTAAAAATCTGTCATCGTATATATCTGTCATCTGTGAATCATGTCAAAACAAACAGGAAAAATACAGATAATTAATGACAAAAAAAATTACGAGCTTTTATCACGAACTTTTCATGGATTTTCATGACTGTCTAAACATGTAATTATGTCATTATGAATAAAATAAAGGGATACCTTATATTAAATGTATCTGTCTATAATCATAATATAGATATGGGGGGCCATAACATTTTTATTGTTGTCAATTGATCAGATATTTCAGTTCATTTGTTGATACAAACCTGCTAATATTTTCTTTAGAGATAACTATTCTTTAGAGATTAGTGTTTTATTGTAGTATGCAGAGTTATCGGCTAGGTCGTACTAAGCCGACAGGAGGTCACTATACTCATCCTAAGGAACAACTTTCACTATGGCACAACTCTAACAATCGTGTTTTAGTTTATCAGTAATTTCATATCCATATCTTTATAATTTGTTTTGTATTATTGTACGTAGTTACATAGTTAAAATATATTGCTGTGTATATATTTCTTCTAAATCATGTGAACTACTTTATCTATTTAGTTATGTTTAGTACCTATATATTATTATGTTTAGCTCTCTAAGGCCGCTCTAGTTTTTGTAATATCTTGTATGTGCATGGTAGTCTGGAAGAGATTGCTTTAAGCGATAAGATTGCCATTAGAAATCTAGCATGTTTTTTGTATTGTTTTTATTTTTTAAATAGTGTATAAGATGGTTTTTAATAAAGAATTCTCTTATCTTATCTTATGGCACCAACTCTAAATTAGGAAAAAAATCATCTGTTCCATACAAAAAAATTAATGGTTGTCGACAACAAAGGTTGTTGTATGAAACAGCTGATGTTATTTTCACTAATTCAGAGTTGGTGCCATAGTAAATGTTGTTCCTTAGGATGACTATAGTGACCCCCTTAGTACACCCCCAACTGATAACCCTGTATATTTGATTGATGCTTAAATTTTTGAGTCCTTTATCAAAATAATATTTTAAACTTAGAATATTTTTTGTAGTAAGACCATAAATAACCTGTCCCTGATTGTTCCAGGTGCAAATGTGATTATGATTATTTAAACATACTTTGCCTCGATAGCTCTCTTGAAACCCTCGTCAAAAGGGTTGACATTCTGAAGGTCTTGGAACAGCCCCACCTCCTCACAGTTTCTGATGAAGCGGGTCGGAGTCGGGGTTTGGTCCGCTGTAACAAATACAAGGCTGTAGGTAAGAGGTGTACTAACTCAAAGAGAGTCACTATACTGATAATCTTATATATAAAAATTTGTTGCTGTTTGTTTGTCTTGCTATAACTCGAGAACGGCTGAGCCGATTTAACTGATTTTGGTTTTCAAATGATTGTGAAAGTTTAGGGAAGGTTTAAAAGGTGAAAAATATGAATAGTTGTTAGGCAGTACGAAGTTCGCCAGGTCACTTAGTTACAAATAATTTTTACTGTCATTGCTAGGAACCTCCTTAACCCACCCCTCTTCACAAACACACATTACAGTGTAGTTAAATTCAAGGGGCTTGATATTATTAGCCCCAACCCAATATATACTTTAAGGTGTCAAATAATACTACAGGGAACCTACTTACCAACAAATACAGCAGCCTTCTGCTCACATCCAAACTGCAGCACCATATCATGTTTCCTAGTATGCACATTCAGATGGTCTTCATTTGTAAAAGTCATTCCACAGTCAGGTAATGAACATGCAAACGGTTTTTCAGGTTCAGCCATTATAATATAGGTAATAAACTTGTATCTTCAATACATAGATTAATCTTTATTCAATTATTCTCTTAGAATAGTATTCTATTTCCTCAACTCATTTATAAGAAGCCAATTCTGTACTTTTTGTAGGCGTATGAGAGATAGTTATGATTTTTAGAGCATGGATAAATATAATCTGAACTTTGTGTTTTACTACATAAACACTGTTTTGATAAGATTTATCCTTGATATAAGAACCTCGGGAGGTAAATTGTCGTAGTTTAGTTTACAGCACTTCACACATATACGAAAATCTAGATGCTTGAATATTTGTCATTTTATGAGTTACACTGGATTAAATAATCTGGAGTAGCAGACGCATTGTCAAATAGGTATGTTAATTTCTTATTTACAACAAAAAACCAATTTATTTATTGTTAAATTATTTATAAAATGTACTCTTCGAATTATTTAACCAAAACCCCATACTCAAACAAAACATACACACTATACATTATACAGAGACACACACTGATTGACTGAATTTGACTGACTAGACAGTGACATTTGACACTAATTGTTGTTAGTAATTACTAGTAATGAGTTGATTTGTTCATTGCGCGTGGAAGTTAAGCTATAAGGGCCGTACCGCCTTGTCATTAGTATTATTTTATATTCTTTACATTTAGGGTTCCGTACGTAGTATTATTATGCCTGCTTTGGTTCTCTACCGTAAGTAGAGACAACTAAAGACTTCAGTCAGATATCTTCTTGCCACTTAAATGTGGTAGAGGATAAGGAACTACCATTTATATGAATAAGACAAAATGCTCGATTTTTCTTCTAGTATGAAACCGGCTTATTAATATTTAGGACTTAAACTTTGGGGTTGTCTCTTAAAATAAGTGTAAAATTCTTAGTCTTTATAATGTTAAGACGTTATACCTTGATTGGCTATAAAAGTAATATCAAGTAATATAATACTAAGTTGCCACCAGTGCTAACAGCACCAGTAATTGAAATATTTTAGTCCTAATACGTCATTTATAAACGATTGAAAAATATTTTTGCTGCATGTCTGACTATTTCAAAATATTTATGGGTTTTCGCAGTATTTTTTAGAATAAACTAAAATATGAAACACAATACTTTAATTCACTTTTATCTATTAATATACACTAATCAGAAACATATAAAAAATTAAAATTGCATTGTCAGTACACATAATAATTATATATAAGCTTGTATTTTAATATTATATAGAAAAAGTACAAGTGTATATTCGACGGGATATTATAAGTTCACGTACGCAAATATTGTAATATACACATGCTAATACTTTTCAAGGAAGATTGAACTGCAGTTTTGGACTTGAAAGACCTTTTACGTTATTGGAAAAGTAAGATGTATATCTTTCTGGTGAATATGCGTGAATTTTGAGTGGATGAGAGTGAGCACCACCTTCATGAACAAGGGATCTGTCAAATACTGGGTAAGCGGTCGATCTCTTCTTCCTCGGGGAATCCTGCATCTGCTGCGCTGGGTAGGGGTCTACGTAGCGGCGGTTGTTAATGTCACTGGTGTCCGCTGTCGAATATAATATCACTTGGTATAAAACAAATAATATTGTAACTTCATCATCATCTGTCATAGCCTCCTTTATCGCGTTGCTGGTTAAAAGACTCATTAGTATCGTACCATCTTCCTCAGTTCTGTGTTAATCCTCTCCATTATGGACCCGCGATAGTTTTAACTACCTAATGATTAATAAACTCAAATTGGCCTATTTATGAATTAATAAATCACAATACATTAAAAAGAAACATAATCACCATCATTTTAAGTTTGGTCTATTGTCCAGAAATTTAAACAAAATATAAACATAAAATAATAATTTACATTCAGATATTATCAGCCATCGCGCCAAGCCTGGGCTTGTCCAATGCCTAATAATACCTTGCCACGCTTGCCTGCTCCTCTGTTGTTGAAGATACCAGGTGCAGGCTGACCTTGTGCTTCTCCACCCACTGTGTTCTGCTGAATGCCAGCCATTCCTACAACAGCGGGGTTCGGTTCATTCTGCTGGCCCTTCCAGGGTCTAAAAGTTAAGAAGAATATTTTAAAAACCTAACATAATAGTTTGAACCTAACACTAAATGCGTGAGAACATTATAAATAACTTTTAAATTTTAGCATTTTAGTGTATCGCATATTAATATAACTAAGAGTATATCAAGTACTAACTTGTCAGGGAAAAGTTCACCAGGCTGTCCTCTTGTCTGGACAATTCTTTCACCATTGATTTCCACGACGCATCTAAGCCTTGCGCAGCATGTTGGAAATTCTGGAAAGCATTCAATATTGATATTATTTACATTGTAAATATTTAACACTGAATTAGAAATATTCCCGGCATACCAAGCAATTTATTTGAATGTGAATGGTACTGAAAACTATAAAATATGGACTAATGCCATCCTTGACAATAGGTAACTGTAGGTTTTTTTTTTTACAAATATTAACGTGCTAGAGCTCGTGTGCACTGTGTTTCTGCACATCTTTTAAAATATGGTTCCTTCTTACTGTTACTACATAGAGAGTTATATCTCGCTGACAAATTAAAAAAGCTTCAAATTTGCGTGTCTGAAACTCACCAACATTCTCATCTTCAATGTACTCGTGACATTCTAAAGCATTTTCCGGTATTTTCGGTTTACGACATCTAAAACAATCAAGACCTCATAAATGAAATAAAGTTCTAATAAATTTGTTTTCATACTATGTCCTCTTTTAATTGATTTGCTTACCCAACAGCAGCAATAAAATATTTTCCGTCTCGTATTTCACATCTGTATCGATGACATGTATAATGGTCAGACCATTCCTGCCAAGGCTGGTATCCTTTCCTTGAATATTTGTCAACGCAAGCCTGATCTGTAAATAAATAGGTGGTTAATATTTGGTCTCACTTCACTAGCTCAATAACATATTAATTATATGTATAACACAAATACTTACAGCTGACATCGTCAGCAAAAATAGTAGGCAGCGCAAAATATACTAGGAGAACAAGTCCATAAATCTCCATTTTCAGGATTTCTGTAACAGTATTTTTAATTTTTACTATAATTCTTGTTTGCTAGCCAATCTCTTACTATGCTAATTGTACGTGAGGGGCCTCCTAAAATACTTTTCTAATGACCTGATATTTATAAAACAACGAAAGGGAAGTATCTGTGAAAGCGTAATGGTAGAAAAATATTTTGTAATTATTATCCTGTTTCCGTGAAATATTTCAACAAACAAAGCATCGTTTTTTTTAGTTCCTCACGATACATTCGAAAATCCTAAGTTTCGTAGATAATCACGTTTGAGATAATGTGGTATGACTATATCTTGGAACACTTTGCCATCTTTAATAAAATAACACCGTCTAGTCTCAATCCAAATGCTCTTTTTTGACTGAAGAAAACTCATACTAAAAGCAGTTGAGGAGAAGTACTGCCAAATTGTTTTGCCTATTGTTGAATACGAATTAAAGTATTGCAAAACTATTACATTAGTATTACAAGCATCTGTTCTACTCTATTAGAGCCGAGCGGTAGGCAAATATTTGCAGTATCAATGTGTTTTAAAAGTAAATTTAACTCACCCAATACAAAAAACTGATTGAAATAAGAACTGTCTTGCTGCTATTGACGCAAGATCGATCACCGTTTAAAAACCATTAAAAGCAAAAAAATGTTATTAGCTTATCCTAACTACCCCGACTCAATAACGTGTTACAAAACAATCAAAAATTCTCTGAAAGCTTCTATTGTTCTTTGGAGCATTTATGTTTTCATTTACTTCTGAGAAAGAATCAATAAACTGTTTCGGTCACGACATATTTCACTCGTTTTTGTTTTAAAGCTTGTTGGTGATCCCTAAGAATTATTTTGATAAGTCGACGCAAAGGAAAAGTAAAAAAATATTAATGACAGTAAAGACATTGACATGATGACAATTTTGTAAAATATTGTCAAAAGGTTTATGATAGGGGAGAGTGCGTACGGTTCTAAATGAGATTTATTTAATTTATTAAGAGTTTATCAAAGATTATTTTACTAGTTTATGGGGAAAATACGACAACATTTAGTTGCGGAAGAAAACACAAATGAGGTGAGTGCAGATTTGGTTCTAAAAACTCCTGTTCTTTCCAGTTAACCGCATATTGTTAGGGAGGTGTTTTAGTAATTTTACCCTCAGAAACTAAACAAATCGTATTAAATTATGCTAAGCTTTACTTTAAACGTTTACCTTGTTTTGCATAATTTTTTTACATATACAGCACATTTTTCAAATCTACCTACAAATGAAAATAACTTCAGAAATGCAACTGCAGACGTATTTATTTTACATCAACACAATATTAAATATTGAGGTCGAATTATGTAGTGTTTTTTATTATAAATATGACAAAAGGATACGATGCGTCATTCAATTACTTATTTATGTAATCTGCTTTGAAATACTATGTAAAACTGCTTTCAGTGTTACATACAAATACCTTAATTTACTTGAATTTTTAAATCAGCTTGTAAAAGTGCTGAAACTTTAATCTAAGATCTGCGGGCTGTTTTATTTGTGGTGAAAAATCGTTTATGGGGGCACTTCACTTTTCCAGGATTAAAAGTTGCCTATGTGTTAATCCAGGGTATATCCTATCTTTATGCTGAATTTTATACAAAGCCGTTCAACAGTTTGAGTATTAAGTAACAGACAAACTTTTTCCCAATTAATAGCATGATGTTGTGATAAATTACTATAAATAAATAAAAATGGCCTTTATTCACTGATAATATTACAGTTTATATTTATAAACTAATGATGACACCAGCATCAGATGTGTATCAGCTTGTCCTCTTGGACATAGCCTCTGGTAGTCACTGTCAGCTTCTATCTTGGGCTAATCTGCGCCATACTTTTGGAAGATCATCCTCCCACCTCTTAAATTGTCTTCCTCTAGCTTTTTCCTGTCTCGAGTAGTCTCTAGGATACCACATTGTGATATCTTTAGTTGATTTGTCTCTTTTCGATATTAAGATATGTCCTGTACATTGCCATTTTAATCTTTTTATTTTTCGAGAGACATCTGTAACACCTGGGCCTTTGATTTCTTTTTCCATTTGAACTTTGGGTGCGATTATTCGTCCCATGTTTTCCATACATAATTCAACAATACATAATACATAATTTAATTCACTAAAACTAAATACAGTTTGTTTAGGGTCGCTACTGATTAATGCAACTCACAGGTCTCACAGGTGGTTACCCATTGCCAGACACATGGTGCATAGTACACCTAGCGTTAATTAGCCTAACATGTTTTTTAAATTTATTTTCAGATGCACTTTATTTTATTCAGGTTCATTTGTCTCGTGTCGATGATGATGATGATCCTCGTTTATTGCAATCTAATGTGTTTTTGGTTATCTTGTGTAGAAATTTTGCGAAACTCAAAAAAAAATTGCATCCTTCAACTTCGCTATCACGTGATCAATTTTTGTATGGCGAACGCAATATATTGTTTAATTTTGTTTTGCAATGGGTTCACTTTGACGTGTACACTAACACCGTTAAGTATTGTCACACCTTTCTGTTACACCTTGTATATATTAGATAGCTAGTAGATCTCTTTAATACTATTGTGTTGCTATAATCTATTTACAACTGACATAAGCTGTCTGAACTATCTACTTGCCGTATACCATACCGCTTTATTCAATGCTATCAGAAATTTTATTATGTATATAGCAAACGTTAGCTATTGACTTGCCAAATTTCATATTTGTAGGTTGAGTAGTTTAGGACTTTCATACAAACTTTAATTAGCACTTTGACTTTCTTAATTCCTGTCGCAAAGGCCCTAGATCAAAAATAACCTAGCTAAATATCTAATCCATGATCTCATTTATTCTGATACCTTATTTCATTTAAATTTGCTAATAAATAAATTTATTGTTATTTATAGTTGTAGTATATCTTTGCTGCCATTTAAGTGTGAAATAGTAAAAAAAAAATCCCATACACACATAAAAATATATATTTTGGTTTGGGTAAAAAAAACCTTGCTGTGTTTGAGATAACCATAAATTTAATATGGTTATCTCAAACACGACGTCTCGACACGTTACTATTACATGATGCTAATAGTTAAAGCTAATTTTAATTCAATTACAATTGTGCCAAATTTTACGCCTCTGTTAGAAGGATGGACGGACAAATGGTCGGATTGACAGAGCGAAACTATAAGGATTCCTTGTATTACTAAATAAATTTAAAAAGGGGAAGTTTGCTAGTGAGCTTTTATGAACATAATCGGTCAAGACGTTGTCAAACAAAATCGGTCAAGTGCGAGTCTGACTCGCGCGCTAAGGGTACCTTACCATTACCTACACAACATTCGTTCAAATTTCTTAACTGTTGTCGTTATCAATATAGAGCAAACTACGAGCTATCCTTATTAAACGGCAAAAATCACCTTCGTTGTATGGGAGCCTCACTTAATCATTTAATTTCATCTTTCAAAATTATCTCTATCCTAAGGTTTCCCGGAAGATATCGCTTTTAAACAATAATCCTGCCATTTTTCTCTTGTATGATTTATTTATCTTGTATTTAATTATTTTTGTGTGTCTCCAATAAAGAATTAATCCGTCTATCTATCTACATAATTTATGATAATTTCAAATCTAGCTATCACGGTTCATGAGATACAGCCTGGTGACGGACGCACGGTCAGACGGAGAGCGAAGTCTCTGTAATAGGGTCCCGTTTTTACTGTTTGTGTATGAAAACCTAAATATGTTTGCTCATACGAAGCCGAGACGGGCTGTTAGTTATCTATATACAGAGCTATTATCTGTATAAAAGATCTGTATAAAGTCCTGACTGCCTGACCCGACTGATAGGTCACAATCAACGCAGAGGCTTAACCGCGTGCAAAAGCTATCGTTCAATAAAATCGGTATAAACAGAATCGGTTAAGAGGGTTTAAGATACGTCTAAAAAATTGACCCTCGCTTGGATTAACTTGTAGCAAAACTAATAACTAATTATTCTATTACTCCTATAAGAGTTTGTGTTTAGTACGAGTAGGGATGAGTCATACAGATTCCATAAAGTTTCACCTGCCGCTCGTAATTGGTGAAAGTAACAATGCTGTACTTATGTGTAAGGTGTTCGCGAGCTGAGTACCCACAGCATTTTATAATCACATACGCATGCCTGTAAAAGGTCAAGTACTTTTACTTATGAACACGACAAGTTATTAAAAAAAAAACGATTATCGATTTCCGTTACGGCAGGCGCCTATGGAACTTTTTCAATAATTGCGATTCAAAATCAAACCTACGGAGTGATTTTGATAAATATGGGGCAATAATGGGGCAACTGGATAAGTATACCCTTTCAAACGACTAAAAATATATACTCCAATCGGTCCAGATAAAATACAGTCGAATTGAGTACCCGCTCGTTTGACGTTTGTTTTTTCGAAATTATATACTCGAGAATTGAAGAAGACAAGGCCTAATCGTATGTGGTTAGAATGTCGTTAGTTGTTTTTAACAGGTAGTTCTGCAAACTGTTAACCAGTACCGCCAGTTAATAAGTTATTCGTAAAGATATATTTAAATGTTTCCATTAATGTCATTTTTATTATATGGAAACTAAAATCTATACATATAATAAAACTGTAACAGGTCAAATTCTGTATTTTGAATATATTTTAATAATTTCTTTTGCGGGGGGTGTTATTAACTATACAGACCCCAAATCTAAAATTTATTTAAAATTTGTCTGTCTGTTTCTGGAGTTTCCAAAGCTCCGAAACTACTGGATGGATTCTAATGAAACATGGTATGCTTAGAGTTCATACAATGAGGTAGGATCTTATTAACTTTTTATTCCGGAAATCAGCGGGAGTTTCCGTGAGATGAAAGTCGTAATTAATTATAACTCAGTAACGCGTGCTTTGATTTGGATGATTCTGTTTTTGTTAGAAAGAACTAACTGCAATAAAAGAAAGAAAGAACACATTTATTATGTACACACAGAACGCTACTACTATTAAAAGTAGAGAAACATTTAAAATAATAAAGTAGGTCGAGTTGCAGTGTCCCGTGCGTCAACAAAGGTCAGCGCTCAGCATGATGCTGGGGATTGCTCTTCAGCGCTGATTTTCAGCGTGACCCTTTAGAGACGCGCGGGGTCACAAAAAATATATATACACATAAATAAACACCAGAAATACTTTAAAATGAGCGTATTAAAAACCTGAACAATAATGTATAATTAGTACATAGTCAATAATATGAAATAATAAACAAATAGAGAGTAAATAGCGAAGAAAAGACTAGCAACACAATAAATTATTATAAATAGATAGGTAACAAATAAAATTTAAGATGATGAATATTTATATAAAATAATTTTTAATTTTTAATAATTAATAGAATTATATATATTTTTACTAATTCAGTTTAGTTATATTTATAGTTTAAATTGATTCAATGCCACTTCATGTTGGAAAGGACAGATAAATAAATAAATAAAGTTCATGCAGAAGCACCGGATGAGGAAGAGAAAATACTTATTCTACGAGGATTTCTGCATCCCCAGCAGATACTTCCTACACATGATTCTATAAGTGTATTTATTTTGGATGATGATGTTATTCTGAAAGTAAGTGAGGGTTAAATCTAAATAAAATATTCCATACAAATCTTACAGGTATCTTTGAAACAGTTGCACTAAACGTATAATACGGCCAAAAAATACTATAATGACGAGTTTATAGCTGCGGCATAGATTTAGGATTTAGATAGGCTATAGCGACCGAGTAGTTAAAAGGGTGTAGATTACCGTGCGGGAGGTACGAGGTTCCATCCCACGCAATACGCAAGCAGAGCTTGAGCTATCTATTAAGGATAACACTTCAAGTTGAAAAATATGTCGCCAAGCACCTAACGGTGTGTTTTGGCGGCCTCCTTTGACAGCAATGGCATTCCAGACAATGATAAGACTTTCAGAAGGACCACTGACATAATTATGATAGGTTAGCAACCGCGAACGAAGTCGCGGGTACAGCTTGTCTATATATATCAAAGAAAGTCGTGTTAGTTACACTATTTATAACTCAAGAAAGGCTGAACAGATTTGGCTTGGTGGCATAAAACCAGGAGAAGAACTTGGATTTAACCGAATACAAAAAAGTAGTTAACCATTAGTTATAGTTTCTTTTAGTTTTAGTAGAACTACGCAGGTGAAACCGCGGGGCACAGCTAGTATTTTCTACAAGACAAGGCATATTATACATACGATTAAAGATTTTTTAACCGACAGATGAGTGAGCAAGATGACTATGATTTTATGTAAATTTATTATTTGTAATTATTTATTTGACATTAGTTTTGACTCAATTGTATCGTAGATATTTTACTTTAAAAGGTTGCTATTAATTTTAGAATAATGTTCTTCGCAATTAAAAAATAATAATTTGAATTTGAAAAATAAACTTTAGTACATAGGTCATTGGAAACAATTCTATAAAAATGTTAAAAGTGCTTCTTAAGGTGATATTTTTCAAAACATTGATTTTTCTACGAAATTTCCTAGAACTAAAATTGTATCGAAGAGATTAAGAGATTGTTCATAACTTTCTGATAACCCTCCGTACTGTATTATTTTGTCCTAAAATCAAAGAAACATTGTAACACTTCTACTTTGTCTGCAGTAACTTCAACCAGTTTCATTCGAACGAAGAGGAACTAACGTCTCCATCGTCAGACGAGAAGATGGACACCGGTTCTGAATCATTCCGTTCCCAAGACACACCCAACTCCATCAGGTCTTCCGACTTCGAAGACAACCCTGAGCAAAACGTCCTAAGACTACAAAACCCCAACGAAATCGACGACTCCTTGACGACACCGGATGTTTTCAAAAATATCCCACAAAAAACCGAAGATATCAAAGTTTTTGAAACACCAAAAAATCCGGTTCTAAGATTATCGAAACCCGAAGAAGTCAATGAATTGCTAAACAAAATGTCTTCTTTGAAAATTGATGGCGCAAAAGACGTGAGACCCAAGAATCTAGGTTTAAGTCCACCTAAATTCAGTTCTACCCTCACTTTGACTACCAACCATCCATTAATGGGCTTGGGCAGTCCAGATGATTTCCCGGATTTAATACCTAAGAAGCAGAAAGAGGATGACAAAGATCTGTCTCTCTCTAGCGTAGAAGACGAAAGAGCGGGCGAAACAAACGATTTGTACAGCCCGCAGAGAAATACCTCTAAAAACAACTTGTATTTTACTGAAAATTTCGTAACAGTTGAATCTCATTTTCTTACGGATAGTTTTGATCTGCCTCCGGATGTGATATCAAGAGTGGAAAGACGAAAGATTATACCGAAGTTTGAGCTGACGCCTCATAGGCTTTTAGAACGTAATATAGATGGGAATAAGGGTGAAAATGACTTGAAGGCCACTCGTCATAGTACGCCGAAATATGCGCAACCCGTAGACGATCCGACTGAAGAATTTCATTCTGGGGTAAGATCTTGGTAATATGATATAATACTGCATTAGATGTTATCTTATAAAATATCCTGACTAATCCTAACTTAATATTATAAATGCGAAAGTAACTCTGTCTCGCTTTCACGCCAAAACCACTAAACCGATCTGGATCAAATTTGGTACACAGGTAGATTGGACCCCCGAAAGGAAATATGATACTTTTTTTCAAAAAAGTAGTTCCCCATTGTATTATCACGATGGTCCAATTGCGAACTACGCGGTTATTACAAGTACATTTGTAGAAATATGGTTTCATCAAGTGTAAAATGTTGTCGAGAACTCTGACTCCAATGGCGTCGGGAAGGCCTCTTGGTTGGCAGTAGCAAGCTGAAGCAGGCTGACGATGACTAGCATAATATATATACACCGACATGTATAATATTCAAAAGGAAATGTCAGTTGTTTTTATGTATATTTGTAGTGGGTGGTGTGAGTGTGAGTGTTTTGAACTAAACATGTCATGTCTCCCATCACTAACATTAGTTCCATGTACTGACACTGCACGCGCACGCACACGTCAGCGACAACATGGACCACAGCTAATGTATTCATTGTCACTTTGACAATATGAAGTCCAGCGTACTTGTATAATTGAGGCCCGTGTATAACATATCTCTGTAGAGTTGATATTACGTCTGCCAGGTGGCCGAGTGGTGTGACTCTCCCTCCCAACTCCGCGCGATGCCTAACTTCGACCTGCCTATAGAAATGTCCAGCGCCATGGGAATGCACAATGTAAGTCGCAAAATCAAATTTCAAATTATATCATTTTTTTTTCTGTTATCCTGAATTAGTTTATGTTTGTTTAAATGTCATCAACGTCAATGTCGTACTGCTTATAATGACAAATTCAAAGTGTACATCTTCTTATGTGGCACCGCAAAATCTGTGTTTGCCAGCGTCGTAATTAATTTTACACAGAGCAAAATTCGACAATTTATTTTAAGTTCTAGAAAGGACGAATTGTTGTTTATTCCTTTTTTTGTGACGCGCGTGACGTCACCTCCCGGTTCCGGTTCAACGCTGGTTGTTGTCAGCCAGCATTATGTTGAGTTGGGGCCGGTTTGTGACAGAACGCCGTAATTAAGCTTATTTTTTATTTGTAAGGTTGTATTTTATATTGTTGTGTTTTTTTGTTGCAAATAAAATGTATTCTATTCTATATGTTAGAGAGCATCCCTATTCCTCTTTTTAATGGTAGGCCCGCGCTAACCCTCATCTACATATCATGTAATCTCCTGTAACTTGACACTAAAGATAAAAAGGATTTTGACTGAAGTTAATATTTAGAAACCTTATTTCTAATGATACCCACGAGATTGAATTTTTACTATTATTTTTTAAATATTGTTTCATATTATGTGTGAGATGGGGACAGAAGCTTTACGACTATGGGGGGTTTTTTATCTTCTTTTTCGTATATTTTTTTCATTTACCTACTTATATATCACTAATATCTTTGAACAGGATGTAGACACCCCCGACGTGGTGTCATCATCGACACAAGAAGAGCGTTCAGCGTACGAAGCCAAGTTAGATCCGTACACAGGATGTGTGGCGCTACGTCACACGACCCCCCGCCACACGCAGAACCAACGCAGGAAGATACTGCTGGTATGTAGCATTCCTTAGGTTCGTACAGGACGTAGAGTCCTTTTTACAGTGGTGTGGTGTCATCATCGACACAAGAGGAGCGTTCAGCGTACGTCAGCCAAGTTAGATATTTGAAAGACTTTATTCGTCACAAAAACGACCAAGTTCCATACAGCACCATATGCCGGCTGATTTCAATCATATTCAGCAAATAATTAATATGAAAAACATTAACCCTGCTCTTTTCATTTTTAACAGAAACCCAAAAAAGGAATGAGGTTTTTTAGGCAACTATATTGTTTTAAGTCTCCTATCTCCCTAAAATAACGCAATAAATGTATAAGCGCTAGCCGTATTCTGTTTTAAATATTTGTTTTTATGAAATATGTATGTAATATATAGATTTTTAGCGTACACTATAAGCTAATTCCAATACTGTCCTCGTACTAACGACCCCTACTCGGAAGCCATTTGCAAAACAACCTCATAACAAGTCTGCCAGTCCAGATCCCACGTTAATCATAACAATGCACAATCAGCTTGACACAGTCGACATTGTTAAACATTGCATCACGACATTTCACTCGCACGACTGTTTATTAAACAATTGCGGAGAGTTTCATAATTATGTGATAAAGGCTCAGAGTTGGTACTTGGGCTGTGTAGCTCGCACTTTCTTGATTTAATTATGATTCAAAATAATTCAATTACTAGGCGAACTGCAAACTTTTGTAGCGATAATGGTTAGTGAGGTCGATTGCCGTGCACGAGGTTCGATCCCACGAAATATGCAAAAAGAGCTTGAGCTACCGGTGGAGAAAAAACGTCGTGAGAAAACCATAGCATGGTAAGGCGTTTCCTCAAGTTGGAAATCTGTCGCCAAAGACCTAACGGTGCATTCCAGCAGCCTTCCTTGAGAGCCAGTGTATTCCAGACTAGGCATGCACCATCTAGGGCTACAGTGTCGGCGACTTCCGTGGTCGAGAGGGCTTACGGTCAAATGCCTAGCTGTGTTTATGAAAAACGACAAAAAACTGCCGACTGCCGCTGTTCGAGGCGAACTTCGTAGTTCTTACAGTCGAGAAATTACGATATATCAACATAATACCTATGGTCTCGCGAAGTCTTGTAGATACTGATAGCTTCTTCTATAATGTTGATATATATATATATATATATTGTTTCGTGACTTGTAACTTTAAAGTTATCAATACATTGTTGTACTGTATTGTTGTAGAACGTTTTTAGTTCTATCATCCATAATTTGCGCAGCGCATGCGGTGAAAAAACATTTTGTGACTCATTTTTTACACCTTGGGTTTGTTTTAGTAGTGATTTCTAAGGATCTCTATAGCCTATGTGACTCAGTGATAATGCAGCTTTCTAACGGCGAATTGAAATCGATCCAGTTATTTTTAAGTTTAAAATAGAAATGTTTCTTTTTTATAACATTAGTGTAGATAGTGTATGTAAACTAAGTCTTAATAATAAGATGGTATATACAAGATATTCAGTGTTTTTCCGCCTCGTCTTGATGTCAGCGTGAGATATCGAAAAATATTTTTGTTTTTATGGTGGTGTTTTAAGTCTGATACTGAGAGAAAGAGAAATAATAAGGTGAGGTGTGGCGGTGTGAGGAGGAACCACGCCATTAAAACAAAAATATTTTTCGATTTCTCACGCTGACATCAAGACGAGGAGGAAAAACACTAAATATTTTGTATATACCATCTTATTATAAATGGATTTCCGCAAAGTAACGCCTGATTCCATCAATTATCTAAGTCTTAACTGACAAGTCACAATCAACGCAGAGCCTAAACCGCTGATCCTACAGGCATTATTAGAGCAGTAGGTAGTGCCAGCACTCTACTGAGAAAACTAGATGTATATCTTTTGATTTAAGTTGCCTTGGTAACCACTTATTACACTAGTTGCAAAATTTTAGGTAGTACAGGCACTCATCTGCGAAAATTGGATTTATCTTTTCAGACTTATGTTTTCCTAGTACCATTATTCGCACGAGGTGTAAAATGAAAAAAAAACCGGTCTATAGAGAGTTCAGTACCAGGAGTTCATGAACTCGAACTGGTGTAGCGGCGGATAGTAGATAGTACCGGCACTCTTCTGAGACATTCTGATTTATATCTTCTGGTTAATGTTGCCCTGGTACCATTATTTGCACGAAGTGTAAAATAAGAGTAAAATGCGGTTTAATGAGAGTCCAGTATCAGGAGATCATACTCACAGTAGGTATTAGTAAAATTTAATGTCGTGAATGTGAAGTGGACGATATTTAGCGTATATAATTATATTACCGGCCAAACCCGATTTTTGTATGAATTTAATCATAATCGTGGTTTAAAATCAAGTCACTGGAAAAATTAAGCGCTTGCTGAATTGCAGTCCGTAGTCACTTTTTTATATTATACTATCTGTGCCCCGCGGTTTCACCCGCGTAGTTCCCCATTAGATTATCGAGGTAATGGGAAACTACTTTTTTTGAAGTCGGTTAAAAAGTATCATATATCCTTCCTTGGGGTCCAATCTACCTGTGTACCAAATTTCATTCAGTTCAACTTTTAGCGTGAAAGCGGGACAGACAGACTTACTTTCGCATTTATAATATTAGTTAGGATTAGGATGTGTCCAGTTAAATTCTAATGTATAATTTGGCTCCAGCCGCCGGAAGACGACCGTTGCAGCTTGGACAGCTTGAGCGCTTCCTCCATGGAGAGTGAAGAGGAGCCTCAGCTAGAGCCCCCCCTCGCGCCCGACACCACCGACAACCCTTCAGACCGCCCCACCGACCGCCCCTACGATACGGACAACTTGAGCGAAACGGACACGAGACGGTAAAATGCAACAATTTCGAGACGCAGGCCCTCAGGTCTGTAAGACTTACCGCGCCATAAATTAAAGGGACATACTGCCAGTGTGTTAGTCTTAAAGCGATGGTTATCGGTCGAGTGGTCAGTGGGGACGACTGCCGTACAAAAGGTACGAGGTTCGATGACGCCACATACGAAAAAACCTTACACAAGTTATTTACAGCGAATATATTTGAGTTAATACATCTTGTAGAATCATCGTTCTTGTGTAACGAACAACCATAATACAATATTACTAATAACTAAACAAAGCAATCATAATGTAAACATTTGTCATGAGAACTTAAACTAACAACTAATATTAACTAATCGTATATAAATAAGATTAATAAGTTTAACTTAAGTAAATATGAATTCAAATGTAATGTAATAAGACTTGCCTGTAACGAACGTTATTTAAAGGTCGATAAATATGACTTTACTTTACTTTCCTCCAACAGTTCGAGGTCGACTAATACCATCAGCTACAGCAGCGAACCCATACCGGAGTACTCGTTATGTGAAGAGCTCTCCAACGAAAGGGGATGGGTGTCCGTGCACAGTCACGCGTGTGATGTTAAAGTAAGTTTGTTTAAGATTAGCTCCTACCCGCAACATCACCCTTCCCGCCCGTCTAACTATATCAATGAATGAATGAATAAAGGAATTAATGAATGAATGAAGGAATTGTAGGGACCCAGGGATTATTAGAAATAAGCAATAAGCAAAATTAATATTGTGCTCTGCATTGTAATTTAGAAAACGTGCTGGCTGTCTTACTTCTTTTCCTGACCTTGTTGTGTGTTTTTGTGTTGTCATTTGTTGTTCTCCTTCTTCTTCATTATTATTTAACTCTTCTTCATCTTCAATTTCCATTTGACTTTCTTCAAAGCATCTTTTTACATATATGTCTGTTTCCCTGTTAATTTGTTCATCTTGGTTAAAGTCTCCGCTTGTCTGATCATCATCAGTATTTGATTGATATTTTGATAAATTTTCAAAATCTTCTTTTCCTATTTTAATTTTATTTGGTTTTCATCAAATCTTACATCCCTCAAACATATGACTTTATCAGTTTCAGGGTCCCAAAGCCTATAACCATTGACTGTGTACCCCACAAATCTCATCTCCCTTGCTCGCTTTTCAAATTCAATAAGTTTTGATAAATTGCTGTCTCCATACCTTATTTCAGCCGGATTTTTAAAATTTATAGCTGATGAAGGACATCTATTTATTTGGTAAACAGCGCATCTCACAGCTTCACCCCATAGATGCTTTGGCAGTTCAGTTTCAATCATGAGTGTTCTCGCTTTGTTATAAATAGTGCGATTCATCCGTTCAGCGACACCATTTGACTGTGGTGAGTAGGCATTTGTAAATTGCAAGTCTATATATACCCTTTTTCAAGCAGAATTCTATTAAAATTTGATTTTTGAACTCTCCTTCATTGTCACATCTTACTTTTCATGTATTGTTTCCTGTTTGTGTTTCTAAAAACTGTATATATTTTATAATATTTTCTGCGGCTTCGCTCTTCTTTTTTAATAAATATACAACACAAAAATGACTGTAATCATCTATTATAGAATGAAAGTAAACTTCACCTTCTTTTGTAGGAATTTTTACTGGTCCAGATAGACCCGTGTGTAATAATTCACCTATATAGCTGGATCTCGGCTGGCTCACCTGTTTAAAGGGTAGACGTGTAGACTTACCTTCCATACATGGTCCATATGGAGTGTTAGAGTAGGGCAGCTTTAGAATCGCTAAGTGCTTCCTGTTGACATGACCTAACCTTTGATGCCACAAGTCATTACTATGAGAAGTTGAGAAACATCTATGTGATTTTAGTTTCAAATCCATAGTGTAAAGTTTTCCAATCATGTGTCCTCATATTTCATACAAATTGTTATAAGTCTAAACAGAGTTGTTAGAAAATTTTACACTGAGTTTATTTTCAATTAATTTTTGTACTGACAAAAGATTGTGTGACTAGCCTTCTACAAATAGACCATTTATTTTGATATTTATACCATTTTGTTGAACAAAAAGGTTACCTCGATTATTAGCTGTTAAGTACTGTCCATTTGCTACATAAATCTTAGTTTCAATATCTAAATTTTCTACATCTGTAGCACACAATAAATATTCACTTTTAATTAGGTGCTCTGTTGCTCCCGAGTCAACAACAAATCGAATGTCACTTTTTGATATATCTGTTCCTTCACTATTCACACTAAACGCAGTAAACGACATCTCATACTCACTAACTTCTTCTGCTGCATGGCCATAATGATGGCCCTGGTTCTGACCTTGATACCTGCTTCTGCCGCTTCCTCGTCCTCTGTATGTCCGCCCACTTTGATATTGAAATTCTCCTTGTCCTTGACATATCTGCCCGCGTCCTTGTCCTCGTCCATTGAAAGTATTATGGCCTCGTCCAGAGCTGTATGATTGGCCTCGACCTTGAAATGATTGCCTTGGTCCATGATTTCCAATCCATTGCCGCTGTTATGCACAATTTGAAGCTTTGTGTCCTGGCATTCGACATGAGTAACAGATGTATGATGCTGCTATTGTCGGCTCACATCGGGAATGGTTCACTTTAATTTCTGCATCCAGCAGTCTGGCTTTAGTAAATTCCAAAGATATTGTTTTGTCTGTAAAAACGGTTTTAATTGAGGTTATGATGTGTTCATACGTGGACGGTATGGCCGTAAGCAACTGGCAAATTATATCTTCTTCAGACATTTCGCATCCTGTTGCTTTAACTTCACTCACAGCAGCGTCAAATCTGGAAAAAAAATCTTGCAATTTTTCAGACTGACCGCATTTCATCGTAATCAATTTTTTCTTTAAATGTAGTTTGTTTAAAATACTCCTTCTTTCAAATGTTTCTCCAAGCTTATTCAGCATTTCTCTTGAAGTTGCGCATGCTTTGATTATTTCTAAATGTTTGTTGCTAAGGCAATGAACTATAATTGATCGTGCCTTCGCATCATCTTTCAGGTACTTAGCTTGGCCGCCATCTTCGACGTTTTCTGATAGCGTGTAGCTCACGCCTTTTTCTTCCAATATTAAGCACAATCTAAATTTCCAATTACTGAAGTTGGTTTTCTCGTTTAATCGCGGGAGTGTATCCTTATCTCCCATTATATTGCGCAGTGGAAGCGTTTGTAGGGACCGAGGGATTATTCTTGTAAATTGTACAACACGTACTACTTTAACTCACTTATATTCAACACACACTATGAATGACAAAATGGAGAAATCAGGTTATAATATATTAGTTGCACCAATAGATCCTAGGGGCGCTGTATGCAAGGCGTTCGAATACACCTAATAGTTAACGTCATTTAAGTAAGTTGTTCGGATATACTCAACAGGAATGAATGAGTAAATGAATATAGCACACCAAACAAAAATAAAAGATACAGCAAGACAAATTTCGTGCTGAGGACGAATAAATCAACAAACTCAATTTCTGACTCGTAATGTGTGTAAGAATGAGAAAGTGTCCCTTTCAAACTTGATCAAAATCGGTCCACTAGTGCATTATATATTTATAGCAGATTTAGGAAAAATTGTATTGTCGTTTGTATGTCTAAGTCAGTTTTTTATAAAGAATTATTCTTGACCACCAACTTTTTTATACAATATGATTAGCTCTTTTCTACCTTTTAATGTTGTCCGTATTCCAGTGGGTTTTTTTTCACATAGCTAACACATTATTTACACAACTTAATAATTTCATTTTTACTGTCTTTTAAATCACTATAAAGTTACAAGCTTCTTAAGAAGTCATATTTTTGCGCTGTTAAAAGCCTTTATTATAATAAAACTTAAAGGTCCAAAATACACCATAGTGAAGCGATTGACACCAATCACAAAAAATACGGTTAAAATTTAGGGGGTTAAAGGAGGTAGGCCCTGAAACGAAAATTGTATCAGAAGCACGAAAACAGTGAAGGGTCGGTGATCCTCTAAGTCGCTTTTATTATAAAGGATTAATCTTGATATATTTATCTCCTTCATAATTTACAACTTAATCCTTCTTAAAGTTGATGTTAGCAAATGTACTAAACGTATGACGCCATATTTATAAAAAAAAAGAAGAAATGACAGCTACAGATCTGAAATTGTCTATGCCCATATTATATATTGTAATGTGTTTTGACATATTATACTGGTAAAAATATATATAAGTGTGTTAGGTACTTTTTTGATTGAGACCGATACTCTGTAACCTTTGTAGGTAGTTAGAGAGCTATATTACCAGCACACACCTGTTTTGTAACCAAACTTGCAGACTAATAAATCATTAATTCATTCTAGGTGATCGAGCCGTACAAGCGCGTGGTGTCGCACGGCGGTTACAGTGCGTCCGGCGCCGCGCTCATCGTGTTCAGCGCTTGTCATCTGCCGGACAGTGCCCGACACGACTATACATACGTCATGGACAATCTGTTCCTGTAAGTTCTTTATTTTTATATATATATATACTCAACTCAACAACTCGCCTGATGTAAAGCGACGATGCGGTATAGGATGTGGCACGCTTGCTTAAAAGAAACCGATTTACAGATATACCTACAATTATCAGATGAACAGATGTATACACGGTCAATAGGAAATATGCTGTCACTATGATGAGGCTTCGTTCCGGTCATATTCCGTCAAACAAGTTCAAATATTTAATGGGCAAAATTGACACACCCAATTGCGAAGCGTGTGGCATAATCGAAGACGTACAACACATTCTGATGAAGTGTGGTCGGAACGAGGCTTTGCGACAGAATCAATGTAGCGGACAGAATGTGGGCACATGTAATAGTGTTCTGGCGTCACCCACGTCGGATGAAGCCAGGACGCTAGCCAATTTATATCTAGCTATTTTTAAGTAGAATTATAAGAAGTTGTTTTACGGGAGTGACATAGTCGGCCACCGACAAAACTCCCAATACAAATTAATTGGATAAAAAAAAAAAACAGATGTATACTGAATAAATATTATTTTTCTCGCAAATACATTCCTACACAATATACGCAAACTGTCAAGAATTATTTGAGGATACGGATTTTGGTTTGGTTAAAAATATTTGATGTGTAATTGTTTTCTTTTTCTTTTGTTCTTTATTTCTATTGAAATTGTGTAATAGTCTCTTAGTTATAATTCTAAATTAAAGATACATACGTATAGTAAATAGTGAATTGGGAGAAGCCACTGGCTCCTGAGACACTGTCTTATGACTAGTTCTGGAGCCTATGGATACATATAATTTCTGTATAACAATTTAAAGATAAAATAAATAATATTTGTATTTGTATTTACTCGCAATTTGAAAAGATCGACGTTATAGTTAATATACAACTCGGCAGGGAGTTCCACAGCCTAGCTGTTCGCACAATAAAAGTAGATGCGTTGCGTTTTGTACGAGTGAGTGAAATCTCACTTGTCCGATTGCAGAAAGGGGATGGGGGAATCAAATTATGTAATTTGAAACAAAATGTATCTGATAAAAAACCTATTTATTTATTTTATACTAAACGTATATCATCATCATCCACAGATTTCCTTATTCCACTGCTGGGTACAGACTTCTCTCATATGATCTTCCGTGGTCATAAATTAAAATATATATATATATATATATGCAGGGTTATTTGTCAGAGGATAAAAATAAATAAGCTAAAATATAATAACTGTATACTATGTAACTTTCACTGTGGGACCAACTCCCAAATTCGAAGAACAAAATATCAGTTGTTTCATACATTTTGTCGACGACTATTCAACTTTATCTGGAACAGCTGATTTTTAGTACATAGTGAAAACGGGTCGTAATCATAAAACACTAGATTTTTTTCTCTTGAATTTAGAGGGAGCCCATAGAATAGAATATGGTTTATTACCACCTACCTGGCATGGCTAGTTACCACCCTCACGTTGTAAAAAGCCAAGCACCTAACAGTGTGTTACGGCAGCCTTCCTTGTGAGCCAGTGTATTCCAGACTAGGCATGCTCCATCTAGGGCTACAGTGTCGCTGTCTTCCGCGGTCGTGCGAACTTGCGGTCAAATGCCTAGCTGTTCAGGATAAAAAAAAATGTGACAAAAAACAACAAACAATTTTGAAACAAAAATAGTTCATACAATAGTAGGGAAGCATGTTTTTTGCCACAAGCCGATCCCAACTCAGCATGATGCCGGTTGTGAACAACCCGCGCTGGTCTTCCGTTCCCTGAATTTCGTTCGCTGGCCTGGTGTATGTGTTTCATAAGGATGGTTATAATGACTTCTTTTCGGAATTAATAACAGTTTGTCACTTGTCTATATGAGAGATCGCTTTTAGCGATAATCCGCCACTTGTGACACCACATGTAAAACTATTTTTGTTTTTTTCGTTTTTGTGTTTTATGTCTACAATAAAGCGTTCTATCTATCTATATGGACGAATTCGATCGAGCACGAAGTCTCAACCATATCTAGTGAGACAAGCCATCACTAACCTCTATTATACAAATACGCTGGACTTCAAATTGTCAAAGTGACAATGAAAACATTAGCTGTGGTCCATGTTGTCGCTGACGTGTGCGTGCGCGTCCAGTGTCAGTATATGGAACTAATGTTAGTGATGGGAGACATGACATGTTTAGTTCACAACACTCACACTCACACCACCCGCTACAAATATACATAAAAACAACTGTCATTTTCCTAGTGAATATTTAGTCCAAATCTAAATACAAAATTAACAACATTTAAAATTTTTTGACCCATAATTTTATTAAGATAGTTTAAAGATAAATCAAAAATGACGTATCCTTTTTTTAAATGTTTGTCTACTTTTAAGTAATTAGTTGTAGTAGTATAGGCCTGTGTGTACAAAATATGTGGTTCTTTTTTAAATAATAATAATTAGTGTGTATATGTTGTGGTGGTAGGTACGTGATCTGGTCGCTGGAGCGGCTGGTGACGGACGAGTACGAGCTGGTGTACCTGCACGGCAGCGCGGGCCGACGTCGCATGCCGCACTTCCACTGGCTGCACGAGTGCTACAAACTTATACACAGGAGGTAAAACTCTAACATGTACTTCTATTGTTCTGTTTGTACAATAACAAAATGTTTAGGGTATTTGGGGTTAGTCTCTTGTTACACGTAATGCACCACGACTATCGCAATCAATACTTATAACCTAATTTCTATCTATCAGATATTATTTACAACTTGCAATGCGGGTCGCGGTTGGGAGACGACTGCCGGCGGAGGGGGGCGCTCGGACACACGCTCTACATTTTTCTTGTCTTTAAATATGTGTCTCTACATTACAGATAAATACCTAGTTATCATCTGCAAACTTCCTTCCCCCAATGTTGGGAATACGAGTAGATACAAGAAATATATGGCACAGAAGTTTATCTACATACTGCGCGCGCACGAGTAACGCACTCATAGAAACAAGAGAGCGCCATTAGATCCAATCCTGGACAGCTTCCCGCCACTCGCCAATACGGAGATTGCTTAGATCGGATTTCACGGCATCTATCAAGCGATATGTGGGCCGGCCGACTTAGACCTATCTTCCTGACATTTCGATCCTCTCTCATTCTCTCTAGGTGGCCTATCCAGCGGAGGCTCTGGGCTCTCGATTCCCCCAATATGTTGGGTCTTATGTTCTATGCCCTAGGATAGAATATAGAGGATAGAATTATGATCGAGATGTACGTAGCTGTCGACCATCTTCCAAACCATGCTATTGCTACAAATCGTGATTAACTTCAAGGCTAACATTGTATAATTTGTTGCAGGTTAAGAAAGAGTCTGAAGCAGCTGTATCTGGTACATCCTACCTTTTGGCTCAAGTCATTTGTACTCATCACCAAACCTTTTGTCAGGTGAGCCATTCAAATAGCTTACTGGGACAAAACGCTTTTGACGATATGGCTTTTTGTTATGAATATTTTGTTGTTGAAACCAAAACAAACAACAAAATTACAGATAATTCATGACATCATTTTTTACGAGCTTTTGACGAGAATAACATTATTCGGAACTTTTCTTAGATTTTCAAAAATCTCTAAAATTTAAATTGTAACATTCTGAATTGAATAAAAATACAGGCGTACATTATTTTTCATTTATCTTTCCAATACGGTAACTAAAATTGGGGATCCTATCATTTGTAATGTTGTCCATTGTAGGTCACGTATTTTTGTCTTCGGATTATTATCTTAGGCCAATCAGAGGCCTTCGAGAGGCCTAGATACACTCATATCAGAGCGAAATACGAATATGGTGATGGTTTTTGATTTGAATTGTCATTTATACGTCAGTGCCACTTTCTTTTTTTGAACTTGCATTTGAAATTTATTTAATTAGACTGTTCAAAAGGATTGTAACTTTTTTTAGTGTATTTTTGTAAATATGTACCTATGTATTTCCAACTCTTTGTGACCCTCTACGGCCTAAACTGATGGACCGATTTTGATGTGCGAGTTGTCATTGGATCTTTCTTTATCTGCAGATGGTTATAGGTTATTATATATTATATACTATAGCTGCATCCCGCGATTTCACTCGTTAAGACACATTAGTCTAAAGTTTATATGATTGGGTATTTTGTAATTTATCGAATTGTTCCAGTTCAAAGTTCCACAAAAAGTTAAGATACATAAAAAATCTGGATGAGCTCATGGAACAAGTACCTGTGGATCCAAACGCCATACCGGAAATCGTGAAACAGTATGATGCGACGAGAAAGAGATAATTTTTTTTTTATAATATTTTGGCAAAAATAACCCAAAAAGGGTTATCATTAAAAAATATGAGCAACGCTTTTTTGTGAATTAAAAAAAATAGGAAATTGTACGTTTTTTTTTTAATGATTTTGGTAGTTTATTGTGTGTTAAAGTGTCATACTGACAGATGACAGATGCACTTTTTTATAGTATTACTTGTTCTAAAGATATATAATGATAACAATATATATAAGCGATTGATATGTTTTCTCATACTCCGGGTTCATCCCATAATGACAATTCAGGCTGAGTTGTACTAAACCGAAATGAAGTCACTTTGAGATTTTGTTTTTTTTTTACATTTCTAAACAGTAGAATTCAATTTTGAAGTTTAAAATCGTAATAGCCAAAAAAAAAACGTACAATTCTACAAAATTATTATTAGCACTATTTTTCGTAGTCGAGTAGAAAAAAAAAGCAATAAATGGTCTGTGCGAGTAATGTTGAAAAGAAAATTGCTTTGCAATATATATAGAGTTGTAAATTAGGGTTGTATTTAACCAAACGGGGACACTGTACTTATCAAAATGTGCAACTTTCAGTATGAGACCAGTTTTTTTATTATTTCTTTTCTTTCAAATTTCAGGTCAGCCCTATAGGAAAAGTTGTTAATAATAATTAGTATAGTGATCCCTTCTAGGCTTAGTATACCTCTAGCCGATAAAAGGTGTGGGGTTATATGTAAGGGGTATATTAAACCAAAGGGGGACACTGTACTTACCAAAGTGAACAAATTTGGATATGAGACCAGTGTTCCAATTTCTGATCAGCTCCATAGAAAAAGTAAAATATGAGTATAGCGACTCCCTTTCGGCTTAGTTCACCCTTTACCAGTTATGGTGTAGAATCGTCTTGCGTACTTTCTAAGAATAATAAATACTTAATGCATTTATTTAAAAAATCGCCCAAAAGGAATTGATCCTGTAAAATATTTTTCCATCTATATGTACCTAAAAAAATATGTAAATACCTATCTACTAAAAAAATCATTTATTTTTTGCCCCCCTTGTAAAATCCAAATTTTATTTACTTCATATATTTTTATGTAAAATATTAAAATAAATAGTAATTTATTTACTTAGTAAAATCTATTAGAAGAAAGAATTACACTTATCAAGCATTCCATATCTTATAAAGACAACAATAATCGACGGTAAAAAAGGCATTCCTCGCTTGTAACGCTTGTCTAACCACCCTCATGTTGAAAATTCTGTCGCCAAGCACCTAACTGTGTGTTCCGGCAGCATTCCTTGTTCCTGATACTTACACGCCACACTAAAATTAGGGCCTTTAGAACGAAAAACGAGATTCCTTGCTGAAAACGCGTGACGTGTTTAACGTTATGTTGACGCAATATATTATTCTCATGATGCATAACGAGCGCGTTCCGTGTCACGGCACGATATAAAATATGGCTTAGTGAATACTGTTTCACGTAAATTCTACGCGCTTAAAATAAAACGGGCGCGTTACGTATCGAAATTTTCATACCTAACTAAAATATGCGAATATGGGCCCCAGGGCCCATATTCGCATATGGACCCTGGGGCCTAATTTTTGGAACTTTCGAATGAATTTATCACTAATTGCGTCACTTAAGATCGATATTCAAAAAGTCGCGTTCTTATCGTTAGTCAGTGACGTCATTAGACATTCGAACTTTTCAAAAATAGAGCCCCTGATAGTATTTAATCTAGATTTATAGTAGAAAAAAAAATAACGCTTTCAGTGTGTCGTTACATGATAGCTCTGTTATGTAGCTTAGTTTTGGTTAAATAATCTTGTTTAAATATGTATTACTAAAGGAATAAAGGTCATAGCACACCGCAACTACTTCACCACAACCTATAAGACTAAAAAATAATATTTTATCAACCTTCGAAGAACAAAATTTGAAATTGGAATAAGAATATGTTTATTTGCGTAAGATGTTCATGCTAGTAAAAGGTACAATGGTTCTTTTTTTGAAGTACGTGCTTCTGATTTAAAAACGTCGTTCGTTGCACATCAAAGCAATTGACAACATTTTATTTTTGCCAAGTGATGGAAATTCGAAAACCATTTCGAGATAATGTAATGAATAGTTCATACTAAAAATGGTACCAGATTTTTATATCTACTTTCGGCAGAGTTATTAACAAAGAACTGATGAAAATTCCGTCAGATGCCACTAATAAACAAAATATGATGGTCACTGTCATCAGTGAACCGTACCAATACAAACAACAGAAATACAGATAATTAATGACATCATATTTTAACGAGCTTTTGACGATAATAACATTATGCTGAACTTTTCTTATATTTTCAAAATATATCTAATAACGTAATTATTATATACTGAATAAAATAAAAATCGTATTAAAAATAGGAGGTAACATTTTTGTCCAATGTCAATTGTCGTTGTTTGTTGCTCTTTCACGTAAAAACTTCTGAATTGATTTTGATGAAATTTATCACCAATATAGCTTGTCCCGGAGGTTAAAAAGTATCCTATAAGTTATTATAGGATACTTTTTATCAAGGAAAAATTGAGTGTTCCCGTGGGATAATCAAATTCTGCGGGTAACACCGCGGGGCGCAGATATTTTTACCCAACCACGAAAGAAGGTGGGTCACGCCCTAGTTTCTAAACGGCTTGTCGTATTTTTATGTGAGTGGTGTCAATAGATTCGTCTTGCTATACTAGCTGCATCCCGCGATTTCACTTGTTAGGATACGTGGCTCTAAAGTTCCTGTTGGGTTTTTTTCGAAGTCACTTTTAACCACTTGTTTTATATTTGCTACAAGAAATACTTTTTGCTAATCGTTGCGATATGCTAAGACTTTTGTGACCTTATATTAATTTAGTCACTAAAAATGTGTGAAGAGAAGAAAAGATAAATCGTTTTTGATACACTGCCAAAATTGATATATATTTATTATACTTATTTCACTTTGCTAAATCGTTGCCATAGTTTTGTGTGTAAATATTTTCGGTTTAAGCTACTAAGTATTGTTAATTAAGTATTCTTTGCTCATTTTTTTTTCTCATAGATATGTTTCTACAACGAATTAATAATAGGCACAGATTAAAAGACATACATATTTAAGGAAATAGGTCTTAATTATTTTGCCATTGTCTATGTTTTATTTACTTTAAGGCCAGTATTTTTTCTTTTTTTTTTTGTTATATATGTATTATCTGTAGTCAAAGAGATCTTAAGATGAATCTCCGATGTAAAAAGAGCTTTAATGTATGTTAGTATTTAGTTGTTTTCCAAATTTTCTCACAGACTTTCTTGAATATTCTAAATACACAAAAAAAACGTATATTATATCAAAAATTCAATATGCCTGATTATTTACATTCCTATTTGTTTAAATATTTCTACCGCTAAATCTCAGTAGACTTTTATACTTATCTAAGTTTTCTAAGCATATTTTTCTACTTACTATTTCATAATAACAAAAACAAACTTGCATCTTCTAGTTCAAAGAATCGTCTAGCTTTAGAAAATCTGTTTTGTTGGTGCTTACTATTTTTAGCAAAATACGATCTCCAAACATGGCAAGACTTTTTTATGTCAGAATCTCTGTAATGAAAAACTTGTCTTTTTTTCATTAGTAAAATTGCACAGGTTTCACTAATATAATAATTTGTTTATAAGAATTTACATTTAGCTTTAATCGAATGATAATAAATTAGATAATATATAAGATAGTTGTGTAATGGTTGTTGCACACCACATCTGCTTAACTTAAATAGTTCTTAAAAAGTTCTTTGACAAAAAATTGACCACTGATGTACATTAAGTAAAGTGCTGATAGAACATTTTTCGTTATTTTGATTTAAAAATACAACCCCTCTGGATCGATTTTCATAAAATGTTAATGAGGCCACTGGAGAAGACAAAAAAAAACTAAAAACAAGGAAAAATAAATGCGAATTGAGTACCTATTCCTATTTTGGGAAGTCAAGTTTGGTAAAAATATGTAAGTATTTAGTGGCATATGTTTATATCGGTTAGTGTGAACAAGCTACAACTGTATGGGAACAACCCGAAAATTAAGACAAATCAGCTTTTAAGTGCATTGTTTCTACGGCCAATTAATATTTTGTATGCAAAAGCAGTTTTTTTTTGTTAGTCTATTTCCTAGTTGGTTCCATAGTAAAAGTTGTTCTTAATACTTAAGAGCTTACTGTAACCCATTTTGACTTAATATAGCCCTATATATATATATTTTTAATTAACTTCTCAAAATAGTAGGTGTTCACTCAGTTCCACTGTATTTTTTCTTTATTTTTGTTACATGATTTCTTATAAGGACGATAAATTTAAAAAAAAACTTTTTTTTACTAAAAAATAGCTCTGCAGTGGTTTCGTTAATATTTAATTCAAATCGCATCAGATTTTTAATTGAAATAACAAATTAAAATCTGTAATTTTTATTTTTAAATACCAAGTTAATTCAACGGCAACAGAACACAAAATTGTTAAATAAAATTGAATTAAAAATTTCAAAATAAATGTATAAAGTCTAGGCATGCTCCGTCTAGGGCTACAGTATCGCTGACTTCCGCGGTCGTGCGAACTTGTGCTCAAAAGCCTAGCTGTAAGGTTAAAAACAACTGCTTGCAAATGAGATTTACTAGCAAATAAGATACATAAACGACAATTAGCTTCAAGTCGAGACGATGCGGTGTGCAAAACAAACGTGTTTAGTAATTCCGGAAGGCACGGACTTTGTATTGAATTATTAGATCACGCGCCAATAAAAAAAAGTTTCGATCATATAACTGATCATCTTGTGTACCTACTTTTTGTCCCACTGGTGGGTCCACGATGGAGAGTAATTTCTCGTGGACCAACTGATTGAAAATCTACAAATTGTATCACTTGTGGGTCAAATTAGTAGATTTTCAATCAGTGGGTCAACGAGAAATTACTCTCCATCGTGGACCCACCAGTGGAACAATATAGTGAAACCACGAGAAAACAGCGTATTGTACACAACAGTATTGATTACTTAATTGATGATGGCAACAATATTGTGAGAGCAGGTGATATGATTGCCTTTTTAGAATATAACACAAACTAAACTGACATTTCTGACGTTTGAAACAAAGTGAGAGGTGACAGTTTTAAAACTGTCAAGTAGTAAGTCTGACCCCAATTCGGTCAGACTTACTACTCGTATCGAGGTCAACTGTCGTTTAACAGTTTCGTTATTACTGAGGCGCATGGCAGACGGCGATGGGCGGGCGGTCTTTTTGACCGCTACGCGAAGCACTGACGACGCGGCTATTATGTTCTCCATGTGCGTTAAAATATTTATTTGCGACGAAAAACAAACTGTCACACATTTTATAAAATCTAACTAAAGTTACAAATAACTGCTTACTGTCACAACACAACATAATGTTGGTTGAAACAACCAGCGTTGATCTTTCGTTGGAAACGGGAAGTGACGTCACGCACGCCACACTCTGCAGTTTTACTTTATTCTGTAGGTATTGGTAATGATATGTAGGTACACAAATGCAAAATATCAGTAATAAATTATAATAATATATAATGAAATAACAAGTCAAATAAGTTTTGACCCCTATAAGGTCACGTTAACGACAAGGATTCCCCATGCCCAAACGTACCCGTCAAGGCTAGCAGCGTTCCGCCTCTGAATGGCCAACGTGATACGTTGAGCTAAAAATTTACCCGAACGGTGGTCACGCCCACAGCTCCGCAAGCGACGTCCCAGATCCACTTTTTCGCTTCAGAGCCTCACTCCGAGAGGTTATATGTGTATTGAACACAATATTTTAACAAGTTTTTAAAATAAAAACACTGTTAGGATTCTCTTTGTGCTATCGTTCGCGGTCAAACTGACCGGCCCGCCCCGCCGCGGCGCCGTCTGTCGTCAATACAGAAAACTCTCGCGTTAATTACAGGACATTTTTAAATGGCGATTATAGCGGCCATAGTGATAGTGAGACTGTCATCATAGCTCAAGCTTTGCCTAGTTTGGAGCCTGAAGACCTTTGTGTGGATGCTTTCCCATATATATTATATCCCTGCCCTGTAAGTCCTTCCGGATTGGCCAGTATATCAGTGTGTAGGTGCATAGTACATGTCTGTATGTGTGTGTGTGTAGTGTGTGAATAAAGCGATGAAGATGAAGAAATCGATTTTAACAGTTATTGTCGTTGGCGATCTTTATAAAATAATTCGTTTAATCCCACTTGTTCTGTTGAGTAGATAACTTATTAGTATCGAACATAAAGGCCTGAACAGATGAGGGACCCCGCCGTACTTTTTACCTGACTGCGAAGGGAGGGTTATGTTTTTAGTGTAGGTATGTATGTATGTATATTCCAATACTATATACGTCGTGATTCTAAATTGAGTGTCTATATTTAAAGAATATTTAAAATTAAATACCTGTGTTTTTCGTTTAACCCACTTTAGCACAAATATTTTGAGAAAACTTCAATTGAAGTCATGGTCATCCTAAGTCGCGGTGGCGACCCGTTGCGAAAGTAGGTCACGGCGACGTCAAGCGCGTTTGCATGACCCACATTTGTGTATTCGCGCGTTCACGTGAACATATTTCCCCAGTTTTGTTTACCTAAACAAAAGGCCAAAAAACATTATGTAACGATGCTGATTGCGTGGTAAAAATATACGCAGTCAATTTAGAATTCAGATTTTTTTGTTTTGCCATATAAAAGATATTTTTTTCTGCTTGTTTTTCTATTGTAAGACGATTTCTCCATCTACAGTCTAATATTCCTAGATAGTTAAATGGTCGAGTGATAGAAAGTGTTTTCGAAATGCCCGTTACATTTAGACGTGATTGTAAGCACAATATGTGACATATATATTAAGCACATTATTATAAAGTACAATAAAATGAATGTCATATTTTGTATGTATAATAAATCAAAAAACGTATGTACTTTTTGTTTCGTTTTATTTAGAAAACTCTTATAAATTCTATTTGGTACTCTACGGGTAAGTAAAATTATTAATGGTTCAGCTGTGATATTTTTTAGGATATAATAAATTTTATATGAAACAAAAAACAATAGTATACACAATTAAAAAAATATTTCATTTTTTTATTGTGTACACATTTTTTTAATATAAAAAATAAATTTACTTTATTACTGCTTTCTGTCACAAACCAGCCCCTATTCAACATCATGCTGGCTGAAACAACCAGCGTTGATCTTCCGTTGGAACCGGGAGGTGACGTCACGCACGTCACAAGCAGTTAAGTAGGAGTGAAGAAACAATTCGATATAGACATGTAAAAAAATCTTAACATGAATAAAAGAAACGATAGTCGTTTTATGTATATTTGTCGCGTGTAGCGGGTGGTGTGAGTGTTGTGAACTAAACATGTCTCATCACTAACTAAAAAATTAGTTCCATGTACTGACACTGCACGCACACGCACACGTCAGCGACAACATGGACCACAGCTAATGTATACATTGACACTGACAATCTGAAGTCCAGCGTACTTGTGTCCTTCAGGTATGTGGAGTCATCGTACACATGTGGTAAGCATCAAGTCGAACAACTTACAACTGACCAATCCAGTATAAACTTTAGTACTTACTTAGTCGGCGTAACGACCCAACCGTGTCTTGGCCTCCGATACTAAAAGGAACTCCTCTCTGTCCTTTGCCAGCTCGTGCCAGGTATCAACTCCTAGCTTTTGGAGATATTTCGGATTTTTTTGGAAACTTAACTTTATTCAAATTACAATAAGGACAAGCAATTTATATCGATTAGGCTAACTGTATCCTTGAAGATTTCATTATTGATAATTCTTATGCAAAAACTAACATAATTAGAACCAAAAAAAAAATGTCCGTGTGGCAGTGTCCCAAGAACGCTGGCAGTATTACCGCGTTAAAATGCCACAGAAATACTTTGAGCAAGGAATAAGCCAGCTCTCTTGTCACCAGTGGCATCTATGAGTTGTTATAGTCGTCCAGTGTGCAAGAAAAAAAACGGCTGTTCCATAGATTTTGTTGACTGTCTATAATTTTCATAAAAAATATTATTATTATGTTATATTACTGATATTTTTCTCAAATACCGAGACAATAAATTTAAAAAAACAGTTCTATTTTCGAGTATTTTTATTACACGCTTTAATTTTTTCAAATTCGTATGTTGTCTTTCTCTTCTTAAACTCTAGTATCTCCATTTCTAGTTTGTGTCTCTCTCTCGCATGTGCCGTCGACAATGCGTGCGTCTCTTTCTGCTTCTCAAGGTTGAACTTTAGTATTTCCAAGTGTAATTCTTCTTTTGTAGACAATGTGTCTGTGAAAAAATACTGCCTTATAAATAAACGCAGCTCAACTTTAAGACTTACTATGAAATTATGGCAAATAAACGTTTACTTCACTTTACTTTAGCATCTTTCGTCTTATTTTATCCAATAGAGAACGTCACGCGCCAGAGCAAGACAAATGTCGATTTACGTTAGGAGATGCGTTCAATAATAATTCTGCTAAACAAAGACCCCAGTCACACTGACTAAAATAAAAGCTCCTAAAATTAAACCCATCCTTTCCTTACTTAACTCATTATCTGTAGTAAAAGAGATCTTAAGATGAATCTCCGATGTAAAAAGAGCTTTAATGTATGTTAGTATTTAGTTGTTTTCTAAATTTTCTCACAGACTTTCTTGAATATTCTAAATACACGAAAATAATCTTATATTAAACCAAAATTTACATTCCTTTTTATTTAAATATTTCTACCGCTAAATCTCAGTAGACTTTTATACTTATCTAAGTTTTCTAAGCATATTTTTCTACTTACTATTTCATAATAACAAAAACAAACTTGCATCTTCTAGTTCAAAGAATCGTCTAGCTTTAGAAAATCTGTTTTGTTGGTGCTCACTATTTTTAGCAAAATACGATCTCCAAACATGGCAAGACTTTTTTATGTCAGAATCTCTGTAATGAAAAACTTGTCTTTTTTTTCATTAGTAAAATTGCACAGGTTTCACTAATATAATAATTTGTTTATAAGAATTTACATTTAGCTTTAATCGAATGATAATAAATTAGATAATATATAAGATAGTTGTGTAATGGTTGTTGCACACCACATCTGCTTAACTTAAATAGTTCTTAAAAAGTTCTTTGACAAAAAATTGACCACTGATGTACATTAAGTAAAGTGCTGATAGAACATTTTTCGTTATTTTGATTGAAAAATACAACCCCTCTGGATCGATTTTCATAAAATGTTAATGAGGCCACTGGAGAAGACAAAAAAAAACTAAAAACAAGGAAAAATAAATGCGAATTGAGTACCTATTCCTATTTTGGGAAGTCTAGTTTGGTAAAAAATATGTAAGTATTAAGTGGCATATGTTTATATCGGTTAGTGTGAACAGGCTACAACTGTATGGGAACAACCCGAAAGTTAAGACAAATCAGCTTTTATGTGCATTGTTTCTACGGCCAATTAATATTTTGTATGCAAAAGCAGATTTTTTTGCTAGTCTATTTCCTAGTTGGTTTCATAGTAAAAGTTGTTCTTAATACTTAAGTGCTTACTGTAACCCATTTTTGACTTAATAGCCCTAAATATATATATATTTTTTAATTAACTTCTCAAAATAGTAGAAGGTGTTCACTCATTTCCACTGTATTTTTTCTTTATTTTTGTTACTTGATGTTTATAAGGATGATTGATATAAAAAAAAAAAACTTTTTTTTACTCAAAAATAGCTCTGTAGTGGTTTTGTTTATATTTAATTCAAATCGCATCAGATTTTTAATTGAAATAACAAATTGAAATCTGTAATTTTTATTTTTAAATAACAAGTTAATTCAGTCGGCAACAGAACACAAAATTGTTAAATAAAATTGAATTAAAAATTTCAAAATAAATGTATAAAGTCTAGGCATGCTCCGTCTAGGGCTACAGTACGCTGACTTCCGCGGTCGTGCGAACTTGTGGTAAAAAGCTTAGCTGTTAGGTTAAAAACAACCGCTTGCAAATGAGATTTACTAGCAAATAAGATACATAAACGACAATTAGCTTCAAGTCGAGACGATGCGGTGTGCAAAACAAACGTGTTTAGTAATTCCGGAAGGCACGGACTTTGTTTGAATTGTTAGATCACGCGCCAATAAAAAAAAGTTTCGATCATATAACTGATCATCTTGTGTACCTACTTTTTGTCCCACTGGTGTGTCCACGATGGAGAGTAATTTCTCGTGGACCCACTGATTGAAAATCTACAAATTGTATCACTTGTGGGTCAAATTAGTAGATTTTCAATCAGTGGGTCAACGAGAAATTACTCTCCATCGTGGACCCACCAGTGGAACAATATAGTGAAACCACGAGAAAACAGCGTATTGTACACAACAGTATAGATAACTTAATTGATGATGGCAACAATATTGTGAGAGCAGGTGACATGATTGCCTTTTCAGAATATAACACAAACTAAACTGACATTTCTGACGTTTGAAACAAAGTGAGAGGTGACAGTTTTAAAACTGTCAAGTAGTAAGTCTGACCCCAATTCGGTCAGACTTACTACTCGTATCGAGGTCAACCGTCGTTTGACAGTTTCGTTATTACTAAGGCGCATGGCAGACGGCGATGGGCGGGCGGTCTTTTTGACCGCTACGCGAAGCACTGACGACGCGGCTATTATGTTCTCCATGTGCGATAAAATATTTATTTGCGACGGAAAACAAACTGTCACACATTTTCTAAAATCAAACTAAAGTTACAAATTACTGCTTACTGTCACAACACAACATAATGTTGGTTGAAACAACCAGCGTTGATCTTCCGTTGGAAACGGGAAGTGACGTCACGCACGCCACACTCTGCAGTTTTACTTTATTCTGTAGGTATTGGTAATGATATGTAGGTACACAAATGCAAAATATCAGTAATAAATTATAATAATATATAATGAAATAACAAGTCAAATAAGTTTTGACCCCTATAAGGTCACGTTAACGACAAGGATTCCCCATGCCCAAACGTACCCGTCAAGGCTAGCAGCGTTCCGCCTCTGAATGGCCAACGTGATACGTTGAGCTAAAAATTTACCCGAACGGTGGTCACGCCCACAGCTCCGCAAGCGACGTCCCAGATCCACTTTTTCGCTTCAGAGCCTCACTCCGAGAGGTTATATGTGTATTGAACACAATATTTTAACAAGTTTTTAAAATAAAAACGCTGTTAGGATTCTCTTTGTGCTATCGTTCGCGGTCAAACTGACCGGCCCGCCCCGCCGCGGCGCCGTCTGTCGTCAATACAGAAATCTCTCGCGTTATTTGGACATTTTTGAATGGCGATTATAGCGGCCATAGTGATAGTGAGACTGTCATCATAGCTCAAGCTTTGCCTAGTTTGGAGCCTGAAGACCTTTGTGTGGATGCTTTCCCAAATATATTATATCCGTGCCCTGTAAGTCCTTCCGGATTGGCCAGTATATCAGTGTGTAGGTGCATAGTACATGTCTGTATGTGTGTGTGTGTAGTGTGTGAATAAAGCGATGAAGATGAAGAAATCGATTTTAACAGTTATTGTCGTTGGCGATCTTTATAAAATAATTCGTTTAATCCCACTTGTTCTGTTGAGTAGATAACTTATTAGTATCGAACATAAAGGCCTGAACAGATGAGGGACCCCGCCGTACTTTTTACCTGACTGCGAAGGGAGGGTTATGTTTTGAGTGTAGGTATGTATGTATATTCCAATACTATATACGTCGTGATTCTAAATTGAGTGTCTATATTTAAAGAATATTTAAAATTAAATACCTGTGTTTTTCGTTTAACCCACTTTAGCACAAATATTTTGAGAAAACTTCAATTGAAGTCATAGTCATCCTAAGTCGCGGTGGCGACCCGTTGCGAAAGTAGGTCACGGCGACGTCAAGCGCGTTTGCATGACCCACATTTGTGTATTCGCGCGTTCGCGTGAACATATTTCCCCAGTTTTGTTTACCTAAACAAAAGGCCAAAAAACATTATGTAACGATGCTGATTGCGTGGTAAAAATATACGCAGTCAATTTAGAATTCAGATTTTTTTGTTTTGCCATATAAAAGATATTTTTTTCTGTTTGTTTTTCTATTGTAAGACGATTTCTCCATCTACAGTCTAATATTCCTAGATAGTTAAATGGTCGAGTGATAGAAAGTGTTTTCGAAATGCCCGTTACATTTAGACGTGATTGTAAGCACAATATGTGACATATATATTAAGCACATTATTATAAAGTACAATAAAATGAATGTCATATTTTGTATGTATAATAAATCAAAAAACGTATGTGCTTTTTGTTTTATTTTATTTAGAAAACTCTCATAAATTCTATTTGGTACTCTACGGGTAAGTAAAATTATTAATGGTTCAGCTGTGATATTTTTTTAGGATATAATAAATTTTATATGAAACAAAAAACAATAGTATACACAATTAAAAAAATATTTCATTTTTTTATTGTGTATAAATTTTTTTAATATAAAAAATAAATTTACTTTATTACTGCTTTCTGTCACAAACCAGCCCCTATTCAACATCATGCTGGCTGAAACAACCAGCGTTGATCTTCCGTTGGAACCGGGAGTCGACGTCACGAACGTCACAAGCAGTTAAGTAAGAGTGAAGAAACAATTCGATATAGACACGTAAAAAAATCTTAACATGAATAAAAGAAACGATAGTTGTTTTATGTATATTTGTCGCGTGTAGCGGCTGGTGTGAGTGTTGTGAACTAAACATGTCATGTCTCCCATCACTGACATTAGTTCCATGTACTGACACTGCACGCACACGCACACGTCAGCGACAACATGGACCACAGCTAATGTATACATTGACACTTTGACAATCTCAAGTCCAGCGTACTTGTGTAAGCATCAAGTCGAACAACTTACCAACTGACCAATCCAGTATAAACTTTAGTAGGTACTTACTTAGTCGGCGCAACGACCCAACCGTGTCTAGGCCTCCGATACTAAAAGGAACTCCTCTCTGTCCTTTGCCAGCTCGTGCCAGGTATCAACTCCTAGCTTTTGGAGATATTTCGGATTTTTTTGGAAACTTAACTATATTCAAATTACAATAAAGACAGGCAATTTATATCGATTAGGCTAACTGTATCTTTGAAGATTTTATTATTGATAATTCTTATGCAAAAACTAACATAAAAAGAACCAAAAAAAAAATGTCCGTGTGGCAGAGTCCCAAGAACGCTGGCAGTATTACCGCGTTAAAATGCCACAGAAATACTTTGAGCAAGGAATAAGCCAGCTCTCTTGTCACCAGTGGCATCTATGAGTTGTTATAGTCGTCCAGTGTGCAAGAAAAAAAACGGCTGTTCCATAGATTTTGTTGACTGTCTATAATTTTCATAAAAAATATTATTATTATGTTATATTACTGATATTTTTCTCAAATACCGAGACAATAAATTTAAAAAAACAGTTCTATTTTCGAGTATTTTTATTACACGCTTTAATTTTTTCAAATTCGTACGTAGTCTTTCTCTTCTTAAACTCTAGTATCTCCATTTCTAGTTTGTGTCTCTCTCTCGCGTGTGCCGTCGACAATGCGTGCGTCTCTTTCTGCTTCTCGAGGTTGAACTTTAGTATTTCTAATTGTAATTCTTCTTTTGTAGACAATGTGTCTGTGAAAAAATACTGCCTTATTAATAAACGCAGCTCAACTTTAAGACTTACTATGAAATTATGGCAAATAAACGTTTACTTCACTTTACTTTAGCATCTTTCGTCTTATTTTATCCAATAGAGAACGTCACGCGCCAGAGCAAGACAAATGTCGATTTATGTTAGGAGATGCATTCAATAATAATTCTGCTAAACAAAGACCCCAGTCACACTGACTAAAATAAAAGCTCCTAAAATTAAACCCATCCTTTCCTTACTTAACTCAAGTAAAAGAGACAAGACAATTTAAGAACTGTCAGTTAGTTTACTAAGTCAAGCCAAACTTACTAAACTAACCTAATTAGACATTTCTAAAAATGTCTTCTCACTCTTGTTTCCAAAAGTGAGAAAAGGATGGATATAATTTTAGGAACTTTTAGTTTAGTCAGTGTGACTGACAGAATTAGAGTCAATATCTATGTTAAATAAACAGACAGACAAAGCAAAAAATAATGCTAACTTTTAACCTAATTTGAAAAGTTTTTTTTTACTCCAGACGCAAAAACGACGGGTGTTATAAGTTAGTTAGCTCCCGAACGGAAGAATCGATTTTGTTTTTGTCTACTACCAACTTTCAAAAAATGAGAAGGTATAAGGATATTGTTTATGGTTTTTTCTTTACTTGGTTTCTTTGGCTAGATCGATTTGATATATTTTTTTGTTGCAGACCACCGGGAGAACTTATATCTTATCAAAATCTTGTACAGAGGTTTGTATCTTTAAATCGAAATGACTGAAAAAGTTCTCTCGGCGCATGCCGTAACACAAGTAAGAGTCGAAAACAACTTAAAAAAAATTGTTTTTATTTGAAAGGTGATAGTAGAGAGTTCGATGAAAATTGGTCCAAGATGACCGACAACCCAAAATGGTGGATAATACATATTTTCGTAATTCCATCAACATCAAATCAAAGGGTACCAAATGAAAGGGCCTGACTAGTTACACTAATACACAATGATAAATTTTGAATCCAAAATGGCCGCCACCACAAAAAATGCCACGTCGGGGTTTTTTAACATTTGACTTGTTTAAGTATATTCCTTGATCTTTTTAAATCCAAGATGGCCGCCACCATACAACTGTCACATCGGTTTTTTTTTTAATTTGACTTGTTTAAGTACTTTTCTCGATTTTTCAGAGATACCTAAGCCAGTTAGATACGTTTTTCCTCACCAATATTTTGTTCTTGTATATAATTAGTGTTTCGCTTTACTTTCCCCTCGTCAAGTTTCAAGGTGACCATGGGAGTGACAGACATGTTGTTTTCCTCCACGGGTTCGACACCCGCTGGGGTGTGGTTCTGAAACAATATTATTATTTTATTTATTTATATACCACCACCCTCAAGCTGTAAAAATCAGTCGCCAAGCACCTAATAGTGTGTTCCGGCAACCTCCTTGAGAGCCAGTGTATTCCGGACTAGGCATGCTCCCTAGGGCTACAGTATCGCTGCTTCCGTGGTCGTGCGAACATGTAGTCTAATGCCTAACTGTTAAGGATAAACAAAAAGGAAAGAAAAAACTTGGTTTTATTTGCTTGCTGCAAGCTACTTTATAACAAACATCAAACAAGTGGTTAAAAGTGACTTCGAAAAATCCGACTACAAGAACTTTAGAGCCACGTATCCTAACAAGTGAAATCACGGGATGCACCTAGTATAGCGTATTTATCTATAGTATAGTTGCGCCCCGCGGTGTTACTCGTGGTAGATATTTGATCATCCCATGGGAACACTTCGATTTTCCGGGATAAAAAATATCCTATGAGTTAATCCAGGATGTAAGCTATCTCCGTGCGAAATTTCATCCAAATCCGTTAAGCCGTTTGAGCGTGAAGGGGAAACAAACAAACAAACACACAACATACAAACATTCGCCTTAATATTATTAGTGTGATAATTACCACTATCATTCTAATAGTATAATATTCATGCATCGCGTGTTTTTTCTTCAGCTCTAGAATGTCCATCTCTAGTTTGTGCCGCTCTCTCATTTGCGCCATTTCCAGTATATGCGTCTCTTTCTGTCTCTTGAAGTGGAATCGCAATATGTCTACTTGTATCTCTTCTTTGCTTTTTTCATTTGACCCTGTGAAAAAAAAAATATAACTACTAATTTAATCATAGATATATTAACTATAGAGTAAGTATGTCAGAGAAAATGACAGTAGATAAAATGCTAACTGATATCGCCGCAATGGCGTCGATAATAGCCAATGTTTTATTTTTATTGCTTATCATAAATTGTACAATAAATTAGTAAGTTATGAAATTTGGCCATATTTTACGGAATATAAAATCAAAAGCAATCACTTCCATTTAAATAGATATTGCTGATCCTATGACCTTGCACTGATGTTATATTCATTCGCGTTATACAAAACGTTATCTGAAATCGTACGAGAAATACGCTTATATAATATCATACAATTTTTAGAGAAACTTCATTTGTTCGACAAATTAATGAATTAATTATATATTAACAAATTACTTACAAATATTATCTTGTATGTAATTATTCTCGCCATCCCTTTGCTCAGCGTCTAAAACCAGCATTGGTTGTGGCACTGGGGGATCATAATCCTCTTCATCATCATTTTCTTCCAGATCTTCCTCTTCTTCTTCCGCGTTATCCTTACTATCTTCTTGATCCCCATCTTCTCTAAACTTTTCATCTAACCTCTCTTCCACTTTATCCACTACATTTTCCAGATACCTCTTTTCTTTTTTCCTCTCTTCTAGACCTTCCTCTTCTATATCCTTCTTATCTTCCACATAAACCTCTTCTGTTACCTCAGTTTCTAGATCTTTCTCAACTCTACCCTTCTCTTCGTTATCCGTTCCCTCTTCCAGATCCCCCTCTCCTATAGGATCTCCCTTGTCAGCGTGCTTATGGACCTGATTTTCTGCATAGGTTCCAATACTGCAATGTCTATCGTCGTCACTGTCCATAGAGTATTCCTCCAGTGGGTCTAGCGAGGGTAAAGGTTGGAGGAGATCATCGTCGGTGCTTGGTTTGAATTCGGCATTTGGATCTATCTGAAATATAATATAACAAATTCTTTTTTCTGCCAACTTGCAAAAACTCAAGTCACAAGGTACCTCAATTCAACAGTGCTTTTTTTTTAAATGTTTGTTACCTGACTTCTGGGACATGGCTGGACCAAATTTGAAGATTTATTATTTGTTTGAATGGGTCTTACTTTTCCAACGGTCCCAATTAAAAAGGAACTTGTTAAAAAACAAACACTCGTTCTTTTATTCAGTTTGCTGAATTCAGTTCTTTCGATTCAAAAATAAATGTCTTCACTGATGTCTATAAAATTTAAATGGCACCACTTGAGAAGTACAGGGTATACTTGTAAAGATACCCTTCATACAAAAAAACTACTATCTACATTCTTCACTAGTCTATTCAGACCGAATTCTGTATTAGTCGTCTTTTGTGATATTCCACACTGGGCTGCTTTAGATTAAGCATGAAAGAGGTGAAAACGAAAGCAAGCAATCTTGATTTAATTTTAACAGCATTGAAACGGCAAACTGTCGAAATGAAAACAAGTTTGTTTTCTTTCATTTTCACCTCTTTTCTTGCCTGACTAGCTGATAAGACTGCTGGTCTTACCGTCCCGAGTAATTAATGTACGTGAGAAGGTGTCCATGTGTGTATTGCTCGAGATTAATTTATGGACTATATGTATTTTGTGATATTCCTCACCAGTTGACTAGGGTCCAGTAGTTCTCCCTTATCATCACAGAGCATCTTTATCACTTGTCTCTCCACTAGGTTCAAGTTCAACTGGTCACCGGCCTTTATACGAAGGTGTTTCTTACGCACCTGATGCTTGTATATGGACCAGTACTGGAAATATATATAGATGTTATAATGCGGTTGCTTTGTGCATCTCTCTGTCACTGTCAGTCAACTTACAAGATCAGAAACGAGAGAGCGAGATAGACTAACATGGAAACGTTGCCTGCGCCGTAAAATGGAATAAATGTGTCAGGAGTAAAAATGTTGTTTTAAGTTACTCCTTCCTTGAGAGCCAGCGTAATCCAGACTAGGCATGCTCCATCTAGGGCTACAGTGCCGCTGACTTCCGTGCTCGTGCGAACTTGTATTCTAATGACTAGATGTTCAGGATAAAAAAAAAACATGGAATATAAAAAAGTTACAAACTGAACTTTTATTTTTTCTTGTTAGTAGTTGACTTTTCCAATGTTCACAGTGAGGTTTCGCCAATAACAAAGTCTAACTTTGGACTGATTGTGACATGTCAGTAAGTAAGGACTTACTTTTTTATACATCAATATAGATAGGTGTATGATATAGTATGTATGAATGTATTTTTTGACAGCAATAGGCCACAGGCTGCCCCTAATATCTGGCTGCCGTATGCCAGGCCTACTTGGCCTTAGGGCAAATCCACCAAATTCTAGTTATTAGTCTATATAGTAATCTAGTTATTATGAAAACTTGATCTTACCTAGCAAAACTAATGCTCACCAAACGAAAATGCATTGGGCTGCTTTATCATGTATACCAATTTCTTCCTGACAATGTTTACATGAATAGCAATGAATGATAAAAAATAGTGCTGCACTGTACTGAATCAATACAAAATCGGCCATGTGCCGACCCGGACTCGCACACTAGGGGTTCCATATACTATTCAACATAAGTTCAAGTTTCTACCTGTTGTAGTTATAAATAATGAGCAAATTAAAAAAAAAACTTGTTTGTTGTATGGTAGCCCTCGTTAAATATTTATTTTATTTTGATTATATTATTTATTCCTAAAGTGAATATACAAATGAATATTTCAATAATCTATTTGTTGCTGTTATTAATATTGAACAAAAATATCGGATTTGTTATATGCCTTACTTAAATATTTATTTATTCTTGCGTGAAGTCTTAATAATAGGGTCCCATTCTTACCTTAAAAACTAAATATCAGAAAGAACTAATAATATTTCTTAACAGATACATACTCTTTGCCACTCTGGACCGGTCTTGACACAGCCCCACTTAATCTTATTCAAGTCTTCACTAATCTGACTCCACTTCTGATCCAAGAAGGCTTTCTTCTCTTTAGTTCTGGATGTGGGGATCGCCAGAGATGGAAAGCGTTCCATACATGTAACCAGGTGCTTTATCTGCTGCTTGCTGACGTGAATTCGCGCTGGAAGAATTATTTTTTAGTATAATATAATAATATTTTTATTTATTTCTCAAAGACTTGAACAGATATAGAAAATAATATCAATACAGAATTTATTTTCCGCGTGCATGAATATTTCTCATGAATAAAGTAATAAACACTATTATTTAGCGGTCGTGTGGGTTCTACGGTACATCTCAAGCTAAAACTTACGCTTTGGTTCTGAATAGGTTCTAGAGCAATTTTTCAAAGAAAATTATGAAAGTCTCTCACCAGCTTGTTTGCAGTCATCCATAGTTTTATGATGAATTTCAGTATTTCTCTGAAGGAATGAAGAGGAAACGAGATTTAATTTCTGTTTTTCGATCGACTCACTATCGAGTCGACAGTTCTTTTTTGTTTATTTACTCCTTTCATAACCTTTTTTGACATATAATTGGCGTCATATATATATGCCGATGTCATGAAATGGGAATGTGTCCGAGAATTTACTATGTACTTTATTAGGATAATCAAAGTTATTACGCGAAGAGAAGAACAATAGAATTGTATCTTAAAAATACATTCCAAATTATTATCTGTGTTGTTATTATAATTATTTATTGTTTGATACGATACCCATATATAACATGGGAATACATTATATTGTATCCGAACAGTAATGTATATTTATCAAGTTCATCCAAACGAAAAGCAACATCGATTGACGATTGACACAAATGTCAAAATAAACAATGCCATAACTTGTTAATACCACTTTTTACAGGTAAAATAAAACTGTATTTTATTTCTTTTAGGAATCATACAAATACAAAATTAGTTTTGTATGGAGTATACAAGCGGTTAAAAGGGACTTCAAAAACCCGACTGCGAGAACTTTAGACCCATGTATCATAACGAGTAAATTGCGTGACCATCTGCAAGTGAAGTGAAGACGAATGTATTGGCATCACTCACATAAAAATAGGACAAGCCGCTCTAGGGCGTGCCAAAGAAATAAACATATATACATTTATAACCTTAATAATTTTCAATCCGTCAGAACTTAACTGTCCCTGCTCCGAAGTGAGAATGTCCCAATCATTACAGTTAAGTTATTATTCAAAGTCTTAAATTCTGCCAAGTCCGCATTTAATAAAATATATTCTTCTCACGTCCACAGCTCACGTCACGTCCAGATGTCTTAGAAATTGTATGGAAGAGCACACCTCACGTCACGTCCAGATGTCTTAGAAATTGTATGGAAGAGCACACTACAGAATGGTCAGTGGGCTGGTACGGAAACATGTCCACAGACCATCCTTGTATTCTCGCGAGGACCCCCTATTTTTATTCAGTATACGGTAATTATAATTATAAGAGCTGGTAACACCTGCAACTTTTTTTAATTTTGTGTGTATGGTGGCGGTCGCAGTCGCGAATTCGAGATGTCTTCGATAAAATTAAATTATGCATTGTGTTTAGTTTTATTATACGTGTTAGTGAGTGCCAATACACAATCAGTTCATAGACGTTTCGAATACAAATATTCTTTCAAACCGCCGTACTTAGCGCAAAAAGATGGAACAGTGCCATTCTGGGAGTACGGAGGCAGTGAGTATATCTTTGATTTCAGTTGTTATTTCAGATTTTGGAAGGTTTCAAAGGGTTTTAATATATTCAAAAATATCGTAACTTCTTTTTAAAAGCTACAATTACTATTGTTAAGTTATAAAAATGTAGAAAAATACGTGTAAATCTTTGTTTTCACGGCTTCGCGCAGCTGACACACGACACGTCAGAGCTAACTGTCAAAATAGAAAGTGATAGCACTATCTGACAGTTGCGTCATAAGAAAGAGAGGTCCGAAGTGGTTGAAAAAATCATGTTTTTTTGGTTCCACGAAGGCACACTCTTCACGCTGGTTTTATGTATCAAAAATATCAAATATTAATCAGATTTAATGCACCGTTACAGAATTTCTAATAAATTACACGTGTCGGAGTTATAAACACAGTTTCATATACATTTTCGAAGAGCATATTGCAACTCTATATATTTAATGAAATCAATAATAACTACCTATTTCCAATTTTTATATGTATCTTTGTTGTATCCTAATTGCTTTAAAATAATAACAAATATATATATATATATATATGAACAAATATATATATATATGAATATAATATCACAAAATATAATAACACCTCACATGTGATTAGCCATTCCTGACCAAGAATTATTATATTTACTAGTGTACCACATTTTCTATATATTCTCATGTTTTCCATTTTTCCCGAGCATGTCAGTTATAGATCTGTAGTTAAAAATAATAAAAAATTATTTAAATTTCTTTAATTCATCACATGAATTTCAACTTTGTAAGCAACTTTTTTAATATGGCTATCATAGAATAGCAATAGCGCTATTTAGGGTGGTAATGCCACTAGTATCCTGGGCTCGCTGCCCTCTGGTAGTTTGGAGTGTTTGAATAATTTGTAGATTTGAAGTGGTCTATAAGTAATCCATCTGCAATTTTTTTGCTGTAGTTAGCTTTTTTCTTAATGAAGGTATGAGCCAAGTCATTAATAAGAAAAAATAACTGCAAGTACTTACATATATATATATTTATTTTTACCGTTGTTTTTGTTAATTTCGGTATTATCGCATAGTGAAAGTTGTTCATAAGATATATGATGTGCCCTCTTTTGACTTACATGTATATCAACTAACCTACCAGCTGGGCATGGATCTCCCCTATAAAGGGGGTGTAGACCATAATCTTTCTTGTGGTCTGGACATAAGTACCCTAAACAATAACCTTGTATTTTTACTTAAAGTTATTAATTATAACATAACTTTGGGTTATAACTTCTTCAAAATTAAAATTCAATTTAAACATTTACCGAATTGCCGAACACTTGAAAACCACAATTGAATTTGAGAAATAGCAAATAATCAAACTAAAATGGATTCAAAAACTTTGATGTTACAGTTCAAATTTCCATGTACAAGTTTTCAATAACTTAACACATTACGCTTATTAAGCCACGAAAGCGAGAAAAAGCCTTTATTGTTAACGTGATACAGTTCTTTTTTGTGTAAATGTTTATGTGTAAATTTCTAATGTATGCGTTTATGTATTAATCAGCATAAACTGTGTCCTGATTCTTTTATCGAGTTAGCAATACTAGATTATAAAGTTCATGTTTGGTATTTGATGAAAATTAAATTTCTAGTTGCATTTCAGTAATTGCTAAAGATAATTACAACACAAGATTGTTCGCTTACTTCTTTCTTTCACTTACTTATTACTTCATTCTTTCTTTTTCTTCTTTTTTCTTTCTGGCCTCCTCAACTACTGAAATCCAACTTGCTCTGTCTCTAGCTTCTGTTCTCCAACTTGCCAGCTTGTGCATCCTTCTCAAATCTTCCTCTACACACTTAAACAAGATTGTTCATCATCCAGCAGCACGGCTTGTTCATATTGTTTAAAAAGACGGGTTTTCACGCGTACCTTACCGTTTTAAAGGTCCGACTATAGTTTCGTTCACATTCGGTGAACTTCATCAGGGTTGAAATGAAATGTCAGGTACGCGTGAAAACCCGTCTTCTTAAACAGTGTGAATCAAACACGCGTTAGTTGTCTTAATAAAACATAGCTGGTTATTTTTATCTCCATATAAAATTGCTTCGTTTCATCCTAATTGACATACTTCCAGTAGGAATCGGCCCCAGGTCTTGAATACTTTCTTGAATAGTTCTTTCAGATAGGACTATTGTTTGCAATAGGAATCAGTATAAGAATACATATATGGTATAAGTTTATTAAGTATTAACAGTTTGTTCTTTTCGAGAGTTCATCATCTAAGAGGTAGGTATTAACAATAAAAATATTTAAATACTCATGTAACTTATAAATCACTTTAGAAATAAACCATGCTTTAACATAAGCCTGATATCGTGTTGGTAGACCCCAACGCAGGGCAGTGCTCGTCGACATTCCCATCCCGCATGATGAGAACCTTGTGAAGGCTGAAAAGGACAAGGTTATCAAGTACCTTGACTTGGCTCGCGAGATGACCGCAATGTGGGATGATGATTCGAATACGGTCCCAATAGTTGTTTTGGCAAAAGGTCTGGTAACAAACAGTTTTGACCAACATCTTAACTTTTAAGATGCTCTTACTATTTTTATTCTTTTTTTTTGTGAATTTTTATTGAATTGGTAGCTCCTCCAAAAATAGGAAACTTTTTTAATGCCCTACTTGATTACCTATCTTAATAACAATTGGTATTGAACTTTTAAACATAACTCTGTATACAAACAAAATATGTCTAATTGTTTTCGAGATATAAGATTAGTATATCATATAATTGATGGAGTCAGGCGTTACTTTGCGGAAATCCATTTATAATAAGATGGTATATACAAAATATTTAGTGTTTTTCCGCCTCGTCTTGATGTCAGCGTGAGAAATCGAAAAATATTTTTGTTTTTATGGTCCTCCTCCACCGCCACACCTCACCTTATTATTTCTCTTTCTCTCAGTATCCGACTTCCTCGACACGTGTTTCGCCTTAGCACAAGGCATCCTCAGGAGATGTTGACTCTTCAAGCGCTCGCTCTCACACTGACATCAAGACGAGGCGGAAAAACACTAAATATTTTGTATATACCATCTTATTAGTAATATCATTATATAAGTAGTTAATTTAAAAAATAAAATTGTTATATATTTTTTCTACATATAGTTGAAGATATTATAGAATACTATTTGGTGTGTGTGTTGGTTGATGAGTCTATGTGGTGTCGCTGGCTAATTGAGGTGAGTATTCTATATGGGGTCAATTAAATGCAGTTTAGGCTTTAAGACATGCGCTTTATTGGAGCGCCAGCGAGAGACTGGCGTGACGGTCCGTGAAACGTAATATAAACATACTACGCCGAAGTACATGTGTGATGTAGGCGCGTGCAGCCTGCCCTACAATATCATTATCACTAAATAAGTAGCTTATTGATAAGATATGAAGCTCATAAATTAACAATTCGGTAACCTGTTAGTTATCTTTATTAGTGTAGATCAGGTTTTTTACTAGCACTACGTGTTATCTTTAGCTTTGTATCATGTTTCGTTTGTCGGCATTGTTTCTTTTGCAATTTTATCAACAATTGGAATAATAATTCCGCCAGCCGTGTTTGATCTAGTAGGTTTCTAAAGATTAACAAGATTTTATTACAAAAAAGTGATTTCTGCTATGACGGCCAAATTAAAATTAATATCAAACCTGTGGACTAATTATCGTAAAATTTAGATTGGACTACAGTTGAAGTAAGTAAGTATCCTCTCAATCGATAAAATAGTTTTTAATCAGTGCAGCCGTCTCCGAGAAATCATGAAACAAAAATTTAAAAATAAAAGAATTATATATTTAATAAAGATATTAGGCGAAGTAATCTCCCAATCCATAAATCACCGACGATTACGAAACTCAAAACCTTTGTACTAATTTTTAATTTCCTACTCGCGGTCATAGTTCCTCACCAATTTATGGTTAGTAACCAATTTATGGTTAGTAACCAATTTATGGTTAGGAACTATGACTATATAGGAAATTCTCAAACTATAAAGACTGACAAACGAAAGATAAATTGTCAAACTCGAAGCAAAAACGTTTCGCTCGCATTAAAAAGAAATAATTTCTTTAATACGTAGGTACTAAATATTAATAAATGAGAACTATTTATAAAACTATTTAGATACGTTTTTAAGTTTAATTTCATTATGTACCAAATTAATAATTCAAATGTAACAAGACTTGCATGTAACGAATGTTAGTTAAATTCAAATTCAAAATTAATTTGTCTCAGTCTATTGCACCCATATTTTAGATATTATATTACCTATACATATAAAGATCAGTCAGATGCACATTTAAAGTAATAATTTTAAAATTTAATTTATATAAAATGTCCAGCGCTGGCTGCTGCACGCTGCACCAGCTGCAGCTAGCATGTATGCTGAGTTGGGGTTGGGTTCTGACAAACACATTATAACGTTATAGTTTTTCTATTAAACTGTAGTGTATGCTTTTTTACTGTTATTGTGTGTTTTGAAGAAATAAACATTCATTCATTCAAATAATTATGAAAGTCAATAACAATTTAAAATGAGTTAGTAAATAAGTTTAAAACAATTAAATTATAACATTTAGATTACTGATTCACAACACTACTCTAATACACACTTGAGTCTAGTTAAAGGCGAATAAATATATATCTTATTTTTATTACTTGGAAAATATCTGTATAACACTATTTACCTTCATTTAAAACGATTGCGAACGACCATGTTAAAATCATCTATCTCTCTTCCCACAGATGCTATAGCCTCAGGCGAAAGCGTCCGTCTCGCTCCCTCGCTCCGGAGTCAGAAGGGCGCGATATGGACGAAGCAGCCCATCAATTTCGATTGGTGGGAGGTCGACATTATGTTCAAAGTCACCGGCAGAGGAAGAATAGGAGCTGATGGTTTGGTAAGTAAGCAGAACACGTCCTTAAATACTTACTTAAGCCACTTAAAAAAATCATTTTTGTTTTCGTATGATTTCCTTATTAACTCCTGTTAATACTAAAAACAGAAAAAAATATAATATTTTAAGATGATCTCTCATACACCAACGTGTTTTTTAGTTTTTGCTCAATATTAATAACGACAATAGGTAGACTCTTGAAATAATCACAGAATATTTAGTTATATATTCACTTTTAGTATAAATAATTTAAACAGAATATAATAAATATTTAAGGGGGGTTCCCTTACAACAAGCGTAATTTTTTGCCATTAACTGCTTGTTACTGATAATGTTGTATACTCGTAGGTAATGAAATGGAACCCTTCGTTCGCGAATCCGCCTCTTGGCTGATTTGTTTTCCTATTTAAAAAACTTACCGCGTCTTTAATTCATATAGTTTAAGAAGACGGGTCTTCACTTGTACCTGATTGTTGTAAAGGTCCAACTATAGTTTCGTTCACACTCGGTGAAAGTTCACCAAATGTGGACGAAACTATAGTTGGATCAAGGATGAAATGAGTCTGGCAGAGCGAGACGTGTCATCGTTGAAGACACGAACGACTCATTTCATCCCTGACAAAGTTCACCGTGTTGAATATTATGGAGTGCGCTGTAGATTTTGCGGGCCCAATGAAAGATATTTTATAAAGTTAGCACATAGTTTTATTTTAAAATTTGCACACAAAGCTTAAGTTACAGCCATCTTTCTTATTCTTTTTTTTTTTTACCAAGCAACAATCATAGAGAGAGAGTAATGACATAGAGTATTGATTTAACTTTTTCAATAAATGGTGCGTTCACAAAAATATCTCCAACATTCCCCCTCGATTGTAATTTGTACAATAATTAAAAAATCGTTAGGTTGTGAACAAACCATTAAAAACAATTGGACAAAACTGAAAAGTAAGAATTAGTAACCATTATAAAACAAAAAATATTAAGAAAACATACTAGATATATATAAGACATTTATGGACAATATTAGAAACATTACATTTGTCCACTATGTAACTGTCATACATAATCAATAGTAAACCATAAGTAGTTACTACTAGGGATAATAAAATTTAAGTCTTTCAACTCTGCAAAATGAAACCAAAACAAAAAAAAATAAATTAAAATTCTCACATTAATTGTTAATAAGTTTACAGTAAGCAGATAAATAATCACATTCAAATGTAGAGAGTAGAATTTACATTACTTTAATCAATCTTTTCATTTCACTTAATCTTTCAGCAGAAACAGTTTTAGTTAAAATATCTGACAAATTTGCTTGTGTTGGTACAAACTCAACTTGAATGCACTTGTTGATAACTAAATATTTCAAAAAATGATATTTAATGTCAATGTGTTTAGCTCGTTTGCTATTTTCTAAGGATTTTGATATTTGTATGGCACCTTTATTATCTATATATAAAATACTTTTCACTTCACATTTCAACGGGTCACTCAGTCCATTTAGGTCACAATACAGTCCTTTCAGATATATTAAATCACACACACTAGTAGCCGCAGCTACATATTCTGCCTCCACTGTAGACAGCGACACACAAGTCTGCTTCCTTGAGAACCAAGCAGTCACATTACCATTATACAATGTGATAGAACCTGACACACTTTTCCTGTCAGTGGTGTCTCCTGCCCAGTCTGCATCGGAATATGTTTCCAAACTTTCTGTGTTTGATGGAGTATACATTAAGCCTTCATCTTGGGTTCCTTTTAGGTATCTCAGTATTCTTTTAGCCTGTATCCAAGTTGATTGAGTTGGTCTATCTAAAAATTGGCTAAGGTAGGACACAGCGTAGCTAATGTCAACACGAGTGAATGCTGACACATACAGCAAGCTACCAATCAGCTGTCGATAGGGTATGTTCTCAATTATGGGTTCGTTCATATCTTTTTGAAAATCTTTAGTTATTGGTGTGGAAGTGGCTTTACATTCAGACATTCCAAATTTTTCCAACATTTTAGATATTTGTCTTTTCTGTGTCAACTTCAGGTAGTTTCCTTTTCTTTCAATTTCTATTCCTAGGAATGTTTTTGGTTCTCCAAAATCTTTGACTTGAAATTCTTTCTTTAGTTTTTCTACTACTTTGTTGACATTTTCTTGTGATCCAGTCAAAATTATGTCATCAACATAAATAACCATCCAAACATTTATGTCTTTTCCAGTATATAGACAGTAGTCACGGCTTGATCTTTTCAGACCAATTGTTTCAACAAATGCGTTAAAAGTCTCATTCCAACATTTGGGACTCTCTTTTAGACCATATAATCCTCTGTTAAGTCTCAGTACTTTATTCTCTGGAATATTCAGTCCTTCAGGGGGCTTAATATATATTTCAGACTCTAATTCCCCGTTTAAAAAAGCTGTAGGTACATCTAACTGTCGTAGTGACCATCTTTTTGATACTGCATGTGCCATTAATGTTCTTACTGTTGAGATTCTTGCAACTGGTGCATAGTTCTTATCAAAGTCTTCATCTTCTTTTATTTGAAAGCCTTTTGCAACAAGTCTGGCCTTTTTCTCTCCATTATCTTTTGTCTTAAAAATCCATTTAGTGTCAATAGCCTTTTTATTCGCTGGTAATACACTTTCTGTCCAGGTATTCATTTTCTTTAACGCATTTAATTCTTTCTTAATGGCATCTCTCCATCCATTATTAAGAGCTTCATTATAGCTTTCTGGAACTTCTCCTTCACTTATTAAGCAGTATGCTTCATGTAACTCATATTCACTGTATATTTCTGGTTTTCTTACAATTCTACCACTTCTTGTTACACGTTCGACCTCTTTGTCTGAATCTATCTGCACTTTTTCATCTTCTCTTTCTTTATCTTCATCTTTTTCTTCTTCATAGTAATAATTTTCGTTTTCTGTGTAGTTATCTCTTTTTTCTTTATTTACTTCTGTATACCTGATATTACTTTCATCAAATCTTATGTCTCTTGTTGTTGTTATTTCATCAGTTTCTGGATTCCAAATCTTATATCCATTTGTAGCATATCCTACCATTCTCACTGGTATTGATCTTGCTTCTAATTTATCTCCTTTGGGCATTGCAACCATCCAGGCTTTACATCCAAAAACTTTTAGTTTATCAAGCATCATAGGTTTTTCAAACATTTTTGCTGGTACTCTATTATTTATAGCTCTCGATGGACATCTGTTTATCAAAAATGTTGCTGTTAATATAGCTTGACCCCATAGGTGTTTAGGCAAGTTTGACTCATCAAGTATTGTCCTCGCTTTATCATAGATTGTTCTATTCATCCTTTCACTTTTTCCATTCATTTGAGGACTGTAGGGCAGTGTGTATTCTAATTTTATGCCTTTTTCATTGCAGTAATTTTTGAAATAATTTGATGTGTACTCACCACCATTATCACACCTTATTCTCTTAACCTTAGTGTCTTTATCTCTTTCAATCATATTTATGAAATTTATTATATTCTGTGCCGCTTCAGATTTCTGTTTCAGTAGGTATGTGTGAGTAAAGTGGGTATAGTCATCAATAATTGTTTGGAAATATCGGTGTCCTTCTTTTGTAGGAGTTCTAGTTGGTCCTGCAACATCTGAGTGCAATAACTCACAGACTTTTCTCGATTGTTGTCTTTCAATGGGTTTAAAGGGTAACCTCGTACTTTTCCCTTTCATACATGCATCACATGTTTTATTTGAGCTCGATAATCCCAAAATATTTAACCCTTTTCTGTTCAAATGGCCAAGTCTTTTATGCCATATATCTTCATCAGTCTTTTTGCAAATATTGCAGTCTTCATTTTGTTCTTGTAATCTCAGTTTTAGAATGTATAAGTTTCCTGCTTTTTGCCCTCTGTACATTCTTTTTTCCAGACTTAATTATCACTTCATTTTTTGTGAATGTCACTGATTTCCCAGTTTTAGTAAGACAGTCTACAGATATTAAATTGCGTTGCAATTTGGGTACTATGTAACATTCCATAGTCACTGTTTGGTCTTCATACTTTAATTTCCAAATTCCTTTTGCTCTTGATTGTAATTGGGTTCCATTTGCAATGGTTATATTTACCGGAGTCTCTAATTCCTTTATATCAGTAAGATGTTTAGCATCATTTTCTTTTATAAAATGTTTGCTTGCTCCCGAGTCAACAATGAAATGCTTTTCTTTGCCTATCTCTATTGTTTCTTTTACTCTGCTCTCAGCAATGAACATTTCATTATTACTATCTGTCTCTGTGGCCTCAGCCATTTCTGCTCTTTGTTTACTGTAACCTCTTCTGATGTTTCTACCTCTTGAAATTGATCTTTGTTGATGTTGGTTGTTCTTTTTACACTGGAAGGCTTTATGACCATCACGTCCACATTTATAGCAGGCGAAAAAACTTGTTTCTGTTCCTGCTCTGAAATTCTTTTTAGCTCCTTTTATTTTAATCTCGGCGTCTAATAGGCGAGTCTTAACAAAGTCGATGTCAATTTCTTTTTCTTCGCTCATTGTCTCTATAGCTGTTATCACGGTGTCGTATTCTTCTGGCATCGTGATCAGTAAATGACATACCTTGTCGTTCTCATCAAGTTTGGATCCCGTCGCTTCCAATTCGGCCACTAACTCATCAAATTTGAGGAAATGTTCCTGCAGGGGCATGCCGCCACACCGCATTGTCATCAACTTTTTACGAAGGTGCAACTTGTTAAACACACTTTTTCTTTCGAATACTTTTTCTAGATGCTCAAACATGGCCGCCGCTGTGGGGCATTTCTTCACAATTTCCAAATACTTATCGGACAGACACTGAACTATTATTGATCGTGCCCTGGCATCTTTTTCAGTGCTAATTTCCGCTTTATCTTTCTTCACTAATACATCGGTCAGGCTTCTTTCCTCCAACAAAATTTTCACTCGAAATTTCCAATTTGCGAAGCCGGCAGCGTCTTGCAATTTGGGCAAATTTATTGGAGGGGCCGTCATTTTAGAGTGCAAACCACGCTCTGCTGTTGAATATTATGGAGTGCGCTGTAGATTTTGCGGGCCCAATGAAAGATATTTTATAAAGTTAGCACATAGTTTTATTTTAAAATTTGCACACAAAGCTTAAGTTAGGTTACAGCCATCTTTCTTATTCTTTTTTTTTTTTTTACCAAGCAACAATCATAGAGAGAGAGTAATGACATAGAGTATTGATTTAACTTTTTCAATAAATGGTGCGTTCACAAAAATATCTCCAACACACCGAATGTGAACGAAACTATAGTTGGACCTTTACAACAATCAGGTACGCATTATTTTATCTTGTTCTTCAAGGATTTGTCATTTATGTTTGAACCTTATTCCTTAGGCATTCTGGTACACGAGCCAGCGAGGCGACTACACTGGCGAAGTGTTCGGTTCGTCCGACCGGTGGAACGGACTGGGCATCATATTCGACTCGTTTGACAATGACAATAAACACAACAACCCGTATATCATGGCCGTTGTCAACGATGGCACCAAGACTTTCGATCACAAGAGGTAAAAAATATATATCATTTTAAAAATTTCTTTTGATTCCAATGGTTCATCATTACATAATAATGTTACATTTGATTTTATATATTATTGATTTTATAAAGTCATTTAATTTCATACTATGTTATGTTTCATTCCATATAGTGTTACATTTCATCCTGTATTATGTAACATTTTATCGCACAAAATCTAAAAAAAACTATCCAAATCACTTAACTTTAAACGTGGCATGTCAAAAACTCCCTAGTTGTATTTTTTTGGTCGCTAAACCACATATAGTATATTTAGTAACATAATAAAAACAAAAGTGTAGTATTCGGTTCGTCCGATCAGTGGAGCGGACTAGGGATCATATTCGACTCGTTTGACGAGTCGTATATGATCCCTAGTCCGTGACTCGGTTGCTACCAACTGGCCAGTTGGCGCAGTTGGTAGCAACCCTGCCTTCTGCGCCGCTGCTCCCAGGTTCGATCCCCGGACAGCTCAAACATTTGTGTGCATGAACATGTCTGTCTGACCTGTGTCTGGGTGTTTATTATATATACAAGTATGTATTTATGTATATAAATATGTATATCAGTCATCAGGTTACCATAGTACAGGCTTTGACCAATGAATATCCTATTATTATTATTTTGGTGACACGTGAATTATAATAATATTTGTGGTATTCCAGCGACGGCTCCCAACAGTTGCTGTCTGGTTGTCTCCGTGACTTTCGCAACAAGCCTTACCCCACCCGAGCGAGGGTCGAGTACTATATGAACACACTTACTGTCTACTTCCACAATGGTATGTAAAAAAAATTACAATACAATAAAATACAATATATCTTTATTGCACACCAAAAACAAAATAAACAATAAGATACAGGCAAGAACAAAACATCGGTAGTACATTGGGCGGCCTTATTGCCTTAAGCAATTTCTTCCAGGCAACCTTGGGATGGATCGGACTAAGTGAGAACAGTCACGTCGGTAGTGCATCAATAGCAAAAATAGAAAAAAAAATACAAGTACAATTAATGTCAATTATGATTTAACATTTTTCTGTAGCCAACATAAGTTTTTCACACTCATAGATTCTAGGAAAAGATTCAACGCGATTTGATTAGCAATCACATCAGCTCTTTCATTACCAGCAATTCCCATGTGCGCTCTTAACCAAAACAAGCGAACAAATCTTTCAGAGCTGATTTTTGCAATGTTTTCCTTAATATCCTTTGTCAGGTGATGGCTCACAGGAAGTGAAGTCTATTTTTATAGCTAATATTTACGTCTTTCTTCACGTTACATTTACGTTATTATGTGTTTAAAGTTGAATAATTCTCAAATACAGTCGGATTTGAGGCAGATTCAGATAAAATCCCTCTTTTCTAGGAATGACCACAAACGAAGCGGACTACGAACTTTGCTTCCGCGCTGAAAACGTGCAGTTACCCCGCGGTGGTTTCTTTGGACTTTCCGCCGCCACTGGGGGGCTGGCTGACGACCATGACGTCATACACATGCTCACCACTTCGCTGCACTCCACACAACAGCAGTCGGGTGAGCAAACTAGATAGACAAGTAACATTATACCTCTTGATGCATATTCTTAAACTATAGTAATAAAACATATTTCATTAATTCTCATCCATTAATTCATTCATATTCTAAAAATGTAGCTTTAACTTGGATTCTTGCACTCGTGTGAATGTTACATATTATTAAGCTATGTTGCATTTCATCCCGTTTTACATTACATCCCATGATACCATTATCCCTTGATAGATTTCATCCCATGATACATTTATCCCATGATACTTTTATCCCATCATACATTTCATCCCGTGTTACATTACATCCCATGATACATTTATCCCATGATACATTTATCCTATGATACATTTCATCCCGTGTTAAATTACATCCCGTGTTATATTTCAACCCGTGTTACATTACATGTTTTGTCTTGAATAAAAGAAAGTACTATGACCCCCATTTGTTACAATCCAATACAATATTTCATTATTGTACACCAAAAACAAAATAAACAATAAAATTAAAACAAGAACAAAATATCGGTAGTACATTATGCGGCCTTATCGCCTAAAGCAATTTTTTCCAGACAACCTTGGGATGGATGGATTTGTTATTACACCTCTAACCTAAAAATATATCGTATAGCAGGTGGGCAGCAGATCAGTTCTGATGAACAGCAGAAGCTGTCTCAGGAGTACCAGGAATACCAGAAGAAGCTGGAGCAGCAGAAAGAGGACTACAGGAAGGAGCATCCCGATGAAGTAAATATACCCCTTATCCAACGCTGGCTGTCTCAGCCGGCACTGTGTGTTCAGTTAGGAACGGATTGTGACAGAGAGCATTTATATCATGACTAGCTGACCCGCCAAACTTCGTACCGCCTATCGGTTATGCATGTTTCTCACCTTTTACAACTTCCCTGGAGTACGACAAACATTTCAAGATCAAAATCAGCTAAATCTAACGAATTGTAGGGGAGCCCACGATGCTAAATGGGGATTTACTCGAGCGTCATAGAGATGTATTGCGTTGCAAAGCTTGGATGATAGGAAGTAGAAAATATTATAGGTGTTTCCCATTTTAGTGGTGGAGGAAGCATCTAGAAGGATAAACATATTTTTTTTCTAAGGTGATCAAAACACGTCTATGTTCGAGCGTGTCAGATTATAATATTTTCTATGCTCCATCATGCTTCTGATAACAAATATACGTTAAACTGACAATTTGCATGTTGAGGGTGGCCACACAGGTTGAAAATAGTTAAGAAAAAGAAATCCCCCCACTCCCTAACATTCCACTCAAATCATTTAATTATTGACATGCACACTGTTTAGCTAGTAATAAACCTACTGTATCTTAATCTGACGCATTTGATTATTTCAGGCAAACTAAGTTTTTTTTTTAATATTTTGCGGGCTGCTCTAATTAGCTCGGCTCTTTATTGAGAGCTTGTATTTGGTAGATACACTCAACAGGACCTAAGGAATCTCCCATGTGTTAATCTGCCACGCTCGAGTATGTCACAAAATCCCCTCTTGGGCTCCCTATCAAGACCAGCAATTGATTTTTATATATGTATAAGATCTGAGTGTTTGTCTAAGTTATGTGTTCTGTTACAAATCAGATATATATTCTGTTTATATTTTATCCGACTACCAATAAAGAGGGTAATGACCCCGATCCGGTCGGGCCCAACTCACTAAACTAACCTAATTTGACATTTCTAATATTGTCTCCTCTATTTTTGTTTCCACTAGTGAGAAAAGGATGGATATAATTTTTAGGAACTTTTAGTTTAGTCAGTGTGAATGGACGAATTGGCGTCATTTCTTTTTAGCTAAAAATAAACGCAGAGCCCAGAAGCTAGAGACGTGAAATGTGGAGGGTGTATTCGTTATGGGTTGTACTAAAAATAGATTTTTGAGAATTCAATCTCTAAGGGGGTCAAAGTTTGTTACTTCTTTATTTATCTTCCATAATAAGTCGCGAGCAACGGCTCGGGTGATATTTACTAATGTTTAAAAATTTGTATGTGAGTGTGTGTGTAAAATATACATACACACTTAAATACAACTTAACTTACGTCTAACTCTTTGTGAGCCTCTACAGTCTAAACAGCTGGACCGATTTTGATGTGCGAGGTGTTATAGGATTTGTTTTCATCTGCAGATGGTCTTAGGCTATATGGCATCCCGCGGTTTCACTCGTTATAACACACTGGTCTAAAGTTATAGACGAGTTTTTTTTTTAAAGTCGCTTCTTTGCACTTATTTATCGATTGTAAAGATGTGTTTGGCTTTCATCTAGCTAGTAGACGATGATATGGCCGAAGATAAAGCACGCACAACTTGAAGATAACGGTTCACTCTAAATGTGAACGAAACTTAGCTGTAACTCTCAGGAAATAATATAAATGACAGAAAAGAAAGATAGCGATAAGACCGCCGTTTGCGCTAGATTTTACTGTATTACTTTCTAGACGTTATATTATTATAGTATAAATAGTCTAATATGTGATTGTGTAACTATATTTGTCTCTGTCTTACCTGTAGTTGAGAGACAAGGACCCAGAAATGGACGACTGGTTCGAATCGGACGGACAACGCGAGTTCAGACAAATATTCCAAGGAATGGGACAAATTAATGACGTGCTAAGGGATCTTAACAAGAAAATTGATGAGGTAAGCAATGTATAGTTATCTCTCTCCAACGTTTAGCAATTTGTGTAGTGTGTAACAAGGACAACGCTAGTTTAAATGAATATGCTAAAGAATGGAACAAATCTTGGGAGATTTAATTGAGAAAGTCGAAGAGGTAAGGGACATATATAGTCATCTCGCTCTCTCATAGAAATGTGTGTAGTGTGTAACAAAGACAACGCGAGTTAAGGCTACTACTATCTATTGTAATAATTACTTCAAGTATTTTAAAATATATTGTTTAGTTATATTTTTAGTCTTTTGTGCAGAAACGGTTTTTTTTAATATTTTTTTTCTAGCGGCTATATCCTTTTGTAACATTCGTAAAATCAGCTAAAGACAAGCGGTGAAAACAGGAACAAGCAATGGTGTCGATTTTTCATATTTCGCTGCTTCAACGCTGTCAAAATGAAACCAAGTTTGCTCGGTCTTGTTTTCACATCTTTCATACATATCTTAAGCCAATTGGGCTTGGGGTGTTTTTTTCCAATGACTATTTTTTTTAAATTATGAATCCGTAATTCTTGTGTAACGAGTAACTTCGTTTATTTCATTTATTACTTAATATAAAAAAATACCATTCAAGTTAAAGAAAGCCTTGTCATGTTTGTAACATATGTCGTAGAAACTTTAGGTCGTATTTTATTTTAACACTTTATAATCTTTCCCTCTAATATTCTTTAGATCATTTATTTGAAAAGAAATACAGAAAATTTTGTCAAGAAAATATTAATAATCTGATAAAAAAAAGATGTAAGTGTGGATAAAAGAACGCTGGCAACATTCCCGCGTTGAGTTGCCACGGAAATCGTTTAAATTGTTATTATCCTTTGTTTTTTTTTTATTTATCTTGCATATTCATATCGTATGGTAGGCGTTTAGTGACAGAAAATGTGGAAGGCTTTGGGGGAGACCTTTGCCCAGTAGTGGGACAGTATAGGTTAAAAAATAAATAAAAAGCGCATATCGTATCTAGTTTTATTACGTAATGTCTCGTGATTTTTTTTTATATATTAATATTTTTTTCTTGTAGGTGATCGGCAAGCAGGTGAATTCTTTATCAATGTTGAGCCACGTGTACCAGGCGCAGGGTCAGCCGGCTCAACCCGGACAACAGGTAAGGCGACGCTAGCATAGATCATTTAGACCCTTTTGAGCCATGCTTGTCTAAGACGAACTGGGACTATTTTTATTTCAATCAATTTTTTATGATTTTTGGCTAAAAGCCCCGAAATTTTACCGTTAATTGCTAATGGTGGCCAGTTTGGATAATAAGTGATTTTTTTTACATTTTATTTAATTACAACAAACTGTAGGCAATCTAACAAAACATGCACTGAGCTTGTGTGTCATCAGACATTTTTTTTTACAGTCACTTGAAGTTCCCAAAAAATTTTCAGATAAATATAATTTTATGTAATACCTTTTCTTTGTATGTTGCATTTAATTTTTTGCCAAATTCCCAAAAAGAAGAAGGTACACAATTGACAATATTTCAAATTGTTGACTCCCTTTCTTTATTACGATAATCGAAGGACTATAAAAATTATAAATTACTATAATTCTTTTTTATTTCACTCAGAATGTAATAATTAAACATTTTTGAGATTTTTATAATATAATAAAAGTTCAGTATAATGTTATTCTCGTCAGAAGCTTGTAAAAAAAATGATGTCATTAATTATCTGTGTTTTCTTTGTTTGTTTCGGTTATGGTTCACAGATGACAGATACAATAATATTTTTATTGGTGGCATCTGACGGTCTTAACATAAATACGTTTTTTTTTCAGCAGTTTTTATAAATAACTCTTAAATATAGTACTTGTAAGAAATATGTGGTATTTTTAATATGTACTCTTCATTACATTATCTCGAAATGGTTTTCGAATTTCCATCACTTTGCAGTTCATCATCTTTTGTAATTAGTTTTTGAAACGATTGTTTATTCTTATGTCTTTTATGTTGAAAGTAAAGAGTGCATCGATCAATCGTCCTCCTTACGGGAGAGCCGTGCTAGTAGTTTCACCTTGTGTATAATGTGTAGGTACAGATGCCGTCCCTACCTATCGGCCGTCACGACTGGGACGCTCTCATCACCAACAATCAGCTGATCATCAACACTATCGCGGAACTAAAGTGAGTTTTTTAACATACTAGCAGAGCTGGCGAACTTCGTACCGCCTAACAGTCGAGGAATGATGTCGCCAATGACTTGAGCTTGATATATGGTGTTGCCAATGACTTGAGCTTGATGTATGGTGTTGCCAATGACTTGAGCTAGATATATGGTGTTCGCCAATGACTTGAGCTTGATATATTGAGTTTGTCAATGACTTGAGCTTGATATATGGTGTTCGCCAATGACTTGAGCTTGATATATTGTGTTCGCCAATGACTTGAGCTTGATATATGGTGTTGCCAATGACTTGAGCTTGATATATGGTGTTCGCCAATGACTTGAGCTTGATATATTGTGTTCGCCAATGACTTGAGCTTGATATATGTTGTCGCGAAGTTTTTTGTAGATATTGACATGTTCTATAATATTGTAGAAAATTTTCATTCTATCATAGATACTTGTTCTCTACTCGCAGCGTATGCAATGAAATACAATTTATGGTAATATTTTTTAAACCTTGGTTTAGTTTTAGTAGGGAATATTAAGGATCCTTAATTTTTTTAGTAATAAATATAGCCCATGTTACTCAGTCAGAATGTAGCTTTATAACGAATATTTTTTTTCGAATCGGTTGTTTTATTATTATTTGCAAATCATTTATCAAATCCTAAATCGTTGGTGTAGACAAAAAGTTTTATTTACTAATGGTACACCCGCTATATAAGATTGTCGGTTACGTTTTCGTTATTTAGCAGAGAGGAAAGAACGCATTCAATACTTTCAGCGTGTGTTTATTTAATTTATTTACCCGACTGCGAAAGAAGGAGGGCTATGTTTTTCGAGTGTACGTATCTATATTTCTTTGGCACGTCCTAGAGCTTAAACGGCTTGTCGTATTCTTATGTGAGTGGTGTCAATAGATTTGTCTTAGTCGTGAGAGTGACACTGGCTACATTAAAATTAAAAAAAAAAAACAAATTAAGGATGATACACAGGTTTAACGATTTAACAGTCGGGTATTTTCCAAACTCGCTTGTTAAAAGCGAAGAACTCACTTGTTTTGTTTATGTTCGTCCTACAGGGGTTTTATAATCGACGTGTCTCGTAAGTCGGACTCGCTGCTGGCCACCTCAGGCGCGGGGGGTGCGGGCGGTGCGGTGGCGGGGGGTGCCAACCCGCAGTTCCTCGTCGAGGTGCGCGACTCTATCAACCAGCTCAAGCAGACAGTCGCCGTGATAGCGCAGAGGTATGACATGCAAAATAGAGAAAAAAAATATGCTGGTAACATTTGAAAAAAAAATGGTTGAATTTCGTTAAATGTTGGTGTGTATGGACCATTAGATTGAAAAAAAAATAAGTTAAAATTAGACATGTTCTTGAGACTTGTTTTGAAAAATGTTCATCCTGACAGTAATGTCATCATTTTGATATGAAGTTTGTTTTTATTTGGGTTTTTATTTTGGAAATATGTTTAGTGATTTGTTTACCCCTGTTTTACTTACAGAGCGTCATCGCAACCCCACGTGGCGCTGCCGCAGGGCGGGGGCGTGGGCGGGTGTCCGGAGGTGTCATGCGTCTCCCTTACGGCGGTGCTGATGGTGGCGACGCTGCAACTAGCTGCTATGTTCCTATACGCGCTATACAAGTACGTTATATTCTAAAAGGCCCTTCTTAAGAACAAGTACGACAATGTTCGATCGCCTTTTGTGATGTTTTTGCTCGATTCATTTGAATTTTCGTGAACGGAAAAAATTTGGTAAAATACATTTGGGTAATAGATTAAATAATCTATCTACAGATACGCGATATGTTTTTTTTTAATATCTATTTGTATATGAAATACACATATAATGATTTTGGCCATTAACGTCAAAATCGAAATTTTCGAAAACGGTTTGATCTTTGAACAGTTTTCACCAAATTAACTTATAATATTTTCTTTCCAAAGGACACAGATTAGAAATACCGCCATAATTATATAGCCCAATCTCTTAAGTACATAGTGTTCTATTTTTTTTTATTGTCACCGTTCATTCTTATAATGTTTTTCTGAGTTCATTCGCACAAATTAATTATTCCTATTTTATTGTAAAGCTCCGATATCAAAACTTTAGAATTTTGATATCGGAGCTTTACAAATCGAAACTTTAAATTAGAATTACAAAATTTCGCAAAATAATATAAATAATTTGCAAAAAAATTAATGACGCGCGGCCATATTTAAATGGTTTTTTTACATTGGCCAAATATTTTTCTTTCGAATTCGCGAAAGTCGTGGAATAAAGGTTGTTGCCATTAAAAGCCACACTTAAGAAGATGCTAATTGTTAACAAGCACCTGTATACGAGATAGACCACGTTCACAATAGACAACTAGAGTCTGTTAAATGTGAATTATTCTACAGTCTATGACTAATATTATATTTTTTTTTCAGGGAAAGAAAAGAGGCGCAAGCTAAGAAGTTCTTCTAATTATTATTTAAGTAGTTTTGTATGACGTCATTGCATTGTTTTTTTTATTACCTATTTAATATTATCATAACTTTATTCCAATCATTAATAATAATTTTTATTGAAAAAACTTAAAAAAACATGGTAAAATTTGAATAAATCATAATCAACGATATATAAAATAAATAATGAATCGTTTAATTATAACTGCTATATTTAATCTGTAACAAAATAATTTGTAAGAAAATATTAACATAGCATTCTTGCATTAAATGACACCTGTGTAGAAAAATTTTAAAACTCTTTATTAGTACTGAAAATTTACCAAAAAATCACTCAGCCATTTTATAAACTAAACTAAACAGAAAATAATGCAATGGCGTTATATTTAGTGCATTTTTTACCAATCTGAGTGTGAGCGAGATGCCGAATAAATGTAAATAATATTTATATTTCCGTCTCTCTTTAGTTGAATTTATTTTATCCTCAAAATGTTACTTTATTTTTTTCTTTTTTACGTTTGAAATGAATTTTTTTAAGTATTTTTTTTTTGTAACTATGTTGTGTGTCGGAAAAAATGTAAAAATGGTTGTAAGTAAAGATTATTTTTTGAGATTAAATATGACTTCTTTTTATACAAACATTTTATTTAAATACCAGATTTTAGGGTATAATAATAATAATAAATAAATGCCGTTCAACACTCATAGTTCCCCACTAGGATTTCTCATGTGTCGGGGATGCTACGCAACATTCAACAAACACACTAACAAGACTCGATGACCGATCTTCAAACTCATCGCTCAAACGACTGCCAAGACCGGGAATCGAACCCGAGACGGATCTCGAAGCATGTCTTTTTCAAAGATGTCTTTATACGGGTTTTTCTTATTGATACAGTTTACATCTAGTAAATAACTGCGTCTAATAGAAAATCAAACTTTTCCTACCCAAAGAGACCCAAAAATGGGATCCTTTGCTAAGACTTCGTCCATTCGTGTGTCATGTCTGTCACCAGACTGTATCTCATGAACCGTGAAAGCTAAAATCTTACACATGAATGAATTAATGAATGAATTATTTGTAACAAACACACACCAAAAATACCTAAGAGCATACAAAGTAACTGAAGTAAAGAGATTAACACTAGTGTACATTTTTGTATAGAGTTTGCAACAAGGCGGCCACAACTCAGCAAATTCCTAGTTGCTATACAACAGCCAGCGCTGGTATATTTTAGCGTTTTTTTTCACATAGTCGATAGGCTTGCGCTTGACCGCAACTCACCTGATGTAAAGTAACGATGCGGTCTAGCGCTTGCCTAGAAGAAACCGATTCACTCGCGATTTGAAGAGACCGAGATTATAGCTATCGGGAAATAGAGAACTTGGCAGCGAATTCCACAACCTGGCAGTTCGCGCAATAAATGTATGTACGTTGCGTTTTGTGCGAGTCCGTGGAACCTCTACCATGAACCGGTGGCGCCTTACAGTATCTCTACTAATCCGATCGTAGAATGGAGATGGGGGAATTAATTAATGCAATTCCAAGGCACACTCCCCGAAATGTATCCGATAAAAGACCGATAGGCTAGCCACTTTTCGACGATGCTCGAAGTTTAACTTAACGATATATTTCTGTTGCCGCTATAACAACAAATACTTAAACAAACTTATTAATTTCAAACTTATAACACCCCATCGTTTTTGCGTCGGGAGTTAAAAGCAGTTTAATCGTAGAATTAACGATAAGGGAAGAAATAAAACTGCAACAAGTATAACAATATCTTCTATATTTATGGCACTTTAATATTTCCAAAACGTCGTTCCACCTCCGGTTTGAAGTGTGTTGCCGGGTACAGTGATCATAATACTTCTTTTTGTTATTGTCGGTTCTAAGTACAGATTCAAACCAGATGTGTTGTGAGACAATTCAACTAACAGACACAAATCAGTGGAAACCATTTTGAAATTCGTTGAAAAACACCTTTATGGAAGAGTATTCGATATTTAAACGTAAAGTAAGTAGGTATTCCAAATTTGCCTGTACTGTACCTGTACACAAGACGATAAAACTATCGAATTCTCGTTACGATATGTCTTATCGAGATAATGTGACAATGCCAGCTGTCATGAGAAAACGGTCGCCATATTGTATCGCAGTTTAACAGTGTTGACACGTTTTATATTTTTTTTATTCAAGACAGCTTTGACCAACTGGTGGTCAAGTCTTCTGAATTACAGTCTCTGAAACAGAGACAATTCAAATAACAGACTTGACTTGAGCTCGTCCGCACACAGAAGTCAGCGACACTGTGGCCCCCGATGAATCTTTGCATGTGGCCTTTCATTCTAGTATAATTTAATACTCTAAAAAATTCAGCAAAATGTTATGCGCTCTTTTATATTCAACGTTGTTATTTTACATACAGGTAGATCGGGTAGAGATGTAGTAATATGAAAAGAGGTCACATGCTCATCGTTACGACAAACTTTTATTATGAGACCAAACCTAAATTATTAAAAGAAAGCAGCTGTTTGAGAGAAAAACTTTATCGAACGTCAACAAAATATATGAAACTGTTGATTTTTTTATCTCGAATTTAGAGTTGGTTCGTTACTGAAAGTTGTTGATCATGATGAGTACAATGACTCCTTTTCGGTTTAATACACCGATAACCCTTTATATCTAGTTAAAGGTCTTTTTGGTACATAAATATGTTTTTCAACGTATTTTACAGTCATTAACCTATTTATATCGTAAAAGGTCGACATTTCAGCTACCGCATCGCAAAACAACACAACGAATGCAACGATTTTTACAGTTACCTATAATAATTTTTAATTTCCTAATAATGATTACTGAAATTATGTATATTACACACCGTGATTATATACCTACATCTAATGCATAATTAGGTAGATATTTTACGCATAATTATTATCACAGTTTACATTATTTTAACATATATACGCCAGTAATATATTACATAAGATTTAACATACACATTAGCAAAAAGAAATTACCACTTAGCACATTTAGCAGACAGTAAAGAGATAAAGAAAAAAAACATTTTTGTCTATTAACACATAGTACATAGACAATGCAGTAAGCTGGTTATGTCGACCTTCTGTGCCTGTACCACGAGATTTTATATTTTATTTCGAAAGTCGATATTTGGTACGATATTTTGTGAGAACGTAGTTGCGTTTCGAAGAAGTTCTCGCAGCAGAAAGATGTACGTATCGAAATGTACTCGACTTTGGAAACTACAAAACTCGTGATAGTGGCACTGCGTTCTTTTTAATGTCTTCTTTGTACCTTTCTATCAAGTGTTACCATCGTACGTCATGCGAAAGGTCTGACATTCAGGCCACATTGTATTTTCATTTGTGAAAGTAGAGATTTTTCTTAAGAACCAGAACAAAATATTTTAGCGTATTTTTAAATATCAAAAAAATATGTACATTTTTCTAAACACACGCAGTTAATGTAACGCACGTTTATAAAATGTACACACGTTTTACCTAATAATTTTATGATCGTTGATAGTAACAAAACCATTAAAATTTTGAAAAAGAAATTTAAATTAAAGATATAATAATAAAAGAAACAGTTAAAGCGAAAAAATAATCCCTTAACACGTAGGAAGACATACTTTTACTTTCAATAGATGAATTAGCATGTGGTATACAAAGAAAAATCTTTATTTTCACAATATTTTCACAGAGAGGGTTCAAACTAGCAGCAGACTCAACTGAAGGCCGTTTTGATCAAAAACTGCAAAGCTAGCTGTAGTGTTAGTAACAAAAGTGCAAGATTGTTTTGGATAAAACTATCTCTACGTTAAGGAAGAGCAATACCTACTGAGCATAAATGTTTCAGTACTTTTAGCCTATATCGATTATTTTTGGAGAGTCGATAGAACTCAACGTTGGTTCACATCACTAGTCGATGGCTAGGCACGTCACTAAGGGACGTTTCGTTAAGCTTTGTACGTCAACTGATCCCACCCGTTCCCGCAGGATGAGTTTAATAGTATTCGTAGTAATTTTACAACCAGAATTACATAGTTGATGTTTTCCCGCGTTCGCCGAACTTCACTCTTATATGTTCGCATAATTCTTGTTAGGTACTTAAGTCGGTATGTACTACCTACTTATGAGTGTATGGTAATCATGAGGAATTTTAGCTTTTAATACATTGTGTATATGAATGAATGTGGGCATTGGGTAAGATGGGATAACCTAGTTACGTGTTCGCAGAAAATTCCCATAAAAACTCCAATAAACTTTCTTCCCCGATAACAAATTATTTTAACACAGATTTGTCATATTTTATACTTTTACTTGATATTCTGATTTTAATCAACATTGAGTAAGAAATCACCTAGTTTGATAAACGCAATTAATTACCATGACCTATCCGGCAGTTGGATCGGTAGTCAAGTATGGTTCTATAACGATTGTCAGTTTTGACATATCGAATAGATAAAATTGCTTGCATCGTTTCTATCGATACAGTCGATAGAAAACGATTCATCCATTGTGTTGTTGGACAAAGAGGCTGACGATTATCTTGTTAAAATTTACGTTGATAGGATCACTGGTAGTTTTCTATCAGCTTTAGCTGGTAAATGACATTGACATTAGTCGGACAGTTTAAAATAAATAAATTTACGTTTCAGCGATATTTTAATAATGAACCCATTGGTAGACCTGATGTGTAGTTATCATTTACCTAAATTACCTGAGATAAATATATTTAATACTTCAGAGACAGTTTTACCCAAAATGATTGTTACATGCTTTAGGAATTGAAATATCCCTTGCCAATCCTACGGGCCCTTGCGGGGTGTGCCCGTGAAAGATATGTCAAATCGCCTAATTGACTATTTCATTATATTCAGAACTATTTTGTTCTAATACGCGTGATATGCAATTGGAAAAGTGAAGAAACTTGTATTACTTTTTACTAAATTTCAATCGTGCATTGGATTATACTCTGAATTACTTATTTCATTGCCGCTTTCCGATAGAGACGTTACTTTTGTAATAGGAACGACAATGGGGCAGTTATTTACAAAGTATAATCCAACACTAAGTACATAGCATTCTTAGATATCTAATTTAGATTAAATTAAAGCAATTTTTAATTAAAGTTAGGTTTTATCAGCATTACAAAGAAATTTACTAGGTTTTACAGTATGAGGTTGAATTGAACTGCCACTTTAAGATCAATATTAATTATGTACATTTTTACTTAAATTACAGCCGCAAGCCTAATAATGAGTGTAGCTCGATAAAAAGTAAGTAAGATAATAATAATGTCTAATACAAATTTGCGTACAGGATTCAAAATACATAAATAATATGTTGTCTTAAAGTAACAGCTCAAGGAACATTTTCGAGGATTGTTTGAGCATCCAGTGTCTCTGCCGTGTCAAGCGAGACTAAAGTGCAGTGGTCATGCTTAATCTATCGATACAAAACTCTGGATTGGATTATTTGTAATGATTAACACATGCAATGTTAAATGGTAATGACGATCGCCTCTCATTTATAGAAGTGCGGCCAGCAATATCGATAACTTTAAGGAAATATTTGTTTGTTTAATTCTTATCATTGGATGTTTTATTTGTCAAAAACATAACATATTAATATGCGTGTCATCTGAAGACATGTAGTGAGTTAATAATAGTTTTTTACATTTATTTTAAAGTAGTTACGTTAATTTTCCCAAAGCTATTAATATTGAATGTCGTTTTTTTTTAATGTGATCAGAACAGTTTCGTCACCAAGCAACTTTTGCAATCATTCGTTTTAACATGATAAATAGCAATAGGTCTCTTAAATGATTTTTGATTATCTTATGACATGAGAAAATTTCAGTAGATAAAAATATTAAAAGGCTTTTATAATATACTTTAAAGACTAAATAATAAATAACAAGTAAAGGAAGGTTATTTATACTTTACGCCGATGTAGACTTATTTTTATTTATTTAATTACATATATTACATTATAATTAATGATAAATCTATTATTTTATTATGCTTTGCACTTGATGTTAAATATATCGGATGCCTTGTAAGTAACTGGTAAGAATGTCGACGATGAGTGGTTTAAACTATTATTCAGAATATATTTTACTTTCGTCAATAAATGACGCTTACATCATTGGTTTGACAGTGGTGACAACACATTTTAATACCAAACATGGAAATTTTAAAACTTCAGTTAAGATCGAAATCATAATAAAACCTCAGTAAACTAATAATACAATAATGATTACAAGTCACAACACAAGACATCCTCAATATCATAATTGTAATAACTAGCCTAAAACCGATAATTCTAAAAACGATGACTTATTTTACAATACGCGTTATAAAATGACAATAAACGTATAAATATGTAAAATATTTATAATTTGCTCATTAATTAATTATATTGCACCCGTTTTTAAATTAAAATTTTAAACGTAGGCGAGGAACTACATTGGTAATAAAGCTATTTAGTTATTTTCTAATGTCATGCCTTTTATGCTTAATCGGACGCCAGCTTTGTCGATTTATTATTACACAAAATAATATTTTCGAAGCTCAGCCCAGGCGGGATAAATTATAGAAGTTTATATGTTATTTTTCTCCTTATTCGAGTTAATTGATAATATTTTGCGAGTGGATCGGTATTTAATAATGTATTGTATAAATCGAACACACGATAAGATTTATTAATCTTTTAAAATTACAATGTCTCAAGATTCATAATGATGTTGGACGACTGGAGTTTTCTTTCAGGTATAATTAAGGCTGTTTTATCAGTTAATTAGTAAGCTTAAAATATTATACATATTATGAAATTATAGACGCACGACTTAGAACACATTTTCATGTTTAAAATAAATATATTATATATTATATTGTTTCAGGAAAATTAAAATGTCGTCATCTATTACTTTGTTAAAAAAAATACACCGCGAACAATTCTCATCAGTTTTGCAATGTAGCAAAATTATATTACTAATATTCAACTCGCAACTTACTTATATTTCCACTAAAATTTAAACTTAACAATATTTTTGTACATAATTATGATTAATTTGGTGTTTGATTTCGTAAAATTAATTGTTCTATGCTAAACTACGCCGCATTGACGTATCTAATAACTAGCGATTATTTTACTCTAGCGTATAAATTTTGTAAGCAATAATTTACTCATGATTGTAAAACAAAACTTTGATAGCGTTAAACACAGTGTAGGTTTATATTTTTATAAATTGTTATATACGACGAAAACACACCATCCTGACTCTTCATAGAGTTTCAACTAATTAATTTACCAATTGAACGGTTGATAAAATATATTTATTTTATATTTAAATGATAAATAAATTGATCGCAAAGTTGTTTATTGCTTAATACAAGCAATATTGACTGTTAGAATCTCAAATAGTTTTTGAAATGTAACGTTGAAACGATTGGAAAAATAGCGAAACTTGTATCGACGGAATCGCAAACCATATTTGAATAAGTATTTTATTACACTTTTCCTTTATTTTTTCCTTTTTCAACATAAAATACTTATGATATGTCTAAACAAGAAACACAACCATTGTTGTAAACCTAATCAACCCAATTGTAACGTTTCTATCAGGCACCTAACTACTAACTTTAACGCTTCTAATTTATACGGCAGTTCTTGCTAGTTTCGTCTTCCTTTCTTATTATAATTCTCATTTTTTTTCTATCTACCAAAGTGCTTTTCACTTCTATCTGATGTGCAATCTATGAGCAAATTGGTCATTATAAAGTTTGGACCAAAATACAAAGCGTCGCTCAACTTCGTTTTTTAGTCACTAATGAAATTATTCTACACGATTACTATTTTAACTAAACTGCTAATTGAGTTCAATTTTAAACTCGTTGAGTACGAACTGCAATTACAAGTTATTTAAAATGGTATTCGTGTTTACCTTCCTGCAAACGTTACTTATGCAATATTATCGATACCTATTCACCATTCTATCGTTACTAACCGCATCACTATGTGACTGAGCAATATTTACACGCTATGTCGATTATTGGAAAACTCCATTTTTTATAATAATGATTAGGTACCTTAATTTTTACTTTAGAGCAAAAATGCCGAAGATGAAAATAAACATGTGCTTAGTTTTGCCACCACTTAAGCATTTCAAGAAGAAATATTATCTATTATAACTTTTATTCTCTTTTTAATTTTAAAGATTGACAACATGCTAAGCGTTATTATTTTTTTGTAAAAATTCAAGTCTTTTTGTACATTAGGTACTTGTTAAGCGAGACCTTATTTGATAAAAAATTGTTTACACACGCAGCAATGTATTCTAAATCTCATGCATTCTCGGCAAAAGCATTCAAACGCGCCGTGCTGATAAAACTAAGCACAGACTAAACTACAGCTACTATTGGACGAAGAATTTTTAATTAATACTAGGGTTAGTACGCCTCGACTCAGTCGATCGATTAAATCGACTACGCAGTCGACGTCACCGGCCAATTCTCGCGCCATCATCTGACACGTGTCGTTTAAGTGACAGCTGTCATCGTGACAGTTGTAGTGATGTGGCACATCCGATTGTCGATCGTCGGAATCGGAGGCAAGCTATTACCTACTTCACCTGAGGCATGCACATGCTAGCAAAATAGGTGCGAGCAAGGCCAGGGTCGCGCCTGCCGCCGTCGCGGCGTTACACATATCCTCTTCGCAGAAACACATGTGGCCTGTGCCAGTACTTTCCATCATGCATACGTGGTCCACCATGAACAGGTTGATCTGCAGCTGGGACGTGCACGTTCGACGGACCACTTCGTACGCTGGAAAAGATCAATTAAACATTTTACGACTGCATAAATAAACAGTTTAGGTAATTTATGGCTTCCCAAACTCATTTTAACAGATTTATAGATTACAACCGCTAGAGCTTAGTTTTAAAAGGTTTTTAATACGTTACTGAAGTTCCGCAGAACACTGCAACTGGGGAAGAAATTGCGCATTTACTTGCATCTTTCGGGTTTTCGTTATTTCATCAGGTAGATACACATTTACAGGGTCGACACTCGAAGTGTTACCAATTCAAATTTTGACAATTTTGTTTCTTTTTATTTATAAACTTCAATATATAGAAAACAAACATTTAAAATTAAAAAAGAAAAAAATATTGTTTATGTGGCCACCTTTAGCGCGGATAACAGCATCGAGTCTGTCCGAGAAGGCTTCAGAAGTTGCACGTTGACAGCGAGCTTGAAAATTTGGTATTTTCCGATGAAAATTTTTTACGGTTCAGCAATATGTGAACAAACAAAATGATCGCGTATGGTTAAAGTCTAAATCAAACGACAATTTAGACCAACGAATTTCTCTGCGAAAGCAAGCACCAGCATCAGTGATGGTTTGGGCCGCGGTAACTGCTACGGGACGTTCACCTCTCGTTTTCATTGAGCAGGGTGTAAAGATAAACCAGCAAATCTACCGTGAAAAGATTTTAAACGATGCTTTGTTACCTTGGGCACGTAAGAAATTCGGTAGAAACCATTGGACGTTTCAGCAAGACTCGGCACCATCCCACAAAGCCCGTGAAACCCAAATTTTTTTGCAAGAAAAAGTTCCGAGCTTCGTTTCTTCGCAACAATGGCCACCATATTCGCCGGACTTAAATCCAATGGATTTTCCATATGGTCAATTCTAGAGGCCAAAGTATCAGCAAAAATATATGAGACAGTCGACGGCTTAAAGATTGCTCTTTGCCGAGAATGGAACAAAATATCAGCAGACCACATTCGTGCAGCGTGGGATGCCTTCTCGGACAGACTCGATGCTGTCATCCGCGCTAAAGGTGGCCACATCGAACAATATTTTTTTCTTTTTAATTTTAAATGTTTTTTTTTCTATATATTGAAGTTTATAAATAAAAAGAAACAGATGTGTCAAAATTACAGCATTTTGAATTGGTAACACTTCGAGTGCCGACCCCTGTATTTGCTGACAAAATGGAAAGTTGAATAACCTTAACCTAACCTTAGTTCTTGCTAAAGCAAAAAGATTCATAATGAATCAGAACACCTCATAAAATAATTACCACCGATAAACTAGTTATATGCATAACTAATCTAAGACATCCATAGTTCGTATTTATCTAATACGATTCTAATTCGACGATATTTGCCCGTGTTCCCTTGCATTTGGCTATGTTCCATGCTCTCGTAACGTCTCTACTCGATAAATCAAATCAATTTTTCGTTTATGACGGTGTTTACTGCATAATGAGGTATTTTATACATGTCATAAAAGTTTCATAATACTTAGTTATTCAGTCTGATGTTAGACATGCACATGCACCGATACTTACTAAATGTTTTTTTTTTTTTTAATTATTATTGACGTTGTACTGGGTTAGGCATGTTGTAAGCTAAAATGGGGTCTATATCCTCATTATTACGAACAACTTTCAAAATCTGATGTTCTATGGAAAAGGGCATTCACGAAATGTATGAAATAGCTGATTTTATATCCGAAAAGGTTTGTTTTATTTTCTTCCAGGATGCTGTACGTCTACCAAAAAATGCCTAAAGATACAGTGACTTAAATAACCGGTAGATGGCCTTTTATAGTTATCTGTATCTATCTTTGAATAACCGTGGGTACTTCACATAACATTTCTTACTTCGAGCAAAAAAATTAAATAATTTTGACTTAGGGTCAGCGTTAATTTTACTACAAATTATATTGGTAGCTACGGTAATATTCGACGAAATAGAGATGTTTTTTTATATTGCCTGTTCCAAAAGCGCCTAGCCCAAAAGTTTAGGTTAAACTAATTTTTCGACGATCTTACAAACACCAATCAATGTAAACTTAAAGAAAACACCTTGTAATAAGATGGTATATACAAAATATTTAGTGTTTTCCCGCTTTGTTTTGATGTCAGCGTGAGAAATCGAAAAATATTTTTGTTTTTATGGTGTGGTTCCTCCTCACCACCGCCACACCTCACCTTATTATATCTCTTTCTCTCAGTATCCGACTTCCTCGACACGACTTCCTCACGCTGACATCAAGACGAGGCGGAAAAACACTAAATATTTTGTATATACCATCTTATTATAAATGGATTTCCGCAAAGTAACGCCTGACTCCATCAATTAAAACACCTTGTAAATATTTAACATGTGGATAACAATCCAATATATCTATTAAGCCTTATTTGTTGAAATCAACAACGCTAGGGCAAAATGCCATAACTGCTTTATTATGCAACTAGATAGGATTTGTCAGTATTGATTAGGTCATGAAAGGCCGTGCAATTCTTTGCAACAGCTATAGAACTAATTTCTGAGCACTTCAGTAAAATTATGTAAATGATCTAACAGTGAGTGGAAGTTATTAATTTACAATTAATTATGTTTACAACAGTAATGGAGAATAGAGTTTTTCTGCTGCTGTAAAAACCATACGTCTTTATTACATCAAATAACTGTAAATCAGGTCAAGAAAGGCCTAGAAATTATATAAATACCCATGGCTTTTTTACTAGACTACGAAGTTAGATTCTGATGTAATGTGCACAAAGGAGTTTGTTGCAGTACTACAGCAAAACTGCTCAGATATTGCACCAAATGTAACAAACAGAACTCAGAAAAGAACAGAAATCTTATGTTTTCTGGAACAATTTAGTTTCCTTCTTTCTTTAACAGTTTCGAGCACTATCCTACTAAAAATCTATATAGGTAAGTACCTAATTCATGATTCATTTAAAGCTTGGAGTTCTATTTTTTTTAATTATTTACAAGAATCCAACGCAAGAAAGCGTCGTAACATTTGAAAAAATATCGTCTAGAAGTGACGAATCAGTTATTATCTAAAAAAATAATTTGATTCAACTCAAAATTAGATCCCCTGTTCTAGGGACATCAATCCTTCTAGGGACAACGTTATTCAAACCCCTGGACATAAGTGCGAGTAATTATAGAAACAAAGAAGTAATCACTACTTCAAATGTCGTCATGTTAATTTTAAATTTAGTTAATTGTATTATAATTATGTATATTATCCTTTCTCCTGCAATAAACGACCTAGGGCTAAGATATAAATATTTTTTTTTCGATTATATCTGGCTATTACATGGTGTGCAAGTTGAAATAATAGAGAACGGGACAGACTCGCATAGGTGTACCCTTTTGCGATAGTGGCCTTAAAAAACGTCATGCCTCATGCATTCCAGAAGCCTTAAATTTGTTCAACATCTGTTGTATTCTTATATTTTAAACCCGTTGAAAGTTCTAGTGGTGGGCGAGATACTCACGGCTTTTAGAGTAGCGAACCATTTTGACGCAGCAGCCATGACATGTCTGCAGCGGCGGCTGGTCGCGCGGCAGTGCCGTGTAGTTGAAGGGATCCTTGCAGCGCGCGTCAGTCCAGCTGTCGCATTCGTAACAGTATATCGTACGGGCTGGAACGAGAGGTGGATGCTCGTCAGAGATTTTGAGGAGATTATCATCAGAATGGCTCGTCGCCATTTGCAACTTGCCTTATCCGCTGGAGGCAACACTGGCAGTAACAATTTTTGTGTTTAGCTACCTGCCTTATTTGTTTTTTATGCATTATACTGATTTGACAGGAACTTAAAAGACCGTGTTTTCTAAGATAATGAAAAAAAAATGTTTAATAAAATTGAAGATAATCACAAAAGTCGTGTGGCAGCACCTACTTTGAGGAAATGGTTACTTATTCTGTTACTGTATCCTTAAAGCTGCCATTATTTCGCCATCTCTCTTCTGCGCGAAATGTGAGAAGGATAATAATTAAGAATCCATATTGTGTTTCATTATTCCTAATAAGCATGAAGTGCATCTAGAGTGGCTAGATAATATATTGAAAATTTGGAATCATGGAACCTTAAATAACAAGAAATAATTAAAATAACAAAAAGTAATATTTAAAGCGTACTGTAATTAATTAAACGTACGTTAATTATTTAACCTAACGGTTAAATACCTACGTATTTATTGTCACATCAGATGATTTAATGATTCCAGGACGGGCAAGTGACTTTACTGACACTTTTAAACTAATTACTACGAGAATCTAGAGAACTAATATAATTGTCTAATTAAGTTATTTTGGTTGCGTCTATAGCTAATAAGTATACGAGATCACTTTATTCCTACAAATATTAATACGACGAATAATTCATTAAAATTGATTTGATCCAACTAAAGCCACTGATGCTTGCCATAATATACCTAATCAATTTAATTTATAAGTAAAACTACATGACCTACTTACAGTATTCTAGTTTACTTAATCAAAACATTATTATACTCCATCAGCTAACATAATAATTAATTAATCTACAAATAAACACAACACTTTGACAATAATTCTATATTAAAATCTAAGTACAAAAATCTACAACAATAATAGCACATAAATAAAAGCCATTCCATTCGAGCGCATGCGAAAGAAAGCCAATTAAACCTGACCTGTTCACTTAGAAGTAAACTGATTATCCTACATTCTATTTTAGTATCTAAATAAGCACTAGAAATGCTACGCCAAGGCTGGTCACGCGACAGCATTCGCTATAATGTCCTTGTAACATATTTTAGTAGAGTAAGTAGGAAAGGACAGAGTAGTTAGAAGTGTAATGAAACGAAGGGTTATGGTTCAAAAGCTCTAATTTGGAAACCCTGGAATTTCAGAAAAACGAACAGGGCCCAAGTATATTAGTTAAATTGTTCTAGAATTACAATTGGATTTTGTCAAAAAGGACGTTTCGATATAGAATAGGTCAGATTTAGTATTAAACATTATGTTTGTTACACTAACTGTGATGTATTCTACTACAAGTCTACTGACCCAGTTTTCCATGTAAGTGTGTATCAACTTATACGAAAAAACTGTTTTTTTTTTCACGAATATCAGGTTCGGCTCATAGTGTGAGTTGTTCATAATGATGAGCGAAGTTACCCCCTTTCGGCTTTTTACAACTGTAACTGATAACCCAGAATAACGCTGGAATTTTAAGCTATTGCATAGCTTTTATCGCGGGCTTTGAACGCGGTGACCAAATCAAGAAATTCCGTAACGAAAATAAATCTAACACTCGTCTAACGTCGTTTCGGTTCGGCAGACTTCGGCACGGTATTTGTGTTCGTGCGACTAGACTTATGCGTATGCAATAGCTTTACCGTGGCAGTCCCCGTGTGCCACACGTAGTTTTTTCGTCTAGTAGTACTACCATCTACACGAATAGAAACAATACTCTAGTTTTACTACAACATTAAGTAATCAACCTATTTCAACATGTTATAACGCGTTTATATTCCACGGTATATCTCCAGCTCATTCAATCTCGATTTCAATATATTATTATCTGTATTAGAAATATTCTCAATTTAATTTATTGCTAATAAATTAAAACTAACTATTCTACTTATAAACATGTAGATATGTACCTAATAACATATCACTTGAATTGAATGGAGAATCTATAAATATACTAGAATTTTATCATCCCTATAAATGCAAAATGGTGGGTCAATCGATAGCTGAATCGGTCAGCAAGCGGTCAACACTAGTTACCTTGTTAAATATGTCACATTTCTGGTGCAGTCGCGTGCAAACATTTTATCGACATTTACAATTTAGTCGATAACTGTCACGAGAATCAGACTAACAACTTTATGAGTAATTAATTTAGTCAACTGTTGGCTATGTTAAGTTATGTAAGTATGTTTTTAATAAATTCATAACGAAAGTGTCTAATCAAAGGAATTGCAATTAATGTTCAGCTAATTTTCGTAAACTATACGTAGTTTTTAGTGTTTTTTATTAAGACGCAGATTGCTCTTGAATACTTATTTTTCTTCTTCTAAGTACATACACGACTACCTGTTTTATTATCTATAAAAAGCTACCGAATGTGCTTTTGAGCAGAAAACCTCCCTCGTCTCATCGGTTTCCCGCCTTTCTTGCCCTTTTCCAATTAACTATTGAGGTCAAGAGACTCTCGAGCTGGCAACACTATGATGGCCGGCTAAAAAAAGATCCACAGCGTCAAAAGAAAATAAAAAACCCTATGTCTGTCTCCATAAATCCATCATTTTAATAGCAATAAAAATATATTTTTATACGTACGTAATGTGACTTTAAAAAAGATGAGAACACGACTGGCATAAAAATTGTTAATGAGTCTACACATAAAGTAGGAAAACAAGCACATGCGATAACGTTTACGGACGGGAATTATAAAAATATAATCTAGCTAATTTTCTAGTCTTACAAACTAAACTTGTGCTTTGTTTTATTTACTAAAAATATTTTAAAACCCAGTCTACGGCGTTTCCAATTTGTTTTTATGATATTTTTACATGATTTTCTTTCGTGTCAGTGAGTTTTGATGTTTTGGCAGAAATAGACTAGCTACTAGGCGATGTGATCTGTAATGATTCTCTTCTCAAGCCTAGAAGCTTTGTGAATAGATTATAATAGATTTTTTTCTATAAATTACTTACTTTGGCATTCCGCCTGTACAAGGGGGCTGAGACTTAGTGCCCATAACGCTGAAAATCCATGCTATTATTAGTAAGAAAGAAAAAACAATTAGAGAAAAAAAAACATAAAACTACACAGTAATCTAGAAGAAGTGTAAGATTCAATAAATAATTAGAAGTAGAAATCCTGTAAATAACTGAATAGGTAAGAAAACAGTGTTAGCGGAAAAGACCGTGGACTGGGTCGCAAAAGATTCTTTTGAACGCTATGATTTAATTCGAATACGAGTATAATAGTCTATAAATTTGGATAAAAATCTACAATTTTGACATGATACATGAAAGATAAAGTCGAAGGACCTAGACATGTACAGTTAAAATAAACAAAGATATAATTATTAGTTGAAAAATCAGGTTTTGTGTGCGTCAGTTATTCACAGGAAAATGATTATGAGTGTTTGGTAGTTATTAGACTATTATTTATCAGGTAGTGTGCCTAAGTTGAGTAACACGTGTAAAATACAGTAAGTTTTATACGAGTTTCATGTATTTCAACAATTAAAAAAAAAATTGTCTATGATATACTTGTGAATTCAACCAATGTGACAAGCGCCATGTAAGGATAACTTACTGTATTTTATGATCTAATGTCATAACATGCAACAAATTACCTACCCATTCCTTGAAACATGTCAACATACATTCCTGTGGACACTCAAACAAATAAGTACAAACATTTTACAATAAAAACGCTGCAAAAACTTCGATATGACTATATCGACTACTGTTCGAAATATCGATACATTACTGGTTACAGCACTAAATGTTTATTTCACTAATGAATGAAAAAATTAACTTATGTTACCTACTCTAAAGTTATTTATTCAAGGGAAAAATGAGTCGATTTCTTAAATTTATATGTTCATTCGTTCTGTGTATAAATTTGTATATGTAATATACTCTTATTGTTAGTTACCTACAAACTTCTGATACCCAAAATATAAAGAGTTGTAATGAATAATTTTAACTATCAAAACGTTTATTTCTTAGTAATTTTCACTTTTACTTTAAATATTTATCAGTGACTTTTTTTTAATGTTTATAGGTAGTAATTATTTCTTTAATATATAAATGTGCTTGTAAGGCAATACTGCAAAGCCTTCGTTTTTAGTAACTTTATCATAATTATTTTACAATATTACTTAGTTTTATAACATGCTTATGTTAGTGTGACCACCTGACAATTTTGACTCGAGATCCATATACAAGAATATATATAATTTCTATGACAAAAAGTATAAGAATATACTTTTGTCATGGAAATAATGTTTCCAATCGAAAGTTTTTGCAGCATGGCCACGACACAGACTCTATGACACCTAGAAGAGCAATGACCACATATATTACAGTTTACGCAGTTATTACCCGTTCTGATGCATGAGTTGGCTTTCACTTGCTCCACTCCGAACCAGGACATGAGAAGAACTGAAAAATTAGGAGGATCGGTTATTATTTTACCAAGAGTAGTTATATCTAATTCATTCATATTGTTTTGTAATACGGATTTTCACAAGTACATAACCGTTGGAAAGTCTATATACATATAGTCACACAAATGTTCACATTCGGTGAACTTTTTAGTGTGTTAATAGTAATGAGTTGTTCGAGTATTTGTATGTGACAGAACTGTAGTTAGACCTTTCCACCAATCAAGTAAGTGTGAAGACAGGTATTATATAATAAAACAGTTATTGTTTTTTACTATATTATTGTTTTAGCGTGGCCACGTCGGGCAGTGCAACTACGGTTCTATACCTAAGTAATTATTACTGCCGCGTCGGCACAAAACGTTATACTATAACGTTTTTTGCAAGTACGGAATCTTGCCATCGGTAACTGATTGATGTCAATTTGATTAGAAATCTATTTAATCCATTTGACATCAAACGTCAGTTTAACGGTTTTTGAGTCCTTAATACGTTCGATATTTATATCCAGTGTATTACGAGTAAGCCCTCGATAATGATCGGAATGAACGTTAATACCGGCTTGAATTTCAAGACTAACGGTTTATTAGAGAACCGTACTTGCTGTGTCTAGATATGTTCTAACAAGAAATTGCAGACAGGGTTTTCGAAGTTTTAGTCAAAGTTAAGTAAATAAATGCGTAATGCACTATACTGTAATGCCTATACTGTAATACACTATACTGTAATGCACTATACTGTAATACACTATACTGTAATACACTATACTGTAATGCTCTATACTGTAATGCACTATACTGTAATGCACTATACTGTAATACAGTATACTGTAATACACTATACTGTAATACACGAAGTACTTTTATTTACTCTGTAGTAATACTAAAAATGTGGAGGAAAAAAAATGTTAGTGCGTGTGTGACAAAGTTATCCATAGGACAACGTATGGATGTAACGATTTCAATAAGTTCTCATCAAAGGATTTCCCATTAAAGCATTAAAAATATTGCTTAGATTGCTAATCGACTCGTAAGTGCTGCAATCAACTGTGATTCTTAATAAATGCTTTGTACGGTGCTTTATAGGCTTTTATACTATACTATTTGGGTTCCGAAGAGTTACCCGCGGATATTTTACAGCCATTCTTACTCAGTGATGATGTAGCTTTAATAGTACGACCAGAAAACAGTTTTGTTTCGTACATAAAACACATAAGTGGGCGACGATCTATTTATTACTAAAATGCATAGTCTCCAAAATTATTCTCTAGTTTGAAAACCAATGACGTCAATGCCATTAGTTTAAAATTGTAAGACGTAAGAGACGAAATCATCGCGGTGTCTAGTCTCGCTGCGATATCATGAATTGTCAAATGAAACGCCCTCTGACGTAAAGTGTGACTATTTCTATCTTAGATTGGGAGCTAAGGGTAAGTAAAATAATATAGGTTTTGTGGAACATTTAGACAAGATAGGCTCAACACAAGGTAAAATGGTGCATAGGGGTGAGGGTTAAGGGTTTTTGACAGTTTTTTTTTTAAATTGCCTTTGGACAGAAATTTTTACAAGATTAAAGACTTTTTTGTCTATAATGAGCGAAGAAGAACATTAGTTTAGAAGAACAAATTTTAGAACCTAGTGAATGTCTGTATAAATGCCTATTTTAATTCCATGTAAATATTTGAATATTTGATATTACATAATAATAAAATATCAAATATTAATATATAATAAGTAGAGACTGATATTATAAAGTTAAACGATATAGTCATAGAATATTTATGTTACTTGCATGTCACCTGAGCAAAATATTTTTTCGGATGCCTATTTAGGTAAAGATATGCAGATCTATAAGTAATAAAGACCTTTAATTGTACCGTATCTGAAGCGAAATCAAGAACTTTGAACTTAGTTATGCCCTCAGTGGTTATATGAGTAGATAGGACTGCCTAAGGTTCATGGCGAAATCACAAGAGTGTCATTATAAAAGTTTAGAATTTTTAGTCTTTTCCTTTTCTTATACTTTTTTCTTTGTTCTACTTGGCTTATTGCAAACGCTTTGATATTTATAAAGGGTAGCCTCTAATAGGCTTGCTAGCTCAAAAGAACCCGATTTATTTGCGACTTGAAAAATTATATCGCAGTAGAGAACCTGACTGAATTCCACAACCTGGCAGTTCGCACAATAATCGTACTTAGACGCAAAGCTCTTCGTACGAGTCTATGGAAACTCTACCATTTATCGGCACTCTTACATTTGACAGATATTAGATAATAATATGACTCTTTTATCAAAGAAAAAAAAAGACTTTTATCCGCTGCTAAGCACGCTTTGTTGTGTTGTTGTTTGTTTTCCCAGGAAAAAAGCTTATGGCAATCTCCGGACTTCTCTGTCTCTGTGCAAAAAATCAAGTCAACCTATTACTTACTCAGTTGCGCAGGAGAAGGACAAACAAACTACCAAACAAACTTTCCTATTTAAAGTATGTTTGGGGAGGTGGAGTAGTTAAAGCTGTTCTCGTCAGTAAACTATTCTTCAGCTCCTAAACTAAGTCGTTCAATTTATTTTTGGTATCGTTTAATATTAGTTACCGCCCACGGCTTTGTCATATTCGATCAACTTTACACCACGTCTCGTAGTGGTGTTATCATTTGACACTGTTCGACATTTATTATTTTAAAAGGTGTCAATCTGCGTCAAATGATAACTGCTAGAATAGCAGTAAAAGTTAGTGGTAGACTAACCTAAAAGTTAGTCGATATACCCATTGCCTTACAAGCGGAAGGGCCCGGGTTCAATCCCTGGTACAAGTACGCACCTCTGAGTTTTAATACCGACTTCCAAAAAAGGAGGTGCTCAATTAGACTTAGTTTTTTTTTATTCGCCATACGCATATTAATTAGGAAAGTATTCCAAACACAAACGACATCCAAATCGATCCAGCAGCGCATTTAGGTACGGCTCTAAAATGATTTTGACAGTTTATTTTGACAGTTAACAGCGACCGACTCGAAACGATTACAATTCGTTATGCGAATGTTTGTTATCGAACTATATCGTTATGTTCGTCATTAAATAGGGTTGGTAAAAGCTCGCGATACATGGGCGCATAGTGTGGAGCGCTGCAGCTGAACTGTACCGCGCTAAGACTGCCATGATACTGCCCCTGTAGAGGAAAACAGCTGGACATCTGGACAAATTGTAGATATGAAACTATTGTTGAGAAAGCTGAAACGGATCTTCACTTCTTTGCTAACGCACGGTCAAAGAGTTGTGATACAAGCGCTAAGCATAAGTCATTATTTAAATGAATTCATACATTTTGCCGACGACCGATCAACTTTTTGTATGAAACAGCTGATTTTTTTTTGAATCCGATGGGTATAGGAAATGAGGTCACCACTTGCGGCTTAATACACCCCTAGCCGATAACTCTGTTTATTAATATGTCATAAATTACGTAATTCAAAAACTTACGGAATATCAGGTCGTAGTATCTAATCAATATGATGTGGGTAGCCGATATTTTCCAACGTTCATAAATAAAAATTTAAGTTTCTACTGCTTAATAATATATGTAGCTTTAAAAAAAAAACATAAAATGCCCACAGAAAATTGCATGGCGCAACAGAACACTGGCTCAAAATAAAATAATCATCGAAAACTTTAGCGCGTGACAGCTGCTCATAAAAACTACGCGGTTTTTTTACACGCCAATTTATTATTTTTTACAACTTTGAAACAGTACAGTGACAGTGGAAGCAGCCATTAATAAAATGACGGGTGTTTTATCATATATTCAGGAAATTAGGACGCACGTAAGCGTTATGGCTGAAGTACCAGACGAGACCGCTTGAAAGACGCATTTAAAATGCGTTGGATTAATCAGGTTAAAAAACACGTGGAATAAATAATAGATAATGATGTTTTATACAGAGAGATGAGTGACTCCGGACCTTAAACAGATGTGATGGTACCAAAGTGGGATGACCGTCACAGTTGAGCTGTCTTCAGTTGGCGTAAAAAGTAAAGAGTAAGCCTGAAGATAATTTTAACCTTATATTAAGACAATGATAACGTATTAAAGGTTTCTTTAAATGAAATATATTTATTTCAGATGTTTTGTGTTTTTAAAGGATAAAGTTATATTATAGGAGTGTCGTATCTCCGCCAAGTATTATTTTCAATCCCTCATTTTTATTACAATAATGGAAAGACAAATGAAAAATAACGACCGAACGATTGGAATTGCATGAATTAATCTCCATTCTACAATCGGACAAGTAGAGATACTGAAAGGCGCCACCGGTTTATGGTAGAGGTTCCACGGACTCGCACAAAACGCTTCGCGTCTACATTTATTGTGCGAACTGCCAGGTTGTGGAATTCGCTGCCAAGTTCTCTATTTCCCGATAGCTATAATCTCGGTCTCTTCAAATCGCGAGTGAATCGGTTTCTTCTAGCGCGCTACATCCTAGACCGCATCGTTACTTTACATCAGGTGAGATGCGGTCAAGAGCAAGCCTATCAACTATAAAAAAAAAAAAAAAAGACCTCCTATTTTTTATTATCAGAATGTAATAATTACATTTTAGCGATTTTGAAAATATAAGAATAGTTCAGCATAATGTTTTTCTCGTCAAAAGCTCGTAAAAAATTATGTCATTAATTATCTGTATTTTGTTGTTTGTTTTGGTACTGTTAACAGATGACAGATACAATAATATTTTTTATTGGTGGCTTCTGACGGTCTTAACATAAATACGAGATTTTAATTCATCTGTTTTTTTTGTTAGGAACTCGGAAGCAAGTAGATATAATAAACTGGTATTTTTAATATGAACTGTTCATTACACTATCTCGAAATGGTTTTCAAATTTCCATTACTTTGCAAAAATAAGTTTTCGATTGGATAAAGATAAGAAAAATAAACAAAAACTGTCGACCGGTCAAAATGATTTTGCCATATAATTTAGCTACAAAAGTGATAAGCCAATTCTACGCGGAATGTCATCACAAAGCCTTCTTGCTGGCTGTCTACTCGATGCCTTTGAACGCGCTTCAACACTGACAATTCTGAAAGCTAGATGACAGTTGTGAGCGTCGCATTGTACGAGACCAGTGACGTCACTCCGGAACTCTTTCCAGTCTAGATAGCTCCGGGGAATGCTGCAGTGTTAGTTTCTTTTACAGTTGCAATGAAAATCATAATGATATTTAAAGATTAATATTGTTTCCTTATTTCTTACTCTCTTACTAGATTGAGGCGTATGAAGGAAGAGGTAAGTAAAAATTTACTTAAATCTTACCTGATCCCAAAAAACTCTAATTACGAAAATATGTCCTACAACAAAGACTGGAGTTAAATATGCGTCATCTTAGGGCTTGGTTACATAGGTTGCTCCTCAAGGAAGCGTCTTGGGCCCGCTGCTCTTCATTAAATATATCCACCACCATCCACGAGCTATTAAAAAGCCAATGATCCTTTTTGCTGACGACAGCACTGCTATTTTGATAAAAAGTAGACCCTGCCAGAAACTAACATAGCATTAAGTAATATGAATAATTTGTTGACATTCAATTTATATATTAATCTTAGTATAACGGATATGAAGACATTTAATAAATATAGACAAATTATATATAGATAATGACATCAAAAATATTACCGTTATAAAATTCTTAGGCTTGCATTTGGACTCTGATCTGGATTGGAAAGCTAAGGCAGAATTTATTTTATATTATACTATCTAAAGTTATTCCTACGCTCTTTTCTTATTGGCAAAAGTAGTGAGTCAACCAGCTGTACTTACAGATTATTATTCATAAGTAATATCTATCTTACGCTATGGAATCATATTTTAGGGTAACTGTTCAGAACGAGATAGAATATTTAACGCCCAAAAGAAGTGTTTAAGATATGTGTGCCACCTTATTAAAATAAAATGTCTTAGGTATAAGGTATTATTATATAACGTATTAGGTATTTATTATTTCTCAAAACATAAAATACTGCCGTTTCCTTCCCTGTATATCTATGAAATGGCTCTCTAGGGTCGAAGCATAAATAATTTTAAGATGACACAGCACAGACAGCATGTTTTGGAAGGGTGTATGCGGTATGGGGCAATCAATATACAATCATTTACCAAAAGTTATGCTGGAATCGGAAAATCTCGCTACCTTTAAGACAAGATTCTTTAGTTCTCTAATTCTATTATAATTCCAATAAAAAAGGTTGTATAAAATTTTAAGAGAAAAATTAAAAGGATATGTAATTTGGAGTAAATAAGAGTTCTTTACTGATTTATGGATATATTTCACTATAGTCGTAGATTAGTATTAAGAGCATGTCTATTGACATGATATATGACCATGAATAATTATTTATTAATCTACCTAATAAATTTAATTACCTAGATGTATGGAATTATTATTGTACAAGAAATTCATCTACTGTAAAGCAGATGAATTTATTGAAGACAAAAAGTCTCTCCAAGCTTTGACATTTCATAGTGTTTAGATTAATATTTATAAGTTAGATTGGTATGTTTGTTTGACACATTAAACATGTAATTTTTTTACTTTCGCAAGTGCACTCTGTGCACCCGAGCTGACAATAAATTAATTGAATTGAATTGAATATTCTATATGTAGCTTACCTACTGTAGAGACGCAATATTATTAAGAGCATAAGTACGTAACACAGCGAACAATAAATTAATCTGAATCTTTATGCGCGAGAATTGCAAGATTTTGCTCCTGTGAATTTTGACTATGACAATGTTCTCTGAAATAGATCGAAATTCAGCGTTCTTATCTGTTTTTTTTTTTATTTTGTTTAGTTCTTTATCTGTAAAATAGTAGGGTTGTGCTCAAAATGTTCGCATTAAATAATATGTTGATTTCTTTTATTGAACTTTTTTTTGTGATAGCTAACTTAGAAAGCTGAAACTAACATACCTAATACGACAAAATTATCGCTAAAAGTTATTATTTCAGATAGTATCAGGTAGGTACAGTATGTGAAAATAATTGACCTGTACCATTATACCTATTTACAAAGAGTATGGTGGTTATTAAGTGCGTAAAACCTAAACCTAGAAAAGAATTTAACTGATGCCATTGCCATACCACACAAAAAAAAGAATACCATAAATAAGTAGAAAGAGAAACAGAACACGCGTTTAGGGTCAATTTGAAGTTTTTATCGATAAACAGACTGGAGTTTTATCGACAGATATATCGATACACGGAACGCGCTGCGCAGTGCCAGTTTAGATTGTTAATTGCCATTTCGTCTGCTTTGATGATAGAAATTCGACTACTGTTTAGGTGGGATAGTGCGTAGGCAGTATCATACAAAAGTTAGAATATTTCGAGACTCATCCTTTGGACCACATTTTGGGAAGTGTTCCCTGACATTACACAGTTTAATTCTACCATCCCCATTCTACCATTGGACAAGGTGAGATACGGAGACCCTTTATCTTAGCTACCAATCAGCAGAGGTTCCTTCCAATCATTAGTATAAAAAGCTTTGCGTCTACTTTTATTATTACAACTGTGAGATTGTGTTATGGAATTCACTGCCGGCTTTTCTATTCCCATTAGTTTTAAACTGTGTTTTTTCGGATTGAGAGCGAATCTCTTTCTTTTAGGAAACCGCCTTGCATGATAAATTATTTATGTATATAAAAGAGTATTAAGTCCTGGATGACTGACTGTGTTGAGACTGAGAAAGCTAGGAATTAGCGTAGGTAGACCCTAAACCGCTGAACCTAGAGACATGAAATTTAGAGGTTTATTGCAGGGTGTAGGGGTGTACTAAGAAAGGATTGTTGGAAAATCAATCCCTAAGGGATCAAATGACGGTTTAAAGAAAGAAACTTCCTTATATTCTATTTTATGTCACGGGTAGGGACGCCGGTTACGCCGCGGGAGAAGCTACTAGTATCATTATTATTGCTTAAATTTAGGCCTTAATTACTTATATGCTAACGCTCTAGGTGAGACACAAGCTACTTCGGTTACTAGATGTATGTATAAAAAAAGACTTTCCATTAAATAACTGTTCAATACACATAATCATTGAATTCGTAGGAGGAATAGGTAGGTACATTATTAGTACCAGTAACAAACGTAACACGTGGGTCGAAGGAGTAAGCGGAGTATGGCTCAGACAACAATAAATACACTCCCGTGGGTAATTGACTGGTGACATTTGTAAGAAGTGTATCGTGTGTCTTAAAAGATCACCACATTTATGACATTCTACTCTTTGATAATTATAGAAATATTACATAACTGTATCTATGAGTCTGAGTATATACTGAGCGCAATGATTGGGCACCGATTGAGAGCCGATGTATCTTATCGTCCGATAACCGAAGTTTAATTTGGCCAATCGTTTTATGGGTGTCGAATAAATGGTGGCACTTACACTTGAGCTGTACATTGGGTGAAAATATTTCTGTGTTCTACTTAATTTTTTGGCATTACGCATTTATTTGCAGTCAGTAAGAAAGCAGTTATCCAAATGTCATGTGTGGGCAATTCATAAAGTTTCGTAAGATCCCAAAAATTGAGTTTATCCCTGAAATCAGAACCGCCGATAGAGCGTTTTCTTACGATTATACAAATAAGGTGATTACTGATATTTTATCAAAGCGAGTAGTAGGTACCAACAATCTCACCTGGAACGGGGAATATCCAACGCATTTTTCGTCGGGTGGCGAGCGGGATCCTTCAGTAGGCGGCCTCAGCTGCGCCCGGCCATGCTCACAGTACTGAAGGCACTCTACAAATGCACTTCAGCATCTTTTGCACTGCACTTACAATTAGAATTGCATGTTTGACATGAAAATTTATTCAAAGATAAAGAGTATTTATTAATTAATTGTTTAAAGCTTTAGGCCCGTTTTGAAAAGAATCAAGATAAATTGTAAAGCTTTTTAGACAAAGAAGTTTTATAGTCTGCTATCTCAGTGTTAAAAAACTATTACTATTTTTTTGAATTCATAACCGTTTGGACATTAAATTACAATTATATAAGGAGAGTTCAAATTTTCCCTTTTAACTATTAGGATTGAAATATGTCATAATTCTAGTAAATGTTTTTGAGAAATATAGGTTACTTTGTCTTTTTTATTTTATTATGTCTAAAGCTATGTATATTATTTTTTCATATAAGCAAATGAGATAGCGGACTACTTAAATCATGTCAAAATTTATGTATCCAGGCGATAAAGAAGGTAAAACAATAGACATAGTAAAAACTACGTTATAAAACTTTTATCGATAATAGACATTGTGATCGAGGGACCGCACTAATAACTGACAATTATTTGCTATGCAATGCGACGTATCGTTTTTTTTTGCAATTTCGTGTTATTTCTAATTTGAAGTTGTTTTTTTTTTATAATACGCATGACATATTTTAACGTTAACTAAAATTTACTCGGCTTATGTAATAAGAGCGATCTCAATTAAACTTTAGTAAATTAAGATCAACATAAAATTACCTGCAAAATGATTGCTTATTAAATTTATTTCAAAACTTTTGCATACTAAATTGACTCTGAAATGTTAGGTATTAATATACCTAGTTTAATTACAGCTACTAAGTACTTTAATAGTTATAGGTAGCCACGATACGTGAGCTGCACCTAAAACTTACCTACTTACATCAAATAGCATTTACAAATAAAATAACCATTTAATTCAATTCGACAAAGATATTCACGCTACATACTCCAGTCCCATATTACTAGAACAGTTTAGTTCAACTCAATTAATAATTAGCTAACCTACGAACAATTCTGCAAAAGATAAATCATTATGATATATTAAATGGCAATGTATCTACAGAAACAAAGACATTTTGATTGCACGAGCAAGGAGTTTGTGAGCATTCTGTGATAACTAGCGTAAAAATAACACGGGGCATGAGGTTCGCAGCAATGCGCGGACCATATCGATTTTAGGGGCGAATGAAACAGCCCTCACGATTTTGTTTACAGATATAACGTTTCACACCCCTTGCGTTTCGTATTAAATAAAACCTTTTTGTATAAAAACTAGCTGAATAAATCATATTGCACAAGTCACAGAAAAAATAATTTGCACCACGTAATTTTTTGACAGGTTAGCTTATTAATAAATTCAGGTTTCGTAACACCACACGTTTTTATTTGCATTTTTCTAATTTAATACTCGCGAATTGTTAATTTAATTAGTTTTATTCTTACCGGTACGATATTCCTTTGAAATTAAAATCGGAATGCCGTGATATTATTTTGAACTAGGTAACTGTACCTACGCGAACAACGAATGTTATAAGTAAACTAAATACATAATTTTAAGATATAATTGTAGAGATGTTTAAATGTGTATTTTATAATGTTCTGCGCAAATTTAAGGGTTTTGAGCCCATTTTATTTCGAACGAGCCGGGGAGACCGCCCGCGCGTTCATTGGTACTGCCGGTGTTGCTAGCCGCTAATCTTTATGTTCCCTGTTTAGCTTACCCCAATTTATTTATTGTTAACTTACGAATCAGTTTTTTTTTGGAACGAAGTTCCTTATCGCTGGGTGCGAAAGGGGGCTAGACGGAAAAATTATGACCAAAAGCTGTAACGACTCTTTTTATATAGTTTTATATAGCTATAGTTGTAAGCTGTGCGGCGTGCGCGTGTTTTCTCTCTCTCTCTCTCTCACACATAGAAAGCAAGTCAGTTATTTTCGTTTCGTCTTTCGAATATTTGTTAGTAATAAAAAAATATTATTACAACTTAATCGAAAGGAACTTCGTTCCATCCGGGTGTCCCTTGGCACTTATTAAGTTTTTTTTTAATATTTACACTCCACAGACGCTTAGGTTCGTGCCTTTTATGAAGTTATAAAAGTATATGGGAATGTAATTACATTTTTTTTAATTTCTAGGTATAAAAGGAAACAAATAACTAATTTGTTAATTTAACTTTAAACAATTATTACGCATCAGTATTAGTATTAAGTTTTATTGCAGTCAGATTTTTTACTTGAATTTTGAATAAAATATCTCTATCTAAAGTTACTACGAGAAAAACGATGAGGATTTATTTGTTTAAAGACTAATACATAATTATGGTTTCACTAATTTTTTTTTTATTACCTAGTATTTACACTAATGATTTATTTATATTATAGAAGGAAAATATCGTCTTTCTATTATTTTTTAATACAATACAATAAAAAGACACTTTCATGTCACCACAAGGACATCTAAATTAAAATTATAGACTGGACGAATTAGGGTCAATATATATTTATTTCACAAAAAAATACAGCAAAATACAATATAAACAACACTGGAAGGCCTTATTGCCTAAAGCGATTTCTTCTAGTCAACCATTAATTAATCCAAAAAAAAACTAGCACAAAATTTGTCCTATTCGCTAACAAGTGACCTCATGTAGATAACCTCGTTTGTAATCTAATATGTATAAAATGAAACGAAAAAAAAACCGAATGAACGATATTTTATTAATTGTGGCAGTATTTTACCAACTGGCAACCCACAATGCGTAGTACGACCTAGACGGTGCGTTACCGCTATGCGGAGGCATAAAAATATAATTTCACTCGAATTAAATATTAAAAATAAAACAACTATTTTCTACTGACTTTCACGGCGACGTACGACGACGGACAATAGGTACTTACTCAATTGGATTTTTTATGTTAGTATTTTTTGTTGATATTTTTTACGTTAGTATTTTTTTTATTAGTTACCTAATTTTTGGACTTGTTTTTTTTGTTAGGTAGGGTTCCATTTAAATTTTATAAAAATCAGTCTAGTTGTATGATTTTTTTTTCATAATTTCTTATGGCGCCTGCTATAATGGAAATCAGAAATAATTTTTTTTAATATCTCTTTAAAAAAAATACTACCCGTTCGTAGAAACAAGGTAAGAAACATAAAAAAACTTTCTATTTTAAATGAAGTATTTTTTGATGTCGTTAGTACAAGTAATTGGCGGGAAAATGAACTAACGCCTGTCGAACGCCATCTTAAATTGCTGCTCTAGTAAAAGCAGGCGTTTTTATAATAATTTTACGTTTCATTTGTATTCTATAATAAGTGTAATTTTTCTGGGTAGGTAATCCTACTTCCTACTATAATTCTTCCTTCCTACTATCCTACTAATATTATAAACGCTTTTTATTTTGTAAGATTGTATGGATGTATGTTTGTTGCTCTTTCACGCAAAAACTGCTGCACCGAACTGAAATCTTACTAAATATATTGCTACAAGTGGCGGCCTTATCGCTAAAAAGCGATGTCTTCCAGGCAACCTTACGATAGAGACAATTGTGAAAAATAAAATTAAATGGGACGGGGTATACAGTAATGAATATACTTAACAAACTTATTGCCTTTTGTTATCAAAAACGAAATAACTTACAACAAAAAAAATATAACAGATTACCTATAAACTAGTTAAGATCTACAAATAATCGAAATGCTCCAACCAAGCACCAGGAGGCAGCCTGCTATCCGCATTACCAGGCTGAATGGCAATGCATATACGTTGAGCCAGATAAAAACGACAATCTAGTCACGCGTCGAATCAATCTATAAAAATATAAGATAATAATAATTAATGGAGTTTTTACTTTGAGGAAATCTATTCATACGAAGATGTTGTGTAAAGAATATCTAGTGTTTTCCAGCTTTGAATTTGATGTCAGCGTGAGAAAACAAAAAAAATAATTTTGTTTTTCTCAGTATCTGACTTCTCGCTCTGATTAAGCGCTCGCTCGAAATTCACTTTCGAAGTTTCGCGCTTGAAGAGTCATCATCTCCTGAGGATGCCTTGTGCTAAGGCGAAACACGTGTCGAGGAAGTACTAATACTGAGATAAAGAGAAATAATAAGGTGAGGTGTGTAGGAGGAATCACAACATAAAAACAAAAATATTTTTCGTTATCTCACGCCGATATCAAAACAATGCGGGTAGATAATAATATCTGTCTAATCTAGATTGTTAATGTAATTGAAGTGGATATTGCAGATATCACATTGCATTCATTATTATTACGATTACAATAGGTAACTAGTGTATTGACCCAGTTAAATGAGCTACGGCACAGTTAGGTACAGCAAATTATACTGAATAAAAAAATACTTTAGTTTGACCTACAGTTTGCTATAGCAGTTCAGCAGCATGATTTAGCAAGCTTTGAATCGACGTCAATCATAACTTAACAAACAAAGAAAAACAAATAACATAACTAACTAGCTGCGTCGCGTTAATACAGGATACAAAGTAGCATGTGTTAATCCAGGGTCTAAAGTATCATCATCATCAGCATACTCTTGTCCACTGCTGGTCATAAGCCTCTCCCATGACACGCCACTCGACCCTATCCTGGGCTTCTCGTCTCCACCCCCTGCCTGCTATCTTCTGTATGTCTTTGCTCTACCTAGTAGCAGGACATCCTACACTACGTTTGCCGGTTCGCGGTCTCCACTCAACAACTCGTCTGCCCCATCGGTTATCAGTTCTACGGCATACGAGTATATGACCGGCCCACTGCCACTTCAGCTTACTAAGACGTAGAGCTATGTCGGTGACTCTGGCTCTCTGGCGAATCACTTCATTTCGGACACGATCGCGCAGAGATATACCGAGCATAGCATCTTCCATAGCTCGCTGAGCGACTTTAAGACTTCCGGACCAGACCAACCGTGTGTGTCCACGTTTCGGCTCATTAGATCATGACGGGTGGGATGCGCTGGTTAAAGACTTTTGTCTTTAGGTTTTGCGATATGGACGACGAGCAGCTGTGTTCTTCTGTTAGCTTCACTCTCAAAATTGTTTCTTCCTAGAGAAGATTTTTCTATGATACTGGTAAACCACTTGCCTTTCAAGAGTGAGGTCGCGGGTTCAATACCACACCTGCACCTTCTGAGATTTCAACTCACGTCAATTTTGGAAAAATATTAGGTACTTGCTTTAACAGTGACGGAAAACATCGTAAAGAAACCTGAGAATCAAATCATTAATTATACAAAGGCAAATTCATTTAATACTAAATTTGTCTTCTATAATAAGAGTTAGTCTATCAAAAAAAACCCCAAATATTGTGGTTCAATGAAACCGGCTACTTCGTTGTGTTCATAAATATCTAAATTCTGTGAATCATAGTATAATTATGGCATCCCTGGAAGTATTTGCATTCTAGGATGACTCTAATGGCCACATTGGTATATGAATTGTATCGACTAAGACGAATCTATTGACACCTCTCACATAAAGATACGACAAGCCGTTTAGGCTCTAGGGCGTGACAAACAAATATAAATACATACACTAGAAAAACATAACTCTCCTTCATTCGCAGTCTGTTAAAAAAAGTCAATCATCAGTAATTTATCTACATTTATTTCTAAACCAATATGGACAAAATGCGTTTTCTTACATCAAGAATACATTACAACTATAAGGTACTTAATATTACTATTTTAGTATGAACACATAATCACCGCTCTGGCTTTATACTCGTACCATCGCTTGTACGTTGTTTAGGTCCTACACAGACGTGCGACTTTTCGCCCAGGTCTTGCGACTTCTTAAAGTTTTGTTATTCTATGCCCAAGTCTAGCGACTTTCTGCCCATGTAAGATGTAATCAGCTTGCGGCAGCGTCGAATTTGGGCCCACTAATAATTCAATAAATGTAATTATTTTTAGTGTTTTTGACGAATAAACATGTCCATTATTTGTCTTGCGACTTTAGCTACCACGAACTTGATAGTTATCGTTTAAGAAAACGAGATTTCACTTGTACCTGATTGCTGTAAAGGTCCAACTATAGTTTCGTCTACATTTGGTTAACTTCATCAGAGATGAAATGAGCCGTTCGTGTCTTCAACGACGACACGCCTCGCACCCAGGTACGCGTGAAAACCCGTCTTCTTAAACAATGTGAATCAAACACGCGTTAGCTTTCTAAATAAGAATGAACTTGATAGATTTTTCTATTAATTTCTTTAATTTCTGGCCAGCAGCAACGACCACGGAAGTCATAAGCGACTGTCTAGTAACAATGGCTCTCAAGGAAGGCTGCCAAAACACACCGTTAGCTGCTTTTGCGACAAATTTAATCAATTTGAAGGTAATAGCAATAAAATCAAAATTCCACGCCGTACTTCATGTATCCTATTTTCATACATTGAAAAATACCAAACCTGTATGTATACAAGGTGTAACAGAAAGGTGTGACAATACTTAACGGTGAACATCAAACACATCACAGTGAACCTACAATAAACAAAATCCGAACAAAAATTAAAGGAATTGATTTATCTACCTTTCTATGTTTTAACTAAAGTCGCTCGTCTGCGTAGGTTTTGAAGTTACAATACGCAAGTGTACTCATTCAAGTAAATTACAAATTTAATATTAGTAAGGGATATTATTACAACCCCAAAAAAGGGTGAAAAAAAAGCACAGATATATTAATGATATAGCCAGAATATTTAACTACATAGTTATCGTAGAATAAGAAAATCGCTAGTTTTTCTTAGGACATTAATCGAAGGTGACGTCACAAGGCTTTGAGCTAAATACCTTCACTATTTCGCAATAGGGTGACTGTATCGCCACTATACATAGGGTATTATTATGGGTGTACTTGACCAAAAGGGGTTCATAGTATTCAACATTACGAACAATTTTCATTATAAGGCCAACTATTAAGAGATCGCTTTAAGCGATAAGGGTGCCATTTTAAAATCTAGTATATATCTGTAAGCTATTATTTTTTTAATAATTATTTATGGTTAAACTGAGTTTTTAATAACGAGTTGTCTTTAATTATGAATTCGTGAAAAAAAAATTGTTTCGTACAATTTTGTCGACAGTAGATATTTTTTTTTACCAAATAGTTTTTTTTTTTTACCATGTTGGTCCCATAGTGTAAGTTGTTTTTAATTATGAGTATAGTGACCGTTTTTACCTTAGTTTACCACTATCCGATAACCCTATGTACAAAGTGTAACAGAAAGGTGTGACAATACTTAACAGTGTTAGTGTCACATCAAAGTGAACACATTGTAGAACAACATTGTCGCAAAACTTCAAAAAAAATCTTCCATACAACTTGACCGATCGCGTAACCAATTTTTGTATGGAGAACCTAATAGCTTTTGTTCGAATTTTGCAAATATAAAAATTCTACTCAGAATTCACATTGATGTGTAGACTAACACCCTTAAGTATTGTCACCCCTTCTGTCACACCTTGTATATATTCTTCGATATGAAAATATTTTACAATCAGACCAACCCTAAAATCAGCTGTTACATACATTAAATTGATATCCAATTAACCAAGTTGATTCCATAGTAATAGTTACTAATAATGTTGAGTATATTGACCCCCTTTCGACGAAAAGACAACCCATATAAACCTGCAGCCTGATTCTGGTAGCGTTTTCTGCCGGATCCGAAAACTTTGCTACTCGAATTACGCTTAGCTTGTTGGGAGATCCTAAATGATGAAATTGAAAATCGATTGTATGTTTAGATACATACAAAAAGTATAATCGCATTTAAAAGTTTGAGATTTTGCTTTGTTCGTAATTCGATTAGTAAAGTTTCCGAATCCGGTCGGAAACGCCACCTGAATCAGACTGCGGTACTCCTCGATAACCAAAACTTAAATAGTTCGAATCTTATCCAAAACAGCTTAGTTTATTCTTCACTACTGCGTTTAACGATCATTGCTATTGAACACCTACTCGTTTGCAAGAACACCAACAAATCTACCAAAATCGAAACACCATTTTTTTTCCCTTCATCACCATAACAAATTTACATCAAAAAGTGATTTTTTTAAATCATTATTATTATTATTATTACACGCAAAGTCACAAAACAGTGAAAACTACAAAAAGTTTGATGAGAAATTAAACAAGTCATCAAAAGTGACTTCAAAAAACCCGACTGCAATAACTTTAGAGCCACGTGTCTTAACAACGTGAAGTCACGGGATGCAGCTAGTATAGGGTATGACCACTTGCAGGTGAACACGAATCTATTGACAACACTCACATACAAAATACGACAAGCCGTTTAGGCTCTAGGACGTGACAAATATACATGAATACACTCGAAAAACATAACTCTCCTTCTTTCTCATTCTTCCTTCCAGTAATGTTAAAAAGATTTGCGATTACTTTTATTGGCTTTTTACCCGTCTGCGATAAAAGAAGAGTTATGTTTTTCGAGTGTATGTATGTATATTTGTTTGTCACGTCCTAGAGCATAAACAACTTGTCGTATATTTATGTGAGTGTTGTCAATAGATTCGTGTTCACCTGCAAGTGGTCATACCCTATACTAGCTGCATCCCGCGACTTCACGTTGTTAAGACACGTGACTCTAAAGTTATTGCAGTCGGGTTTTTTCAAAGTAACTTTTAACCTCTTATTTACATGATTGTTGCTGATATATTAAAATACAAGCTAAGCACATAATGATGCGATTGTGTGTTCAAGATAGAAAAATATACATATTACATACACAAAAATATACGTCAAATCCGTCATTCGTTATCACAGTTCGTTTCATACCATGCCTCATTTACATACATACATACATACATACAATACTTTCAAAGTTTTATTATTGATATTTATTTTCACCGAAATTAATCGACAAGTTTCGTTTCGAAACAAAAACTTTTACATAAAAAAAATATATTACATTACGCGTGTACCGAATGATATCCTATATTACAATTAGTATATACAATTGCACGCTGGATGGCGTGATACATTAATAGGAAGATATAATCTTCAACTAACTGAAAACCATAACGGTACCTTTACAGCTATCATATACAACGTGTAATAGAAAAGTGTGACAATACTTAAGGGTGTTAGTCCACACATCAAAGCGAAGAAGAAAAGATTTGCAATATTCGAGAAAAATAATTAATGCGTCCTCCATACAAATTGACCGATCACGTGACCAATTTTTGTATGATTTTTTTTTTTTTTAATTTTTTGTAAAAAAAATTCTTTATTGAGTTCACTTTGATATGTAGACTAACACCCTTAAGTATTGTCACACCTTTCTGTTACACGTTGTATAGTCCATATAATACATGTCAGTTGCTTTCGCGTGCAAGACACAGCAATGCAGTTTTCTTACGACGCTCAAAAGGTCAAATCCATACAAGATGATTGCATTGAACTAAGGTGCCAACAACACGCCTTCATTTGACCACTAGCCATTTACCGAGTAGCGCTGTCTCACTCACACGCCACGCGTGCGAAAGAGACGGCGCGATAATGGCGACGTTATAGCATACAAGTCAATAATTTCAAAACCCGGGCACAGATAGGAGAAAATATAATCATTATCCTTTACAGTGCTATCGGCCGAAAGGGGGTCCCTATACTCATGCTAAGGAACAACTTTCACTATGGGACCAACGCTGTATTCAAGAAAAACAATTGACAACATTTCAAATATTTTAACCTTCCAGTTTTATTGCGACAATCAAAAGCAAATGAAAAATAACGTACTCCTATTTTTTTTATTTTATTCAGAATGCAATAATAAAGATTTTTTTCAGACATGTTTAAAAATATAAAAAAAGTTAAAGTCCAGAATAATGTTATTTTCGTCGAAAGCTCGTAAAAAAAATGAATACATTATTTATCTGTATTTTTGTTGTTTGTTTCGGTTATAGTTCACAGATGAAGAACTTGAGAACGGGCGCAATACACAGAGTGTGGTGGCCAATCAAGAAAGAAGAAAAAAAGTTTACAGATGACAGATACAATAATATTTTTTATTTGTAGCTCATCTGACAGTCTTAACATAAATACGAGTTTTTTTAATCAGTTTTTAAAAAGTGAATATAAAATTCTGGTATTTTTTGTATGAACTCTTCATTACATTATCTCGAAATGGTTTTCGAATTTCCATCACTTTGCATAAATGAAATGTTGTCAATTCAGCGGTTTCATACTTTTCATACGCTGATTAACTTTGCCTTTTTTTTTCAACCTCCAGGCAAAGCCTGTGCTATGGTAACCTGATGACTGCTATACATACTTATATACATACGTATATATACAATAAACAACCAGACACAACTATCATAATATTGTCTATGAAACAAATGTTTTTTTTCTACAATTCATAATTGTTCTCACGGCTAAAGTGGTTCGCAATGATAAGTATAATGACCTCCATTCGGCTGAGTCCGTACCTAAAAGATAACTCAATAAAAAATAAATAAAAAAAATATGGCGTACTAATAATAAGGCACAAAATATAAGTAGGTATTTAATACATATGTTTATAGTCAAAATTATTAGTTTGTTATCCGAATAAAGCTATTAAAAAAGTCTTAGTTTTAATTTATATTAATGCATACAGCCCTCTTCCTTCCTCACCGAGGAAAAAAGAAAGACAAATTAGAACACGGCTAAATTGAAATGTCAACACTAAGCTTGCTCTAAGGCGGAATGGATGACATTTTAAATTAGCAGAATTCGATTTTTTCCCCTCACTAGTAGATACGAGCTATTTTATCTATTACCCACGCTAGAAGGGCTGTATTACATTGGGTAAAAGTTAAGTAAGATACTTAATATTACAACTCACAGTAGTTTTAAATAACCGGCAAAAAGTATCACAGTTTTGCGAAGAAGAATTTGCCGGTCAAAATATTTCATTAAAAAAAACCACAAACTAAATTCGACTAAACTTTTAAGTATAACACTGGTAAAGATTTAGCACGAAGGAAAATACTAAGCAAAGTGATACTAACATTCAAAAGAGAAAATATTTACGTTTTTTTTTCCAAAATGTTATCAACATTTACGACGCCTAAAAATAAAACTAGCCAACTCTTTGTGTAAGTAAAATGAGTAATTATTCGATAAGGCAATATGGACTTTGTATCCAGTTGCCAATAAACAATATAAAAAAAATTATGCAACAGAAAAAGATCATTCAGTTGTTATTTTATTTGCTCATCGAACAGGCCAACGCCACAAGGGCCATACCGCCTTGACCTTATTCATTTCCCTGCCACAGAAGTGGAAACCAGAACTTTAGAAGTTTTTTCGAGCTAACGAATAAAATACTATTACTTTTTAAGTACGGAAGATGTACACCAAACACGATATACGTATTTTGCTATGTTATTTGAACATCTTAAACGTTTTGCATACAATAAAGTTGTGCTACTGGCGTAATACATTAAAAAACTGCATAAAAGTTGGACCTTTTGTTTTTTATTGACAAATAACAAAAAAAGTAAAAAAACATATCAGTTTATTGCATCGCGTTTAGCGAGATTAATGTTGAATTTGACTGGTCTCATTACGCGATTAAAAGATATATAGGTATATACTTTTCGATATTTATAAAAACTTAGCTTAAAGCTTTCTCGCTTGAACTTTGCCATGAGTTTTTGATACGACCTCACTTTGCGTTTCATATAGCAAGTTATTAGCGCGTTTTTTGTAAACACCATTTTTAGATAGTTTTTCCAGCGCTTGTCTTGCTGCCAATGTAATGTTAGTAGTTTTATGACACGCTATAGCTAGAGGGTTTTCAGCGCTTTTTCCATCGCCATATATGTAATTATAGATTTTTCCCCAGTTTTAGATAGTTTTTCGTCGACAGTCTTGTAATGCATTACCACTTGCTTAAAAGCATATATATATGTATAATAACACATTTCAGCTCGTTTTTACAGCGCGTTTTACCACGCTGGCTACTTTACCATCACGTTTTACCTTGCCATACATGTAATTCAATTACTGCTTTCCAAACCCAGCTTAGCTAGTTTTATTAGCTAGTTGCCGGCTTTATTAGCTAGTTTTACCGGCGCGTTTTTCCTCGTCATATACAGGTAATTTAACAACTGCTTTCCCAATACAGTATAGCTAGTTCGAAGTCATTTTTTCAGCGAATTTTAGCTTGCCACACATTTAATTTAATTACTGCTTTACCAACCCAGTTTAGCTACTTTTATTGGCTGGTTTTTCTCGTCATATGCAGGTAATTTAACAACTGCTTACTCAATACATTATAGCTGGTTTAAAGTAATTTTTCCAGCGCAGTTTAGCTCGCACACGTGTAATTTAATTACTGCCCAATACGTTACGTTACGGGATTATTAGCTAGTTTTATTAGCTAGTTTTTATATGATATTGCAGCACCTGCAGTAGCGAGGTCGCGCGCCTCCTGCGGCGACGGGTGGAGTGACGGGCGCGAAGTAAGCGTGCACTTTTATACTGGGCAGGTGATTCTGCAAACAAATGGTGCATTCAAAGAAAGAAACATTTTCCATTTTCCATTTTGTACACACAGGACACTAGTACCACTAATTGCTTAAAATAATACACAAACAATTAAATATAATGAAATAAGTCACACGTATAAACAAGGTGTAACAGAAAGGTGTGACAATACTTAAGGGTGTTAGTGTACACGTCACAGTGTACCCACAGCAGAACAACATTTTGCAGAATTCGAGAACATACAAATTGACCGATTATGTCACCTATTTTGGTATGAAGAACCATCTTAATAATATTTTTTATTTAATTTTGCTAAATTTTCTTCTACAATGGATTTAATTATTTTTTATGAATATATTGTTAATTGTACACTCCGTTCTATCTAATTTTATTTTTTTACAATTGTCTCTATCCTAAGGTCGCCTGGAAGAGATCGCTTTTCAGGGATAGGGCAGTCACTTGTAGCACTATATTTTGTAAGAGTTGCAATCTTGTATTAATTGTTTGTGTGTTTGCAATGATTCAATAATTGATTTATTTATAACTGCGATGTGTTGAGTAACATCGTTAGATATTGTCACACCTTTCTGTTACACATTTTGTATATATCGAAATGAAAGTAATCACTGTACTTAAAAATTGTATATTCATTTAGAAGAAACTCATACAGTATTTTTTTTATCCTACACAGATAGACATTTGACCACAAGTTTGCACGACCACGGAAGTCAGCGATACTGTAGCTCTAAATGGAGCATTCTATCTGTAATACACTGACTCTCAAGGAAGGCTGCCGGAACACACCGTTAGGTGCTTGGCGACAGATGTTAACAACTTGAGGGTGGTAGGTAGCCAGGCGAGCGATAGGAAGCACCCTACCACCATGCTATGGTTTCCTCACGATGTTATCCTTCACCGGTAGCTGAGTAGTGACGTCATTGTACTCACCCTGAGCTTACGTATAGCGTTCCTGGAGACCATCTGACAGTCGTAAAGCTCTATCAGCTGCAAGTTGTGACACACGGTCAGGTGTTCCAGCGCGCCGTCCGTTATAAGCGGACAGTTATCCAGACCTAAGAAAACAAAAAAAAAAGTTAATTTTTTACCTAGCTTTTTTTATTATTACCAAAAACGAAATGACTAACTTCAAGGACCAAAAGAAAAATATAGCAGAAAGATTATCTGTAGACCATTTAAGATATACAGATAATACAAATGCACCAACTCACAACCAGAGGGTAGCGTGCCAAGTATGCTAGCTGGTGAATAGCATCGGTTATAAGCTGGGTCAGATAAAATATTATCGTAGAAAAACATGACCCTTCATTTTATTATTTTTTAAATTCATATTATCACAATCGGCCACTTACTGATGGACGACATCCGAGTTACTACTATCATTCTTCCTTCTTACTTCCTACTATCATTCTTACTTCTTACTTCCTACTATCCTTCTTCCTTCCTACTATTATTCTTACTACCCTTCTTTCTTCCTATCCTATTATCCTACTAATATAATAAACGCGAAAGTTACAAAGAATGTGTCTGTGTCTGAACCGACTTGAATGAAATTTGGTACGGAGATAGCTTAGACCCTGGACTAACACATAGGCTACTTTTTATCCTGTATTAACGCGGGTAACACCGCAGGGCGCAGCTAGTTATATATATATATATACATACCTAATACTGTGAGGTGTTCCGCGGCGCAAGGAGACATGGACAGCTGCTTGATGCCGTAATCTGTTATCAGCTCGCAGTGGGATAACGTCTGCAAACACAATCGTAACTATATCCACCTGGGTGATATACAATACACTAATTATTTACTGTCAACACAAAAATACAACAAAAAATAAATTAAAAAAAAAACAAATAACACGGAACGAAAGGCGGTCTTAACTAAAAAGCGATCTCTTCCAGACAACCTTTATAGTAATAGGTTTTGATATAATTAAGTTATTGGTAGCCCAGTCGGTAAACCCGTTGGCTCACAAGCGGAAGGGCGCGCGTTCCAATCCTGGTTCAGGCATGCAGCTCTGTTTTTTATTACTCATGTGGATATTACAATTAATTACCACAAACTTAAACGGCGAAGGACAACATCGTGTCGAAACCTGCTTGTCGGAGAAGGTTAATAACTTTCAAAGATAATTAAAGTCCCCAACACGCAATTTGGCCAGCGTTGTGGACTATGGCCTACCACCCTTTCATGGGAAGACCCGTGCCCAGCATTGGGACGCTATGGGTTGATACGATATAATTTAAGATGTTGTTCAAAGAATATAAATATAATAAGCTCGAAAGCCTTCTAGCGAGCGTTTGGAGAGTCATCATCTCCTGAGGATGCCTTGTGCTAAGGCGAAACTCGTGTCGAGGAAGTACTGATACTGAGATAAAGAGAAATAATAAGGCGAGGTGTGGAGGTGGTGAGGAGGAACCACACCATAAAAACAAAAATAATCTTCGTTATCTCACGCTGACATCAAAACAAAGCAAGAAAACACTAGATATTCTTTGAACAACATCCTATTACAAATGAATTCCAGCAAAGTAACGCCTGACTCCGCTAACTAATTTAATTATTTTTTATTTTATTTCATTTAAAAATTATTACTAATTTAATAACAACGTGAACAAATTAAACCAAATTTTGGCGCCACAAATCACTCAGATGATATCAATTTGACAGTATTTTTGACAGTAAAAAATAATTAACTCATAATTATTTCTATTATCGTTATATTTTTAGTACTAGAATTGAGGACAATATAGAACAAATTGGCATAATAATTAAATAAAATAAAATAAAATTAAACTTAAAGTCGGCAGGCGTCGAATCTTGTATTCGAAGCTATTATTGAGTTACTTTGATTAAAAAAATAAACGGACTTATATTTAAAACAATAATAACATTAAAAATGGGATCACTAGAGTACGATGTCGATATATATATATATAGAGAGAGAGATAATAAAAATATTCTATTTAAATTTTATAAAAATAAAATAATAATGTTTTTTTTTAATCAAAGTAACTCAAACATAGCGTCGAATACAAGATAATTAATAATTCATTATATATAATTTTCATAGGATACCACCGAGAAAACAATCATAACGCGGACCACGCCGCGGGTTAAAGCAAAGTGAAGTGAAGTAAAGTATATAACTCACCAGTTTCTCTAACCTAGGACATCCCATAGCTAGATGTACTAGCGTGGCGTCCGTGATTAGCACGCACTCTTCCAGGTCCATCCGCTCCAGCAATCTGCAACTCTGTTCCCATACGCATAAGGTTCAAAATACATTTGAGTTGAGGATCTTTACTAATCCCTTTTTCCTTCTTACTTCCTACTATTTTTCTTTCTTCTTACTTCAAACTATCCTTCTTACTTGGTACTTCCTACTATCCTCCTTCCTTCCTAATATCATTTTTCCTTCTTACTTCCTATTATCCTTCTTACTTTCTACTTCCTAGTATCCTACTAATTTTATAAACGTGAAAGTTCGTGAGGTGCTGTATGTATGTTTGTTACTTTTCACGCAAAAACGGCTGAAATTAGTCGCAGCTCGCAATATCCTACTTTGTTACTCTTTCAGTAGTAGAGTGGTTCGCAATTTAACAGTTTTCAATGAGTTCAAACCGACTTAAAATTATACGTGAATTTATATTAAGAGTATATTAAAAACCCCTCACCCTGGCCAACGCCTGGAAGCCAGCGTCTGTGAGCGCGGCGCACTGCGCCAGCTCTAACGTCTGCAGCTCCCCGCAGGCGGCCGCAAGCGCACACAGCGACACGTCCGTCAGCCGGCTGCACCCTGACAGACATAGCCGGCGCATGTTCGGACCTAGCTTCGATATCGAATCGTCGGTTAACGCCTACAAAGAAAGCTAATAATTTAAAATGTGACGACACAGTCTAATTCTGCAAAAATAAAGAACTGTTTTTCATTTACGGCCAGAAAAGTGTAAGTACGTCTATCAATAAATGCCTAAAGATGTGGTTAATATTGTGTATGAATGAAAACTGCATCTGTTGGTCTTCATCTTACATGTGTACAAAATATGTCAATTCTACGAATTGTAGCGGAGTCATGGAACCCCTGGAAGGTTTATGTACCCGTGGTTACATTGGTCCATCAATTTTACAATCCGTCACAAATTTCATACGCGAAAATCGCCTTTTTGCGTAAATACAGTGGAAATACTTTGATTCGAAATTAATTTTGTATTCTGCGATAAGTAACGTGATATTTTGAATTTGGTCGATATATTAAAGATCAATAATTAAGCCCCTAACGTATTTATGGTATCATGTACACTGTCCCAGCCGGGGCTCCATACATTATACAATGAACGTGGCGACTGATGTATTATCATATATTATATAGTCTGGAATACACTGGCTCTCAACTAAGTCTGCCGGAACACACCCTTAGGTGCTCGGAGACAGATTTTACGACTTGAGGGTGGTAGCTAGAAAGGCGAGCGATAGGAAGCAGCCTAACACAATGCAAAACCGTCCTGTTGCAAGGTGAACAAATTACTCCCGTTTTGCCGCCACAAATCACCCAGGTGTAAAAGTTAAGGTGAATTAAGGACACTTTAATTTCCACATTATTCACCTAGGTGATATCACCTGGGGGCACAAAGTGTAATATACCGACATGTATACTTACATCGCATCCCTGTACGTTAAGAACTTCCAGATTGGGGCAGTAGGTGGCCAGACACGACACAGCGCGGTCGTTCACGTTTTTACAACCTGAAATATGAATAATATACTTAATATTATTCATATAAATGTTTACGGCCGTTGGTGCTTAAACGGAAATTAAAAACATCTTTCTAAAAAAACTCGGCTTTACTATAAAAAACATGTACAAGATTTTTAATGCCGACCATATTTGTATGGCCATTGGGATTCAATGGCCATTGAAGCTTGAATAGTCAATGATGTTTAATTGGTCGTTGGCGCTTGAATGGCCATTAGTGCTTGAATTGAAAAGAATGCTTAAATCACCAGTCATAAACATCTTTGTCAAAAAACTCTGCTTTACGCTAAATAAACTGTTATAAAAACATATACAAAATTTTTAATGGCGGCCATATGTGTATGGCCATAAGAATAAGAAGAATAAGAAATATTTATTGGCCTTTAAATAACGTTCGTTACAGGCAAGTCTTGTTACATTTTAATTATTAATTACTTAATAAAACTAAACTTATAAATACTTTTATAGTTTTAAGAACAAAGAGTTATTATATTATATATTTACATTTGATTTTAAATAACTACTGAACGTTAGAAGTGCGCTGTAACGTCGGCCGTTACCGTTCCGCTATATTAAATATTACGTTATATAAATTAATATTTTGACTAACAATACGAGCATTCACTTGTACCTGATTGCTGTAAAGGTCCAAATATAGTTTTGTTTACATTCGGTGAACTTCATCAGGGATGAAATGAGTCGTTCGTTGCCCCAACTCAACAACAACAAATGGCATGAGGTACGCGCGGAAACCCGTATTGTTATTAGCAAACACGCGTTAGTTTTCGATATCTTCTATCTAATATATAAAAATCAATTGCTGTTCGTTCGTCTCGCAAGAACTCGAGAACGGGTGGGCCGATTTAGCTGATTTCGGGGAAGGTTTACACGATGATAAATATACATAACTGTTAGGCGGTACGAAGTTCGCTGGGTAAGCTAGCAAATTTATATTTATTTAAGTTATTTTTTACATTTGGCATGTATGATATAAAGAATTTATTAATATTACCTCTGCAAATAAAGCTTTTCAGTTTAGGACAGCCCCGGGCCAACGCCTCCACACCATTCTCTGTTATAGACTGACACCATGACACGTTCACGTGTGTGAGTAGCTGGAACAAACAAACTTTTGAGTATGTTTCAACAACGTTTTTTTGCTGGGCTCTGGTCTCCCTTATAAAGCGCGGTGCAGGTGATAGTCGACCACGCTAGCCAAATAGCTGGTTAGAAAATTATTTTTGTTTTCAAATACGGGGTCACATGTTTAGTATATTTGTCAATTGTCAAGTATTAAGGAGCGTTAAACGTACCTCATTCATTATTTATTTTCTTTTGTCTTCAAATACGGCGTCATACGTTTAGCATATTTGCCAATGTCAATGCCCATTATTTAAATTATTTTTCCGTACGTTTGCATTTTTTTCTTTTTTTTGTTACTTTACTACTCCAGCACACATCCATCGGCTACTGCCTTGAAAGATATATCGCTGACGCTGGGACAGGAGTCCAGGTTGATCCTCTGCAGCTTGCTCCAACGTCGACAGCGCCTGACACTACGTTCCAGATGTTCGATGCCGTAGCAATGACATTCTAACGTAAATGTTGTCTTAGCATTGGAGTTTATTTTGTAAAAAGCGTTACTTTAATTTATTTCTACTTTTTGAAACTACCTTCTTTTTATTTTCTACACTATTAATGGCAGATTTTTAAAATATCGAAAATGCTTTTTATTTTTATGTATGGCGGATCATATGATTTGTATATTTTACAGTATTAACTGTCAAGGAGTGTTTAATGTACACGTTTTTAAACTGTTTTGTTTTCTTTAATGGCGCCATACAAATAATATGTTAGCCGGTGTTTTTTTTTTAACTTTTTCCACCTTTTTTTTTGTTGCTTTACTAAAATATGGCGTCATACGATTAGTATCTTAGCCTGTATTTTTTTTCTTTTTTTTATATAACTCACCACACATCCATCGGCTAGTGCTTTCAGTGATATATCGCTGATGCTGGGACAGGAGTCCAGGTTGATCCTCTGCAGCTTGCTGCATCGTCGACCGAGCGCCTGACACGACACATCTGTTATCTTCTTACACTTGTTCACGTTCAAGTCTTCTATGTTCGAGCATGACTGTGGAAATATTATACAAGTTAATTTAGGATGCTATATGTCTTTCACAAAAAACAGCTTCTCAATTCCCATTCTCAAAAACGTTTTGATTGATTCGGATAGGCTTGTTAGTTTTTATGGATTTTTTTCCTATAAAGTCTCTATAAATACTTTTATTTTATAGTTCGATTGTTTGTTTTTTAAAGTAAAATAACTAGAAAAACTGTTTTATTTTTTTTATAATAGTCTGTATTAATAATGTCACATAATGCAACATAATTTTAAATATAATTATTATTTAACTCGTATGCATGTTCCACTGAATCAAAATTATTTTTATTAGAGTTGTATCGTTATTACCCACCTGCGATAGAAATAGCGTATTTTATGTATTTGTATGTGAGTGTTGTCAATAGATTCGTGTTCACCTGCAGGTGGTCATAGGCTATACTAGCTGCATCCCGCAACTTCACGTTGTTAACATATGAGACTAAAGTTCTCGCAGTCGGATTTTTTCATGTCCCTTTAAACCACTTGTTTTTTTTCGTTGCTTGTTCTGCGTTGTTGTTGTTGCTCGACTTGGCGGGCGCACAGATTAGCAAATTATGAACAGTACCTGTGCCAAAGTCTTCATGGAGCCATCTCCGATGCTCTCGCATCCTCTCAGCGAGAGCTGACGCAGGAACCCACCGCAACGGTGAGATATGTTCTCTATCACTGGACCCTGAGGACAACACTAATATTATACATAATTGACAACATTATATTTTTGAAAATTGATGGAAATTCGTAAACCCTTTCAAGATAATGTGATGAAGTGTTCATAATAAAAACACCAGATTTTTATATACACTTTCTTCCAAGTTTTTTAAAAAAAAACTAATTTAAAGAAAATTTCGTTATTATGCTAAGACCGTCAGATGCCACCAATAATAAATACTATTGTATCTGTCATCTGTGAACCAACCGAAACAAAAATATGGATAGTCAATGACATAATTTTTTACGAGCTTTTGACGAGAATAACATTACGCTGAACACATCTTATATTATCAAAAATCTCTAAAAACTAATTATTACTTTCTGAATAAAAATAAAATAGTAGTTCAATATTTTTCATTTCTTTACCGTTGTAAAACTGGGGGGGTCAAATATTTGAAATGTTGTCAATTATTGGCTGGAGATGAACAAAGCCTAAAGGAGGTCAATATACTTTTCCTAAGGAACTACTTTTACTATGGAACCAACTCTAATTCAATTAAAGAAAAAAACTGCTAATCCTAAGTAAACATTTTTTACTAACAACAAAATGTATGAAACTGCTGTTTTTTTTGTTCCGTATAAGTTGTTTCTTAGAATGATTATAGTGACCCTCTTTCGGCTTCGAACACCCCTAACCGATAACCCAGTATATACACGGCGAACTTCGTACCGCCTAACAGTCGGTGAATGATGTCGACAATGACGTGAGCTGTCAATTGCACAAGATGAATTGAAAAATTCAAAGGCACGTGAAAAATTTAAGTAATTTGTTCCTTCTTTCTTCTTATTTCTTTGATAAGAGCTTTAAAACCAATTTTATCAAAATAAGTCCAGTAGTTCGGGGCTTTAAATAAAATTTGTTGAAAAATTTTACAGCCATTTGTCAAATTAAAAATTTCATGTTAACAATGAAATCGTAAACGACAGTGACAGCTTTTCTGCAATAACTTCCGCTGACTTCCGTGGTCTCAGAATAAAAAAAAATGCCTACCTCGACATCTCTCTGGAACTCAAATAGATCTATCCTCTGCCAGTTGGATCCATCCAGAGCCAATATGTTCCATAGTTTTGACACCTGAAACATTTCATAGTAGGTAAATATAAAATAAAAACATAAAATATCTAATAAATTCTTATTTAATTATTTTCTGTTTTTTATTCTCATAAAACTGCTCAATGGTTATTGAAAACAAAAATTAAGAGATACAAGTAAAATCAAAATTTTAATCTAGTATTTGATATTTATCATAGTGTAAATATAGTACGAGTATATTACTAGGCAAGACCTTTAATTTAATATACCATGAATTAGGTGTGAAAAATTATGTAATCCGCCATTTTGTGGCTGCGGCCATCTTGGACAGATTTTCATCAAATGACTTAATGACATAACAACACCTTTCAACAAACTCAATACGCAAGAAATCTCGTTAAGGTTGAAGAATAAAGGCCCAATAAGCTACATTGGAGTTAAAAATAAACGGTTGAAAAATAAGGCTTTAATGGTTGAAAAATAGGTCATAAATTGTTTAAAAAGATAGGGCTTAAATGGTTGAAAAATAAGGCCTAAATAGTTAAAAAACAGGTCATAAAGTGTTATAGGCTTAAATGTTTAAAAAATAAGGCTTAAAAGGTTGAAAAATAAGGCTTAAATAGTTGTAAAATAAGGCTTAAATGGTTGAAAAAAGGCTTAAATGGTTGAAAAATAAGGCCCTTGGCCTGGTATAGTGTCTGGTATACCTGTGCACATCTACATAGTGAGACTACGTCCAGGTAGGAGAGAATCCGGAGCAGAAGCTCTTTGGGCAGCTTGCGGTTGATGTGGCTCTCATCCTCATTACAGAACCTGCTGATCTGAAACCGAAGAATTCGAATGTTAATGATACTTTGAACAAGAACAATTAAAAAAAATATATCTGCTTCAACGTATAAGCATTGCCATCCAGCAAGGTAACGCAGTTAACATGATCGGCACGCTGCCCTCTGATGGATCATTTGGATTATCTAGGTTTAAAGACATTTATTCTCATTCAAGATTTACATCACTTACATGAGAACATAGTTAAGGTGTATTATAATAGAGACATTTGTCCTCGTTTTAACTTAAATACTTAGATACTAATTAATTTAAAGCTTATATATAAAATAGTAGTTACAACACAGAGGTTTAACAATAATTGATATTAATGTACAAGTTTATCAAAGTTTGGAAGGTAGTAAGCAGTAAACGACAGAGAAATTTATGAGAGATAACAATAATTCGAATGTGTACGTCGTAAATGGTTTACAGGTAATCTTTCTGCTATATAATTTTTGCTGTTGTAGTTAGTAATTTTGTTTATGATAAATAAAGGCACTTGCCCTTATTGCAGAACAATTATATTTTTTAACAACTTCCCAAAGAAGGTACTCAATTCAACAGTTGTTTTTATTTATGTTTGTTTAATGATTTTTGGAGACAGTTATACCAAAATTGGCCCTATTTGAATTTTATGAGAATCAATACAGAGGTTGGATTTTTAAATCGAAAAAACGGAAAAAATTCTATCATCGCCTGCGTTAATGGAAATCTATACCAAGCAAAAAAGGATTTTCTAAATTCGTCCAGCAGTGTTCGATGAATCAGGTAACAAACAAAAATATAAAATACGTGTGTCAGTCGGTCAGTGGGCGGTAAAGCTATTGCATACGCATACGTCTAGTCGTACGCACACAAACACCGTGCCGAAGTCTGCCGAACTGTAACGACGTTAGACGATGCACGGCTTTCAACGCCGCACCGCTGTGCCGGTCGGAGTGGGGGGTAAGGTTTATTTTCGTTACGGAATTTCTTGATTCTGTCGCAGAGCTCAAATCTATGCAACAGCTTCAAAAAAATCCTCTTTTTTGGATGTCAGTAGAAGAAGGAAAACAACACAACAACAAACATTTATTTAAAATACAGCTACATGTATTAATTAGATGTGTTGATAAAAATAGTAGGTATATGATAAGGATGACTTATCTCGTAGAAAAACAAAGCATTAACAAGTATGCCTATTTGGATAGTACATCAACTTGTTGAATAAAATGCTGACTAACTATAAGATATCTTTAGAAATAGATATGGCTTTCAAGTCTGGAGTACATACTTTTGGAAAGACATTGACCTGCTGAAAAGTGTGCAGAGAAGAGCCACTAAGATTCCATACATTGTTCCTCGTAAATCTTACGAGCAGAGACTTATAAGTCTGCATCTCACTAAACTTGAAGAAAGAAGACTAATTAAAAACTCAATTTGCAGTATTTTTTTAATATTTTTGGCTAGACCTATTCAAAAAAACTGTTTTTTCTCTTTGAAACTGCTTGAGTGGTCCCATTTGTTTGATAGAAGTTTGCTTTTTAAATAGGAATACCTGAAAAAGTTCTGTAGGTGCCTGCCGTAACGGAAGTGAATAATCACTTTTTTAAAAAAACATTAAAATTTACAAACTTTATTGAATAGATATTGATGCATTGGTTCAAATAAATAAAATTTCAAATGAGAATGACTTCATCATAAAACAATAATAAATAAAAAGCCTTTTTAATTAAAAAAAATTATTAAAAATTAGTTTCCATTCTCTATTCAATATTCATTACAATAATAATATTAGCAAACACACCTGTTGTGTTTTTGAATTAAAAACTAGGTCACCAAAACATAGAGGTCATGAACCCCAGTCAAACCAGCTTTTTTGGCAAAGAAACCGGATTTTACTGCATTAAAAATGACTTTAATAAATTAATGAAACAATCAACATAACGGTAAATTGCGCGGGCTGTTGCGCCGCGAGTGCCAGAGGTCATTTACACCGAATACACAATGACATCGCATCCGGCCGCCACTACCGCATTCAAATACCAAATGTAATAAATGCAGAACATATTACTAATACCTACAAATATGCGTAAATACACGACCGTAATTCACCGATCGCGTTTAAAAATTATAAATAGAACTTTGTTTACCACTACAGGCATTGGCTTTGCACGATGCTCTAATCTGAAGTTTATATACGCCGTTCCATTTTGTTGGAAAACGTGATAGGGCTTGTAAGACCCGAGAACAAAGAAAATGGTATGTGGACCTATGTCAGCTGTTCCTATCAAAATGAAAACACAAACAATGTAAATGCGATCGATTTCTCACCTCGAATATACTTCGCCCCGAGTGGGTCATGCTCGGATACGGTGTTACTTTAGCCACAATGCCTGTTTTCACTTTCTCGCCGGTCTGATATTAACTGTATTTCGTGGTCGAGGCGATGCAAAACAAATATGGTGGAAAGAAAATTAATTTTATTTGATTTTCGCACCGACAAAAGCAAACGACGGACGTCTTTTTTTCGTAAGTCGTCACACAGCTGGTCAATGTTGCCAGTTTACGATAATGCTTACCTCACTCTCCCGTCCACTGTAATTTCGGATATAAATGTTTTTTTTTTAAAACACTATTACAGTACTCGCAACAGATCTTTATGTTTGTGAAGTTAGCAACAAATGGCTGCGCAATGAAGAAGAAACGGTACACAAACGGTGCAGGGGCGCGGGCGGGGAGCCGCTAGACGCAAGTCAGCTAACTTCACAAACATAAAGATCCGTGGCGAGCACTGTTGTACACATTATTGCTGTTGTATATCATAATTTTTCAGCTAAACTAAAGCTTAAAGCCATATATTATTCATCTTGTTTGATAGTTTGATCAATAAACTAGCATTAAATATCTATCATTAAAACCGTCTGTTCTATAAAATCTGAAACTTTAAGTCTGGTTTATAAAAAGAAAACATATGAAACATTTTACCGAGAAAAGCGGTGTTTTACTTACCTGGCATTCGTATTTTGATGGCGCGTTTCTTGATAATGACATCGATATCTAATTTGACATTGACATTTACATTACTTGTCATGAATGTTTTACTTTTCTTGTCGTGCGTTTATTTATTGTCGTGGTTTGTTATGTGTTTATTAATTGCTCAAAATTGTTTTGGTTTAAATAAAACTAATTATTGGATTTTTCGCAATGTTTCATTGTGTCGTATTGAATTGTGATGTTGCTTCCGATAACTTACAGGGGCAATCATCATTTCACAGGTATGCAAACACAAGTTTTTGAATGAGCCATAGCAGACGTCGATAGTTTAGGCGCCCTAAAAACTTTTTGAAGTAGTTATTTCATACACCATAATAATGTTATACTATCCATAAACAATATTTTTATGGACGCGACATTATGTGATTAATGAAAATTATTTACAAAATTATCCGCATAAGGATCCCCAAGACAAGCTATGTTACTTAGGGGCGCGTTGGAAAACCATATTAGTGCATATAAGTATTAATTTTAGACCGAGAAAGAGTAGATTCTCAATACAGACATAGTTTTGTAAAGTGTTCACCTAGTTCAGGGAAATGCCAGGGCTGATATGGAAAATTACCTCCTTGTTTTCATCGAAATCTGTAATCTGTAGTAATTTGGTTTTCAAATCAAAATTTTGATCTTATGTTTTGTAAGCACCTCATAATTTCATCAGGCAATTTCTTTCAACAATATTATTCTATCTTAAAAATAATGTAACATGCTAATATTAAACAAGATATGCTAAATGTTACAATGTGTGTTATGAAAAAGAGCAGTTTCTGACTTCCAAAAAATACAATCAATTCGACTGTATGATTTTGTGTTATTGTTTTTTGTATAATTTTCATATACCTATTACCTGATTTCTCTGAGAGAGTATCAATGTGAAATTATATTTTTGTATAAAAAGATATACCTAGCCCATTTTAACTTTTTAAAAATAGGTCAAAAGGTATGTAATTTTCATTAAAATAACTGAAAAGAGTTTGATCATCGCCCAACATATTGCAAGTCTGTAGTCAATTAAAGAATTATTTTTACTTTATTGTATGTCTATTTATAGTATACCAAGAAATCCACGTTTACGGAAGATATGGCTCAGTGGGATTGGTCGAAAAGACTATAAGGTACAAGCTGATGATTTTGTATGCAGCAAGCACTTTGCACCGGAATTATTAATCAAAACACGAACACGTACGAGTTTGATGAAAGGTGCGGTACCCACTCTCAACATTACTGTGAGTATTTGTAGTTTGATTATATTAAATAATAAAATAAATTAATTATTATAATATTGCCATTTATACTGACACCAGCCTCAGTTGTGTGTCAGGTTGTCCTCTTGGACATAGGCCTCTAGTAGTCACCGTCTGCTTCTATCTTGTTCTAATCTGCGCCATACTTTTGGACGATCATCCTCCCACCTTTTAAATTGTCTTTCTCTAGCTCTTAATATCAAAAAGAGACAAATAGACTAAAGATGTCACACTTTGTTATCCTAGAGATGGGAGAAGAGCTAGAGGATGACGATTATAATAATAAGTAGTGAATAATTTGACAATATTTTCATGCTTAGTTTTGTATACTGGGCTAGCGGTGTACGTAGCTGAATGGGAATCACTATACTTATCCTAAAGAACAACTTTCACTATGGGACCAACACTGAATTATAGAAAATATAACAGTTGTTTCATATATTTTGTCGACAAATGATCTTTATCTATGGAATAGCTGATTTTTTCTTGATTTTGGGGTTGGTCTCATAATGAAATTTGCTCATAATTATGAATAGTCTGACCTCTTTTCGGCTTAGTACACCCCTAACTGATAGCCTTGTATAAGTATTGGTTTTATTATTCAAGTACTGCAAAATATTAGTCTTGAGGTCAACTGTTCGCATTCTAAGTATTTGCAGTAACTACTATTCATACAGTGATCTAGAGTCTCAGATTCCTCGCCACAGATATGTTATAAAAGTTACAAAGCTTTGTCTTATCTTACTTATATCAATAATTTTTCTTTTTCCACAGGGAAATTCAAAACAAAACCTAACCCTCTCCAGTAAATACAAACAAATTAGGCAAGGAGATACTACAACAGATGTAAAATGTACACAAAACAACAGAGAAACCTCTAAAAATCAAGTTAAAAATAATAGTCTCCATAATCATTTTAACAAAAGCAAAACCAATCACAATGCAACTAAATATATTGCCAAAGAAAGCTCAGTGGTCATTGCAAATAATATAGAGACACAACAAGATTATGTAGCGGATGTAATAAGCCTAGCTTTTAATAAAATACAAAAAGCTCTTGAGAAAAATCAAATAAAAATTGGTAATGATAGTCCAAGAAACCAGAATAATAATGGAATTGATAAAAACACTGTCAACAATGATTTAATAGATTATGAAGACTTAAAAACTCAAGAGAATGAGGTAAATAAACCTAAAGAAATTGATAGTAGTGTTAATCAAAACCATAAAATGAGAGACAATTTAAACATCCATAAAACTGGACTTGTACATATTGATGAAACCCATACAAACTTAGACACATATAAGCAAAGAAGTAACATTGATAGAAAACGTCACATAAAACTAATCAATAATCTAAATAACAGTAACCCCACAACTGAAGCTCAAAGCCATAAAAGACTGAAAACTGCACTCACCACTTCAAAATTACACAGTAATATGTTACATCAAGATGACGAAGAAAAGCCCCTACTGCACGAAGTGATTATATATACTAAGGATCAAGAACAAAATATTGATTTCCAAAATAGTAACAAAGAGTTATTAGCTGAAAATTGTCATGACCATAAACTTTTTGTTATCGAACCACCTACACTAACTCAGCAAATTAATACACTTAATGAAACAATATCGAAATTGAAATCAAAATTGCATAAAAGATTTCTACACATCAGAGCTCTTAAACAACAAGTTTGTAGGCGAGACAAGACAATATCAAGACTCGAAGATATAATTAAATCAGCTGGTATCATATACGACAATTCTGGCATAATAACTGGTACAAATGATGTAGTTAGTAAAAATAGTGTTAAAAAATTAGATCATAACAGAAAAAAAATAGTTAAAAATCAGACTAACACAAAACCAGATGTAGATCAAGGTGGCACCTTACATGAAAATCAGATAATCATTGCTAATAGTAATCACAATACACTTAGGAGTTCTAATGCGTTGGAAGATTTACTCAAAACACCAGCGAGCTCCGAATCTAGAATGATAGTTCAGACTGTTAAAACTATTAATAACAAACTAGGAATTTTAATCGAAAGTCTCACACCATCTGATATGAATTTGAAAAATGACACTGTGATTGACAAAAGAAAATCTGATTACAAATCTACAGTTGTTAAAAATACTCATAGTGGCAAAACGATTGGCTGGAATGATGTTGGTGCTAATGTGAATGCGTCTAAGGATATTGTAAAAAATAAAGCAATACCTGTAAGGAATTCATATCAAACTGTCACCGGACATAATCCTGTAAAATTATTAGAAATTAACAATATCAGTTCTAAGCCTAGTGTTGTGAATAAGCCTGTAGCTGCAAGGAATAGTGTCAAAATCGTATATAAGTCTCCGCAAGTGAACAAACGGGATACTGACAATACATGTTACACTCATATCCTTCCCAAAATCAATCCATGTGAAATATTTCCGCTTCAGATTCAAACATTAAAGCCTGATATTGCACAGAAATGTGACAAATGTATTGATGATACAGAAACCATTTTGCCTGACATAACACCAAACCATTTACACAAAACGCCTAAGCTACTTGTCCAAGGTTTACGCACTGTTGACAAAATGTCCATAACAGTATTAAACAATAAAGAAGCTGAGGCAATATTGCCTGATTGTAACGATTATCCCACTTCTGATGAATCTGAGATTGTTATAGGCGCTGAAGTTGAAAAATTTCCAACGATCAGATAACATTATAATATAACTCTAGGTAGTAAATGCCGAATACCTAATTCAGAGAGTTCTATTGAAACATTTCAACAAGCACAGTCTCTATTAAAGAATGTAAAACATATACGAGTAGTTTACTATGAAGGTTTAAGGCAGAACTTGATATCTGGCGAAGTCTTTGGTTAGGTTCGGTTCGACCCTAGCCGAGGCAGGTAATTCGACTGGTGAATTATATCAAGGTGCGTGCGTAAAATTTAATGGTATTTAATCACAATGCGCCGAATAATTATGAAATAAATAAAGATTTTAAAGCGGTTGTTTCTCACAGATCCAACAGATGGCGTTGAGAGTCTATTAAATTTTTTTAGCTTTAAGCGATAAGGCGCCATTGGAAAGCTAGCATGTTTTTGTATTGTTTGTTTTTAAATAGTGTTATAAGCTGGTTTTTTTTAATAAGGAGTTGTCTTATCTTATTTAATGATGTGCGTGAAAAGTTTGAGCTTATACGGCTATAATGGTTTTTGTTCTGTAGATTGTACCTACTTCAGTTGTAAGTCTGAGGTCAGACTTACTAAACTAACTAATTTGACCTCTAAAAGTATCACATTTCATTTTGACTTTCCAAAAAGGAGGAGAAACTCGAATGAACTGTATGTTTTTTATGTTTGTCACCAAAATATTCTGAGAGGACTGGACTAAAAAAAAGCTTGATAGTGTATATATTCTTCTCGAGTGATTCAATTTAAGTTTTATCAAAATCAGATTTTTGATGATTGATTTTTAAATCGAAATAAATGTAAAATCCTGTTTTTTTAAAGAACTTGTTTTTTTTTTTAATAAATGTAGCTAGGTATGTTACTAGTTATATAACACCAAATAATTTTTGTATTGAGTAGGTTTTGGCTCAGTAGTTTTTAAGTTTATTCGTTACAAACAAACATACATAAATTAGATAATCTTTATGTTATTCTATTGATTTTATTTTACTAGAAATGTGCCGAGTAACACTTTTGCCGATTAGTTTTACTCGCCTCAATTTTTTTGAACCGAGTAACTCAGTAACTCGGTTCGATCAAATTCCTATTTCGCTCGCGTAAACCAGTACAAACAGGTTTCAGCTCATTCGTTAGCATAATATTGATTTTATCAATACAGATTATCGAAAATTTCTTAAATTAGTAATAATTACTTATTGATTAACACTGTTGTTTTAATTAATTATATCTATCTAAATATATTACTTTTCTTAAACAAAGTGTATACTTTGTTGCCGAGTATTCGGCATTCTAACCGAGTATCGACCGAGTGGTCGGCCCATCTCTAGTATTTACTATTTTAGAAAATATTGTTTCATACAAGAGTAAATAAAAATACGATGTACCTAATTTTATAAGCTGGTTTATTTATTTAACAAAATATCAAAACCACCATATTTTTCGTCATTACAAATACAGCACCAGAGAGCTAATACTGTAAAAAATGACAGTCTTATCGCTAAAAATATGTTCCAGGTGAACTTTGCATAATATTAGTAGGTTTTATGGTTAATAGTAACTTTCTAAAAAATTGCTAATATTATTTAGCATAACCTGGTTATGTCTATCCACAAGTTTCTGGATGCTAATGTAGATAGTAACTAGTTACGAAATGGCACCAATCGCTAATGGCTTCAATTCCTTCACCGCCACCAGTTACGTACAAAATATTTTTTCGTAACTAGTGAGGAAGCAATAGTTTCACAGCGAAATTTATGTACAAAAGTTGTTTTTTACTCATGAGAATGCTATCAGATAGGCCGAGTTAGGTCGTTTTTTTAATGGACAGAATCAGTTCACAGCACATGAGTATTGATTAATATTTTTTTACAAAAAGTTGAAAGGTGACAGAGCTATGTAAAAAGGCACGCAATTGAGCGGAACGGCAACAATGACGTCAACAAGTTTCTTGAATTACCTTGCTTACATTTACTCGTGCTTTTCAAAATTGCTACCCTAAGCATTAGCTTTAGATTTCTTCAAAAACGGATCAGCCATTGGATTGTCAACTTTCTCGAAAGGATAATAGATGTGGTTTTGCCAAAATGATGGTATGATGAGACGTGAGTTGGTGTTGAAAGCGTTGATTTGTTCGATTTCTTCTTTGGTTAGTTTGAAGTCAAAAATGTCGAAGTTTTCTCGGAGCCTCCTCGGATTCACTGATTTTGGTAAAGGCACTACGTTTCTGTCCACCTGAAAGTAGTAATAGAATTATTGACCGAGCGAGCGAAAAGTATCTGCTTTGGGTTTGGCAGTTTTTCTTGCGAATTTCTTACTCGCGTATATGTCGTAGTTTCAACCGATCTTGTTTCTTTTTTATACGTCTGATTATTTTTTTGATTTAGCAGGTTTCTCTCTAAAATGAACGAAGTTTGCCTCGGCGCTATTTGCCTGCCGATGTTAATAGTCCGATTCGTTGCTGATGGCAATACAGGCGTGTCAATTTTTTTTAACTTGTGGCTTATGACACGCCAGGCGTATCATTTTTTCATCGATTGTTTCACCCTCAAATTAAGGAAAAATGGTTCACAGCCATGGCGAAGTTTTCGAATCGGTTAATACACCTGAAACAAATGCTTTTTTTTTTATCCTACACAGCTAGACATTTGACCACAAGATCGCACGACCACGGAAGTCAGTGATACTGAAGCCCTAGATGAAGCATACCTAGTCTGGCATACACTGGCTCTCAAGGAAGGCTGCCGGATCATTAGCCTAGCCAGGCGAGCGATAGGAAGCGCTCTACCACCATGCTATGGTTTCCTTACGATGTTTTTATTCACTCTTTGCATGTTCCGTGGGATCGAACCTCGATCTTGTTATGGCACAAGTCCCTGTAAATTGTTTACGTATACTCACAGCCCATCTCAGTACTATTTGCGCAGTTGTCTTGCCGTACTTCTCGCCTATTCTGGTCAGGAGGGGATCGTCCATCTTCGGGCCGGGGAAGGTGACTCCATAGCGGGACACCAGCGAGCCTAGCGGGCTATACCCCATTACTGTGATGTTGTGCGTGTTGCAGAGGGCTAGCATCTCGGTCTGGATGATGTTGGGGTGAACCTGCAATTATTGGTTAACCTATTGAGCTATTGACAACATTTCATTTTTATAAAGTGATGGAAAACAAGGTGAGTAATAGGTTCGCCATCCCGGGCGTGGGTGCGTGGGTGGGTGAACCCACTGGATTCACCCACCGCCCAGTGTTGTAGGGGTTCCTGTTTACCCGTGTACCTACAGCGTTAAGGTTGGAATTATTTATAATCATACTTATTCATTTTGTCGATTAAACCAGTTTGTCGGAGAAGGTTAAGTGAAGTCCTCAACCCGGAATATGGCCAGAGTAATAGACTATGGCCTACACCACCCATAATATGCGAGATCCGAGCCTAGCGAGCTGAGTGATTTTAAATATAAAAGTAAGTACAACAAACCTCAATCTGCAGCGCTGCCGGCTTCACGGTCCCTTCGCTGATCACCCTGAGCAACTGTTCCGCATTGAAGTTAGAAAGTCCTATAGACTTGGTGAGGCCGAGCTTCAGCACGTCTTCCATCCCGCGCCACGTCTCCATAAAGTCCACTGACGAGTATGTGTAGTCTTCCTGGAATTAAACACGAAAGTTTTGAAACTTTAAATTGAAATTTGTTTTTGTGACTGGTAACAGGGCGTTGCTAGGTAAGTAATAAGAGGGCCCGGTGCAAATGAACTGGGGCCCTAACAGTTCTATTGCTATAACTACAAATACTAAGGAGAGCATAAAATAAATATTTAAGGCGGCTGCAATACAACAAACTTGATTTTTCTTGCATTTTTGTTCGTTATTGATAATGACAACAGGTAGAAACTTGAAGTAGTGTTGTAACTACAGATAATAGTAACTGTATCTGTGCGCAAGTTTGACTCGCACTTGACCTTATTTTATTATTTTTGCCGAGACACTGCAGCTGTTATTATGTAATAAGTCGTTTCTTTTCTTTGCTCTCTTTGTCTCTAGTCATATCTGTAGTGTCTTGTAAGTTAAAATTACATGTTTATTTCTTTATTTTTCGTTAAGCAACTTACGTTAAGTCCAAACGGCCAGTGTACAAGATACATGTCGACGTAGTTGAGTCTCAACTGTTGCAGAGATTCGCGCAACTCCTTCGCAACTTGTTCCCGACCGTGGTGAGTGTTCCATAGCTGAAACAAAATATATATTCTAGAATAATAGTCTTCTAACTGACTGACTAAAAAAGGATTTTTGGAAACTCAACCCCTAAGGGGTCAAACGGGGGTACAAAGATTGAAACTTCCGCGGGTGACAGGTACTACATGCATAGGTATAATAATTAATCAGTTACTTAATACTTTTTAAATAAAAAAATATATAAAATTTTAACGACTTCATAAATAACTAATTAATTTTAAAAGAATAGCCGACTAAAGATTTGGCCAGTTATTATTATATTCAAGACATCAATTACCTATAATAGCTAGTAACGAAAAAGAAAAGAGGTCATTTTCGTTTCTGGTTACTAAATCAGACAATTCTTATGTTTTTGTAACTGGTTGCGAAACTCAGTTGTGTACATGAATTAAAAATAAGTATATTGGTGACTAGTCACTAAAAAGTTATATATAAAATAATCTTTCACAGCTACTTAGTTATGAAAAAATAGATATTAAATTGAACTAAAGGTTTGTTACAGCCTTTGCGTAGTTCAGTTTTTAGCCCCCGTCGCAAAAACGTCGGGGTGCTATAAGTTTGACGTTTCTGTGTGTGTCTGTCTGTCTGTGGCATCGTAGCTCCCAAACCGATGAACCGATTTTGTTTTTGAATTTATTTGTTTACAAGCTTATTCTAGCTAAGTCGGGAGTGTTCTTAGCTATGTTTGAAGAAAATCGGTCCAAGATGACCGCCGCTACAAAATAGCGAAGTATAACTTTTTTTCTTAATTCCCTCAATAAAGGTATAAAATGAAAGGGCTTGACTAGAGAATACTATCTAATCTATCATTATTATAATCTCAAATCCAAGATGGCTGCCTGAACATATGTCGGAGTTTTTCAATATTTTGAATTACCTATAAGTACCTACTTGTAATTTAAGAAGTATGCAGCGAACTATTACTTGCTATTACCAACGCTTATTTTATTACAAGCCCGTTCTGTCCCATTGCTGAGCAAAGGCCTCCCTGCCTTCTATCCACGATTTGAAGTTTAGTAAAGCATATTTTAGAGTTGACGAATTCCTAAACGAAAATAGAAGATACGAGTATAATTCTGACATGTTATAATTACATTTTGACTGATATTATTAATTGAGTTAACTATGTAATTATTGACGTTATTTGTCATAATATATCATTATATAAATTTAGACTTGTAGTAATAATGTGCGTCCTCCTCTCTTTTTTATAACTTTGCTGTGCGCGACAGGGTCCATTGGACAATGTAGGTACTTATTTTTTAACTTCATGTTCTATATGGAAGCAATCTGATTGGGTCTCAATATAAAGTTTACCTTGGTAGTAATAAAAAGGTCTTCTCTCTTGACCGCTCCGTCCCGTATCTTGGTCTCCAGGGCTTCTCCAATCTGGTCTTCTGTCTGGTAGATGTAAGCCGTGTCTATATGGCGGTAACCGATATCTGTATCGGGGTAAAACAATTTATTTCAAAAATGAAATCATTTTAAAATTTAGTACAACAATGTTAATAAAATTTTAACGGGATCAGAAATAGATTTATTATGTTCAAAAATATTTTTTTCGACAGCCGTCTCCGAGAAATCAAGTTAGACAAACGTAAGATATAACATACTTACCATTGAATTGATTACGATGGTGATGATTAAGTTCTTGAGTTGCACATAGTGAAATATAGTGACTTGGTAATAATCGCACAGTGAAATTAAGCGACTTAGTAATTGCACCTAGATACGTTTCGTGCCGGTCTGTCTGTATACCGCCTAGTTTTACCGATATATAATCATAGTATATTTTTCTAAGGTTTTACTTACCAACAGCTTGCAGGACCGCGTCTCGTACTTGTTTGTCATCTGGTTTACTGAGGCCGTCCTGAAGACCAAGAAATTATTGTAAAATACCTATTTATAGAAGCGTGGACGAAATGTTTCACGACAGTCAGAATATCGAATGTGGGCTAGTCGCGAAGTATTATAATATATATATATATATATATATTAGCGGCCTGTTACGTGTTTCGCTACATATAAACTGAAATAATAAAAATGTGATAAATGATGAACCGCTCGACTGATTTTGTGCAAACTTCACATAAACCATCTACTAAATAGTCCGAACAAAGCCTAAACATTTGACTTGGATAAGTGAGCTCGTTCTTTACTTATAAAATTACAAAGAAAAGTAGCATTTTTATATGTTATTGGATGACATATATATGTAGTATAGGCTAGCTAACAGTTTGATAATTTTCTTTACAGTTTTATAATTATTATGAACACTAGTTGCTGTCACCCGCAGCGTGCGCGTGCAGCGTGGCCCGCGACAAGCAGCGGTTTAGGCTCTAAGTTGATTCCTAGCAAATACAGCGGTCACTAACTCTTTTATATACAAGGTGTAACAGAAAGGTGTGACAATACTTAATGGTGTTAGTGTACTAATCAAAAATTTTGCTAAATACACAAAAATCCACAAAAATTGAAATTGGTTTAAAAAAAAAATATATAAAAACAAATATATATATATATATATATATATATATAAAAATAAAAAAAAATAGAAAAATATGTCACCGTGATCAGTCAAGTTGTATGGAGGATGCAGTAAATTTTTCTCGAATTTTGCTATATTTTGTTTTACAATGTACCCTTTGATGTGTGACTAACACCGTTAAGTATTGTCACACCTTTCTGTTACACCTTGTATATATATATATATATATATATATATTGCGAATCACCGTATCTGTATTCTGTCTGTTTATACATTGAACTTATAATACGAGTAAGTATATTTTCCTTATTATGGTACATCTTTTGAATGCAGTTATCCTTGCAACAATCGCTTTATAAATATCTCTGTGCATTTACCATTTCTGAGAATAGACTAGTCGTGAGTTACAAACAATAGGTTAAATTAAAATAGGTATAAAGGCTAAAGTTTGTATATATGCTAAAGTTTATTAAGCGAACTTGAGCTCAAATGCCTAGCTGTGCAGGATGAAAAAATATGTGTTTGTTTGCAACTCCTTCACGTTAAAACAGCTGAACGGATTTGAATGACATTTAGCACTAAAGTAGCTTAGATCCTGAATTAACATATGGGCTACTTTACATCCCAGATAAATGCAGTGTTCCCGTGGAATAGTAAGATTTTCTATAACAACGTGGGACGTAAGTAGCTAGGCACAAATAAAATGCTTAAATTTTAATATTCGTATTAATAGATAATCTTAGCCTGTAAATTTGACAATTTTGAAAACTTTCCTGTTTTGAACACATAATATTACCCATTCTTTGATTGAACTATAAACGTAAACTGAAACTTTTGATCAAGTCCATTGTCTAATTGACTGATAAAACCACTACGCATTTTTTTATGAATCTTTATTAGAATTAGTAGACTTTTACTGTTGTATCTAGGAATTTTATTCTTATGACTAACGGTCTTATTAATAAACGCGTCTTAACTTTAAACGTCTTTTGTCTTGTTTTGACGCGTGACTTTCTCCATAGGATAGAACAATACAAGAGACGTTTAAATTAAGACGCGTTTGTTAATAAGACCGTAAATTAACAATTCTGTCCTGGGTAGTATCAAAAAGCCCTGGGGGAAAACTTGGAGCCCTGTCTATCAAAATTAGGTACTGTCAATAACCATTAAATTAACTAACTCTCGACAGAATTTCAGAAAAAAGGGGCCCAGCTAAGCTCCTGGACGTTATAAAATTCTTACCCCGCCGACTCCCAGGAATGTGCCCAGTGCAATAACAGGCATTCTTCTGCCGTCGTTCATTAATATACTGGGAACACTCCCACACACCATCTGCAAAATAACAAAGTTAATATAAATATATAATAGAAAAATGAATCGCTGAATATGTTGCTAAGCGCAAATCTCGAGAGCAACTGAACCGATTTTACTAATTCTTTTTAGAATGTTCATTGATGTACAAAAATGGTTTATAACAGAGAAAAAATTTGAAAATTGCCTGAAAAAGTCTAAAAACAACACTGTTCTATACTCCCATACAATCGATTCGTAATAATTACTTAAAAGTCAATTTGAACTATAATACCACACCATAAAGTTTAAATGTTAGTGGAGAGGTTCCGGGAAGGCGAAACAATTGAGTGACGTCAGTATCGTATAAATATTAATGTCAATATTTGCTGACCCGGCGTCACGAATAGCAAAATAAGTATGTAAAAAAAAATGAAGAATCGACTGTTAGGCGGTACGAAGTTTGCCGGGTAAGCTAGTAATAATATAAGAAAGTTAATATACAATAACTCTTTATTGTCACCACAAAAATACAACACAAAAAGAATAAAAAACAAATAACATGTCAAAAAAGATCTCTTCCAAACAACCTTTAAAGACAACTTTCATTAATTAATTATCTAAATAATCACACTATTATTATAAAAGCAATAGTTTATATGTTTGTTCACGTTTGTCACGCTCGAACGGCTGAACGGATTTTGATGAAATTAAGTCTAACGACGAAATTAAATATAATTAAATTATAATTATCTAAATAATAATAATTAAATTATAATTATCTAAATAATAATAATTAAATTATAATTATCTAAATAATAATAATTAAATTATAATTATCTAAATAATAATAATTAAATTATAATTATCTAAATATTTAGATAATTATAAATAAAAATATTAATATTTTATAACTAAACATATTTTTATTTATTTTAATATGTAGTCTTAGTGTAGTGTCTAATCACTTACCCCGACTAAAAACAAGACACAAGTGCACGCGAGCATTGTTAACACACTTCTGGTTGATTCAGAGGGAACATCCCGACTAAATCTATGTTTGGTCTCTCTATACAGGACTACTACGAAATATCAGCCCGACTACTTGAAAAATGATACGTGACGAGGTGACGATATTGTACCATGAAGTTATTTTAAAAAAAATGACAATATTAAACACGAAATTTGTTCAAGATTCTGTTTGTTGTCTTTATTATTATCGAGAAAAAAATACAGTTGTTGTCACGCCCTAGAGCCTAAACATCTTGTCGTATTTTTATGTGAGTGGTGTCAATAGATTCGGTCTTAGTCGTGAGAGTGACGCTGGGTACATAAAAAATAAGAAATTAAGTATGACACACAGGTTTAATGATTTAGCAGTCGGGTTTTTCGTACTCGCTTTTAATCAGTTAGAATAAGAATAAGCATTTGTAAAACAATAGCGGCAACAGAAATACATCGTCTGTGAAAATTTCAACTGTTTAGCTATCACGGTTCATGAGATACAGCCTGCTGACAGACGGACTGACGTACTGACAGCGAAGTCTTAGTACAGGGTCCCGTTTTTACCCTTTAGGTACGGAACTGTTAAAATGAAATCAGTGGACAAAAATGTAATACGACAACCACTTGACCAATATTAGATATTCTGAATTCTTAATTAATGTTGTTATCCGCATATTTGTACAAACTACTATTGAAATCCAGTAAATGGCGCAGTAGTAAACTTCCCTTTTAGGAGAAATACCCGCCAATCAAAGAAATCCCCAACAACTAAAAATATGTAATTTGAGAAATTTTCGACATGAACGCGAGTACAATATTTCAAGGAGATATAATTTTTAAATGACAACATTTTCTGTATTTCTTTTAAAATATATAAAGAAGAGATATACAGACTGCGAAAGAAAAATTTGCCAGAGTCGAAGAAGAGACGCATCCCTCGTTGAATATATCAAGTAAAGTACTTCTTTAAGAAACCTTATTGTTTTACTAGCTTCACCCTGCGGTGTTGCCCTCGTTAATACAGAATAAAATCTAGTCCATGTGTGAATCCAAAATCTAAACTATCTCTGTACCAAATTTCGCCCAAATCTGTTCTGCAGTTATGCGTGAAAAATCGATTTTTATTTTTTCTTCGTTTATGATATTGGTAAGATAAATGCGTACTATAAATATGAACATACCCCTTGCCTATCAAGCGAAAGGGCATGGGTTCGATCCCAGCATGCAGCTCAGGCATGCGCATCTGATAAATTAATTACCACTTGTTTAAACGGTGGTGGAAAATGACGTAAAGAAACCGGCACTTTCTAAAAAAGTGATGTTTCCAACCTGCAACCCTGCCTAGCGTGGTGACTATAGCCTATACCCCTTCTTAGGGGATAACCGTGCCCAGCAGTGGGTCGCTATGTGATACGTTTCACACTTACAACAACATTTTTCAAAGATATATACCCAAAAAGTTAAAAACTTATCTTTCAAAAAACAAAAACCCGCTCTGGCCGGTATCCAGAAACCACCGGCTCTTGATCTGAGCATGCTAACCGCTAGGACTCTTTAATCATCAAAACCAATGCCCGGAATTAATAAAACCAGTTTGGTTTCAAAATAATATGTAACCCTGTATACTTAGTTACTCGAATATCAAGTTGAAGGTCAACAAGCATAGAGTAACTTGATGCCATATGCACCATATGTGCGTTTGTTTGTTTTTTTATTATTAGACCTAAAACGTGAGTGTCATTATGCCGTCTTGTATAGTCATAACATGATGGAAGATAAAATAAAATAAAAAAAATTATATAATATATTTCGTGTTCGTTTTTATCGTATTTCTAAAAAAGGAGGTGTACGAGTACCTACTCCATTCGATGTTATGATTTTTTATGTTTCTTCCTCGGATTTTGGACACGATTTGAATATATACTTATTTGTTTTGTCTTGAACGGTATACTTTTGAAGAGCTAACATTAAAATTTTATTAAAATAACGAAATATATGGAAAAGTTCTGTCGGAGTTCCTACATAAATATTATTGTTTTTTTTTTAATACGTTTTCATAATAATATATTATTACTACATTAATTTCAATTCCTGGAATTAGCGATAAGCCCGCCATTTGTGATAATTAATGAAAAAAAAATTAAGATTTGTTAATCGGTAGACATAGAGATAATCTCCTGACCGGTTGTATGAAAGATATAATTTTTTATAGACTTTAGTACACTCGCGTTTTATAAGTTACCTACCTAAGGTACATTAATTTTGATGGGTCCTAAAATTGCGACCATAAAATCGGTTGACCCTAAATTTAAATATCTAATTATAATGAACCTAATTATTAAGTATTAATTACGAACGTTATCTTTTTTTTTCTATTGCACAAGGAGAACCCGTAAAGACTTTCCTTGATAATATAACAATCTAGCCTAAGTCTAAGGCTAATAAGTAATTTTAGTTTAACTTAATCGTCTACAAAATAATGTCTCTAAGAATTTGTCCATCGGCACTTTTCTTATTACAGTTGTTAAGGCGAAAACACTTTGTTCATGTGTTCTTAAGTCTTAGCACTTTCACTATTATATTTCACTATTTTACTTTTAACACTGCACTAACTCGAACGGTTTAGTTCTTTTTAGTCTTTTAGTTATGTCAGTGTGGTCGAGGAGCTGGATAGCCTCGATATTGACATGATGGTGAAGCCGGTTTTGGTGAGATTCGCCGTATTTTTTTAGAACGTTATCTAAAGGTTAATAATATTCCTTTGTTTCCTATTTTTTTACTGAAAATAATAAAAACCACATAATATTTCTGTAAACTACGTTGTTGGATTATCAGCATGCAATCACTATGGATTCGGGGTGACTCTAAATTGACTGCGTATATTTTTTACCACGCAGTCGTTAACGTTAATATCACATACTTCGCTAATAAATAAACATATTTTTTTTTTTTTTGATTACATTACTTCGTATCGATTACTGGGAAATATGATCTCCTAAGCGCGATTACCCAAATGTGGGCCATGCAAACGCGCTTGACGTCGCCGTAAACCAGTTTCACTCTACATTACTTCAAAGTTTTTGAAGTGAGTAGACATAGTCACTTTTGCACTAAAGTAGGTTAAATATAAAATACGGGTATTACACTTTTAATATATTCTTTGAGTAGGTGTAATAAATATACTAAAAATACGCACTCAATTTAGAATCACCCCGTATATACCTAATGTACTAGCTGCGCTCTACGGTGTAGGTATCTAATTTTTATAGCCTAATAAATAAAAACTAATAACAACAAAAATCTTGCAAATCTTTCCTCTTTATAATATTAGTTAAAATATCATGATAACTATTATAACTATATAAATAAGATTGTAAAGTATAATTATTATTTATGAATTTAACAATACTTGCCTGTAACAAACGTTGTTTAAACGTTAATTAATATATCTTTATCTTTATTTAGACTCGTCACTTCCACACGCGCTTACAACTGTCCGATAAACTCTAGTTTATGACAATACAATACAGAGCGCAACAATAAACCTACTTCATATTATTAATAACTTTAGAAGTACCATCATCGTTTCGAACGCACGCGCAGTTTGTACAAGAGCAATGTGCTAGCGTTACTAGGTATTTCAAATTCAAATAAAACTTTATTGTACACCAAAATAATAAATATATGTACAGATATCTTAAAATATATAAATAACTAGCTGAACCAGTGAACTTGGTACCGCCTAACAGACGATTCTTTTTTTTTTATACTTATTCTGCTGTTCGTGACGCCGGGTCAGCAAATATTGACAAATATTGACATTAATATTTATACGATACTAACGTCACTCCATTGTTTCGCCTTCCCGGAACCTCTCCACTAACATTTAAACTTTATGGTGTGGTATTAAAGTTCAAATTGACTTTTAAGTATTATTACGAATCAATTGTATGGGAGTATAGAAAAGCGTTGTTTTAAGACCATAACAAGCAATTTTTCAAATTTTTCCCTCCGTAATAACCATCCTCGTACTTCAAGGAATATTCTAAAAAAGATTTTGCAATATCAGTTCAGCTACTCTCAAGATTTGCGCTTAGCGACACATTCAGCGATTCATTTTTATATTATAGAAGATTATATAAACTAACTTATAAATACAATTATCTTAAATACATTAAGCTATATGCTATATTAATAAGCTATATTAATGCGGTAGTAGTATTTATGATTAGTCCATTTAATTTTTTATCGAGTTCAAAAAGGAGTAGGTTTTCGATTCGTCGGACCTTTTATTTATGTACTTACCTAAGATCGTCGATTTCTCAGACGGCTGGACAGATTTAAGAAATTATTTTTTGTTCGAAAGCAATATACCTACACAAAAAATCAGGTCTTAGTTTAATTTGCAATAAAAATTTGCTAGCCAAGTAGAAATCGGTAGGTACCTAGGTATATCACCTTTTTGTAAAGTAGATATTTCTTGTATTACATTTGTGAGTGAAACCGCGGGGTTTAAGTAGTCAAAGTAATATTATGTAGAAGCATAACACCCCTATCTACCACAATATTAAATAAACAAAATAAGTAAACAGAACTCGAGTGGGTTGGAATTTAAGTTGCTTTGCATTGGTCAAGTTACTTAAATATGTTGTTACCAACTTGAAAAGATTAAACAGATCTTTTTCTTCTGATGTATGGCACCATTCCATTTATATATTTGCCAGCGTCAAGTTTATAAATTTTCATGTCGTTTATCCATCAAGTTAAGTCAAATATCAGGTAATAAGTCATCGAGGTCGAGTTAAAGTATTATTGACTTCGAAAAATCATTGATAACTTTAGTATTACATAAGTGTTATAATAGTGTCAAGAATATTTAAATAATTAAATTTTAAAATGAAATATAAATGGCCATATCCAAGTATGTTACGAGTATATTGTGTGATGTAGGTAAAAATAATTTAATAATGTGACTTTAATTACATTATACCTATGTTTTTATAATTTTATTTTTATTTTAGAAGATATGACCTTTAATGAATAAATGTAAATGGACCATAATGAGCCCTGTTAATTAATTAATTAATTAATATAATTGGGTTAGTCGACTGGAACAATAACTGGATCGCAACCAAACGCGGCTCAACAAACAGTCTTGAGACAGGTCAGTGCTATTAACAATGATAATAAATCGGACAGAAAAACCTGTTCTACACGTTTAACTAGAATTATACAATGTGTCGTGTCTAGAGTATTTCTTTTGTGATGCTTATGCATACACTACGGCAGTCGAAGAAACCGGGGTTTGGAAACTGGAATCCTAAATATCTTTTTTTATCGACTTGAGAGTTTTATTTCTTTTTGGGCCTCGTTATTGGGGTTCGTGTTTGGCTATTAAAGGAGCAATAAAATTCGGTTCATCCGGCTGGTTTAACTTTTAAACTGCTTTAGGGATGAAGGTTATTTATGCTTGCATTGAGTTTTTACCCTTGATTTTTACTTCGCTACCCGAGGGTAACGTGTTTCGAGTGTTTGTATGTATCTATGCGTAAACCGGTAGATTGTTTGGATATGTCGATCATTGGATTTGTCTTCATCTGTAGATGGTATGGGATAAAATGTAATTTAAAGAAACTTCAAACTTTGAGCCCCCATTGGACCCCATACATAGTTTTATTTATATAGATGATAGAGCTTGCGTTTGACTGTAACTCTCTTGATGTGGATTAGGTTTGAATTTCTAAAAATCCTTTGTTAGCCCATCCCTATACTGAATACATCCCCCAGTATATTTCATGTTTCCAGGATCATAAGCGGTTTAGGCTTTGCGTGGATTCCTTACTCTTATATTCATAAATAGTTAGACTTCTTAATATAGGGATGCTTCAAATGTTTTGTATAAAATAAGAACGGAATAAAACTGACATGAAGAGAATTCTTTCTTTTAATTTCTTCTTCTTCTTTATTCTGTAATGTCGTCGAACATCAAACCGTGTTGGGACTGGTCTGTGAGAACATGACAAAAATCAATCTGTCTCACTATAACGTCTAGACGTTGTTCATGCTCTCTCCCTCATACGTTTTGTTTATAATTAATAACAACAGGTCCTTTGTTCATACCGTTCTGATATTTTAAACTTTAAACTCCATACAAGTACTATTTAGTTAAGGTATGGTGTTTCGGCGAGACAGAGACAGAGACAGTAGAGAGCACTCACACCTCTCCTGCTTTTCATAATATCGGTAATAAATGATAATTTAACTGAAACCAATAAACAACGTCTTTCATTGGCTTCCATAAACCTAACATAATCTACCTGAGAGACCCAATCTTGTTATTTGTATTGTTTCCGAAATGCGACTGCATTTCGTCGACATGGTCGTTTTGACATAGAATAGGTTGGAGTTGATATTAAACTTAACACTTTCACAGTCCACCTTACAAAAACAAAATCTAGTACCTCGAGTCCACTCCAATATTCTATATCTAAAATAATCATAGTCATGTATCCTTTTGGATACATGGACTCCACGGTAACTCTGTTTTCGTATCCATGTGGATACCGTGGACTGTGAAAGTGTTAATATTAGCCGACAACCAAATCTGTCATTCTACCATGATGATGAAATGTAGCCGGGTATCTTTTAGAAGATTTCTCTCTCGATCTACGTGCTCCATCTTCGACCGTACCATCACATGCCATCACGCTACGGACAGAGGGAAATTATAGAAGTCCTTCAATATACTACAGGCCCGTAAAGACTTCGTCACTTATATAGTAGACAGTTTGCGTTTGATTGCAACTCGCCTGATGTGAAGCGACGATGCGGCCTGAGATGGAGCACGCTTGCCTAGAAGAAACCAATACTTGCGATCCTGCCTATGCATGTATAGAATACTATTTGGTATGTGTTGGTTGTTGAGTCTATCTTATTTTGTTGGCTTAAGACATGCGCTTTATTGGAGCGCCAGCGAGAGACTGGCGTGACGGTCCGTGAAACGTAATACAAACTTAATATAAACATACTACGCCTAAGTACATGTGTGGTGTAGGCGTGTGCAGCCTGCAATACACATGCTTATTATGCTGAGTTGGATCTGGTTTGTGCCAGGAAAATATACATATATTAACTAGCTACGCCCTGCGGTGTTACCAGTGTTAATACAGGATAAAGTAGCTTGTGTTAATCCAGGGTCTAAGCTATCTCCATAACAAATTTCATTCAAATCGGTTCAGTAGTTTTTGCGTGAAAGAGTAACAAACATACATCCACGCATTCTTTCATTAGTTCAGTACATCTGCTTATATACAACAAATTTGTACTTATACATAGTTATTTTATATATAATCAGTGTTAGAACGACTTTTATTGGGTTTGTTTCGTACATTAACATCCCAGTCCTTCGCACTCATCATATATTGTAATCACTATAAAGTTTATTTTGGTCCTTCGAGCCGGATTAATTAATTATGTTTAAGTATAAGATTGTTGTATAAGCAGATTTATAAACTAATAAGCTCAATAGGAAAGCGTTAATGTTGTAGGTATATTATGCAGTACCCTGTACAGGTGGTCATGTTTGTTATTTGAATTCTCAGAATTACATTTGGATTGTGCCAAAATGCCCGTTTCGACATAGAATAGATCGGAGTTAGTAGAAAAATTATGTTTTGTTTGATACTAACTCTAATCTATTCTATGTTAAAAAGGCCATTTTGGCACAATCCGAATTCTGAGACAATTCTAATAACAGACTTGAGCACCTGCACACTCGTAAAGTAGAATAGGAAGTTGGATGAAGGATCATTTTAAGTCGCAATTGTACTAGTCGTTTTTTAGTACAAACTATAAATTTCTTTCTTTACCTAATTAAAGTTTTCAATAAAAAAACCATATTTCTTGTTTCAAATTTTATTACGTTAACAAAACCTACTACAATTCAAAACCAACGTTTGATTGAGATTCATAGCAAATGCAATTTAAATTTAACAAACACGACTCTCATTTTCAATACATTAAATATAAACTCTATTAACTAATATATATACTAAGACACAATTATTAAACAAAATATTTAATAATAATAATATATTTATATATTTGTTTAATAATATTAATAGTAAAAAGTAATATTAATTGTTAATACGATATAACAGGCACTACACATACTTTTCAGCAACCTCTTTTATGGGAGTGAGTAACCTCTTTGTACTTTCATACATTTTTTTTTTCAATTTAAAAAAAATAATGTGTAAAAAAAGCACCTAAAAAAAATTCCATGATTACAAAAAGCTTTTGTACTGAATATTTTATGCATAAATTATATTCAACGACATCAGAAAAAAAAAATAAATAAAACAGTTGAAAAAACAAATTAACAACAAAAAGATTGAAATGAAATACGTAATAGGTACGTCAATGTTTAAATACACGAATTTAGCAAGAAATATACAATTATAAACGTTATCTTCCGCAAAAAAATCCAACAACTAATTTTTCTAACTGAATTTTCAAAAGCCTTATAACAAAAGTTTTTAGTTTTCAGGTACGAGACGCCCTTAAGAGGTTGAGCTCAAGTTTCCAGTGACCGATCGGAATGTAAAAATTACGTTTGGGGCAAAATAATTATAGATAAGTATACATATTATTATGTTATTTACAAGTTTTATTGCACTTAGTTATCACATAAGCGTTCGTTGTTTTAGATTACTAATGAGTACCTATTTAACTGTAGTATGAAAAACTTTTGAAACATTTATTACAATATTAAAATGTCAATATTTTTTTTACTAAAGCGGCAAGTGCCTATTGAAAAGGAATAGCAAATGGATTATCTAAGATCTAAAGATAATCCAAATGCTATAACTCAAAAACAAACAATTTATTAATTTCAATAACTGAGCAATAATAATCGCGACGGGCAGGATTTGAAGCTGTACCTATCCTTCCGGGCAACACGCCCAGATGCCTGACCATTCAGTCAACGTCTACATTTAATGTACCTCTACACAGATCTAGTCAATCAATAGTTTTCATACAAAAATTTTACCAAAAAAAAACTGTTATTTGGATGCTGAAATTAAAACGAACTAATCATTATGTAATTTTCTTCTTATTCTTTTTAAATCTCAATTTTGGCTATACGTAAGATTTTTTCTAAATTCATTATTTGCGCGTATGTACTATTATTTACCTTCAACAGTAAATATTGTGGATTTTTGCGTCGATATTTATATGGTACAGCTATGTATCTTTATAGTATAAGCAACCGCATTTAGTCATCGCAGCTATTTTTATTTCATCGTGGCTGCCTAAAAAGTAACTTTTAATTTATTTACCTATGTAATTAAGTTTGAGATTTTTATTTCAGTTTTAAATGCCTTAATAGATTTGTGTGTTTAGGGTCCTTAATATATGCGCCTATATTATTTCAGGGCAATCGTATCTTATTAATATTATTCTTTTTTTGTTATGGAATTTTTTCATATTTTTATTTTAACAATTTCTTGAATATATCGTTTCGAAATATTAGCAATTTTAAAAACCTTTTGGCTTTATTCATAGAATTATAACAATAGTACCTACATTATACAACGTGTAACAGAAATGTGTGATAATATCAAAGTGAAGCCATTGTAATCAAAATTCTGCAAAATTTAAACCTAATAATAGATCGCACAGTTTTAATTTTGGCATAAGTAGTGTATTATTGGGCATTCTATCCCACCCGCTCGTTTTACTCGCACCGCTCGTTCCACTCGCTTGGTGTGATACACCTGCCCAATAATACCCTACACAGCTTTACTCTAAATATTTGATACATACTCACATAAATTCATTGCTCCGATCGTTTCACTCGCTGTGATAAAGATTGTTCAATTTCACTTTGTCATGATTGTTAAAGAATTAAACTACAATTGTGTGCTTAAATGTTTTACATAGATACTTATTCGAGCAAAGTCATTCCGATCAAATTGTAACAAAGCGTTTATCAACGGTGGCGAAATTGCATTCTCGTACATAAACAATATAGTAAGCAAATGCATTTAAAGACATTGTTGAGTTATAAATTACTGGTACTTATGATTTTATGATATCTATTGACACGAACTTAATATTTCCAGCTATATCCCGTTCTGTATAAAGTTTTGAACAAAACTCACAAGTGTTACAAAGTCGACCTTATTGGCTTGAGATAACCCCTAGAAATACAGTTTGTAAACCACGTTAGGCTGAGGCCCTCTATACACAAAAAGACTCGGCAGCAATGTGATATGACCAGATTGGTTCGAGATACCCTTAGAAACTTCGATATGTACACATCATGTTCTAAACCACGATTTGGCTCAGGCACTCCATAACACAAATTGCCTTGTCTATGTGTATAACCTCATTGGCTGGAGGTAACCATTACAAACGAAATTTCATGTTCAGCTTTGAATCAGGCTCTCCGACTGCACAAAAGTGAGCAAGACAAACTTATACATTTCTATTATATTTAGAAAAAACTGATGATATAGCACAAGGTTATGTAAGATTCTAAGATAAAAATTACAACATCGTTAAAATGCAATACCAATAATTTAGTCATAGGGTGTTTTTTTTTAACCATAGGTTCTGATGTTATTTTTTATATTGTGGTTTAAAATATTTCAATATTTAAAGCCAAATTTAACACTTACATTTTCATAAATTAATAAAATATTTTAAATCATAGATTAGTAAAATATATATGAAATATAATGCTCTTAAACAACCACCGTCGACAGTAGCCTATTTACTATTTATATAGGTATATTTAAATGTTATAAAAAGTCTTTATTTTATGTATGCAACAAATAAAAGTAGTACTTTAAAAAAGTTATAGACCGAATTGAAAATTTCGGCAGTTTTTTTTTTATTTTGATTTAAAAACCAAACTACTTCTGCGCTGAATTAATAACAATTATATGTGACCAACTGGAAATAACAAAATAGTTTTTTTAAACCGGGAAACACACATAAAAGATTGAGAACCTCCTCTTTTTGAAGTCGGTTCAATATATATGTGTGTGTGTGTGTGTGACAAAAACAACATTTGGATACCTGCGAGTATGTATCTAGGTACTTACATGTAGTTTTTACGAAAAGTAACACTAATAAATTTAAATTATACCGTGAGAAAGAAAGAACTTGGCACAGACACTTTAGCACTAACAATGAGCAAGCTTTACATCGCGTAATGAAATACGATAGTAGGTAAGTAAGTAAGTACCTCGCCATCGCCATCGGTTCAAGTTCGCGGAAGCGGTGCATATTGCTTTTGTTGTAAGTATTAAAGTTAATGTAATAAATTATTGCTTGATCGGGAAATTTAGTATTTGTGTCTCTTTCTTAATGTATTTTTATAGAAATGTGACTGATCAGGTATCAATATGAGTCTTATTTTATAATTTATCGGGATACGAATAGAGCTTAGATTTGCGTGATTCGTAAAAGCGACATAACTGATTTATGATTTTGAGTTGAAGTGCAAATTTTGCATTATTGATTTACATAAATGCTTCGTTTTTGAGACAGAATTATCAGTCTCATCAGGAAAATTCAAGTGAACCAGTGAAGAAGAAACAAAAGTGAAACGAAAAATGTAAGTAACTGTGAGTATAGTAATAACCAGTTTTTTATACATTGATTATTTGTGGTTCCGATTTTGTTAGAAACTGAAATTTATATTTGTATTTGTTATTTTCCAGGTCTGAAAGCGAGTACGATTCGTCTTCTTCTTCGGCGTGTGCCCGCGTGCCTCCGTCGCTGCCTTCGGCGCCGATAAAGAAAAAAAGGGGAGGGAAATCCACTTCGTCGAAGCCGGCGAAGCTTGCAAAAATCGAAGAACTCTTTGGGTAAACTTTATTTAATTACTTTAATTAATACTAAAGCAGCCAATGTGTTAATCCTGGACTTGAGTTGCCTTGGTACCAAATTTCACCCATATCAGTCCATCCGTTCGGAATATTTTCTTATTATTAAACAACTCAGTTATGGCTTATTGATTAAGATATCAATATATTTTACAAATAACTTATACAATTATTAACTGGCTTAAATAAAAAAAAGGCTTCCTCCTTTCTCTGTGTTTCAAAATACTGTATACTTTTTATCGAATAATTGGTGCAGTAGATTGGTTTATAAATCAAGAGAGTTGAAAAATGTATAGGCGCTTGCCGAATTTAAGTCGGTTGTTTACTATCATAAGGTTGTCACTTGGATTTATTTTATACTCGTCACTTGTAGAGTTATAAACGTTTTTTTTTATATAGTTATCTTTGGTAAATGTTTTTTTATACTTTTCAGACACATTTCTGAAGACGACGAAAAACCAGATAGAAAAAGAAAAGGACAACACGGCGCTGACAAGGAGAAAAAAAAGGAGCTTGTGAAGCAGTAAGTTTTTATCTATATCTATTCTTCTATTTATACTAATAATATTGTAAAGAGGATCAATTAGAGAACTACTTGACTAATTTTAAAATTCTTTCATCAATAGAAAGCTATTTTTTCTGAGTATGAAGTTGCTAGTAAATACATATAGGTAAAGTGTATATAGTTTTTCTTTGAGGTATGTATAATCTGATTTTGTTGAAAGTTGTTCATTTTATGAGTTCTTACCTTTAGCGTATAAACACTAAAAGTTTTTTCAGCAGAGTTTTATGTCAAAAAGTTGTATGTAAAATTATTAATTTTCTAGTGAGAGTTTATAACATAGATCAAAGTAAATGTTTGTTCTGCTTAAGCATTTTATCGCTGTATGAGCAAGCTTTATGTTTTGTTTCCTGGTATTTTATTTTTTATAATAATGCCATAGTCAATTACTTTAGTATATATTCGGATTGCTTATAATTGTCTCAACTAAACGTGTATGTTTCCGTTTCTTGTACGTGAAAAATAGTCTTGATATAACTCATGTTATTGTTACAGATCAAAGAAGAAAAGTATTTTTAAAATACTAGAAGAGGAGGAAAAGGCGACAGAAGGAAGAGGGCGCGGCAAGAAAATATATTCGTCTTTTACCAGCCGGGTGGCGGCCGGCAGGCAGCGGCGAGCTGCTCAGCTTGAGGGCGATTTTTATATAGACCTCAAAATATATAATAGTGAGGATACCCAGTCGACACCACCAGACAAGCTGTATAAAAAAGCTTTAATAGCTATAAAGCTGCAGAGTAGCGAGGGCTCCCCGCCGTGGGAGAAACTGCAAAACTTTATTGAACATGCCTATGGCATGTTCAAAAATGCGGACCCTGTAGTGTATAAAGACTGATTTATTTATGCACTATAGGCTTAGATATGTAAATTTTAAAAAAATAATATAATTGGGTTTTTAGTTTTAATATTTTTTACGTAGATTTAAAAATATTACTTCCCTTTTTATTTTATTAGTTATTATATTAAGTATATAAATAAATATTAGTATTAGATAAGTAAGGCTTTGCATAACCCATTTTATAGAAGTAAAGATGTTCTAAGTAATCTCGAAAACTACTTGGCCCACGAGGCTAAAATACGGCAGTTAGTTATTTTATAGGTAAGCGTTAGTTAAGAACAGATTTTGACACGAGTGAATTAGGCTAATATCATAAATACTTGTAAATATGCCTTATTGTTCAGTGTGCAGTGCATCCGTGGCCTCAAAGTCTTGGGTGGGTCATTTAAGAAGTCGTGTTCACAAGCAAAATGCACATTTTACGGAACAATATGACGACAACATTGACATTGTATCGTCGGCGTTTCGTAATCGCATCGCAACGTACAGGGTTATAGCCGACGAACGTGATCTTGGATCTGTTGATGCGTTTTTTTATTCAATTCAAAACAAAATTAAAACTCTCTTATATAAATGTCTCGATAAATATATTTGCTTTAAAATCAACTTTGAATATTTTGGTAAATTTCTCTTGTTCAAAAATAACACAGAGGAATCGAAATCGTTTTTGACAAAAAATATTGTATTGTACAAAAACTTTAATTTCGATGAATATTATTCAAACGTTGTAACTTCTGTAAAAGAAAAAATAGAATCTTTTGAACATAGAGATTCCGGTTGGTCTTTTTTGCATAATTGTCATTTAGAAATTAACGTCAATAAATATGAACCATTGCGCGGTTCATCGTACGTTGAGCTACCGCAAAAAATCAAAAATAAAAAGGCGTGTTTGAACATTAAAAATAAAGACGACTGTTGTTTTATGTGGTCTGTGACAGCTGCTTTATATCCAACAAAGTCTCATCCCGAAAGAATTTCGTCGTATCCAGACTTTAGGCAAGTATTTAATATAAACGAAATACAGTTTCCAGTAACGTTCTCGGACATACAAATATTCGAAAGAAATAATCCAAAACTAGCTTTTATTGTGTTTGGATTAAAAAACAACACTGTAGTAGGCCCTTTGTATAAATCAAAGATAGATAGAAATTCTTCTAGAAAGACCATTCATTTACTTTTACTCGAGAACAGAGCAGGTGTTCAACATTACTGTTTAATTAAAAATTTACCAAAACTTGTAAGGAGTCAACTAACTAGACATCATGGAAAGTTACATTTTTGTGAAACATGTTTGGTATTTTTTAGTAAGTCTGAGGACCAAGACAACCATTTGTGTAGTGGTGTGGTCACTGTGCTACCCGAGAAGGGTTCAGTGATTCAATTTAAACACTTTGAACGTAAGCAAAATGTGCCTTTCGTAATATATGCAGATTTTGAATCATTACTAGAAAAAAAACATGGCATCGTAGATTCAAGAAACACCTCAACATTGAATCATCACACGCCAGCAGCATTTGCATATTACATTGTATGTTGCGTTGATGACAGTTTGAATCGCTTTGTATCACATCGTGGTCCTGATTGTGTTAATAAATTTATACAATGCTTATTTGAAGACATGAAGACCATACACAAAGTCTTAAATAATAATGTTCCAATGATTTTCAATGATAGTGATGCAGTAGATTATCAAAATGCCACTCGTTGTCATATTTGCGACCACTTTCTGTTTTTAGACAAAGTTCGAGACCACTGCCATATCACTGGTCGTTATCGTGGCGCAGCGCATAGTATTTGTAATTTGCAATTCAAACGCCCATCATTTGTGCCCATATTTTTTCATAACTTGGCCGGCTATGACTGTCATTTGTTTATTAAAAAATTAGGCGAAGCGCCTGGTGCTATTAAGATCATTGCTAAAACGAAGGAAAACTATATATCCTTTACGAAAGTAATTTCTGTGGGTGAAAACGCGTTAATTCAACTTCGCTTTGTTGATTCGTTGAAATTCTTGGGAACTAGTTTAGACAAGCTAGCAAAGACATTGCATAAAAATAATTTCAACATATTACATGACTTTTTTCAAGACGATAAAAAATTTGAACTTCTATCTCGTAAAGGCATTTATCCTTATGAATACATGGATAAGTGGGAACGTTACGATGAACGATGCCTCCCTCCCAGAGGCTGTTTTCATAGTTCTTTAACTAACGAACATATATCTGATGAGGATTATGAACATGCGAAATCAGTTTGGTCCGAATTCAAGCTATATGATTTAGGGGAATACACAGATTTGTATCTAAAAACAGATGTTCTGTTACTGGCAGATATATTTGAAAACTTTAGGAAAACATGTAAGCGACATTATAATCTTGATCCAGCTTTTTATCTAACGACACCAAGTCTGTCATTTGACGCGATGCTTTTGAAGACAGGAGTACAACTGGAACTTCTCGATGATTTGTCTATGCTAAGAATGATTCAGAATGGGATACGAGGGGGCATATGCATGTGTTCTCATCGTCATGCTAAGGCTAATAACAAATACTTAGCTGATTACGATCCGTCCAAAGTAGATTCGTTCGTGTTTTTTTGTGACATAAATAATTTGTACGGTTGGTCGATGACTCAGCACTTGCCTCTGTCAGATTTCTCTTTTATGGAGAAAGAGGAAATTGATTCACTAGATGTTATTCAAACCCCAGACGATTCAGCGTATGGATACATACTCGAAGTTGATTTGGCTTATCCAAGAAAACTGCATAAGATACATAACGATCTGCCATTCTGTCCTGAAAAATGCATTCCCCCAGGCGGAAAAACCGAAAAACTTGTACCAAATTTGTATGACAAGTACTCTTACGTCATTCATTATGTTCACTTAAAAACTTGTTTGAAACACGGCTTAGAATTAAAAAAGATTCACAGAGTGATCAAATTTCGACAAGGCTCATATTTAAAAAAGTACATCGAATTAAATACACTTCTACGCAAACAAGCGGTATCAACATTTGAACAAGACTTTTTTAAGTTGCTGAATAACAGTATTTTTGGAAAAACACTTGAAAACAACGAAAACCGAGTAACTGTTAAATTAGTTAATGAGTGGAGAGATACGAAAAATGTTACAAAAAAGAAAAGCTCTGCTGCCCAGTTGATTGCAAGCCGAAACTTTCACAGTGCATCTGTCTTCACAGAAAATTTAGTAGCAGTTCAATTAACGTCAGATCGCATTGTGCTAGATAAACCCATTTATATAGGCTTTACAGTGCTTGAACTGTCAAAAAGCCATATGTATGACTTTCATTACTCGGTTTTTAGACCGATCTATGACAATCGCATCAAAATGTGTTACACGGACACTGACAGTTTTATCTATCATATCGAAACCAAAGATTTTTATGAAGACTTAAAACAATTTTTTTTGGCCTATTTTGACACCAGTAATTATCCTCCAAATAACATTCATAACCTTCCTTTAATAAACAAAAAAGTTCCAGGACTTTTCAAAGACGAGATGGGTGGAAATTTGATTACTGAATTTGTAGGACTCCGTTCTAAGCTCTACTGTGTTGAAACCACTGACAGTGTAATTAAAAAAGCAAAAGGTGTGAAAAAATCGGTAGTTAACGAATTGCATCTGTCTGACTACAGGAGAACACTTTATGAAAAAGAAGTGATGAAAAAATCACAGGTATTATTCAAATCAATAAAACACGAAATATATTCACAGAAAGTTAGTAAAGTGGCATTGTCCAGTAACGATGACAAGCGATTAATATCTAGAGATAAAGTGTCCACAAAAGCCTGGGGCAGTTATTCAATCTTTTACAAAAACGAAAATTAGCTTTAGTATTCATATAAGATTTTTTTTATATAATGTGTGTACTTAAGTATGTAATTGTATTTTAAAGAATAATGTTAGAACTTGCCTAATATATAAGCAATTATGTAATTTTGAACATAAGTAATAATAAAGTTTAATTTACTGGTATAAAAACTTGTTTTTTTTAATAGTGTTATTACCTCTTATTATGTAGGTTCCAACGTTAATTTAACTAGAAGTAGATATCATAGTAATGCTATGACGCCCTAGTAGCTATAGGAAATTGTATCTAAATTATAATAATACATGTTTCAACTTGTTTTTGGAGCACTCTGTAAATAGTTTCCAATTACGAAACGCTTAGTTAGTCAGAAACACGGGTGATACGGTTTTAATTACAAGCCAAGTATACAGAATGCATAGTAAGCTTTATGCATAATTATTATTATTGTATTCATTTCAAATCGATGCACCGCGCATTCAACAAATAGCAGGCTTCACAGTAACACCTCAATCATTTGTAATTTATTTAACGACCGGGTCTACGAAGTGATAGTGAGCACACGCACCAAGTCTCAACAATGGTGAGTTATTTTATTCCTCAACAAAATGTTATAGCTTCCAGTTATATTTTCACGTTATGCAGTTTTTAGTTCCTTATTTTTGTTAATTTATAACATAATTTCTGCATTTTTGTTACAGACTACTCAGGATTATGGTGTAGAAATTATATCCGACGTTGAAGAACGATGCGTGTCTCCTGACCCATTTTCCCAGTGCGCTCAATATTTTGAGCCTCCAACGCCACCGAAACCACCGTCGGTCTCTAACAATATTGTTTCAAATATTATTAGAGCTGAAAGCAGGGCAAAATCGAAGAAACCATCAAAAAGAGTGGCTAAAGGTCATATAATAGAAAAACGGCAACGCGGTTACGAGACTTCGTTTGTCATCAACGGCGAACCAACGCGTGGAATTCGATTAATCAAAATCAAAATTATAAATATGGAAGGATTCCAGCGGCATTCAAGTGAATGTAAATGTGAAGAATGTAAAGACAATGTCATGCTCAGTGCTCAATATGTTGTGCAAAATGTGAACGATAGTATATACGATCAAACTCAAAATGTGATAAATAATATTTCAAAAAAGCTATGTGGATATAGCTATGATTTTTCTTAATTATGTTTATTTATTTGTTAATAATTTGGAAAAAAGTTTTAAATTAAATAAATTACATATGTTTGTAATTACATTGTTTTTATTTTATGTTTAAATCTTATAATAATAATAATATAAAATAATGTATGTGAGGTTGGGAAAATGCAAATGAAATAAACATATTTATATATAATAAATTTTATTCAATATTATTAGCAATTTAGCTCAACAAATTTACTTACACATTATGCTTATTAAAAATACTAATATTGTTATCTTCACACCATTTCTTAATACATAACACGTTTTTTAATGCACACTGTTTTTTGTGATTTATACAATTAAAATTAAAGTTTTTATACATACTATGCAACTTCAAAAAATTTGGGCATCCTTTCTCTCCAATATCAACAATTTCGCAATTGCTGCATAGATCTTGGATCCATTTTATTTTTTCTAAGCCTTTAGTTACGATTTTTTTTCTAATAATATAGGGTATGATAGAACGCTTAAACTCTTGATAATCTATAAAACCATCGCTCCAAATAATACCTCTATTATTTTCAATCCATTTTACTTGTCGTTTTTCTTCATCAGATAGTTTGTTAAATGGGTAAGGTGGCTTTATCAAAAATTGTTGGGTATAGTCTTGACTTGAAATCGCTACTTCTTTAACGATAAACATATTTCTTGAATCTTTGAATCCTTGAAGGTCGACAATGATTGAGCTCGGATTCATGATAACTTTCTCACTAAGTTACTCAAAGGTTTGTATTCCACAATGCAGTCGTTAAGAATAAGACAATATGCAGATGTGTTAGCAGGAATTTCAGTGTTGCTTTCGAACTCCACTCGCACGTTTACTACTGGCCCAGACTTTATGTTATCTATTTGTCGTGAGCAATCAATTACAAATAGCGGAGCTATTTTTTTAAAGTCTGTTATGTTTAACAACGGTTCACTCTTGCGGCCGTAATATGACTGTTGAAATTTGACGTACTGCTCATATAATATATCGAATTTGTTATCCGTAAAGTTAACATTAAGACTTTCATAAGGAAAATACGTAGAATTAAGGTATACTTTTAGGTCACGTAAATTACAATGGTCGAATTGTGACATGTCTTTACTTGGTTTATTCTTTCTGTCAGTTTGGAAACCTACTATTACATATCTAGGTTTTTCTATTTGACTTGCAGTTTTAATAGGCCACGTGTGCTTTGTAGTTTCAGGTAGTAAATGACATTCATTAAGGCTCCAAGACCTATAGGAAAGCTGAAGCGTTCTGTCTTTTTCTAAGATTTTTAGTAAATTAATTTTTTCTTTGTCAGATACTTTGACATGAGGCATACGCCAAACTATTTTATGAATTTCAATATCTTCTATACTTTCCCCATTATTAAGTTTTACCGCATTTACATCTGTGTTACTGCGTAATAATATTAATTCATGTTTACAATTAATAACAACTTTTTTATAATCTTCTGCAAATCCTAGAATACTACTGAGAGGTATTGATGCAGAAAATTGTACACCTTGTTTTGTTCCGTCGATGTCCCATCCCCAAGCTTTAGCCACTCTGGAGTCATTTACGCTCATAGATATCAAAGATTTCATAGTAGTCGTAATGCCAGCGTTTTTGATTTTGTCTATCTCTACTCCATTAAGCTCATAACGTATATCTTGAAACAAGTAGAGTAAAGGATTATTTGTGAAATCTACACTCGTTAATTTTTGCCTTGTGTCGGTTTTAATAACGTGTATAACACCTTCCAAATACAAAGTACTAGCTGATGGCAACACGTACAAATCTTGCTGATTAATAGGAATACGAATTTCATCATTCCTGTTGAAACTTGTCACATATGGTTTGTGAGAATGATATTCGATACCATCAATCGTGTTATCGTATGTAGGCAAACTCAATAAATCTAAGATGCTCATTATAGAAGCCCGATTAGTTTTAAATATTTTTTATTTTCTTTAGTTATTTTTATGTTACTTTTAGGTCTGTTTTTGTGAATTGTGCGTTTAACACTGACAACTTTTGGCACAGAGTTTGTATATTTATTATAGTCAATCATTTTCTTCTAAGATGCAAATACAGCTGGATTTCTTCGCCCCTTAGATTTATTAAATTATTATTCGCATCTAGCACTCTAATATTTATAGAGCTGATATTGTTTTGATTAACAGGAAAGTAAATTATGTTTCTTGGTATTTCAATGATTCGATAACCCGGTGGTACGTTAGGCGCAAATTCATGAATAATGTGGCTTGATTTTCCATTTATATATGATCCGCTCACTATGTCACATTCAACCCTCACCACAGTTGTAGATAGAATGTTCACTGGTAACTGTGATTCATGTATTATATTGGCCTTTAAAGTCTCATTATTAAAACCTAACAATATTCCGAGGGAATTTTCCTTTTCAAAATGTATGTCTTTGGTGCAATATATAAATGTTTTTAATGTATTATTATTGCAATACAATTGAAAAGACGCATCCTTGATGTGTGTTTTCAAAAAATCACATATATCTTGAAGTTCGTAAGCACCTTCAGGTATTTCTATGACCTCATCATTGTTATAATGAAATTGATTATTCTTTGTATCAATATTCGGAATCGAATTAAAAGTAGACAAATACAACAAAGCGCACTCGTATTTGTCATCCAGTTGGAATGTGGGTGAATAGCTTGTTGATAAAATAGATGTATTACCAGTAATAGACAGTGTAAAAGACATTATGGTAATGATATAAATTAAACCAGTGCATTATATTTTATACATTTTTATTCGTGCTCATTAAATATTTTATTAATACAGAGTTAGGTTTTTCCCAAAAATTTGTTAGGTATTTCAAACATAGATGTCCGCAGATATATGTATCATAACTTTGATAATTACAATAATTATAAGTTATATCTTTGTTTAAATACTTGACTAATTCACAAGGAGGCTTTAAATCTCCAAAACTATCAAAATATTCGCAGTAGTCTAAAAATTTTACGTAAGCTACCCAATGAGTTCCTTCATTCGCGAGACTATCCAAATTAACTATAGCACATTCTACGTTTTTTGGCTTTTTTGGCAGTGTGTCTCTCATATAAACACCCCTAAAAAAGGGTATACGATTTGTTGCATATTTAAGAATGTCTACATTTGTAAGCGCACGATTGGGTAGCTGCTCTATTAGTTTTTTGATTTAACAAACAATCCATTACCCTTTTTATATGGTTTCATATACAAGCCTTTGCCCAAACAAATAGACTCCATCATTTTATTATGTCTCTGAGCCTCTTCAAAGTTACGCTGCGCCGACTTGTACTCGTTAACAGTTTTTGTTATACCTGCTGCACCACCAGCCATTGCACCTAACGCAGATAGCCCAGCAAAAATTGGTATCAAAGGTAAAATACCCCCAGTCTTGGGCAAAGGTATAATGCGTGGTAATTTGATTGCATTATTTTTAGAATTGATAAGTTTTTTTGCTGCGGTATACGCTAATTTAATAGCATTGGCTTTGTTTTTTGGTTTTGATTTCTTTAAAGAAGAGCGAATCGATGATACAATATTTTTAAAAGATTTCGTTCCCGCACCATGTTTGACTTTTGTTTTCATTACTTTATTAACCAACCATGAAGCTATCTTTTCTGATTTTCCGGCGTCTTTTGATTTACTACGTTGTTTTGCCATATTCATTAACTCTAAATCTGCTTTATGGCGATCTTCTAAATTGCTATGATTTGAGTATGCAATATCGTGTTTCATGCAAGCTTCATCTAATTTGTTGATTCCTTTGTCACCTCGCAGTAAACGTTCTTTCAATTTAGTGCCAGGCCCACAGTAATTATATCCAGGCAAATGTAGTTCAAATGGTAAATTATTTATAACACTATTTATGAGTCCTCTACCTCGCGTCACTGGCATATTAATAGCTTGAAAACCATTGTGCTCTGGTTTTTATACAACTGATTTTTTATCAATCCAACTGTTCTCGCTACTTGGTAATCCTAACCATTTTACGAAGAGTTTGTTACGATTTCTCTTTATAACTTTTTCAATAAGATAGATACTAGGATTGTTCGTTTTTTGCAGTTCGTGCTCATAAAAACTTCCTAGTATTGGTTGATTATGAATATCTTCAATAAAGTATGTTAAAGGGGACGTATTACTTATTTTTTTAATAACAAATATTTCTGTTGACCAGTTAGGAGTGTAGCCTTTTTCAAAACTACCCTTGTATTTACTTATCCTGACATGATCACCAACAGCAAATTTGTTTATTTTTGATTTAAATATTTGAGATTTTCTTATATTGTATCGGACAGTATTTTCGTTCTCTTTTTTGACATTAATTGGTTTATGTTTCGTAATTCTGTGCTTCGTATTGTTATATGAATTAACAATACTTTTTAAAGGTTTGCCCATCCACTTGTAATTACCGTTGAGACTAAAATGTTTATATAATTTATTTTTTAATGTTTTAATTAGTCTTTCAACGATTGAAGCTTTTTTTACTGAATATGTGGAATAATGATTAATACCATTCAAATGCATTAATTTTTTGAAATCTTCATTATAAAATTCTTTACCCATGTCAGTTTGTAAGTTTACAGGAGCGCGATCGGTGATTTCTATTACACGTTTAAATGCGTTTGTTACATCTGCCTTTGTTTTTTTTTTAATAGGGACAGCCCAACAAAATTTCGAAAAACAGTCTATAATAACTAAAATAAACTTATAACCTGCATTATATTGCTTTATATGTTGTATATCAATAAGATCCGCTTGCCACAAGTCGTCGAGTCCTTTTAATACAACTGGTCTTCTAGTGAAGTTTTTTCTTGCTGTTTTATGAATTTCATTTACTACTTGTTCCTTACTCATGATGATTTAATTTTTATGAATTGGTCTACTTCAGACTTAGAATAATAGTCTTGGTGAAATTTGTCAGTTATAGACTGTATTTGGTTTTTTAAAGCGTGGATTAAAAGTTGTACTTCTTGTTTAGTGTAAAAGTTTTCTTTTATCTGGTCTACATATTCCTTGTTAACAGCATCATTAGGTTGTAAAGGTGATTTCACCCCGGTCAATCTCGTCTGCTGTAAATCAAAATTACCGTTGTTTCTTTTAGATAGGGTATTGTCAAAAATGTCTAGTAATTCCGTTAAACGTAAGCGTTTATGTATATGATTCCCGAATTTATCAGTATTCATTGCAACAAGTGAACCGTATTCATAAAGTGATGATCATTAAATGAAATGTTCATTGTGATGAAGACCTTTATATAATTATTATTATTTATTTTTTATTATACCACTCTCACGCAATTCTTCTATAATTGATATTATTTCGTTATCCAGTCCAGTGTTACCAGCATCCCGAGAAGCAATCAGTAATTTTAATCGTTCTATTAACTCGTTTGGATCATCCCAATATACGTAGTCAACATTTTTTTTCCATTTTTTTAATAATGGTAGTCCAGAGCCTTCATACACGTCGTGTTGACTGCTATCAGTACTTACGGAAACTTTTCGTAATTTAAATAATGGTCTTACAAATGATAAGTATTTGCGCCCTCTATTGCTTTTAATTGGTTTATGTGGATCATAATCTCTTCTGTGCGCATTTGTGTTCAATAACATTAACTTATAATGGGCAGTATCTTCATCGGTAATAACACTAGTATTTGGATTTTTTTTAAATAATAGCTCATATATTCCCGGTGTTTTTTTGTATTTATGTGCGCCTACTTGTATATGTTCATCGCCAACAACAACTCGGCTTGATCCCATCATAAGTTTTCCACGATCATTCCTCACACCAAAGGGAATTGCACTAAAAACTTCTGAAGACAGAGACCAAGAAGATACATCACCGTCTTCACTACTTTCCATTGATTCAACTGTTTTAAAAGACAGATTGCTTGTATCATTATCATTATTATCATCTTCTTCCTCATTTTCTTCTTCCTCTTCGCAAGTACTTTGATCAGAACATAATGAATTATTTTCTTTTTGAGAGTAACTATTACTTTTAGTAATGAAATTGCTAATATCAGACTCTCTCTTGAGAGTTTTATCAACTTTTGAGTCATAAGATGTATCCAATATATTTTTGTTTGCTCTTGCCAGGTCATTGGATTCAACTATTTTATTTAGAGGATCAATTATTGGTGTGAAAATGTTATTAAAAACTTGATCGCTTTCTATTTTCATATCCTTCATTTGCCGTATTTTCTTTTTGACTGCTTCCGCAGCATTCACTATCTGCTTCTTTAAATCTTTCTCCATTGTGTGCCACAAAATCTATTGTGTATTTATCTTCGCAGAGTCAATCAGATAATGAAGTTTTTTATATGCTACTACTATTTATAAGTACTAACGTAAATTAGTTAAATATGACAAACGTATCAAAGTTTTTTCTATACGCACCGTCGTTTTTTTTACAATCTTTATTGATTACCAAATAGTTGTAAGAATCAGTCCATATCTTTGAACACATCTCTCTGAATTCTAACCATGTCATGTCTGTAGTAACATGTTCATCGTAAACGTGCTTCAAATTTACGTCATCTTGTTTAAAAAGAATTAGTAGATTTGCATTATCTCTCACAAGTTGTTTAGGTATTTTACTATATGTCTGCATTAAATAGAAACAATCTATTTGTTTGTGTCTTCCCATTGCAAAGTAGTCACGCATATTTGATTGATTTTCACATGCTACATCATCAAAAATTATTATTGAATTGGGTTTAGCTTCTTGTGGACTAATTACTTTTTCATTCACGTGATATTTTGTAAAAGATACGTAAGGAACCATCGCAAGCACCTTTTCAAGGAATGTGTACTTAGATTGGTAAAGTGTTTTCGAATAAACATAAATATTTCTGAAATGTAACCCCCTTTCGTGTAAAAGAAGACCAACCATTAAGTTAGTTTTGCCACAATTAGATGGGCCGATAATCAAGCAGCGTATTGTGTTTGGTAATAATTTCCCATGACGTAGGTTGTTATTTTTAGAATTGTCATAAATTTTGTTTACATTTAATGACTCCAACTGTTTAACAAATTTCATCTTTGTGTGTTTTATGATTGGAATGATTGTGTTAGAATGATAATAATTTTAATGTTGCGGTTGTTATATACATATCGAAATAACTCTGACTCTGAATCATTCATAAAAAGTGATTTTGTATTGTTGCATTACAAGCTTGTAACATAATCTCTTTTACATCAATAAAACGCAGTCAGTCGAGTTGTGACTTGTGACGTACTCTGACATCTATTCTATTAATCTTTAAATCAATATCTTAATTAATATGGAAAATCATTATGGCTTCGGCGGCTTCATACCAGACGCTCCAGATATGCGCCTGGAACATGAAAGACTAAAAACCTTTGTCGATTGGCCTGTAACGTTCCTTTCGCCTGAAAGTCTTACAAAGAGCGGTTTCTATTATTTGGGTCACGGTGACGAAGTGCGATGCGCATTTTGCAAAGTAGAGATTATGAGATGGGTTGAGGGTGATGATCCTTCTAGTGATCACCAACGTTGGGCACCTCAATGCCCCTTTTTGCGCAAGAAGGAAAATAACTGCAACATCTTGCTGGAGCTGAGTTGTAAGTCGGGGCGAGATGAATGCGGGTCTCGCATACCCGAAGCCGAACGCTCCTGGTATTTCCGTCTTTTGAGGTTCAAAGATATCTTCCGCAAGAAACTCGCGTTTTTTAGAAAGTGAATAGAAACAGAAATTCAGAGTATAGTTGTGTAGTGTATTATTGGGCAGATCTATCCCACCAAGCGAGTGAAACGAGCGGTGCGAGTGAAACGAGCTGGTGGGATAGAATGCCCAATAATACACTACTGGCATATAACAAAAAAATTAAATAATATTTTTTCATATTAAGAATAGCTTAGTTTTTGGCAAATGACAAAAAAAATTGCGTATGCTAAATACCTAATATATCAGAAAATTAAATTATGTATTTTCTTCGTTATGAAGCAGGTTCTGAATAAAATTACTAAAGATTCAACGGTTTTGGTCATTTATCATAATAATTAAATATTGTCAAAACCAGATCAGATATTGAGGACTACTTTAATAGATAGTAGAGGCAGTAGATGCAGTTTCCTCAGTAAGAAGTCTCTGCAATCGAAGGACGTAGTTTGTATTAAAGTAGAAGTATAAACAGAAACAAAAATAGAATCGTAAGTTCTTATTTGAAAGTACCTACTTTAATACGAATTAATTTGTCCTTTGGTCAAGCATATCAAATATTCTATTGCAAAAATTTTGCCTCTGAAAAAACTTGAGATAACTTATTTCAAATCAGTTTTGTCCTTTAAAAAATTATGAATCCAAAAGGTGAAATCATTTTGCGTTTCAGGAATTGTGAGATATGGCTATGTGCGATGATGAAGTTGTACAATGTAGATTGTAGGTAGTCATTTTGCGATAAAGACACAGCAGTCAGGGCCATCAGCGATATGGACATTGTGAGATATCGCCGTTTATTATAATTGGACATATTGCGTTAAAGAAAATATCCTACTACTCCCTAAAAATAAAAAAGCGCAATACGATTTAGAAATCAACCTCTTTCAGCAAAGTCGTGGGATCGACTTGATACTATTGGGTGCTTGAAGCAGGTGAATTATATACTACTTCAAACAAAAACTACAAAATGTATTAATAGAGCAAGTGCACACGACGGCCAGACCAGAAGCTGAAAGTTGTACTTTGCATGTTTCCTATACAGGTAAGCACATCCAGCGACTACAGAGTTTGGGTTGTGGTTACTTGGGACGGTAACATGTAGTAAAGGTGTGTAAATTACTGCCTTCAATTCGTTAAAGTATAAAGCTCTATTTTCTTCGGGATAACTTTAGAAATCTCGTCACTCATTGCCGGACATTTACGCCAGTTGCTACCCCCTGCCAGACACACCTAAGCTTTAGTAAATTATAACTATACTTTCGTTATAGTATAAAAGCTAGATTTTATATATGTTATTTGGGGACCTATAAAAATATGTTACCTCAATAGTCGGACAGTTTGAATTGTATTTACATCTTGCCAGACACCTTGAAAGTACGCTGTAGGTGCGAAGAAAATAGAGGTTATACTTTAACGAATTGAAGGCAGTAATTTACACACCTTTACTACATGTTACCGTCCCAAGTAACCACAACCCAAACTCTGTAGTCGCTGGTTGTGCTTACCTGTATAGGAAACATGCACAGCAAAACTTTCAGATTACATAAAACAACGAAAGTCTGGTCGTTTGGGCTCTTGGACTATAATAGAAATAAAGAAAAACAACTGACAAAAGAACATAAAAATTAATTAAATAATTAAACGACACATATATAGAAATAAACTCTTTAATACATAGACAGGCACATAAAAAAACTTTACATATAAAGAATTTGAAAAACACGAGCTCATTTGTATGAAAGTTTAAAAAAAAATATAATATTCAAAATGATGTAACTTTCAACAAGCCGTAGAATAATTCATTACAAGAATTTTTAATATTATAACAACGAGGATAAACAGTACGTCGATAAAAAAATTAAAAAGATATAATGAAATAAAAATATTAATTTACACATTGACATAATTTTTGAGTATAGAAAAATTAAATAACTTTAATGCCGTGCATATAAACACTAAAATATGCATTAAACTATTTTATATCACGAAATTGTATAAAAAAGATAAGAAAGTAAAATAGATAAACTAAGTCATCACGAAACAATAATATTCTACTTTAATAAAATCATTAAGAGAAACATATTTTTGTACCTAAACGAAATATAAAGAGATTCGAGCAACCACTAAACATGAATCTATATATTTATATTTTTCAAATTGAAGGTAAAATGGAAGACGTGCAAACAAACAATCAGCTATGGCACTTACTATATACCTGAGATATTATAGTATTAACGCACGCTTAAAAACTAAAATAATAAAAGCTACTAACAAAAATATATATTACAATTACAAATTAAAAAAAAATATCCAAATTTCTTTACATGTCTATTTCATTTTAAAATAAAATAAAGTTATATTAACACAACAGCCACCAAAGCATACAAATAAATCATAAAAGTGCAGCAAAATATTAATATTTATCATAGTAATATCAACAAACAAATTCATGTATTAATTTTATTTGCAAACTGCAAATTGTGGGTAGTATAATTTTTTTTTATTGAGATTCGAATAATTAATTTAATTTTGTGACTTAATAATACTTAGGATTTTTTTATTCGAGTATTTTTATACTAAATAATGTTTGTGACTAACATAACTTCAATTTAGGGATGTAAAGCCTAAAGAGGGCACTTTACTCATAATTATGATCCACTATCATTATGGACCGACTTATAAAGTAAAAAAAAAACAGGTGTACTATATTTCGTAAAAATTATGATAATTTATCTACAAAGTAAATAACTTATATTAATTTTTTGTCATTTTTTTCTATGAAACAGCTGTTTTAATTCTATAGTTTAAATAATACAATTTTTTAATCTAAATTTAGCCCCAAAGATAAAACCCTCCTTTGGCCAAGTACACACCTGTCACGGATGACTCTATGTACGAGTACCTTAATAATACAATCCCTTGAGATATATTTTAATAATTTGCCAAGCAGTGCGCGATCCAGAGCCAACTTACTCGACCACTGGCATGTATTATATGAACTAAACATTCACTACGAAATGTCAGTTGTTTTTATGTATATTTGTAGTGGGTGGTGTGAGTGTGAGTGTTGTGAACTAAACATGTCATGTCTCTCATCACTAACATTAGTTCCATGTACTGACACTGCACGCACACGCACACGTCAGCGACAACATGGACCACAGCTAATGTATTCATTGTCACTTTGACAATATGAAGTCCAGCGTACTTGTATAATACATATCAGTGTACTCGATACTCATAAGTATTTTATTTAACGTACAAAACTTCGAACATAATTGAATCATACTTCATATTAAACAAATTAAAAATAAAACGATTATTTTTTAAGTTTTTATTTTGACGCGACAACGTTTTATAATTCGATGGATTCGGCTGAACGCACAAAAACTTGACTCATGCGGCGTTACCTCGCTCTGAGGCGTTCCATTTAAGGATTGAAGTGCAAGCGAGAGCGCGGAACGAGTGACAAAGAGGCACAATGGGCCTCATTGTTCGGCAGCGTTCGACATCTGTCTCTCTCCTACTCGAGTGAGCTATGCGTCCGCGTACAGCTGCTATACAATAATATATTTACATGTTTTCGTCAAGTATGTCAAGTCAAGTGCAGTGAAAAGTGAATGTGGTGTCAATTATTTATAGCAACGATAATTGCGGCGATAAAGGTAATGCTTCTTTTGATACAAAATGTCTATCAAACAAATTAAATACAATTTTCTTTTGAAAAATGAAACCATTCCATCAGTATTTTCTTATGACGTTGTCACGTTTAATTATCATTAGTAAGCCGACTTTACAGACAACCAATTTTTTTTAAATTAAATATCTGTATTTTTATGATAAAGTGACGACTATAATCACTAGATTTATTAGTTTATTTCATAAAAAAGAAACCTATTTACCAAACAATGTCTTTAATTTTGGAATGTACGTATAAAGGTTTGGAAATGTTATAAAGGATGTTTAGAAATTAATTAATACTTTCTGCAACAGTGAAGAGAAAATATGAGAATACTATCAGAGAGAGATAAAATAAGAAGTGAAGTTTCCAACCTATATTTGGACTTATCGCCAATAAAACAAGTTTCAAACCAAATTGATATTATCTACCAAAACCACCGAAAGATCAGACAAAAAAAATCTGCAATTAGGAAAGTATAATTTGAGGCTTATATTCAATTGAGATATACAATAAATTTTCCGCGATTGCTTTAGCGCGATATTGTTTGAGGCTGGTGTTTCTGTTCAACCATGTCACCTTGGAATAAGGTTCAAAGTTGCACAGCAAAGAATGTAGCGCGTGAACGGTACCGAGTTTAGGCGGTCATGGTTACACTCTTGCCGTCAAACAAAAGATTTGGAATTGTCTTTGACAAGCATTCAACGGATGTTTCGGTTAATTTCTTACTACAAACCCGCGACTATCATTTGTTTAGATCTTAACACCCTTGAACCAGATATTTAGCTTTATATAACAACAAAACTTTGTTTAACCAGTGTTTAAGAATCAATTTTAATATACTGTCCTAGTATATTTTTGAAGAGTGTTCAAATGTCCGATACTCCTTAGCAAAATAAAAGTTTTAACTGCGTTTAAAAGTATTTTTGTAATAGGACTCTTGTTGTTTCTTTCTATCTGTTTTACTTAATTTACTTACGACACTTTGGTCTTCAGTTATAACAAACTGTCATGCCGTTTTGGCAAGGCATGTTTTTACGAAAATAAAAATACACTCCCCCAATCATCTTGGGCATAACCCATTAAAAAAGTTTGACATTGACATATTGAGATTTTCAAGCAATCTGTCAAAACTTGAGCAAATACAAACTGACAGTGACATTTTACATAACTAAGTAAAGCCTACGAGAAATGGCCACCGTCGATCGCGCACTAAATGCATTACAACAATTAAAAATAACATTGTATCTAAAACTACGCTTTTTACTGCTCTATTGCATTTACGTTCTTCCTGGCATATCTGAAATATTACGAAAACAAAAATAAAAAAAATAATTAACGTGCATACAAAATAAAAAAAAAACAATGACATCGTAAATATGAGGGTGGAATACAAATAGAAAAAATATATGAGTAATAAAAGCGACTATAACATATTACAAAAGCCGCTAGAAACGAAGCCATTGACACAAGGTATTATGATATCGCTTCTGATGTATCGCTTAATTACCATATTTGATGCTATCATCTGCGTTTTATTGGTACGGGGCGTGGAGGTCCCAAGAGGAAATTTGCAAGGTCAATGCACTCGTTTCCACCGACCGATGGTACAGACATAAATACGAAAGTTAAAAATGATTCATTATAAATAATTTCCATATACAGGGTTATCGGTTAGGGGTGTACTAAGGCGAAAGGAGGTCACTATGCTCACCATTACGAACAACTTTCATTATAGGACCATCCCTATATTCGAGAAAAAAACATACAAATAATAATACCGGTCGTCGACAAAATGTTTAAAACATGTGTTTTTTTTTCGAATACAGCGGAAAGGGAATAAGTTTCACTATGGGACCAAAGTGAAACTTATTCCCTAGGATGACTATAGTGATCCCCTTTCGGCTTAGTACACCGCTATCCGATAACCATGAATAAAAATGATTATCACAAAAATTTAAACTAGCAAATATAAAACCCCAACTACTTTCTACAAGCACTAATAATATTTTTGTTAATACGATAAGCAAATTAAACAAAAATACAAGGGTTACTAAAGGGGGGAGGGGGGGGGGGGGGGGGGGGGTAGGTACTCATCAGTGCCACCACTCAAGTAAAATAATAAAATAATTGCACGACAATAACATTATTAACTTAGCACAATTAAATCAAAGCCATTTGAATGAAAGAAAATAAAACAGTATCGACTCGTAATAAAGAAAATGGCGGAATTGTCAAATGTAACTCCAGGTTTATCCGTTGCGGTTTAGTGGTGGCGCAAATTTCTCTGTATCATATAAAATGTAGAACGATTCAATAACTTTTATAACAATATTACTGACGTTAACATCTTAATACTAATATTTGACATTGACAGATGCCACTCGCCGTCAAAATTGGATTACAGATAATTAAAGAGGTCATTACGCCGCCATTTTGAGCACATTTTTGTCTATTAACATCCGTATGACTATCCGTTTTGTAATATTAATAATATCAGATAATTTAAAATAAAAATAAAAATTAAACGTCATTTTTATACGAAAGAGAAACTTTCCATACTAATAATGATATTTATTTTACTTCGTGTAACTATTTAAATTTTTTATATTCGTATTCTTATACGGGACACTTATAGGTCCCTTAAAATAAGTAACCTAGTGTACTATGCGTTTATTGTAACTAAAATATATACATTTCTATATGTATCACCACTAGATTTCCTCTCAGGCAGGAATTATATCACAACTACTTTCCGATATAAAAAGCAAAAATATTAATAAACAGTGTTAAATAAAATTGAGCTTATTCGGTAACCCAGAATTTGTAGTTCTAGTGTTTTTTAGGTAAATAATTAAATAGTTGTCTTGGAAACATCAAACATCCACAGTAAAAAAAAATGGTTATAATAATGTGAGTCGAAATCAACGTGTAATTTTCTAAATTGACTTATGCAATTTTTACCACGCAATCAGCATCGTTAATTTAACATACTACGCTAATAAAAACCACTTATATTTTTTGAGAAATATGTTCACCTAAGCGCGATTACACAAATATGGGTCATGCAAACGTGGTTGACGTCACCGTGGCTTACTTTCCAGTGCGATGGCGGGCAGCGCCGCGGCTAATGGTGACCGTGAGTTTCGCGTTTACTTTGCATGACTTCAATTGAAGCTTTCTCAATATTATATACAATCGTTTATACCTACTAAAAACAAATAAAATGGGTATTTTATTTTTAAATATTTTTTCGGTGTGCTAAATATACGCAGTCAATTTAGTATCACCCCGTACTTATAAGAAGAAATAGATCTGCAGAAAATAACGCCTTAATTTAAGATCGGATCAGACTCCATACACCAAATATTCCTTAAAAATATTTTAACAAAAATAATAAATATTCCGAGATTACCGAACAAGTTTTACATATAGACTAACTATAATTATTTCATTTCATATGGCGATTCATTTATTTGAAACTTGCAAGAGTAACGTTTTATCATAAGGCAAATTCTATTCGATCTCTATATTCAAAATATGTGAGCATATTCTAAGGGCTTATGATCAGTACAAATGCTAAACTTTCTACCACCATACAAATTACAGTATGAAACCGTTCACCCAGCGAGTATTAATGTAATGTGTAACTATTTACAAAAAACTAATGATAATTTATGAACTGATAGTTTCTAAGGTTTAATTTTACAATAATTTTTCCAACAATTTTTTAATACAACCGTTAATTAGTTACAAAGTTCGGAACGTATTAATACTGTATTTTCGTTGGCACGTCTCAATTACTGTAAACGGTAACTCTATTTCTAATGATCATTTAGAAGATTAATTTCGAAATATTAAATATTTTAGATAAGGTTAATTATTAATAGATTCGTTAAAACTGTCTTAAAAATAGTAAAGCCGAGGTAATTTTACTAGAGCAAGAAAAATAATTATTAAAAAAAAAATGTCTTCACACAATGTAATTTAGTCGAATTATTCCAAACATTATCATCTTTAGTTAAAGAAACCAGCTGCCTTGTTACAGATTAATATGCAATAACTTTGCACGAGCGTGTCTTACTTTCAAAATCAGATCTATTATTACACAAAGCATAAGAGTACAACGGCTCTTCAATGCCACAGCCTCAATTACTTGACAATACTGTGTAAAGATAAACATATAATAGACAGCTCCCAAATGTAAATGTATATCCAAATATTTTTTTAATTAATCACGACAAATTAAAAGTTATTTTTCATACATCAACATCAATTTCCAAGACAAAACAGAAATTGAGTTTAATTAATGCATTAATTTTGTTCTGCGTTAGTGAAAATGGCACTCATTTCTTACTAACTAGTAATTCTTAAGAGCGTGGTGTCATGGTTCGTTGTACATTAAAAAACCTAGCAAAATTATTTACAGATCTTTTTTTAATATCATGATATTTACTACCTAAATATTGAAATAATTTTCTAAAATAAACTTAAAGCCGTGATTAATACATATGTTAACATGAATACTGATTGATTGGAGTTTTAAACTGTACCGACCATACTCAACAATATCTACGAATTTTCAAATTCAATAACCTTGCATTTACGCATTCAACAAAATCGCAAATTACCAAAAAAAAAGTGTTATTATGACATAATAAAACTTTATATGTATAGGTACGTTACTCTGTATATTTTTGTTAGGTTTATTTATTTGTAATTCATAAAAATTATTAAATAAAAATTAAAAACATTTCATTTATTATTATCAAAGTAACACTTAAAAACCCTCGCAGAGGTTTATTACGAATATTATGATGTTACCCACCCTAACACTAACACGTTGAACATGTCATGAACCCGTTATGTTAATATGTTAATGTTAGACAATGTTAGGCACTGCCCGTCATACCACAAAAGATTTGGACATGCCTTAGACACGTGTTCAACAAATGTCTCGGTTTATTTTTTCTCACAAAATCGCCCCTAACAATCAACAACATTTCATTTTTGTAAAGCGATGGAAATTCGAAAACTATTTCGAGATAATGCAATGAAGAGTTTATACTAAAAATACCAGATTTTTATATTCACTTTTTAATGAGCTATTTACAAAAAACTGATGAAAAAAAAACTCGTATTTATGTTAAGACCGTCATATGCCACCAAGAAAAAATATAATTGTATCTGTCATCTGTGAACCATAACCGAAAATACAGATAATTAATGACATCATATTTTTACGAGCTATTGTCGAGAATAACATTATGCTGAACTTTTCTTATATTTACAAAAATATCTAATAATGTAATTATTAGATATTGAACGAATTAAAATAATAGAAGTACGTCATTTTTCATTTGTCTTAACATTATCGTAATAAAAATGGGGGGTCAAACATTTGAAATGTTGTCAATTGTTTTGGATATAATCTTTTTTACTGAGTATTTAAAAATTTACTCACCCAATTTTGACATTTAATCTCAATTAAAAAAATCGAAGTGTGTTTAACTTTAGACACTTTCTAGCTAAATTTTGGACACGCTTTGGCTAAACAAGCGTTTAGACTATGTTTAAAAATATATTTTTGTGGTAAGACAGTTGCATATTACAATGTGATTATGAACAAGACATGCAAATATATAACAATCGTGCTTTAGAAAATAACATGGGTGCATGTTAAATACAATTTGTATTTCATTTTCATGTAACGAGATTTTTTCAAAAACGCTTTAGGCACTATGACACCATCCAATGCTATGTTGCAGGCACTATAATAATGTCACTTTAGTAAAATCCTATGCATTATGTTAAACATTTTCTGCATAATGTTAAAGACACCATATGATGAATTCGGTATCCGTGTTACTTTAAAAACCAGAATTGGATGCATGCGTAAAAAATAAAAAACTGAGACATAAAACCCATTAAAAACTGAGCCAGAAGGCGCTTCTCGCTTACTATATAGTCTCAGTTTTAGTAACATACATTTTTTTTAATGAATCTTTGCGCATTTTGCTGAAGAGAATTAAATATAAAAAAAACAAATAGAACAAATTATTACAAATATATTTTAACGCATAACAAGCCATTAAAAGCTGACTTTAAAAAACCCGACTGCAAAACATAGCCACGTATCTTAACAAATTAAATCGCGGGATGCAGCTAGTACAGCCTTTTTTTGATGAAAAATTTTTCAGATCAAAATAATAAAAATTGAAAAACATTGCCAACGAAATATTTAGCCGATTTAAAAAAAAAAACAGTTTCGTACTTTAATAGAACTGAGATAGCGCGAGCAAGAGCGCGCATGCATCCAATTCAAAGTAATTGGTTCAGTTGTTAACGTATGATAGTAACACGTAGACTCCACTCGTAGAATGTTACTACTGCCAGTCTCACTGCCAGTAGTAACATGGTGTTAATGTTACACCATGCCCTACCATGTTATGTTGTGTTAGGCACAGTATGTTAATATGTTCCATGTTAATGTATATGAGGATGCTTGGTTAGTCGTTTCGGTGTTGTTTTCGGCCTTAATCTATCCCGCCTTACCTGCGTCAGACGACGTCTTTCGCATCTGAAATAATAAACAAACGTATGTTATGTTTTTTTTTTAACAGAACGTGAAAATATTGTAGGCAGGTTTGATTTGCGTAGTTTTACGTGGAATCGCAGTATTATAAATTATAGTGGGCGCTAATAGATCAACAATAACACAAAAAATCAATTTCAATTGGTTATCCAAAATTATATAGTTTGCATTAACGAATAATGAGACCAGCGAACGCCACGCAAAGCGAGCGCAAAACCCGAAACAATAAGTTATGTGAGCAAAGAACTTTTAAGTTTCACTAGATCTGCCAAATATTTTTAATCAATTAGGGAAACTATCAGGCCGACAACCACAGATACCGTATTTTTTAAATAATAGTCCATATACTAAGCTATATTTAAGAAAACATAATTTACAACTAAGGAGCACATATTATCTTCACGTAACGGGCAATAGGTGGCTTGGAGACTACCGGAGCGGAGCGAGCGGATACCCGCGATATTATATACATACGTGTGGACGGCGGCGGTGTGTGCGTGCAGAGCGTTATACTTTAATGCGGATTAAGCGGATACCTGCTATCTATAATATAAAAATGAGTCGCTGAATCGCTAAGCGCAAATCTCGAGAGCAGCTGAACCGATTTTGATAATTATATTTTAGAATATTCCTTGAAGTACGAGGATGGTTCTTACGGAGAGAAAAATTTCAAAAACTGTCCGAAAAAGACTATTATTAACCCTTTTTTATACTCCCATACAATCTATTCGTAATAATACTTAAAAGTCAATTTGAACGTTGATACCATACCATCTAGTTTAAGTGTTAATGGAGAGGTTTTGGGAAGGGAGAACAATCGAGTGACGTTAGTGTCGTATAAATATTAATGTCAATATTTATAGGAGTACGATGGCAACATTACTGTAAAAGAAGCGAGTGTTAGGCGGTAGGAAGTTCGGCGGGTGAGCTAGTATAGTCTACATACTTATCTACAGTTTGGGGGTGTGCGAGCGCCGTGTGTATGGCGCGCATGTCCCGCGGCGGCACGCGGTGCACGGTGGCGAGCGCGTGCGCCGAGCACAGCGCCGCGCGCGACCAGCGCGGGCTGAACGAGAACAACGGCCAGTTGATCGGACGGACGTACGGGGACGAGCGGAGCGGGCAGATGCCTGACAGATATTAATATATATATAATATGGGACAACATCCACACAGATCTTCAGGTCTCAAACTAGACTAAGCCTGTGCTATGGTAACCCGATCAATGATATACATACTTTTATACATACATACATAGTTATACTAGTATATATATACAATAAACACTCAGACATAAGTCAAACAGACATGTTCATGCACACAAACGTTTGACCTGTCCGGGGATCGAAATCTGGATCAGCGATGCAGAAGGCAGGGTTGCTACCAACTGCGCCAACCGGCCAGTCAGATACAGACGGAATTAGATTATTCGTTCTCTAGTTTGTACTTTATCACTAATTTAACGACCAAAAAACATGTATAAAAGCTTTTCATAAATAAAAAACAATATAATTTTGTTAATCAGAGATAGTTGCTGACGAACAGTTATGACTAAGCTCTCTGCTTCAATTCAATGATAACATTAAACATTATTTTTTTTCACGAATACCAAAACTGAAAGCCTTATAACTTCGTTTTGTTTTCCAATTGCAATAGTACTGTGGTATATACACGAGCGAAGCGAGCGTGAAATCTTTTGTATTATTTCCTTCGTACAAAAGCTGCATATATTTCCTGAAAAACTTATTAGAGAGAAAAGCCGTCTAAACTTTTGCTTTTACAATAAAGCGTGTAGTGTAATGAAATTTGCAATACGTATTTCTCGCGTATAATACTTAACGGCTACAAAACGCGTGAAATTCACAGTCTTATGAAGCTTACTGCTTAGCGGAACGTGTGCTTCAGAATTTGTTTGTAATTGATGACTCGCACGAATTCATTTTGAAAAAGCAACTACCATTGAATTTTATGCGCGAGTGATGCGAGCGCATTTTTCTATTTTTCCATTTTTACCCCACACGAAGTTTTTATTTTTTCGGGTTATTTCTTAGTTTCGTGAATAAAAAATCTAATATGTGTATTGAGAATTTCAAAAAAATACTAAAGCACTTGTTACTTTATTTTATCTCTAAGCCTACATTCCAAATTTCTACGACCAGTAAAAAAAACACTTATAATTTTTACAGTAAATCATGGCTTTGGCATAAAAGACGATATCGTTCTAAAGAACGCCAACTTTTGGATATAAAGGGAAAATGTTGAGAAGGTTAAGATTTTCTCTATTCCCTTGTTTAAATAAAGACTTACCAGTAATATAAACATCCTCCAAATGGAACAGTGGTGTTTTCAAGGCGGCTCGGTAGAGAGACTTGGCGGCCGGCGCGGAGAACAAGTAGCCCGTACCGGACAGATACTTAGGGTACATTCTACCCTTGTACATGTACCTAGGACTGTACCTGTAAATGTACAACACTCATCATACATATATGGGCACTAATTATATATACGACGTGTGACAGAAAGGTGTGACAATGACTTAACGGTGTTAGTGTACACGTCAAAGTGAACCTACAGAAAAATATTAGGTTCTCCATACAAAAATTAGTCACGTGTTCGGTCAAGTTGCATGGAGGACGCAATATATTTTTCTACAATTATGCACAATGTCGCAATCTTATTCTTTGAGATATAATGATGAACTGCGGAAACCTAGCAATAGACTAGTTAAAGCACAAAAACAGGGCATTTATACGAACATTTGTATGTTTAATAAATTACCTCTTGACATAACTAGGCTACAGTATAAAGATTTTAAGAAAAAAAATTAAAAATTTCTTTGAGTCAAATCCTTTCTATTCCTTAAACGAATTAATGGCAATGTCTATAACAGAATTCACTTTCTGTTTGATGTCTCTGACGTGTCGAATGCTAACTTGTATATTTTGTACTATGTATTTTCATACTCATATATGAACTGGCACATTCATTTTATTTAGCTGTTAGTAAATTAAGCTTAATATCTAGTTCAAGTTTGTAAATTATATTTAATTAAGTACGTGTATTGAACTCTGTAATTTGACTTGCCTAGAGTAACGCAACGTTATAAGGTCAATAAATTCTATTTTTATTCTAAATGTTGTTCTACTGTGTGTTAACTTTGATGTGTACACTAACTCTGTTAAGTATTGTCACACCTTTCTGTCACACGATGTATATTTGGTGTATATATATAGGTAATATATATATAGAGACTGTATAGTGATTAAATAGCAGCTGCGCCCTGCGGTGTTATCCGCGTTTTTCTGAATAAAAAGTAGACTGTCTGTCAATCCAGGGTTTAAACTATCTCCGTACCAAATTTCATCTTAATCGGTTCAGCAGTCTTTACGTAAAAAAGTAACAAACATATATCCATACGTTGTTACAAATTCTCGCGTTGATAATATTCGCAGGATATCGGATTAGTAGGACGAGCCGAGCTGGCGAACTTCGTACCGCCTAGCAGCCCATGAACGATGTCGTCAATGACGTGAGCTTAACATAATACGTCTCGCTAAGTTTTTTGTACACTTTGATATGGTTTAGTTTTATGATATCGTAGAACATGTTCTTGCTTTATCATCAATACTTTAGAGTGCATGCCATGAAAGACTCATTTGACCTTTTGTATGTCTACAAAATATGATCAATCAATCAACAAAATGCTCACCACTTATTGCTCGCATCGGCCACGGGTCTCGCGTTCTTGATTAGGACGCCCGCTAGTAGCAACTCTTCGCTTTTGACATTCTTCTCTGCTACCTCTTTGTCGTAAGCTTGCGATCTATTCTTCAGATTCGATATAAGGTTGGGCACATTGACGTACATGTCGTCATCGATTTTTAATATATATCTTACTGAAAAAAAAGATAATTAATAAATTTTAATGAACCACGTTTGGATTCTCGTGATGGACTTTTGATTGCTTAATTAGTTTTGACTTTAATAATTATTCCATTAATTATGACTAAAATGATTTAAATGCTGTATGTAAAGTTATTAGAGAATCGCAAAAATGTATATAAAATTTCTAAAATTAATTAATTTACTCTAAAACGTATTTTTTTTGGATTACCACCCAATCAAAATTATCCGACGAAAAAAAATTCGTATAACCCAAATACCAAGTTTGGTCAAGATTATTCGGAAGCTACGACCTATACATACAAACTTACAAGCATATAAACATACAGACGAACGTTCTGCTAACTCGGTTAATTAATAATAAAAAAATAACTTTTTAATAAATAGCACATTATTACTTGAATAAGTTACAAAATATAATGCTTCTATAAATAACACGTTAAATAAAATAACCACATAATTAAATGAATTAATTAATTAACATTTTTATTATATAGACACTCGTACGACAAATACAGGAAAAATCTTACATCTACTGGCACAAGTGGCTGTCTTATCGTTAAAAGTGATTTCTTCCAAGCAACCTTACGATAGAGACAATTGACTAAATTAATATAGTATAGGTCGGGATATACAATAAAGAATAATAACTAATCAAATTTTATAACGATAAGACATAACACGAATAACAGCGAAAGAACAAAAAAAGAAGGAAAGAATAAATAAATACAGAATAAGAGGAGAGAAGAAGATTTTTAGGCGTTACTTTTTAAAGTATAACCTATTTAATGTAAGAATATTAAAATTTTAAGTTTTCTACATTAATTAAATTAATTCATTAATTATATTTTCAGTTATTTTGCTTTATGAAAAAAACTACTGGAACTGAATTTTGATGAAAAATATAGGACCAAGTGACTGTCGCATAGAAATCTGATACTTTAGGAAATAATGAACCAATCAGTACTCACCGCTTTCATTGCAATTATTATTAATCCATTTTAGCATCATTATAGATTTTAAAGTTAAATTATTATACGAATCAACGAAATCTTCCTGTATCACATCACCATACTTTTCCACTTCTTCCTCAATTTTATCTTGTACGGTAGTGTTATTCCTCTGCGCTGGCAACCCCAACAAAAACACTAACTTAAACTCTACTTCAATACTGTCGATGTTGCTATTAACTAAACTCTCCCTAAATTTGGGGAAATTCTTATCTTTCTTTAGCAAACTTAATACTTTATCCAAATCTGGGTTCTCTTCGAAACCTTTGGGTGGTATTTTCATTATATTTGAGCTATATTCGTAATCGTAGTTGGCTATTGTATCGCCGAATTCTTTATCAACGCCGAATTCGTTGAAAACATCATCGTCGCCATCTTTGACGTTGTTTTCAGTGTCTTTGACATTTTCGGCGTTTTTGTCAGTTTCAGCGTTTATGTCACCTTCGGCGTCTTTGACATCATCGTCATTTTTAACATCATCCTCATCTTCAAACCTCTTTTCTTGTACACTATCAGTCTTCACATTGTTCAAGTTGCTTTGCAACGCTTTCGCAATTTCCGGCAGCAATTTAGAGATACCAGAAACCTCCCTCTTTCTCCTTACCTTACTAGTATTACTTAAATTATAAAGATCGTACGTATAATTGTAGTCTTTGTACCTTTGATTAATTAGATTGAATACTGCGTTTAGTTCTTTGTATTTAGTGTGGTTGCCCCACGTGTCTCTGATGGCTTCTCGTCGATCGAAGTTTGACGTCGCCGAGCATACAACGATTAGTAACAACAGTTTGTTTTTTGTATTTATATCTTTTTTAGGGCATGTATTAGTTGGTTCGTGTATTATAGTTAGGTTGTAAGGGAGAACGTATAGTGTCGTATCTCTGTTAGTGTTTTGCGCCCAGCCCGCTACCGTAGCTGAAAATATAAGGATTTATAAGCTAGTAATGATTTTTTCTGAAGTGCAATAAAAACACGTATAATCATTCAACATCAGAAAAAAATACTAGTGACTAAAATACAACCATCACAGTCAAATCACGGATCAAGTCACAAGAAAACAATGTTTCACACGTTTCAAACAATAGATTCGTCGTTAACAACAACAAATATACATTAATATCGCAGTGATATAATAGCAATAATAAGGGAAATAATAAAAAAAAATTAAAGATAGCAGAATCTTTCACGGAACGAGTGTCATGCCATCGCTACGCACAAGACCATTAAGTTATAGAATATAATAAATTTGATTTGTAACAAAAAAAGTGTACACAACTTAAAAAATATATATAAATTTAATGACTGCTTTCTGTCACAAACCGGTCCCAACTCAACATAAAGCTGGCTGACAACAACCAGCGTTGATGTTCCGTTGGAACCGAGAGGGTGACGTAACACACGTCACAAGCATTTAAGATAGTGTGAAGAAACAATTCGTAACTTCTAGAAATTAAAATCAATTGTCGAATTTCCGCGTAATATTAAGAACGACGCTGGCAAACACAGATTGTGAGGTGCCATAAAAGAAGAATAAAATAGCCGCACAGCCAGCGACGATAAGAGCTCGGCCGAAGATAACAGTAGCACGCCACAACACCCAAGCGAAGGTACAATCAACATCTTACAATCCTAAATAATGTAGTATTTAGGAAGGTCCCAGTATTAGGCGAATGGAGTGCCTGTAACCACAAACATGATTCCTACTCAGAAACAGCTAAGAGACGGGGGAGATCTGATAAGCTCGAGCACGTTGCTAACAAATTGGCCGGTTCCAAATTTTTTGTGAAGATAGACATTTTCGGTAATCAGGGTTCGGGCAAAGGAAATTCAGTCCACGCGTTCCTAGCCTCGTTCATAAAATCACTGACATCAGACGACTTCGACAGAATTTCGTATATTACAAACGCATTGCTATGAACCGAGAATAAGAACACGGGGGAGCTACGTCAAAGATAGACCGAACACCAAGACTCCCACTTTTACTGGTTTGACATCCACCTCCAATAGAAAATCTTTACAAAAAAAAAAGACGGACGGCAGCTTCGCAACGACGCGGTGATACTCGTATGTCATACCAACCGCAATATAATTGAATACAATACATTTTATTTGCAACAACAAGCAAAAACAACAAAATAACACACAACTTTACAAATAAAAAAATTAAATAAACTAAATTACGGCTATCACAAACCACACCCAACTCAACATAAATGGATCTGATGCGGCCGTCCTTCTTCTTTAGAGCGTCGGCACCGTACAGAAACTGAATGCCGTTGACCTGACCAAATTAACTAGAGACATCAAATGGCCTCACCAGCTTTACCATTTCCACCACTGATAGAGTCTTTCAAATGTTGCGTATTCAGTCTGTCGAAATCTCTGGCAAATCCGTCTAAATCTATGGCAAATCCGTCTAAACCTCCGGCAAACGCACTTTGGAAGGCGTAAGCGGCAGATACATCTTTATCAGTTACTTCATCAGTTCTCTCCAGAGCCGGTGGAATCTGGGGATTTCCTGCAGCAGATGGATGCCTAAGATGATGATGATGCTAAGATCGTGAGTTTCGATAGTCGATGTAACTTCTATATCCCCATTTTTGTCCTTATTCTAAACTAATTCGTAAAAAGTAGACTCACTCGATGGTGTCTCGGAAAATTTTGGATCTTGAAGGATCCAAATCATTAGGCGAAACGGTCCTCTCTTAAACTATCATTCACGCAATTTTCTTTGACTCTAGTTGTAAAAGTTTAACCATTGTTAGATACAGGAGTTACGTGAAGCACAGTAAATTGGGAAGGTCAAAAAAATTTCCCAGATAGGAATGAATAGTTTATTTGTGACAAACACATTAAAGAAATCAATCTAACAAGCAAATATAAAAAACAATGTGTGTTTATCACAACAACCTAAACTCAGAAACATGTTGGCTGCATAAGCCAGCGCTGGTCTTTCGCTAGAGATGTTTAATGTTATTAGGTACAATACAAAATATATTTCAGACTGGTAGACGTGCACCTTTAGAGATGCGTTGCATTACTCGTCTATTTACTTATGAGACAAGATAATCCAAAAACTTCCGGCACTAGCATCAACAACGCTCGCGGCCACCGTTGTTGGTAGCAAGCATTTATTTGATTCAGTGACATTTTCCTTGACGAATATCAAGACCTCTCTTTTAAAAAAGCGTACCTGTGGACAATACGGACACTGCACCAAAACTTGTGCCCTGTGTACACAACCGCTTCACCAACTACCGCGCCGTCCACATGTACGCAACCTTTACTTTACCTGCCTTGATTATTAATTTCACCTGACTGTAGCCTGCCTTGACTATTAATTTCACCTGCCTTGACTATTAATTTCACCTTCCTTGACTAATAATTTTACCAGCCTGCCTGCGTGACGATCGTGGAGTAATCACGGATCGTCACTCCGAAGTTGAAAAGGCGATGACAGCCAGGAAACGCGTCGGGAATTTAGTTCTTTGCGTAAATTTACCTGAGTAGACAGTGAAATTAATAACAGCCGATTTCAAACTTTTCAGTTGTCCCACTCACGATGCAGAATGTAAAGAAAATATGAGCAACAAACCTTCAATAGAGCAATTTAATATTTAGTGTATTCTAGGAAAACTAGCGTGATAAACATACTATCCATTTTGTATTCTTGTATGACAATATATATATATATATATATTTCAATAAAACTTTGCAATATAGTTTTATATGAGGGTTTTCGGCTAGAGGTGCACTAAGCCGAAATGGGTCACTATACTTATTCTAACTAACTTTCTTTATGTAAATTTGAGAAAAAAAAATAGCTGTTCCATACGAAAAGTTTATCGGTCGTCGAGAAAATGTATTAAATAGCTGTTTTTTTCTCGATTTCAGAGTTGGTCCCATAGTGAAAGTAATTCCTTAGGATGAAGTATAGTGACCCCCTTTCAGCTCAGTACATGATATTAAAGTATATGAAAATATTTACCTTTAGACATTGGATAGCTGGCCTTATTATACACAGGTATGTACAATAATACACAGAACATTATCATGGCGGTGCAGAAGAGAAAGAACTTCATCAGGAGCGAGAGGGTGGATCTTCTCTCTCGCTCGTCCGCTCTGGATATTGGGTATGATGGGTATCTGTATTCTTTCTTATCGTGTATTCTGAAAAATATATACTCTCTTTCAGTTAAGCTGTATTGCAACTGCTGGGCAAAGGTCTCCTCTAATTTTAGCAATCATTTCATCTCATTAATATTATAAAGGCGAAAGTTTGTATGTATATTTTCAGTTAAGCTGTAATGCATCTGCTGGGCAAAGGTCTCCTCTAACTTTTGCAATCATTTCTTCGCATCTCATTAATGTCATAAAGTTTGTATGTGTTACTCCTTTACGATCAAACTGCTGAACGGAATTGGATGAAATTTAGCGCGAAGATTGTTTTTATCCTGGAGTTATAGAATAGAAAACACAGGTTTTTGATTTCGGAAAAGTGAAGTGTTCCCGTCATATACCCACCGCGGGTATTACCTACCACGAGTCGCAGATAGTAGATAGATATTTGACACTCTTTAGATTTTTTTTCTGTCGGGTATGCCGTGCAATATTCACAACACAAATCAGATACAAAGACAGATTCAAACTTATCTTTCGAACACCTGCCTCGGCCGGGAATCGAACCTGGACCCACTGACTAGCGAGCATGCTAATTAGAAAGTGACAAGGAGTTAAAAATTGATTTACGTAAGTAGTTAGGCATGTACAAAGGCCCAAAATTATGATACAAATCTATAATAAAAAAAAATACTCGACAATTTAAAAATACTGAAATTTACTAGAAAACGATGTACTAAGCCGAAAGGGGGTCATTATATACATCATTACAAACAACTTTCTTTATGGGACCAAACATGAAATCGACAAAAAAAGTCAAGTTTCGTCAAGATGAGTTGGAAACTACGACCATTACACGAGTACCAACATTAATACAAACTGACGAAAGAACATTTCGCTAGAGTCGAAGGCAGAGTCGCTTCGCTCGCCCGGTCAATCCAAACCGTTCAATATAGAATGACGAGAGCAAGTTACCAGTGCGTATTTATAATTGACCTTCAGGATTCCTTCATTATGATTATTTTTCCTGTATATTTACTAATGTTACTGTCAAGAGGAAAATTGGTATTATTGTACTCCTATGAAACGAATATACTTAGAAAGCTACATTATCCAGGCTATATTTATTACTAGAAAAAATTAAAGTTCCATACAAATATCTACTAAAACCAATCCAAGGTGTAATTTTTTTTGCCCTAAAATGTCTTTCACCGTTTACGCTGCAGTAAGTATCTAACAAAAATATATGGTAATATATATAATATGGTATTTACTGACTGATAAAGTTAAAGTGTAGGAGACTATGGTCTACACTCCCGTTGTATAGGTGTTCTGAGCCCAGCAGGACATTGACCCAGATTTGGGCAGTCCAACTAAGCTAATTTGACAGTTCTAAAATTGTCTCCTTTCTTTTTGTTTCCCAGAGGGAGAATAGGATGGATATAAATTTAGGAACTTTTAGTTTAGTCAGTGTGAGTGGACGAATTGGGGTTATTTATTATGGGTTGTAACTAAACAATACTCCATGTAGTGCTATTTACCTTTTGGACAGTAGTGGGCTATCATCGCTGTCTCTCTCTGTGGAGTAGTATCGCTCTTCATCATTCCAATGGCTGATCTCATCATCATCATTGTGATCCATGTATTTGAACTGGAAATAAAGATATTGATTAAATCTATTATATAACAATGAATCCCTATATCCCTTAGTCAGGCCATCACGAGTAAACGGCTGGACTGATTTCACAACTTTTTTTAGTGTTGTGTTTGTTACTGTCAGGAGAAGGTTCTTATGACAGAAAACAAATTAATATATATCTGTGTATAAAAATTATTCTGATAGCTGATTTTAGTCTTGAAATGATTGTGATACCTAATTATTAGGAGGTACATAGCTAGTAAGATATGAATAGAAACATATTTGTTTGCAAAAAAAAACAACTTTAACACACAATTTACAAACTCTAGTTAAAAGTCACTGCATTCTGTATTGAACTGGTCGTATTCATAATTAAAGTTATAAAAAACTAGCTGACCCGGCCACGCGTTGCTGTGGCTATTTTATAGCGTCAACAACACGTGGTAAATAGGCTGTTAAAATGTAGTTTATATGACACGTTCGTAGATTTACCATAGCAGCGCCATCTATTGATTACTTACTCAACCCAGTCGAAAGGTATCGACATCTGTTAGAATCATTTGGAGTTTACAGATAATTGTGACTGTCAAATAATAACAGACAAATAATTAGCAATAAATTAAAATTGCGACTATAATTTGAGATTTAAACTATCCTACCTCTCAAGTTGGATCGAACTGCACATGGTGTGCGAATTTTATTATAATCGGTTAAGTGGTTTAGGAGTCCATTGAGGACAAACATTGTGACACGAGATTTATATATATTAAGATAGAAAATCATTTGGTTAAAATATACAATGACCCCAGTTCGGCGTCACACTGACTAAACTAAAAGTTCCTAAAATCATAACCATTATTTCCATATTTGTGGAAACGAAAAGAGAGGGGTCAATTTTACAACTGTCAAGTTAGGTTAGTTTAGTAAGTTTGGCCCGACCAAATCGGGATCTATGTCATTAAATAACCTAGATATCTATACATACAGAAGTCTATTACTATACATAATCAATAATGATAAAAAACTGCATCGGTCTATTCTGTGAGAGTCAAATTTTTCAGGTTGGTTTATTGTTAAGATAACTTAAACTTAACTGAGAGGTTGTTTTTTTTAAGTCTAAGTACTGGTGGTTGTTGCGAACAGCAAACTCAAATATTAGCTATGAAAATGTTTAACATAAAATATTATAAATAATTTTCTTATTACACATTTTTTTTAATAAACTTCCACCCATAAACCATAACTACAATTAATCTGTGTAAATACAATAAACCTATCAACATTAAGATCGGCACCCAAAACAATACCGTGAAATAAGAAACTACTAGTTATCGAAATAAGTAGTTTCAAAACAAGGTATTGGTGCGCGATACCCAAAACAGTTTCGCTAACGTGAAATGGCATACTGAACTACCACTAGATCTTAGATGTGCTCTCCTGAAAACTTGGTGAAATTTCTAACAATATTATTCCTTTCAAGTGTCATAGTGAGAGTGAGTGAGTTCCTTATGAGGGAGACCTTAGAAGAAGGTCGATCTCTCTTGCACTTATGACTGAAGCAAGGTGTCGTAGAAGACAGAAGAAGTGCATTTTACGAGTTCTGAAGTATTTTATATTTTATCATTTAATTATATAAGATATCATGAAAGGATATTTTTATGCAGAGAAGTATATTTTATATAAAAACAGGAATGAGTATTTAATCTTTTTTTAGGCTACATGACCTAATTACAGATATACTCACATATTCAAATATGATTTAGAGGTGTTAAAAGCAATCCCTGATGGCCACAGTTATAAAGCATAGATTGTAAGAGCAATATATTAATAATTTCTTGTTTAACCATAAGTTACTTTGGATTGTGTCAAAGCTTAGATTTACGAATTCTTTTCTCATTAAATGTAAACTTCTTTTGAGAAATAAAAGTCTTTAAACCGAATGTAAGACTAATTTAGTCCAGTTGAGATGGCTGGGGCACAGGGCATTAGGGCTCCTGATCAAAAAGATTAAGTAAATATACACAATTTGAAGCGTGAAGGAATATACACAATTTAAAGTCATATTCATAGCATAACTATCGCACCAAATAGGCCGCAACGTAAGTTTACATAACATAAGTGTTAAGCAATGATGTATTTATTCGTGCCCTGTTCTCGTAGCCGCGTAGTTACATCATTAAGTTTTATATGAACTACCTACCTACCGTCTTGAATGCTTGCGAAAATAATGCTCCAGAACCGTCTAACATATAAATCTTAGTCACGATGCCACTAATAACTTACAAGGTTGAACAATAGTACAAATGCGGTACAATTGTACGCAAATTGAAGAAAACAATAATAAATACACGAGTAATGTGCAGTGGTTCTATTCTATGAGCAACTTACTGTAATATCACTGATGTTGATGAAATTTAGTAGCAGATCACCCAGTGTCACGGCCTCTAGGAATCACTAACGTTAATTATGCCTATAATTAGTACTAAATGGTATATTTACATTGAAAAAACACTAAGTACTTTCCCACAACTCATTATATTCGATACTGAACTGAATGAAACTGAAAGTGAATGTGACAGTTTGACTTTGACACTCAATTACCATCAGACTTTTATTCTTTGTCAATATAATAGGCTTCTATAAGCGATCACAAAGAAATGAACATCAAGAATTGCAATAAGGTACCTACGTCGTGTTGTGATTTGTTAATATTATAAGAATTTTTGTTTAGTTATCATATTAATTTAAAATAATTGTGTTAAAAGTAGCTGCATTGATCTTCGACTTCTGTAAAACTAGATATAATATAAATGTATTTAAAATAATGTTATTTAATTATTAAAAAAAATTGTATAATATGTCTAAAATTGTATTTGAGTAGGTAGCTGATTATAAAACTAAGTTATAATATATTAAAAAAGCTTGTAGAATAAGTAGCTCAGTCGATTTACACGCACCTCAACGAGCGCTCATTGGTTAACGGCATACACAGTAGTAGGGCTCTCGTTGGAGGGGGGTGTGAAGCGAGACGGAATTCGGGCTGCGAACGCAGAGCCGTGGGGTGGTTATGTAAGCGAAAGAACTGTGTATAAAGGATTTATAACTAAATAAAAGAAAAATATAGTATCATCCGATTTTTATTATAGTAGTAGCTTGCGAGAACGAGATGCTATATTCACGTTATACTAGTGAAAAAAGAGAAAGAGATACTGATGTTTTGTCCTTATTCTATTCTATATTTGATATATGGCCCCTGCGGTATAACCGCAATTTTGCCAATGTCGCGTGACTAGCAAGACAAACGCTGATAAGATTGGCCGGTAACGCGCTTAATAAAAACCGTGGACACTGCGCAGGTGTTCGGTGACGAAAGACAATTTTGTATCTGAGCTTACTTTTTTACAAACCTGAAACAAACACAAGGACATGTAGGTACAAAACGGCACAAAGGTTAGTAACATGAAATATATAAAAAGGCAAAGATTAGGTAATTTATAGTTTAATATTGTTTTAATTTCAGGGCTGAATGCAGGAAGGATAATTCGAGAAAAGACAAGGTTACGTTTTAGAAAAATTGAACATCCAGCTTTCCCATCCCGTCGGTCGTCTCGGAGGCAGGAATATCCTGGCACTCGGTAACGAGCCCCAGGTACAAACCAAGTCTCAGACACAGCCACCAGAAGGGGGCAGCATTTATGGATGAGTTGGATGAGCTCAGGGACCTTCCGTCGAAGGCTCCTGCTGTTCCACTAGAGAAGGGTGAACTGATCCATTGTGAGACAGTAAGTTAGAGAGTTGAGATATTACAAGGGTAACTTTGTTCGGTAGTTGGGAAGCATTTTGGGAATTGTCAGATTTGTCAAATTGTACCTCAATATTTGTCTGTCTAAGTCTGTCAAAAACTAGGCGTAGTTTTAGCGAGACTCGATGAGTACATATCAGTTTGGTCGTATTCGTGTGTTTCATAGTCTTGGTTTGGGTTCCTCAGGTAGGTTATAGAGAAACACGTTTAAGGATGTGCTATAATATATAGTTGTTTTAGCACGTTTTAACTCGGCGTCATTTAACATGGTCACTTTCTTTCTATTACAATTTTGCAATTCTATTGCAAAAATCCAAATAATTTTCTCCTGGTTTAATTTTGATAGATTTTAATTCAATTCCTATGCACTGCTCACTACGCGGGTCTCCGAAATGCTGTTTGAGCAGTTCTTTTAATTCACTCCAGGTCGAAATGTCCTCACGTTCTGACAATAACGAGGCAGCCTTATCGTTTAAACGGCTCGTCAAAGATTGAAAGACATAAAGGTCTTGCGCTACATTTCCTCGTTTCCTATATCTACTAATTACATACTCGCATTTCCTTATATATAAGTTTAATTGGGTCTTGTCCCCACCATATATGGGAACAAGATTTAAAATTTCGCTAGGGATCGGATTAACCTGCTCTACATTCTCCATTATACGTAATAGAGTTATTTAAACAAGTTATGAAAATAATTTTATTACAAAAGTTTTATTAGAAAAATTGATTATAATTTTAAAATAACTAAGAAAAACTTGATCAATAAATCAGTTTGAAATTGTAAAATTAAATTATACTGAAATTAAGCACACGAAAAAATATAATTAATTTTAAATTTACCTAAATTACACTTAAATCACTTATTTATAACAATTCAAATTGATTTTGAAATTAGAATTGACTAAATTACTTTTAGAAAGTTATTTTTTTAGATACCCGACGTCAAAAACGAGAGAAGTCTTATCTCGATAATAACAAAATTCGTGGAAAGTAAGGATTGAATAGGATGGCAAAAAGTTTTACTCACCAACCGATCGTTGCCCTACTGGGTGCCCCGTTCTAACTAATTTCTTTGGTTCGAGGATTCGCACGCGCACTCAATTCCGCGATTGGACGAAATTCGATACCCATGTACCGACGAAACTATGAAATGCACGACAGCAGCGAATCCTACCGGCTGCGCCAGTTAAATTTAGGGAGCACGAAACTTTCTTTATAAAAACTAAATTAAAATACTTGTAGCCGATACTGAGGCTTTAATATTAATTTCAAATACGTTTAGCCGATATGGAGGCTCTAGAACTAATCTAAATTACGTGTAGCCGATTTGAAGGCTCTACAACTAATGAATCGTACAAAGGATTATAATCTTAACATTAACTTACATAATACTTGGTTGTCCGATAAGAGACATCTTAGTCAGCTTTCCACAAAAGTGCAATCAAAAAATATCTACTATAACTACATGGCTACTACTACTCCATGCATGCCATGGTTGCAAATGCAAATGTTTTAAAATTTAGTAATTATAGACCCATTAGCCGTCTTTCACAAATTATTTGCCAAAGTTATATGTTACCAACTATACATCAATCACATTCACCATGGCTGCTTTATCAATATTCGTTATGTTGGTGTAGGGCAGGCTGCACACGCTTACATCACACACATACTTAGGCATAGTTTGTTTATATTAAGTTTGTATTACGTTTCACGGACCGTCACGCCAGTCTCTCGCTGGCGCTCCAATAAAGCGCATGTCTTAAAGCCTAAACTGCATTTAATTGACCCCATATAGAATACTCACCTCAATTAGCCAGCGATACTACATAGACTCATCAACCAACACACACAAACAATATTTTATAGTGGTGACCGTATTCTATATTGGCGTGCTTTGGGAACTCTATACGTCGGCAACAATATAGGTGAAACTGAATAACTCACTCAACACAAACTCAATTTTAATCGGTAGGGGGGTGAGACAAGGAGACACTATTTTACCCAAGCTTAAAGGCTACCTTAGGGACGTCGTAAAAACGCAAAATACATTTACTTTGATTTTCTCTAGTTTCTTTGAACAGTATATCTATTTAATTTTCCAGTGTATTAACAGTATAATTAAGATCTTGTACCACTGGTGATGTACGATCTCAATTTCTCAATTTTATTACATTCAAACAAAAAAAGAAGTATTTTTTTGAAAGCAATCCTTTTTATAAACTCAGCGAATATATGTCAATGCAGTTTGTAGAATCATCGTTCTTGTGTAACGAACAACCATAATAAAATATTACTAATAAATAGAAATCATTATGTAAACATTTGTCATGAGAACTATTAAACTAACAACTAATATTAAGTAATCGTAAGTATATAAATGAGATTTGTAAGTTAAATTTTTTAAGTAATTATAAGATAAATGTAATAAGACTTGCCTGTAACGAACGTTATTTAAAGGTCAGTAAATATTACTTTACTTTACGAAAAATATGATGAGTGTTATCCGCACAGTTTTCACTAGAGGTCGTTTCTTGTAACGGTTTTGTGTGGCGTATTAACATAATATTTCTAAGTATTATATACAGAAGACGGGATCTGAAGACTTATTCGTCTCATGCAACTATTTTGTAAAACATGTGCAGAGGTATAATGCTATTTTTTTTAAATACTTTTTAAGCGCACCGTTACTTACACTTTTAATGTAAAATTTACTAAAACCATATCGCACGATTCTCTATAAAAAGTTTTGTCAGATCTTCGATTCTCTAAAAAAGCTTCTAGCTAGACTTTTTATCAATAATATTTTATGTATAGGGATTATACATCAAATAAATGAGATAACCTCAAAGTTTTTTGGCACATGTTGTGCTAAACAATCTACAAACCGACCATACGCAACGGAACAAAAAATCAGCCTCTCTGTGTCTTTATTTAGATGGACATCGTATATCTCCTTCCTTGTTGTAGTGTGACTGAGATGGCATATACCTGTCATCTATTATTTTCTCATTCCACTATGGTTCCTCTGTGTTCCTTAATGCAATTATGCACTCTATGATTGTGTTGTGCATTGTTGTGCAAGCATACGATCGTGTGGTCAAAAGCAATAAAATTAGGAAAACCGGAGTTGGGATTTCTCTGGTTTTTACGAAGTCAAAGTGCTTATTCCATTCTAGTTAGTATTTAAAAATAAATTGTGGTATGTTTTAAAACTAGTAAGATAGGATTTAAGTGAAAAATATCTACCGGTAAGTTGCTTTTGAGTGACGCCTTCCTTGCTATGTAATGAAAACAATCTTCATGAATACGTGATACGGAACGAAACGCTGCGCACTTTTATGATTTGTTATCGAAAAACAACTTTTAGTTTAAAATTCGCATTGGCAATTAATCATAAAACCGTTTAAAAATGTCTTCGGGCGTCGCTAAAACGCAAGTATTAAGTATTTACAAGTCGCTGTTGAGGGAGTCTCAGAAATTTACGAACTACAATTTCAGGTAATTACATAACCTCTAAAGTTGTATTTATAAGTTTTTTTAGAGTAACGTATGATGACTTATATCTGTAACTTACTCTTACGTTGAACCGCTATAATGATTATTAATTTATCCAAAAGATAGCTTATTTCTCTGGCATTATATGGCATTCATGATTTTATAGAAATATCGGAATTTTGTGTACTTAATCCATTAGCACTTAACTATTAATGTATACATTAGCACTGCAAGGGAATACTAACTGGTACTATCTCTATATCGGGAACAAAAATTAGCTCAGATCCAAAAAAAAATTACCTAACATCCGCGCACGATTTGTTTGACTAGTTATTCACTGTCAAATCCTCAACGTTTATCTTCTATGCCAGTCATGCGACAAAGGCAAAGTTGTGGCATATTCACAGAGATTATAAATATAGATTTAAATTTACGAAGAACTTAAAATATTAGCACATCCTACTTATCAACTACTTGTTGGTATTACTTCTTTTTTACAAGTGTTATACCACTCTATGGTAGTATTATATCCAAATACATATAATCCAAATTTCCATTGTTATGGCCATTCTATTGTTATTGGGATTTGAACCTGCATCTCCTGGTTAACACACCTAGATGCTTTGACCATTACCCAACTGCTCGAATTCTGTATTGAATACACAAACACTAAGTTTTGATCCACTGGTTACTTAAGAGCTGTGATTGAGAGTGTTTGGGAATTTCACGGTTTTTCTTTATTTGCAATTTTTACCATTTAAATGTCCTTAAATTCTCTTACACAATGAAAAATTCTTAAATTCCTCCATAAATTCTTTTAAAACTTAACTGGGCATATGAGTAAACAACATTCATCTATCTCTTGCAAAGGTATGAATACAGTTTGTACAATGCCCTAGACATTTTAATGAATTCAACACAATATGATATAGGTGTGTCAGCAATAAGCTGCTTGCTTATGATTCAATAAATAAATAAATATATAATTGTGCAGTTCCACGACAAGTTGTTGAAGAAGAACTGCCATTCTTCTATTCCATTGTTTCCGGTCTTTTATTAATACAGCAGGACTTCTTTAATCTGAAAGCCTCAGTTTTTTCGTTTGCCATCTCGCCAGTTGCGAGACAAAGCTTTTTCTTGTCGTTAACTACCTCCCTTCACACTAAACTATTGGATTTCTTAAAAAACTTCAATAAATGTAATATTTATAGATGAATATACATTTAAAATTTTACTAATCCTACATTATTTTACATTACTTTTATCCTATATATGTACAATACTTACTTCCTGTGGCGCTACAACCCATGTGAGTCTTGGCCTCCTCCACTACTTTTCTCCATCTTGCTCTAGCTCTGGTTGCTTTCCTCCAACTTCTTAGCTTGCCCATCTTTCTCAGATCTTCCTCCACACAGTAGCCTCTCTAGGTGACCTGCCCACCTCAATACCCTTTATATAATATACCCTATAATTCTCTGCACTGTAATCCAAATGCTCTATGAATCTAACTGGGGGTAAATTTTTAAAATTTTGATTGAAGAGGTCTTGCTGTATTGTCCATTGTTGTCCTATTGTCTCTGCCACATCTTTCGCTCAGCTAGTAGTAGTCTAACTAGTTTTTATTACTGTAAAAAAAATATAAGTGGCCCATCTATCACCACCCATATAAGCGCTTACTTTCATATAAGTGGTTGTCACCACCCGGGCTTCAAAGGAAGATTAACGCTGGTTGTTTCAACTAGCATTATGTTAAGTTGTGACCTGTTTGTGACAGAAACCAGTAATTTGTAACCTTATTCCGATTATGAATTGTGTAAATAAGTTTGTTTTCTTTTTCCAATAAATATTTTTTTATTATATTCTATGTTTGTTTCAGGACATATGCCTTGCGTCGAGTTCATGATGCTTTCAAAGAGAACAAGGCTTTGACGGATGCGAAGCAGATCAAGAAAGAGTTTGCATTCGCGCAGGAGAACCTATTGATAGTGAAGCGACAGGTAAGACACTAAGGGAACTTAGGAACTTAAGGGGCTATCATATGTTACGTAATTTTATCCAACATAGCCAGGTATTTGGCCACATGTTCGCACTACCACGGAAGTCAGCGACATTGTTATCCTAGATAGATCATGTATAGTCTGAAATACACTGGCTCTTAAAGATGGCTGCCATGGCTGACACACCATTAGCTGCTTGGCGACAGATTTTTAAACATGAGGGTGTTAGCTAGCCAGGTAAGTTGGAAAAACATCGTAGGTTGTTTTGCAGAGGTTTCTTCACAATGTTTTCCTGCATCGGTATTTCAGGCTCTTTCGTGAGATCGAACCTCGTACCTATTGCACGGCAATTGAGCCCACTAACCACACGGCCATCACCGTTGCAATTAGGTGGGATGTGCAAAATCATATTACCCAACATTGCGATAGAGTTATGATTTTTGTCATCTACATATTATGTAATGTATTTTTGTATTTACAAATTTTAAAATGTTCCCCTGGTTCTCCAGAAGTACTCATTGTGTTTTGATAAATGTGTATCAACCCTTAGCATGTCACAGGCAGTACAGTCAATACAAATTCAAATAACGTCTTACGATAAAACTTAGAGCATAAAAAAAATATAATATTTCGGTCATCTGTCTTTGCGAGTGAATAGGTTTCTTTTAGGCAAGCGTGCTTTATCTTCGCTTTACATCGATTTGCTTAATTATCGCAATAAACGAAACTCAAGTCTAGCTATTTATTAACTATGATTATTCAATATAGCTTTATTTTTTAATTCCAGGCAGCCATTGGTGACATGTACCGAAGCGAAAAACTTGTTATCGAAAATATCCGGTAATTTATACACTTAGACTTCATATAAAATTAAATACCTTGTAAGTTTACGAATTGACTTCACAAACAAAAAAAAACTAATATAAGATGCTGCTTTAGGATTGAACCATTGACTTTGGTTTAGAAACTTTTATGATGTGTTTTGACACATAAATAGTGTACTGTGTGTAATACAGAAAATGTTGTAAATGATAAATTAGAAAATTTTAAGTTCTGTATGCATGCTTTAAGGATTTAAAAAATCCAGTTATGTACGTTAATATCTGGACACAATAGTTTTTCAATCAAACTATATAAAATTGTAATATATCTATATATTTTTTTGTTATCATATTTTTGTAATACAAAATGTCGAAAACGGCGAAGTATAAAGAGCCAGATATAGAAGAACTATTCAGCGAAATGGCGCTAATGAATTTTGAAATCGGTTCGCAATTTTTCGCCAAACCCACCTACATAGTAGATCCGCACGATTTCTACATCATACCCTTCCCTTTCCTATTTCATTTGCCGACGCTCAGCAAACCGGGGAAACCCCTCGACTTAGACAATCTAAAAGAGGACATGGTCGTTGTCTATGCCAGTAAAAACCCCGACGTTAACAAGTACTTCAAAATAGAATTGGACGAGAACATAAGAGGTGTCATACAAAAAATAGGCGACGATAAAACGTGTCAAATTTACGCGTTAGATAGAGGATTTGTCGAAAATAACGTAACATTAGATCGTATTTATTACCCGGCAACCACAGAAGTAAAGACAATGCCTTCACTCATACAACGATGTGAGTTAGACTTATGCGGTCCGATTGGAGATCATTTCTCAAAAGAATGCATCGAAGCGTTCGTATTTTATATCGGCAATGAAAAACTCAGCGTGGTTATTCGCGGAAAATCCGTAGATAAATTAAAAATTGTCGTTTACAATAGCAACCCTGACGATATAGCGACATTGCTTGCGTTAACCCACTATTCTTATCTGACTTGTACTCTAAAAAATGACTTGGATACAATCGAGTCCTGTCCCAAGCTTAAATTAGCTTACAAACATTTGGCAGTAAAAAAAGGCGATATAATTGACGTAAGAGTGCAGTCGGGATCATCTCTAAATCAATTTTACGTCACACCAATGTCTTCCTACAAGGAATATGTACAAAATCGCAAGGATTTCACGAATTTTTGCAAGAGTTTACCAGAAATGGATGATAAAGACTTCAAGAAAGGAACGTTGGTCGGAGTTCCAGATGACGCGGGGTATTTTTATGAAAGAGCTGTTATTTTAAGGATTAAAGAGGATAATAAAGCTCAAGTTAAATTGGTAGATTGGGGTTCAGAGTTGGATTTGCCTAGATGTCGAATAAAAGCTATTAAAACTGAGTTTCATCTTACATCTCCGGCCCATGCGATGTTTTGCCGCGCCGTTGACGGTTTCGTACCGTGGGACAACGGTTTGTCAAATTTTTTATACAAAGGGTACACGTTTACGATTAAAATTAAAAAAGTGGGCCGCGGATTCAAAACTCCTCATATTGTGGCGCTTGCACCCTTGCCCTTATAGCCTTGAGAGAACGTATATAAATGTACCAGAAAACTGAACGCCTTTTTTGTCTTTTGTGTGTCCAAAATCTTAGTTACGATTAGTAGAGAAAAGTAAATTTCGTACAAAAAATACCAAATACGAAGAATGCAGCTCGCATTGAGGATTTATTTCCTTTTGTTTACTTAATCTGTCCCCTTTTAGGGATAAGCAGGAAATATATCCTGTCTGTCCCCCTACGGCTGATGTGGGGACAGACAAGATTATATTTTTATCCCTTATGTCCCCCTGTAATACCTACAGCAGATTTTGAATGTAGTTGTCTAAAAGTAACAGAAATACTGTTACGAGACTTTTACTAAAAATGCGACCAAAGATCAGTACAATCCCGGAAATCTGACAAAAACAGCCGTGGTATTAAAAAAATCGTTAAACAACGACAAAATACTGTTTTTTATTTGAGAATTTTGTGTTGATCTCCTAAAAGTGGCTACGATTGTCCCTTGTGCGTCCAAATTCGTAGTATAATTAAGAAATATATAATTTTATATAGACACAAAATATATAAGTAGACAACATTGGAAAATATTTTAATTTGAGTTGTAACTTTTAGAAGATATGCCTTTTAATTTAGAATTAAATAAAAAACAGTATGTATGTAAGTAATTTGAAAGTATTTATTAATTGCATTTCTTTTCTGATATGAATATTATGTAAGTTGGTTAGTACGTAGATAATTCGTTTGTGAATAAAACACATGCATATAGAATTATATTTATTTTATTTAACGATGCGACAAATGGTTAATTTGTTGATGATGGTACGATGAACACTTTTCGCTTTGGGACTAACCCGAAATCAGAGAATGAAATACAGCTGTTTCATAATAGAAAGAAAGAAAATCAATTGCTGGTTGTTTGTCTCGCCTAAACTTGATAACGGCTGGGTCGATTTAGCGGATTTTAGTTTTGAAATGTTTGTTTAAAAGGTGAGAAACATACTGTACATAACTGTTTTGTATGAAACAACAATGTATGAAACAACTGTTTTTTTACTCGAATTCGGAGTTGGTCCCTGAGTGTAAAATCCGTTTCTTAGGATGAGTACAGTGACCCCTTTCGGCTTAGTACACTCCTAACCGATAACCCTGTATTTGAAGCTAGGCACTCAATACATAA